>CM040121.1:79292256-79932392 GCA_022559845.1 Amorphophallus konjac | reverse complement strand
TTTCATAGAACCATGGTTTCTCTTCATCAGCCAGTTCTTCTTCAGCCTCTGCCAACATGATTTCCCTCTTCTCAAGGATATCTTCCTGCAGGATCTTCCTTGCTATCATGTCTTTGATATTTACGTAGGAAGCATCATCGATTGCAGCGGCGTGAAGTTTGTAGATGGAAATGGACTCAAACCATCTTCCTAGAGGGAACCTTATGGATGATGCCAACGAGGCGAGGGCATCGACGAGAATATTCTGATGACGAGGGACATGAACAAAGATCAGTTTGGTGAACAGTTTGGCAAATGCAGCAGTGAGTTCTTGGTATGGCTTGAGTTTGGGATCGCGAGTGCGATATTTAGTGAGCACCTGGCGAAGGATGAGTTGACTATCACCTACGACTCGCAACTCAGTGATACGAAAAGAATGGGTGAGTTCTAGGCCAGCTAGAAGAGCTTCATATTCGGCTATATTGTTGGTAACTGAAAATTTGAGCTGGTATGCCAAATGGAATGTAAGGCCTTCAGGCGACAGGAGGGCGACGCCGATTCCTCTCCCTTGAGAATTCAGAGCTCCATCAAAATATAGCGTCCACATTGGCTCATCTGATTGGTTGACGGACATTAGTTTCTCATCTGGAAACTCTGATTGGACGGGATCGAACTTGGGGAGAGGATGGTGAGCGAGATGCTCGGCTATGGCATAGCCTTTAATCACCTTTTGCTGGATGTAGGTGATGTCGAACTGAGAGAGAAAACTTTGCCAGCGTGCTAGCCTATCTGTAAGGATGGATTTCTCCAGAAGGAATTTGATAGGATTCATTCGAGCAATCAAGTGGACCTCATGAGCCAAGAAGTAGTGCTTCAATTTCTGCACTACCCAAACGAGGGTAGCACAGGTTTTCTCCATGACGGTGTACTTCTGCTCACAGGGATTGAGAAGTTTGGACAAGTAATAGGTTGCCCTGATGGGGACATCAACGTCAGCCCGCTCACTTTGTGTTTGCATCTACGTCCTTTTGTATTTGTATGTACGCCCTTGTGGTATATGGGTACACAATAGTAGGTCTTAGTGGGTTTATTTGCAAAAGGCCATTGGGTTTCTTTGCAAATGTGCATGTAGGCCCTGCAGGGGCCCCCTCCCTCATCCTTATTGGTCCACCTGGACTCCTGGGTCCAAGGTGGCTGGTCCATGGTCCAACCTTGGACTTGGACCTAGAATTAATTAAAGAAGACAAATGCTAATTACCTTCTTAAAGGGGGGGGCGAACCTAGTAGTTTAATGGGGTTTAATGTGGTTGTCAAACCACATCTCAACCCTTCATTGATCAACCCTTGATCCAAGGGCTTAGAATAGGTTAGACCCCTTGCATATATATACTTGTATTTTTCATATTGCATGATTTAATGAAGGAAAAAAAGGCATTTGCCCCCAATTGGATCTTGCGCCCCTCCCCTCTCTCTCCCTGGTTCCTCCACCTCCAGCCCCCTTTCTAAAGTGTAATCCCTTCCCCCTTGATCCCCTCCAGCATCTGAAGCAACTCCGGTGATCGCCGCCGCCATCGTCTCGCCGCCGACGCGTCGTCGCCAACGGTTTCGGTGTTCTGTCTATTCATGATAGACCCTTCTTCTCCGAATTCCTGCTATCACTCCCTTCGTCTTCTGAAGCTCAACATTTCAGGGTTGGTTCCCCTCTAGAACCCTTATCCCCACAAAAAAAATCACGTCAAAATTCATCCTTTAGCTATTTTTTGATTTTCGTCCAAGTCCAAGTTCCAGATCTGTCCTGGTTCTATTTACTGTTCACCAGCTCTGAGTTTACCCCATTCGAACCATCTTTTGATTTCTGTTGGGTCGCCCAAATTTACTGGGATCTCTGTCCACATCCCTCTACCACCATGAATTTTATTAATTTTTGGTTCACCCTCCAAGTATTTTTCAAATTTCGTCCAAGTTCCCAAGAACAGTCTGCCCATAGTTTCCCAGATCCGATCCAGGTCTAGTAAAGAAATCCCAGAAAATCCATTTCGTCTCCAATCAGAAAACCAAAAATAGTTCCGGATTCCTCTCGCAGAGACCTTAAACTTTGATGAAGAAATCATTGCCAGATTCGGAGGTGTTCTCCCCGGTCAACGTCGATCTTCAGAGAAGTCAGAACCTGCCCCTGCAGTTCTGGCCAGATTCCAGCAAGCTTGTAAAATGCATGATCAGAAATACAGATCTGATTATTTTTTTTGAAGACCCCTATGTTGAGGTATTCTGAGTCAGCTTTCCAACGGCGCTAACCTCGTCGCATTCCGACGACGGGGCTGATCGCAGCAGCAGTTTTCTCCAAGTCGCGCGCCTGCAAACAGAATTTTCAGATTCGTGGCCGAGTTCCCGCGAGCGTCGTCCGAGGGCCGCCCGGCGTCTGACGGTCGTTCCAGAAGCTCGCCATCCCAGGGGAACGCTTCCCAAGTGACTCCATAATAGAGGAGTCATCAGGCCCCACACGACCCCTCCGGTCAACACGTGGGCCCCCACTAGCACGAGTACGCGTGAAGCCGAAGGATTGCCCGAAACCGCCCGTCAACCCGAACTTGGTCCTCCCGGGCCCACTTGTGTCGCCCTTTACCTCCCTGCGTGGAGTGGGCTTATTTGTACTGCTGTAAACATAATGTACTAAGTTCCCGGAAGTACGAGCTTTGGCCGGGTGCCGTCTTCGCCACGCCGAGAGCGTGGAGGTATCGCCTTCACCCTTACACTTGGCATTAGCTTAATTATTTATATGCTTTATATGCCGCTGCTAGAGAGCATGTGTAGGGATACCTAGCTCGCCTTCAATTTATAATATCACTGCTGCGAGAGAGAGCGAAGCCGTCCCGTGACCTGATCCGAGCGCAAAAGAGAGCCGACCACCCTAACTCTTTACCGGTTTCTCAACCGCGCACATCCGACGCTTCCCTCGTTAAGGGACGATCGCGAGCTTGTCGTGTCCGTGGTCCCGTCCCGCATCAATTTGGTATCAGAGCGAGTTGAGTCTAGGGTGTCAAAAAAAAAGTGTCATTTGCGTCTAGTCATTAGTCGGTTTAAGTCGAGTCTAGGATCATCATATTTTCAAAACAACAAAAAAGAGTCATTTTTGGGTCGCATACATCCCTTTACTCGGTATATAAAAAGGTGTTGTCTGACCGTTAGGTTACGCCTATCGGAAGGCCGCACACTTGTGCGAGTGACCTTCGGGTCGATTGTCTCCGCCGCGTACCGAGTTTTGGTTAAGTCTAGGTGCATCATTTTGCATTAGTGTGTTTTGCGTTAGTCGGTGTCTTCTAGTCGGTGTGTTTGCATGCCCACTCGTCGGGGTACTCAGTACTCACCCCCACCCCCACCTATGGCCAACCCACGGGATACCTCGGGAGACTTCCACTCCCTACAAGAGGCGATGATGGCCATTATGGCTAGGTTGGACCAATCCGATGCCAACTTTCGGACCTTCTCCGAGAATATGGATGGTCGCCTTAGGGCCATGGAGGGACGCATGGAGAACTCCGATAGGTCGGTCCAAGACCTCGTTGGGCGGTTAGATAGGATGTCACACGGGGACCCTCCTGGGGCAGCCCAAGGTCCACCCGCACCTCCTCCCGCGGGGGCCCAAGTCCAACCCGCTCCCATGGCCCAAGTCCAGGCCGCTCCCGCGGCCCAAAACCAGCCACCACTGGTTCCTCCACCCGCCCCTCCTCGGGTTCCCCAACTACCACACCGTGACCTTGGTCTCGAGGACTATGGGTCCGACAATGCCTACGAGGGGTATGGTCAACGCCGTCGTGGTTTTCAGTCACAACGAGATGAGGATGATGATCGGGTCCTTAAGACCGTGCGAGCGGATCCTCCCGCTTTTTACGGGTCTTTGGATCCGAAAGTCTACCTAGATTGGGAGTTTGGCATGGACCGTTATTTTGAATGGTATGATATGTCGGAGCGTCGAAGGGTCCGATTTGCCACCATGAAACTTATGGGGCAGGCACAAACTTATTGGAAGAATGTGGAGAGCCTGCTACTTCAGCGGCTAGAACCCCCGATCGACACATGGGCCGAGATGAAGAATAAACTTCGGCAAAAGTACCTTCCTCCCACATACCTGCCAGCGACTCATCGATAGATGGCAAAGTCTTAGCCAGGGAGACCGGTCGTCTCCGAATACATCGCGGAGTTTGATGAGTACTTTCTACGATGTGGTGTCACGGAGGAGAGTACCATGCCCGTGTCCCGCTTTCGACGTGGTTTGCGGCCACACTACCAGTATGAGCTTTTCCGCCGCAATGCCAAGACGTTGGAAGAGGCATACCAGGTTGCTCTCGAGATGGAGCAATTTGAGGGAGAGTTCGAGTCTAGCCATCGGTTGGGCCCCACCCCTCTCCGTAGTACCGAGCCCCGTCACTCTATAGGCCCACATCAGCGGCCTCCCATGGCTCGACCTCAGGAGCCCACCCGTCAGGAGCACTTCGCTCCACGGCCTCGCCCTCCTCCACCCCGGGATCTATTTCCATCCCAACCACCGGCACCCTTTGCCCGTCCCCCAGCTCCTATAGCCCGTCCTCTGGCACCGGCACCCCCTCCACTCTTGTCCAAGGCACCTACATCTCCCCCATTGTTGCCTACACCCCCTACCCGGCGGGATGATAAGGGTAAGGCCCCTCTTATCGGGGAGAGTAGTCGATCGCGAATACAATGTTTCCACTGTCACGGGTACGGCCACATTGCTAGTGAGTGTCCCGCTCGCACCACCCTAGCCTTAGGTGTTGGCGGATCCGCACCTCCCGAGCTTGAGCATGTCGATTACGAGGCCGATGAGGCACTAGCCGATGAATACTATGCCATGGGGGAAGAGCTGGGCGACCCTTCGGCCGCCCAGGATGTCGCCACCTAGTGGGTTTGATGCTACCACCTTAGTCTAGAGTCATGCATGAGTCAGTGTGCTTTCTTTGTGTAGTTTGTTTGTGTGGTGATTTTGAGTTGATTGTTTATGTGATTTTCATTCATGTGTCAGTGCATGGTGAGTCTGCATGTGTCTTGTGCAAGCTCGTGTCGTTCTCTTATGAGTGTGAAGCGAGTCGACTCACTCGATGAGTATGGGATCGGTTTTACTTCTATACCAGGATCAGTCACCTATAGGGACTCAGCGGTGATTCCTAGTGAGTCTTCGAGCTGTTTCCTTCCTTTTGAGAGTGCCCCTTCGGAGTGACCACCTTTAGCCATAGCAGCACGCATATCGAATATATATGGAATGAGCAGGTGCCGATCACTTGGAGTGGAGCATACCCGCGCTACTTAGCACGGTGACAGATCCGCCGGAGTACCGGAGCAGCCATACCCCTACTCGACGGGGTCAAGTTCCTCCCACCCGGGGAGAATTGATGGGGACATCAACGTCAGCCCGCTCACTTTGTGTTTGCATCTACGTCCTTTTGTATTTGTATGTACGCCCTTGTGGTATATGGGTACACAATAGTAGGTCTTAGTGGGTTTATTTGTAAAAGGCCATTGGGTTTCTTTGCAAATGTGCATGTAGGCCCTGCAGGGGCCCCCTCCCTCATCCTTATTGGTCCACCTGGACTCTTGGGTCCATGGTGGCTGGTCCATGGTCCAACCTTGGACTTGGACCTAGAATTAATTAAAGAAGACAAATGCTAATTGCCTTCTTAAAGGGGGGGGGCGAACCTAGTAGTTTAATGGGGTTTAAAGTGGTTGTCAAACCACATCTCAACCCTTCATTGATCAACCCTTGATCCAAGGGCTTAGAATAGGTTAGACCCCTTGCATATATATACTTGTATTTTTCATATTGCATGATTTAATGAAGGAAAAAAAGGCATTTGCCCCCAATTGGATCTTGCACCCCTCCCCTCTCTCTCCCTGGTTCCTCCACCTCCAGCCCCCTTTCTAGAGTGTAATCACTTCCCCCTTGATCCCCTCCAGCATCTGAAGCAACTCCGGTGATCGCCGCCGCCATCATCTCGCCGCCGACGCGTCGTCGCCAACGGTTTCGGTGTTCTGTCTATTCATGATAGACCCTTCTTCTCCGAATTCTTGCTATCACTCTCTTTATCTTCTGAAGCTAAAAATTTCAGGGTTGGTTCCCCTCTAGAACCCTTATCCCCACAAAAAAAATCACGTCAAAATTCATCCTTTAGCTATTTTTTGATTTTCGTCCAAGTCCAAGTTCCAGATCTGTCCTGGTTCTATTTACTGTTCACCAGCTCTGAGTTTACCCCATTCGAACCATCTTTTGATTTCTGTTGGGTCGCCCAAATTTACTAGGATCTCTGTCCACATTCCTCTACCACCAGGAATTTTATTAATTTTTGGTTCACCCTCCAAGTATTTTTCAAATTTCGTCCAAATTCCCAAGAACAGTCTGCCCACAGTTTCCCAGATCCGACCCAGGTCTAGTAAAGAAATCCCAGAAAATCCATTTCGTCTCCAATCAGAAAACCAAAAATAGTTCCGGATTCCTCTCGCAGAGACCTTCAACTTTGATGAAGAAATCATTGCCCGATTCGGAGGTTTTCTCCCCGGTCAACGTCAATCTTCAGAGAAGTCAGAACCTGCCCCTGCAGTTCTGGCCAGATTCCAGCAAGCTTGTAAAATGCATGATCAGAAATACAGATCTGATTATTTTTTTTGAAGACCCCTACGTCGAGGTATTCTGAGTCAGCTTTCCAACGGCGCTAACCTCGTCGCATTCCGACGACGGGGCTGATCGCAGCAGCAGTTTTCTCCAAGTCGCGCGCCTGCAAACAGAATTTTCAGATTCGTGGCTGAGTTCCCGCGAGCGTCGTCCGAGGGCCGCCCGGCGTCCGACGGTCGTTCCAGCAGCTCGCCATCCCAGGGGAACGCTTCCCAAGTGACTCCATAATAGATGAGTCATCAGGCCCCACACGACCCCTCCGGTCAACACGTGGGCCCCCACCAGCACGAGTACGCGTGAAGCCGAAGCATTGCCCGAAACCGCCCGTCAACCCAAACTTGGTCCTCCCGGGCCCACTTGTGTCGCCCTTTACCTCCCTGCGTGGAGTGGGCTTATTTGTACTGCTGTAAACATAATGTACTAAGTTCCCGGGAGTACGAGCTTTGGCCGGGTGCCGTCTTCGCCACGCCGAGAGCGTGGAGGTATCGCCTTCACCCTTACACTTGGCATTAGCTTAATTCTTTATATGCTTTATATGCCGCTGCTAGAGAGCATGTGTAGGGATACCTAGCTCGCCTTCAATTTATAATATCACTGCTGCGAGAGAGAGCGAAGCCGTCCCGTGACCTGATCCGGGCGCAAAAGAGAGCCGACCACCCTAACTCTTTGCCGGTTTCTCAACCGCGCACATCCGACGCTTCCCTCGTTAAGGGACGATCGCGAGCTTGTCGTGTCCGTGGTCCCGTCCCGCATCATGCCCGTTCCTTGCCTTCTTCATTAGCTTGTGTGAGGACGGCTCCCACGGAGTCATCCAAGACTGAGACGTAAAGGATCAGAGGTTTTTCTGGTTTGGGTGGAATGAGAACAGGTGGACTAGCCACATATTCCTTCAACCCTTCAAAAGCTTTCTGACATTTAGAATTCCAGTGGAATTCTACTCCTGGCTTGGTCAACTCGTAGAGAGGTCTACACCTTTGTGAATGTTGGGACACAAACCGACGAATAAACTGCAACCTCCCGATTAAACCTCGGACTTCCCTCAAATTCTTGGGAGGCGGCATATCCCTGATAGCCTTGGCTTTGTCGGGATCTATCTCGATCCCTCTTCTACTCACAATGAAACCCAGCAATTTACCCGATGACACACCAAACACACACTTCTTCGGGTTCATTTTCAATTGGAACTCCCTTGACCTCTGCAAGACCTTAGCCAAAACTTCTGGATGTTCCATCCTGGTCCTTGATTTCACCAACAAGTCATCCACATACACTTCCAGATATATGTGCATCATGTCATGAAATATGGCCATCATCGCTCTTTGGTAAGTAGCTCCAGCATTCTTTAATCTGAACGGCATGACCACGTAACAATATGTTCCCCAAGGGGTAGTGAATGACGTCTTTTCCTGATCCTCTTCTGCCAAACGAATTTGATTGTATCCTGAAAATCCATCCATGAATGAGAGGGTTTCGTAGCCTACCGTGTTATCAATCAACACATCAATGTGAGGTAAGGGAAAATCATCTTTTGGACACGCGCGGTTAAGGTCCCGGAAGTCGATACAAATCCTGACTTTCCCATCTTTTTTCATGACCGGGACAATGTTCGCCACCCATTGAGGATAAAGAACGACTCTAATGAACTTGGCTTTGTGGAGCTTATTGACCTCTTCTTTCATTTTCAAAGCCATCTGAGGGTGGAAACGTCTTAACCTTTGTTTTACCGAGACGGTCCCTGGTTTTAGGGTTAAACGGTGTTCGACCAAGGTTGAATCTAGACCCGGCATATCCTCGTAGCTCCATACAAACGTGTCCTTATATTCCGTGAGAACCTCAAGTAATGCCTCTTCTTCAGAGGGTGGTAGGTTGTCACTTATGAGGATGATCCTAGGGTCTTCCTCAGTTCCCAAGTTGACTTCTTTGGTGGATTCTTCTACGGCGGTTGACGGCTCGTCGAATCTCCTCATTCCACTAGCGTATGCGCCCGCCGCATCCTCATATTCTTCACCCTCATCTTCAGTGGGGCATTCTTCATCCGTGATCTCATAGACTTCATACCCTTCATCAAATGCACAGTCACCCTCATATTCTATTTCTGGTAGCTGGATGGGATTTCTAACAACTGGGGGATGGCAAGAAGGGCCTGACATCTGGCGACTAAATCCAGAAGGAATCGACGAGGGATCTGCCTACCCTTGGATTTCTTCCTAGGTACCACCCTTGACCTATCATTCCTAGATTGACTGACAATATTTACAGAAGAAGAGGAAGACGAAGAGGATGGTGTAGAATGTACAGGAGAAGACCCCTCAGAGGAGGGGAAGAAAAGGTCGCTCATCGGACCTTGGACGGGTGGTCCGCAGGGCGGGACGCACCCGTGGGAGATGTAAGAGGTTTCCTCAACGAAGATGTGTTGTTGAGGAGTTTGAAAATTGACATTTTTTTTTCATTTTCAGTTTTAATGACAAAGCAGTGAAAAGAGATTGGTGGAGAGAGAAAAGTGGTTATGGCTAGAGGGTTGTGAGGCTCATAGAGCAGATCATGGTTGAAGACCTGGCGCGGGTTGAAAAGCCCGCGTAGGTATGTAAGCAAAGAAGGGGATCTGGGAAGATCATCAGACAATTGTCTGGCCCAGGAAGAAGATATCAGCAAAGGCTGAGACGAGTGGATGGAGAAGATGGTAGCTAATGAGCCGTCGACGGCAATGTTGAGGACGGATGAAGATCCGTCGATGACAGGGTTCTTCTGGCGAGGACGAGGATAGTTTGGAACCTTGGCAAGAGTGGTAATATTCTCTGGTATTCCGGAGATCAATGGTGGTCCTTCAAGCTGCGGAAACGAGAACATCCTTTCCAGTGCAACGGAAATGTCCCGTATGTCGAACCATTTGTTCCACTCGCATTCCGAATCTTTGATCTTTCCTCTTTTGGTGATCCTCGGACATTTTTCAGCCAAATATATAGCATATGATCCCCCATATGCTTCTCGTGGGTAATCTCCCATCTGAACAAAGGGCCCTCTATTGAAGTGGTTCGATAGAGTCCATGTGAGGGGCTTCCAATCCACCTTGAACGGTCCTTTGAAGCCTAAGCCAAACCTGCGGTTCGGTCTAATTTCCTTTGGCGGTTTGAGTCTACCCTGTAACTGTGCGCCCAGACCTTTACCCTGTTGATAGCCGATGTTCCTCATAATCTCCCACCCTTTGGAGTGAAAAGGGAGATATGATGTTGTGGTTGCCCTGACCGGCTCCTTTGGTGCTAGTGGAATGTGAGATGAATCACGTACGTCCAGTAGTGACAATATGGGCCGATGAGACGGCCAAACAGAGGGCAAAGAGGTATTGATAGCATCCACTGTGTGAAGGACAGGTGTACTGACCACTTTAATAATCCTCCCATTGTAAGGAAACTTCAGGCACTGATGGTTGGTGGAAGGTACATCGTTCATGGCTTCGATGTAAGTGCGACCCAGTATAGCCTTGAATGTGGGGTCCATTTCGAGGACATGGAATTCCGTGGGAATTGACATGGGGCTTAGTTCTGCCTTCAGAATAATCATCCCCTGCGGCGGCCTTTTGCTATGGTCATAAGCCGTGACCGTGATCGAGGAAGGTCTTATTTGTTCCTCGTTGACCCCACACAACTGAAGGGTGTCCATGGAGATCACATTTATGGACGCACCCGTGTCCACAAGACACGGGTTTATGGATACCCCATTAATTTTTATTAAAATGCACAATGCATATTTCCGAGCTTCCTTGGGAGCGAGCTCGTAATTGTGGAACATGATGGCCGGTTGTGTGTCCGTTGGGGTCAGGACGGTAGAGATCTTTTCTACAGGGAGGTCCTCATTCACCATGACCCTTTGAAGGTACTCCTTTAAGGCTGCCTGGTGGGATGTGGATCTTTGAAGTAGCTCCAGGATGGAGATCCGAGCAGGCGTCTTGTCCAAGTGTTTCAATAGATCATACTGTGTTCCAGGGATAGCTTTTTCTGGTTGTTCTCCATCATCCTTCTCTGGCTGAGATTGCTCAAAATTCTGACTGTTGTGGGGAAAAACCCTGTGGAAAATCCTTCCACTCCGGAGCACCATTGCTTGCGGCTTTTGTACCTCTGTGGGGGTAGCAGTGGGTTTTAACAGGGATTTGAGGGGTAGTGGTGGAGGAATGGTTGATGAAGCAGGGGTGATGACGGGAGCAGGAATTCTGATGAGGGGTTTGTTAGGTGAAGGCATGGTGGAGGTAGAGGGGATATCGCGCGGATTATGAAGGATAAGGGGTTTGGAAGGTGGAGGTGGAGACGAAGTAGAAGTGGGTAGGGCTTGAAGCGGGCAATGATTTTGAGGTGGGTGATGGGTAATGAGTGGTTTTGAAGGTATTAGTGGTGATATGGTGGAGAAAGACGGGGTTATGTATGGTTGACGGATGATAAGGGGTTTAGAAGGCGTAGGAGTAAATGTGGTAGAGGTGGATGGTAAAGTGGGGGAGTGAGAGAAGATGAGAGGGTGTGAAGGCGTAGTGGAGAGTGTCAGTTGATAGGAGATCGGGGTGCGGATGAGAGGGCGTAATGGTAGTGGAAATGGTGAAGGCGATACTGACGCGGGTTGATGAGAGAGAGGTGCTACCCGAGCAAGGCAAGGGTGTTGCGTGATGATAGGATTGGCGGTAGAAAGAATGGAGGTACTTTCCGGGTGCCACACCTGCTCTCTCCCGACCTCCGGGAAGGAGGAGATGGGGTTAACCTGATGATTGGGATGTTGGTGCTCCGGTAATGGATTCTGGATTATGCCCATGTTGGGCTGTTGTTGTGGGGCCTACTGAGGCTACTGTTGTTGTTGTGGTTGCTGCTGTTGTTGCTGTTGTAACTGCTGCTGTTGTAACTGCTGCTGTTGTAACTGCTGCTATGGCCTATGAGGAGGTCTCCTAGCCTTAAGAGCGGTGACGTATCATCTCATTTCATCCCAATCTATTTGATGTTCATCATTCATATCGTGGATGTAATCTTTGAAATGGAAGCAGTAATCTACTGTGTGTCCTGGCTGCCTGTGGTAGACGCATTATTTGGAGGTATCAACATTCGGGGGCCACACAGGCCTTTCTCTGGGTAGGGTGAGTTGGTTTGATGCCATGAGGGCATTAAAAATGTCTGCTAAGGTTTCTGGCAATGGTGGATAGTAGGCTCTCTTGGGACCGACCGGCCTCCTTTGTTGCTGTTGGGGACCATAGTTCCCCGGGGGTAGAACTTGGTTGTACTGAAGCGGTGGTTGTTGTTGCTGAGGTTGTGGTTGTTGTTGCTGGGGTTGACGTAATGGAGGCATATTATCCTGGGGTGGATTATTTTGGGGTGGAGGACGAAGAGGGAAAGGACCTGGTTGGAGGGGAAGTCGGGGCATTTGTGGAGGCCTTGGGTTGACTGCATAGTTGGCATTGTTGACCGCACCCACTTGCTCATTTGTCACGACCCCTTATGTGGCTCCTCCCGGGACACCAGCGCCTGTCTTTCTGATCACTTTGGGCTTCGGCGACTCAAACATATTCATAATGGGGGAGTCTTTTAACTGGGTTTGGATGTATCGGGCCCTTTCATAGAGTTCCTCCATTGTAGTAAGTTTATTCATGGCCAGGACGTGTCTGAACTGTGGGGTTGCATTAGACACAATCATCTTCACTTGTTCGGGCTCGGAGAGGGTATCCCTTATTCTTTCCGCCAGAGACCTCCATCTATCAGCATAGCGGATAAAATCCTCATCGGGCTTCATCTTTTCGGCCACTAAGTCGGTAATGGAGAGTGAGGGACTGACCCTATTTCAAAATTCTCGGCCTCGCGGGGCTCCAAGGAATAGAACCACTCAAGCGCGGGACCATCCAATGATCTCCGAAAGAGGTATGCCAGGGACCTCTGATCGTTTTGCCAATATGAGGACTCATACATGAAATCCTTGAGGTGAATGAAGGGGTTGCCGGTACCATTGTATCTGTGGTACGTGGGCATTTCAGAGGGAGGAAGATGAATGACGGGAAGGATTGGCAAAGCAACCTCCGGGGTGGCTTTCACGTCCACCATTCTTCTCAGATTTTAAAACTGCTCGTCCATGTGATTGAACCTATTGAGGAGCGATTGGGCGAGCTCCTCTGGAGGTGAAGGTGGTACTTGCCACTGGGGGAGAAACTGTCTCCCGGAGACTTGAGGGGGGAACCCCGAATGAGAGGGAATTGCCGGACCGCCGATAGTCGGCCCCGGCTGAAGCGGTATGTGGGGAACAACGGGAGTTTGAGATTGTGACGAGAACTGGAATGAGGGTGGTTGTTGGCTCGCTTGTCCTTGAAGCGAGGGACACTGGATGACTTGCGCCAATGAAGGAGATGGAATGGCCTGCACGGACTCTTGGAGAGGTGCGATGGCCGGAGTTGATTCCTGGGGCGTGGGGGAAACAGATTTCCCCTTCAGAATGGCATGGAAGGCCCGGAGCTATTCAGAGGTAAGCTCCGTATTGGCGAGGACGCCCAGTAAGGAAGAGATATCCTGTGGTGGGGATGTGTCCCCGGCAATAACCTGCACCTCATGCGAGGGCTCATGAGAAGGACCCGAGTCCATAGCATAGACTCGCGGGTCGGCTGACAAACCACGACTAGGGTGGTTCTCCTCAAAAGACTCGTGAGCCATGCTCACAGTTTTCCCAGAACGCAAAAATATACACTAGCAAGCAGGTAGTAGAGATTATCAAACAAGTGGATGCCTTTACGCCTTTTTTTGTGTTTTGATTTTGATGATTTTTTTTTTTGTGTTTTTAGCGAGATTCGAAGTTCACACAAAATAGGGACCCTAGTTTATCTTTGTTTCACCGCCGTGTCAGCTAGGGTCTCTCGTCTCACCACGAATGGGATGACTAACTCCGGAGAACTTCAATGGTACAACCAGCCCAGTGAACGAAGAGGAGATTCTTCGATGTCGGGGACTTACGGAGGTCCCAGTGGAGGAGATTCTAGTCCGTTGAGAGGAATTCTCAAACGGAGAGTCCTTCCTTCACCGGGAAAGGGTGATCCTTAGAAAAAATGAAAAAAGATATAAAAAGAGGGATGGATGTATGCAATGGAATGCTGACAGAGATATAGAGTAAGAAAACAACAGAATAACAAACATATAATGAACACCCAACCAATCACAACTGACAGTGCTGCCGTGAGCACAACGGGGGCGCGCGAGAGCGCCAAGGTGGAGAGGCACGGACGGTGCCGAACTTGCAAGGGTAGCCAAAAGGAAGCAGTAGAAGTCCCACCGTGATCGCCAATCTGTGAGCGACGTCACGCGGTTCGGGGAGCGAAGAAGATGCGGAGCGCGCGGGCTCCTCTTTTGTTTGCTGCAACACAGAAATAAGGGAAAAGAAAAGGGGCCACCACGGGAGATTGCTTCGGCGGGGTGAGCGGGACAAATGTAATATAGCAAGATATGGGGGTTAAACGGCCATAGCGGGAAGTGACTCGCCGCGGCCTCGGGGGGACGGGAATGGTGCAGAAATTAAATAGCAAGAATTGAAACGGCCATTGGGGAAGTGACTCACCGTGGCCTCGAGAATATGAGCAGATAAGAATATAACAGAATATAAGGAGAATATAAAGAGCAGGAATTTAAACGGCCATTGGGGAAGTGACTCGCCGCGGCCTCGAGAATATGAATAGATAAGAATATAACAAAATATAAAGAGAATATAAGAACGAGAATTTAAACGGCCATTGGGGAAGTGACTCGCCGCGGCCTCGAGAATATGAGCAGATAAGAATATAACAGAATATAAGGAGAATATAAGAGTGGGAATTTAAACGGCCATTGGGGAAGTGACTCGCCGCGGTCTCGAGAATATGAATAGATAAGAATATAACATATAAGAATGGGAGTTTAAACGGCCATTGGGGAAGCGACTCACCGCGGCCTCGAGAATATGAGCAGAATATAACAGAATATAAAGAGAATATAAGAATGGGAATTTAAACGGCCATTGGGGAAGTGACTCGCCGCGGCCTCGAGAACAAGATGTGATCGCCAGGGGCCAAAAGACCCCAAAATAAAGAAAGTGATCGCGCCTACCCCAAGAGCGGGAGATGGCAGGCTGCTTCTTCCTCCCCCTTCGGCCGGTCGACGGCCGGGCAACTTAGGCTCTCGGTATGACCACAGATGGGAGGCTAAGGCTCCCGGCGTGAGTGGCAAGAAGGTGGAGGTTCCCGGCATAGCCGAAGGGAAGAATCCAGGAAGCTCCCGGCGCCGACTTCCTGGCGCGATAGAGACTCTCCAAGGGGGGTTCTCGGCGTAGGCTAAAGGGGGAAGAGGAGCTCTCGGCCTGGGGGTTCCCGGTGCGCTGAAGGCCCCGCCGGGAGCTGGTGGCGCCGAGAGGTAGGTGCCGAGAAGGCGGGTGTTTGGGCGCCGTGAGGAGTTTAGGATTTTACGGTAGCCTATTTTTAGGATTTTTGAGAGTTTTCTGGGAATTATATCAAAGTAGATTGGCTCTGGGGACTAGAGATGGGGTTCAACTGGTTTTAGTTGTATATGCTTCAAAGGAGGCCGAGAGCTGAGAGGGATTGGAGGGGAAGATCCCCACACAGAGGTCCTTTTCACCATTACCATGCGGAGTCCAGAGGACAGCTTCAGTATTATCTTTTATCGGCCTGGGAGGATTTCAGCAGCACCTCTCCCGTCCCTAGCGTATGCCAGGGAGTGATTGACGATCACCCACGGAGTGCCGGGATGAAAGCCAGAATAAGGGGGGTATGGGACCCCTAGCCCGTGTATGTGATCACAGCACCAACTTAATATCCCTTTGAGGCCATTGAAACTTATGCAGTGGCAGAGTTTCTCTGGCTCGTAAGGTTATGTAGGGGAGTTATCCCCAATGATGTTTATCCCTTAGGCACATATGATGATCTGGGGTATCCTTCGACAGGATGCAAAGCTTGGTTGATAGGACTTCAAAGGGCATCTGTATGGTTCCTTGGCCTGTAGCAGGAAGGCTTTCATCCGGGGTTCAAGGAATGGAGGATTCACAGCGTAAAGAAAGGATGGCAGGAAGCGTAGTTCCCGGCGTAGGTTTCATTGGCCAAAAAGGGGGGAGCTCTCGGCGCAGGGGTTCTCGGCGCGGTAATGACCGCGCCGGGAACCCGGCGCCGGGAGGCCCCCAGGCCGGGAAGGCTGTATCGCAAGAGGCTTTGTCTGGCTTGCTGAAGGGGCTAGAGCAAGGGGGATCTCTCGGCGGAGTAGTTCTCGGCGGGGAAATGACCACGCTGGGAAGGGGCTAAAGGGTTTATGGCTTAGTTGCAATACTCTGCTCAGGAGATTTCTGGGATTTCTGGCTCGGATTGAGGCAAGATCTGGGCTGCAGGAGGGGATTACATGGGGGTTAGCATCAGTCGAAGGGTAGATCATCCATTATTGAATCCTCGTGGGACGTATGGCATTTCCTCTACTCACCTACTGCTCAGACGGTCAAGAGATTGATGTCTCTGACCCCGAACGAGATGGGAGCTCGACAGACATCTATAATATCCAGGGAAAATCGTGATCCGAGGGGAAGGAAGAGGGGGGACAGAGCCCAATAACCCATTGAACGAGGGTTGAGGTTCCGTCTTCATCCTTCACCAGAGAACAGGCTAGGGAGGGGGCGGTCGAAACATGAATCGGAAAGCTGTAGCATCTGGGCAAACCGATATTCAGAAGAACAACCGATGCAAGAAGGGGAGAAAGACAACAGACATTCCAATCAATCGAATGCTCAAACGAGCCATGTTGATCCTTCATTTCATTGCATCATCCCAAACCTATACAGATCGTAGAAGGTAAATGAAAGACAGAGATATGGAAATCGAGACCGGAATCCTCCGGCTACATTGATACATCGAGAAAGCCTCGCCAGATTACATCAGAAGAAAAGAAAAAAAAGGAAAGCATGGGGGAGGGCGGAGCATTGACTCCTCTCCCTCCCCGGCTACCCACCTGAATCTCCCTTTCTTCTTCTTCTCTCAGCTTCTTCTTTCTTTCCCTCTCGGTCTCTCTTCTGGCTTTTTTCTATCTGGTTTTCGTTTCTACTGTTCCTCCTCCTTCTCCGTCTCTTTTGAGTTCTTCGAAGGGAAGGGGCTTTATAGCCGTCCCTTTTTTGCCTTCTCGCCAGGCACCTCACGGCGCGCCTCAGCTGAGGGCTTCCCGGCGCGTAGGCCCCAGCCTTTTGGTGTAGCCATTGGGCTTTGACAAGGTGGCTCCCGGCGCCACTATTACAGGCCCATTTAGGTCTCTTTGACCAGGCCTTTCATAGGCCCCTCACGTACATCAGTACCCAAGAGGGTCCCCCGTTGGTAATATATTTTGTATTGAGATCATTAGTAGGGTTTTCATCAGTCCGCAGACAGGGGTTTCATCAGTATTGCCATCTGAATGATGACAAAATCGGGCATCATTTTATCGATATCAGCACCTGAATGGTGACGAGATCGGACATCAGCTTTAGTCTGGGAAGACTTCAGCCGGGTGTATAATCTGTGGAGACGATTCTTCTTGTGTTCTGACTTTGCAAAAGCCTTTACAATCTTCATCTGCCGGTACCGGCTTCATCTTTATCTTACATCACATCTGTCAATTAGCCGACATCTGACTTACCATGACATGTCATCTGTGGATTTTTGGATGAGGCAGTAACACAGTTCCTATTAAAGTGTGCTAGGAAGTCTCATTAGTCAAGCGACTACTGCTTTGTTAGTGCTGCCATCTAAGTGACATCGGCACCGGACATCAGCTCGGCCGACAAAGGCTTCAGCCGGGTAAATGGTTGACGAGCTTCATCATTGGTCTTTCACTGTGGGTATGATATGCTTCCACCCTTGTTCATTTTCAAGGTGTCAACAAATGCCCCCCACCTGCGGGCGGCGTAAGCGCAGAATAAGCGGCACGGGGCCTGCAGGTGACTTTCATTATTCGAGGGTATCTTCCTCAATTTCTTTTCAATCCCGTCCTTAGACCTAATCATCTCGTTGCAACAATATTCTGCACACGTATCTTTCTTTTCTATCTTCATATTGTTTGACTTTATTTTCAGCTTTTTGGAGCTTCTCGGCACGAGGCCATAGGCTTCTTGGCGCGTGAAGACCTCTCGGCGTAGAGACGGGGGTCTCGGCGCGCCTAGCTTCCCGGCGCGGAGGGCTTCTCGACGCGGAGGGCTTCTCGGCGCGGAGGGCTTCTCGGCGCGCATTTTGGCCGAAGGGGGGGCTCTCGGCCTGGGGGTTCTCGGCGCACATTTTACAGCGCCGAGAACCCTTCGCTTCGGGCTTCTATTTGAGGCGCCGAAAGCCTCTTGGCTTCTCATTATTCACAGCTCCTTCTCTCTCTTCACTTTCTTTTCTCTCTCGGCGGTGGAGGCGAGCTCCTCCCCTCTGACCGTCTGGCTTCTTCCTGTCTTATTAGATTTCGCCCGGGTAGGACGCTCTTCGGGATTTAATCCCTTTTGCTTCGGGATCACCCCCTCTTGGTTGGTGACTCCCTATTCTCCTTGGGCAGACCCTGGATAAGGGGAGATGCTGCCGAAATTTTCAAGGGCATCATATTACAATCTTTAAAAGACTGCCCATTGTTCTAGGACTTTTAATTCACTTTTCTTCTTTGATTGTAGACACTGCAATGGCTTCAGGCTCTGCTGCGGCATCCCCTGGAGGTGTCGGAGCCAGTTCGTCGGCCCAGCCAGATATATCACGGGCCACAGTAAACTGGCTGAATGTGCACAGCCTCGACTTCGGATACGACAAGATCGCCTCCGTTGATGAATCATCCGATTCTGATACCGATACGGTGTCAACATCTCGGGTATACTCCACTGCCATGGAAACATGCTTCAGACGGGGCACTGATTATCACCCGGATTTCCCGAAGGACAAACACTTTCTGCCATTTATCTGGACCTTCACCGTGGGTGGAATGCGGAACTACCGAATAGCTCATACAGTTGAAGTCGCAATTCTGGTTGAGAGAGACAGCCTGAAAGATTCAGTATATCGTGGAAAGGCTATATATCTTCCCGGGGAGAAGCGTGACTGGGATGCAGTCCTTGGCATATCGGAGCTGGAGCCGGAAAAGAAAATGCTGACCCGGGCCCCGGGGTTCACACCTGCTCGGTGGGATAATGCCAGTGGCCGAGTCAATAGGGAGAAGACAGGCTATGGTCTCTTCCTGGCGCCAGTGAAGTGGGGGTACCGCGAAGAGCCTTTTGTGCTGAATTGTTCGGCCATTCAGTTCAAGTATCATTTGGCCACTGGTTGGTTTGGGGATACCAAGATCACTGACGCCCCCCTATTTCGAGCAGGAGCCGTGGAATTTACTGAGTTTGTTCTAAAGGAATATGCCCCTCTGCTGATCAGAGCCGGGGTATATCATAGTGTCTTTGCTTCCAGATTTCGATATCCCATATCCCGAGGGTTATGCTGTGGGATGTTCGAGGTCTTCTGCCCCTTATTCAACATATTTTATACAGCAGAGGGTGAGACATCTCTTGACCTCTGGAGTCTGTCACAGCTTTCCGGACTGCCTATTGACGGCGAGCCATATGAAGAAGTCTGCTTGGCAGATTCTGAGAAGGATAGCTCCGATGGTGAAGGCAGATATTCCATTGGCTTCTCATACCGGTACCTGATGAAGGCATATCGCTCCATCTGTCTGGCGTACAGTAGAGGGTCCTCCAAAGGTTATCATCCCCGGGAGAAAGGCAGCAAGCTGAGGATCCGGGTAGGGCAGTGGATTCAGTACTTCTTTGACGGTCCCCTGAAATATGCCGACTTCCCTTCCGTGGGTCCGACTGCTAGCAAGCAGGTAAGGGCTCCTCGTTATAAGTCGGCGCTGCCATCTTCATTGCGCCGTGCAGGCAGCGGTGGTCCCAACCCAGCAGGCGTAGACCCCATCACACATTGTGCGGCTTACTTCACATTCTGGCTGTGCACTTTCGCTCTCCCTCAAGGGGACGAGACAATCATCCGGCCAGAAGCTATATATCCGGCCTGTCAGATGGCCTGGGGAATGAGGCTGTCGCTCTGCCCAGTGGCCCTGTGTTTGATATACAAGTCTTTGGGGGATCTGTACAAGCATCGGACTCCCCGTTCTTTGAGGACCGTGGGTCCTTTTCATTTCTTCAACGCCTGGGTCTGCAGTTTATTTCCTGAGTTGGCTCCCAGAACTTTGCAGGCAGATACAGTACTGCCCAGAATGATTGAGTTTGCCAGTGCTGAACCTGGTCCTTTCTATGATCAGCTGTTCAAAATAAGGGGTCGACTGATAAAGGTGCCGGTGGATGCCCCTGGCAGTATTCATTTCTGGAGCTTGGCAGCAGGTTCAGCTCCTTTGATTCATTCTCAGAGAGAGTGCAAGCTGGAAGAGGTAGAGACCTATATTCATCCTGTCTCAGGGGTTAACACTGCTCGGCCAATCCTGGAGCCGGAGCTGGTCAGATGGGCCATGGCCATCCGGCCTAGTGTCTTAGTTTTCAGAAAGGGTGGCCTGCTCCTTCTGGAACCATACTATCCATTCCGCTTTGGGCGGAACTTTGGTTACGACCAGCATATCCCCACAACGGTTGCTCAATTTCCCCTGGATAGCCGGGCTAAGCATGGGTCCACCATTGTCGGCGATGGCCGGTTGTGGTGGGATTTTTACCATCGCCAGGACGGTGCAGTTTTCAGAGTTCCCACAGTTTCTAACCGTGTTCCCCGGGTAACATCAGAATATATCAAATGGTGGAACATTCGAACCAGCTTTTACAGGGATAGTAGAGGTGCATTCTGGGACGTGGCCGAGCGTTCCTTTCTGAAACAACAGCCCGGGCCAGTGTTTGACATCCCCGAGGCCCACCTGAAAAGGCTTTATTCACAACACCAGAGGGAGGCGGAGAACTATCTGGCCCAGCGTCGGGCTTTGAAGGAAAAGAATTCCGACCCGCCTGCTCCTGTTTTCGCTGCTATCAACGAGGACACTTTCATGCAGAGCTTGAAACATCTGAGCCATGTAGGGGGCGCTCGTTTGGAGGCGCAACAATACCCATTTCCTGTCGAAGAGCCGCTCCCGGCAGTAGTCCCTTGGAGGGGTCCGACAGATAGATTTCATCCCTATAGGACGTTTGTGCGCCGGGAAGATAGAACCCAGACGTACTACAAGCAAACGTCTTGGCTGTTTATTCTGCTGAATTTACATGGGTTATCTGCAGAAAGCCCGATAGCCGGCATATTGAACAAGCCGTTGTTTATCTCTTTTCATTATGTCGACGGCTGGGGTATGGACCACCTCGACTTATTTCGGTGTCTTGACCTTCATGGTCATAGTGACCTGGCAGCTTTAGTGGAGAAGTGCCAGGTACTTGGCGATGTATGCTGGCTTATCAAGGAGGCTGCTTCCCGCTCCAAGGAGGTAGCTTATCTGTACTGGCCGCTCTCTGTCTTTTACGACGGCCCATCAGGTATGATCTCTTCTTTTCTGACTGCGGTGATTTCTGCTCAGTATTCACACTTTGCATCCACTGATCACATTACCTCTCTGACATCTTCAACAGACAGGCCTGATATAAAGCGACAGGGGCTTTATAGAAAAATCATTGCGCAGGCTGAGAAGCCTACTTATTTTGAAATCCCTGCAGCAGCACCGACTACTACTCCCCTGCCTCCCGGCAAGAAGAGAAAGGCTTCCGTAGTTAAGGCTGCAGTTGGGAAGGCCAGGAAGGCCAAGAAGACTTATGCTCAGCAATCGGCTTCGGTAGCTATGGACACCGGGACCCCTCTCCCTGATATTCCCTCATTTGATGAGTTCGAATCTGAAAGGGAGGCTGCTCAGACATCGGTTCAGGGTAACATCAATAACATGCAATTGCATTCCTCATCCTCTTTCGCTGGATTTCAAAGAAGTCCTTGAATCTGACCCCTCCTTTTGCACAGCCCAAGAGCCAGTTGTAGCACCTTATGTGGTGGAGACCAGGCTGCCTTCTCCCACGCCGGCTAGTGAGGCGGAGGGTAAGCATGCCTTTTTCATCTTTTCCTACATATTTCAATTACTTTTCATTGTCCCTCTCACAAGCTTTTCCCTATAGTGACGGTCGGTGAGGAGACTGAAATTACGGGAGAGGCTGGCAATATTACTCAGCCACAAGAGGGTCATAAGACCCAGATGAAACGGGGCCTCGTCCCTGTGAGGCGTATAGTTACCCGGTCTTCGTCCAGGCAGACGTTAGAAATGGCGGTCCCGCCCGTGGATAGTGTAGAAATTTCTTCAAGTAGCTCCGCGACCGCTTCTGAGGCAGATGGAGAAGAAGCAGGCTTCAGCGAGAGCGAGACGGAGGGTGTTTCCAAATCAGAGGCCCCATCCGCATGCACCGCCATTGTCCCATTATTCACCCCCTCCAAGTTGCTGGCGCTATCTCCTGAGGAGGAGTTGCAAGAGGAGTTTGCCGGGCTCGACACCGAGATCGACATAACTCCACCATTTGTTACTCCGACTACGGAGCTTCCTCCTCTTTCACCCCACTTCGAGGGTGTGGACCCTGCTTCAAAGGTGGGTTCCTTTTCATATTTGTTGCTTCATCTGTTTCTTTCATCTAGTGCTGAAAGTTGCTTTGCTTTGGTCTTAGGGCATTGTCACTGCTAGCTCAGACACAACCGCAGCTATCACGGACATTTCTTCTACGAACTGGGCTATTGTCCCTTTTCTGCCTTTAACTTGCATGGGAGTTCCTGAGATCATTCGCCCTGTGCCAGTGCGGATACAGTCTTCGACAGATTTAGCATCGTTGGACTTAGGGGCCTCAGGAGAGAGTTGCATTCCTATCAGGGCTTCAGATTTCAGAGCCGAAGCCGATCCATCTAGAAGCTCCGCTTTTATACCGGCCGCAGTAATGTCAATTGCGCCCGAGTCAGCAGTCCCTGCCATAGTGGCTATAGAGACTGGACTTCTGCCTTTTCCGACTATAGCAGCTCCTTCCCTGTCACCAGAAAGAGCAGCTGAAGATGAAGCCCCTATTCAAGAGACTCATGAAGAGGCAGCTCCATCCTTCATCGATTCTCCCCCTGTGGATGTTCAAGCTATAGCTTCCGATACAGCGATAGGGGAGGAATCTTCAGCTCAGCAGGAGAGCACAGAGAAGGACTGGCCAGCCCTTACAGCAGATCTGCCGTCTTCGTCCTCTCAGCCGGACGTTGCATTGTGGGAAGATATCGATGGCGAGGTGACCTTTGAAGTCGTCCCCTCTGCCTCCTTCGGCTTCGCTTCCTCTGACAACTTTGTCTGGCAGCATCTGGACATGCTACGTCAGCTGGTAGAATCCCAGCCTGGCTTGACATATCTACAACTGAAGGAAATCGCCAATCGCTTCACCGCTGGCTTGCAGGCCATGGGCTGCCCTTTGGACATATGGGTTCAGCGGGTGCTGCTTCTACTGAAATTCGTGCATCGGAGAGACTTCCTAGCACGGACTATGGTTGATAAGCTAACGACGTTGAAGTTGCAGAGGTCAGAATATAAATCTGAGCTGGGGAAGCTGACGCTTATGCTTGATGGACGCCGAGCCGAGCTACAAGGTGCTATTCAGCGGGAAGAAGCTGTGCGGGACCGGATGGCCATCTGGAGACGGAGCTCTCTGGACTTCGAGCCGAACTGCAGCAATTATCCTTTATCCGGCCGCAGTCCGAAGAGGAGGTAGCCTCGCTGGAGGGACGAGTGATGTCTCTCCAGGACATGTCCATTGGACTTCAGGAGGAGGAGGCGCGCCTTCATGAGCTGGGGGCCGCTCCTTATGTGGGTCTTCTGGCCTTCGAAGATATATTCCGGCGGCCATAAATTGTCTATCCCTTCTTTTTCTTTTTGTTCTCTTTTGTGATATGGTGTCCCCTCGGGGCCCTTTATGTACTCCCTTTTTAATAGAAAGGAATCTCTGGCCTCATGCGTCTCCATCTTATTCTGCATGTGGTTTTATCACTTTGGAGGTGGGGTAGCGGTTTTGACAATCCCTCATGCGAATGGCTCGTACCTTGGCAGGAGAGCGTCCACCCCTTCAGAGAAAGGATGGGGAACTCGCTCCACCGCGTGACGGCATCCGAGGAGGTGCTTGAACCGAATTTTGTTGGTGGCAGCAAACGTCCTATTGGCCATGTGTGCCGTAAGGGAGACGATTTGCCGGATGCAAATGAGGGGGTCTCATCAGAGTAGACGTATGGTCTAGGCTGGGTAGAGACTATTGCAGGTGGGACATTGAAAAGGATATGTGGTTCTCATCAGAACGGACATAAAGTACGAACTGGACAGATTGTATCATTGGCCGGGCGATGTACCGATCAGCCAACGGTTGACTTCATCATCGATATTGAGCTTATATCGATGCAAGGGGGATTTTAGAATAGACGTAAGGTCTAAACTGGGTAGGGTTTCATCATTGATCGGGCAAGGTGCCGGTCGATCAATAGCGGGTTTCATCATCGATATTGGGTTTATATCGACGCAAAGGGATTTCATGAGTTTCATCAGAATAGACGTAAGGTCTAAACTGGATAGGGTATTATCATTGATCGGGCAAGGTGCCAATCGATCAACAGTTGGTTTCATCATCGATATTGGGTTTATATCGATGCAAAGGGATTTCATGAGGTGCCGGTCGATCAACGGTGGGACGTACGTAAAGGTGTAGGTCTCGTCAGGACAGACGTAAGGTCTATTCCAACAGGTTTTATCGCAGGTGGGGCTTGCCAAGAAATGCGTAGGTTTCATCAGGACAGACGTGAGGTCCGAGCTGGACAGGCTTTAGCAGAATGGTGATGGGTTTCATTGTCGGTGGGACGTTTGAAAGAGGGTATGTAGATTTCATCAGGGTAAACGTAAGGTCTACCCCGGAAGGGTTTTATCATCGGTGGGGAATGGAGCCAACTGACCGACGGAAGGTTTCATCAGTGAAGGGGAGGTAAAGGTAGCGTGCCGGTTGGCATGGAACTTTGAATTACCACATTACTGACCCAAGCGCCCTTTCGGGTTTTCACCGGAGCCAGCCCCCTCTTGCTTTTGCCCACGCGCCCTTTCGGGTTTTCACGTGGCGGGGTACCCGATTTTGCCTGCAGTGCCCTTTCGGGTTTTCACCACAGCTGGGTTTTAGCCATTTTTGCCCTTGTTCAGAATGTCCGAACAAGTCTGGCGGGGTATCTCTATTTTTAACCCCATCTTTTTTATTTATTATATATATATATATATTTGAATTGGGATTTTAGCACGGATCAGGCGATGTGCTGCTTCATTAGTGGCTGCTCTTATCATCGGTATTGGGTATATACCGATGCAAGGATCTCATAGGCTTCATCAGGATAGACGTAAGGTCTAAACTGGATAGGTTTCATCATTGATCGGGCAGGATGCCGACCGATCAACAGCAGGTTTCATCATCGGTATTGGGTTTATACCAATGCAAGGATTTCGTAAGTTTCATCAGGATAGACGTAAGGTCTAAACCGGACAGGTTTTATCATTGATCGGGCAGTGCGCCAATCGATCAACAGCAGGTTTCATCATCGGTATTGGGTTTATACCAATGCAAAGATTTCATATGTTTCATCAGGATAGACGTAGGGTCTAGCCCGGACAGGTTTCATCGCTGATCGGGCAGTGTGCCAGTCGATCGGCAGCGAGTTTCATCATCGGTATTGGGTTTATACCAATGCAAGGATTTCATAGGTTTCATTGGGATAGACGTAGGGTCTAGCCCGGACAGGTTTCATCGCTGATCGGTCAGTGTGCCAATCAACCAGCAGCAGGTTTCATCACGGCGGGACGTAAAGAGATATGCAGATCTAGTCGGAACAGACGTAAGGTCTAAACCGGACCGGTTTCTTTGCCGATCGGACAGCGAGCCCGTCAACCAAAGGTAGGTTTCATCATCGGTATTGGGTTTATACCAATGCAAAGGAATTCATAGGTTTCATCAGGATAGACGTAAGGTCTAAACTGGACAGGTTTCATCGCTGATCGGGCAGTGCGCCAATCGATCAACAGCAGGTTTCATCATCGGTATTGGGTTTATACCAATGCAAAGATTTCATATGTTTCATCAGGATAGACGTAGGGTCTAAACTGGATAGGTTTCATCATTGATCGGGCAGGATGCCGATCGATCAACGGTGAACTTCACCATGGTGGGACTTTGGACAAGGTATGAGGGTTTTATCAGGACAGACGTAGGGTCTATACTGGGTGGGTTTGATCGTTGATCGGGCAAGGTGCCGGTCGATCGACGAGAGGTTTATGGCGGGAGGTGAGGCTTCTTTAGGATCACCACGTTACTGACTCAAGCGCCCTTTCGGGTTTTCGCCGGGGCCAGCCCCCTCTTGCTTTTGCCCACGCGCCCTTTCGGGTTTTCACGTGGCGGGGTACCCGATTTTGCCTGAAGTGCCCTTTCGGGTTTTCACCACAGCTGGGTTTTAGCCATTTTTGCCCTTGCTCAGAAAACCTGAACAAGACCGGCGGGGTATCTCTATTTTTAACCCCATCTTTTTTATTTATTTATTTTCATTCTTTTATTCTCTCTTCCCCTCTTTTTTGGGAGGGTGACAAGTCGGAATGCCATTAGATCATGATGAGGGATGGCTTGGCTAGGGCGGAGTGCCGCTATACCAAGAAAGGGTGTAGCTCGGCTAGGGCGGGATGCTGCTAGACCAAGGAAAGGGTATATCTCGGCTAGGGCTGGATGCCACTAAGCCAAAGAAAGGTAGCTTGGTTAGGGCGGAGTGCCACTAATCCAAGGAAAGGGTGTAGCTCGGCTAAGGCGGGATGCCACTAGGCCGAGGAAAGGTAGCTTGGTTAGGGCGGAGTGCCACTAGACCAAGGAAGAGGGTAACTCGGTTAGGGCGGAGTGCCACTAGACCAAGGAAGAGGGTAGCTCGGTTAGGGTGGAGTGCCACTGGACCAAGGAAAGGGTAGCTCGGCTAGGGCGGAGTGCCACTAGACCAAGGAAGGGTAGCTCGATCAGGGCGGAGTGCCACTAGACCAAGGAAAGGTAGCTTGGTTAGGGCGGAGTGCCACTAGACCAAGGAAAGGTGGCTCGGTTAGGGCGGAGTGCCACTAGGCCAAGGGAAAGGTAGCTCGGTTAGGGCGGAGTGCCACTAAGCCAAGGAAAGGGTGTATCTCGGCTAGGGCGGGATGCCACTAAGCCAAGGAAAGGGTGTATCTCGGCTAGGGCTGGATGCCGCTAGACCAAGGAAAAGGTGTATCTCGGCTAGGGCTGGATGCCACTAAGCCAAGGAAAGGTAGTTTTTGCCCGATTACTCGGGGAATATTGGTTGTGCAGCATGATACAGCTTGAGGTGTTTACCGTTGAGTGGCGAGAACTGAATTTCCCCTCGATGGTTAACAACTACGTAGGCCCCTCCTTCGTAGACCCTTTGTATCACATAAGGACCTTCCCAATTAGCATTCAGCTTTCCTTTTGGGTTGGACGCCATGACTTCTTTTTTCTTGACCATGACGAGGTCACCTTTCTTGAATTCTCGTCCTCTTACGAGTTTATTGAATGCAGTGGCCATGCGGGCCTGATACATTTGGATATTCTTCTGAGCTTGGAGGCGCTTCCCTTCCAATTCAGTCAGTTCTTCTAACCTTCTTTCAGCATTTGTTTGTTCGCCACGGGCCAGGCCATATTGGATTGACACTCTGAGTGACGGGACTTCCAGCTCTAGTGGAACCACTGCCTCCGAGCCGTATACCAATGAGTATGGTGAGCACCCTGTAGGTGTCTTAAAGACGGTGCGGTATGCCCACAGAGCTTCATACATCTTTTCTTCCCAGTCCTTCTTATTAGAACTGACAACCTTGGCTAGCAAGGTGCACAAAGTCTTGTTAAAAGCTTCTGCCAATCCGTTTGCCTGGGGATTGTAGGGAGTGGAGGTTCTCCATTCAATCTTATACTTCTCGGCAAGCCGATAGATTTTCTGATTTCTGAAATGACTTCCATTATCAGATATTATTCGGTTGGGGATCCCGAACCGGAAGATAATATTCTGCTTGATAAATCTGGCGACCAGTTCACCAGTCACTTCTCTTAATGCTACAGCTTCCGCCCATCGGGAGAAGTAATCTGTCATGGCCAATATGTACTTATGACCGGCCGAGGAGGTCGGCAGTGGCCCGACTACATCAGTTCCCCATTGTGCAAACGGCCAGCTAGGGACTGTAGGGTGCAGAGTTGTAGGTGGCCTTCTAGGCACGGTAGCATGCTCCTGACACTTCTGGCATGACTTTGCAAATTTACAGCAGTCTTCAAACATGGTAGGCCAATAGTAGCCCAGCTTCTTGATTTCTATCTTCATTTTGGGGCCAGCCTGGTGGGCGCCTGCTGTCCCAGCGTGTATTTCTTTCATCGCTTGCCAAGCTTCCTCAGTGGACAGGCAGCGGAGTAGAATCTTTTTGCGTGCATCCGCCATTATTCGGAATAAAGTTCCATTTCTGAATTCATAGGAATCTTTGATTCTCAGGAGTTTCATCTTTTCCTCCCTTTTCTGTGGCAGCTGTTGGTGCAGAAACCACTGTAGCAAATGCTGTCTCCAATCAGACGCCTGTACTGCGCTGATAGTGGCAACTTCTTCCTCTTCGGGGCACCCTTCTAGCATACTGGGGACTTGCCGCCGGTTCATAACAACAATGTTCAGTGTTTCATCTGGCGGGACTGCTAGCGAGCTGGCCAGCTTTGCCAGTGCATCAGCCTGGGCATTATGTCCACGGCCCACATGTTTGAGTTCAATATGATAGAACTTTGCCATGAGGCGTACAGCTTTCTGGTGATAGGGATTTAGTTCTGGCTTCCGCACTTCGAACTCCCCTTGGACTTGTTTTATTATCAACATCGAATCCCCGAATACCTGAAGCATTTGGATACCCATGTTGAGGCTGATATTGAGTCCGATTATCAGAGCTTCATATTCGGCTTCATTATTGGTGCATGGCTTGTTTATAGAACAGGAAGTATGCACAACCTCCCCCTCTGGTGATTTCAGCACAATACCGGCTCCAGCCCGTATTCTGGTCTTTCCATCGGAATCTGTCTCCGTTCTGGATGCTCCATCAAAGAACAGTTGCCACATAACTGGCTGAGCTTGACAGGCCTCGAGTGTCTCATCATCGGGTAATTCAGTCCCCAACATATCATTCTCCGGCACAGGATGCTCCGCGAAGAAATCAGCCACGGCCTGTCCTTTTATTGCCCTCTGGGGTATATATGTGATATCGAATTCCATCAGAATTACTGCCCATTTGCCCAACCGGCCTTTCGGTACTGGCTGAGTCAATATGTATTTGAGTGGATCTGCTGCAGATATCAATCTGATTTCATGTGACAGCATATAGTGCCGGAGCTTTTTGACGGCAAAGATTAGTGCCAAGCATGTCTTTTCTATATAGCTGTAGCTTTCTTCGGTTGTAATCAGCCTCCGACTTAGGTAGTACAGGGCCTGCTCTTTGCCTTCTTCATTTATCTGTGCCAGCATTGCCCCCAGGGAACAGTGTGCGGCTGAGATATACAATATCAAGGGTCTGCCCTTAACTGGTGCCCCCAGTACTGGAGGGGTTTTAAGATATTCTTTCAGCTTTTCAAAGGCCTCCTGACATCCATCGTCCCAGAGGAACGGTACATCTTTCATCATGAGCTTGTGAAAGGGATGACATCGTCCTGACAGATTTGATATAAATCGTCGGACATAAGCCAGGCGCCCTTGCAGAGATCTCAGCTCGTGCAGATTCCTTGGTGGAGGGAGCTCCTGGATAGCTTTAATCTTGGATGGATCAATTTCAATACCCCTATGTCGGACAATAAATCCGAGGAATTTTCCACTGGACACGCCAAAGGCGCATTTCATAGGATTCATCTTGAGTTCATATTTGCGCAACCTCTGGAATACTATCCTTAGGTCTTGCAAATGATCTTCTCTTTTGCTGGTTTTTACCACCAGATCATCAATGTAGCACTCTACCTTTTTGAAGAGCAGGTCATCAAAGATCTTTGTCATAGCTCTTTGATAAGTAGCGCCGGCGTTCTTAAGGCCAAACGGCATTCTTTTGTAGTGGAATATTCCCTTCGGAGTGCGGAATGCAGTGTGCACTCTGTCTTCTTCAGCAATCCAGATCTGGTTGTATCCAGATGACCCATCCATGAATGACAGGGCTTCATGACCAGTAGTCGCATCGATCATCACTTCAGTGATGGGCACTGGGAAATCATCTTTCGGGCAAGCCTTATTAAGGTCCCGAAAATCAACACATATTCTAATCTGCCCATTCTTCTTCTTTACGGGCACTATATTGGCCAGCCATGTAGTATACTGGTTTTCTTCGACAAAGCCTACCTCAATCAGCTTGTCAACTTCTTTGTTAATCTGGTTTATCAATTCAGGACGCATTCTCCTGGAAGGCTGCTTTACAGGGTTAGCCTCTGGGTTTATTGCCAATCGGTGCTGTGCCACATCAGAGCTCAGTCCTGGCATTTCATCATATGTCCATGCAAAACAATCTCAGAATTCTGTCAAGAACTGTATATATTGTTCCCTGACATCTGGCTCCAGCAGTGCGCTGAGGAATGTCGGCCTTGGCTCATCTGCGGATCCCAAATTTATTTCTATCAGCTCATCGACGGTGGCTTGGCCTCCGTCTTCGACTTCGGGCGGGGCTTCTTGCAAATCAATAAAGCCTCCCGGGATATAATCTTCTTCAGTTTCATGCTCCTCTGCTTCATCATACTGGTCATCAGCGGATGCTGGCGCATCATATAGGGCCAATATTACCGGATCCTGTTCAGTCTGCTCCGAGGGCGAGACTGGTTCAGCAGGAAATTCAGAAGTGGACTCCTCCGTCCTTAGAGGCTCTTCTAATGTGGGCTCCCCTGAAAGGTCATCATTCTGCAGAGCCCGGAATTCTTCTAGGATGCGCCCGAACTCCAGACACTCCTCCAGCTCTCTGGCTATTTGATCTTCATCCGGGGTTCCCGTATCAAATTTTGCTTCAGCCTGGAACAGATCCTCTTTGGAAGATAGGTCCTCCCAGTACCAAGCTTTCTTTGTCTCATCAGATGTCTCTGTTTCTGGCAGGTTGTCTGAGGCTTCATTGCTCATTATGGATTGATAAATGATTTCTTCATCTTCCGAGGGGTATTTGTCATATCCTACCTCGGGAGGATCGTCATGCTGGTAGGAGACAGATATGACGTCTACCTCAGCCTCATAGTATTCTTGGAGGGTATAACCCAATCCTGGGTGTTGAGTGATCTTCCTCATTTCTTTACTATCTCGAGGCGGATCCCACAGTTCCTTGAATGCCTTCTTCTGAGCAGCAGGCTGCATTGATGGCATTTGCATCTTGGAGAACATTTGTGAAACCCGTTGGGTAGTATAATCCAAGCCTGTAATCGGTACCATCCGGTTTGCAGCTTCTTCAGGGGCCATACAGTCTTGATCATCTTCTTCGACTGGCTCCCCGGTGTAGAATATAATAGGAGGCTCGCAGAAGCGAGGGATTTCCATAGTCTTCAGTGGTAGCACCGTTTGGTACTCAAGGCTGACGATGGGTTTAAATAAACCCTGCGGCACCTCCACCTGAGTGTACTTTTGCTTCATTTCTTCATCGGCATTATCCGGGTGGACGCTAGGAGGGGTAACCCGAGCAAAGTCACCGGCATAAGAGATGTGAGATACATTATGCTTTTTAACATAGCCCTTTGGTGGCGGTGGAGACCAGTTCCTTATCTCTGTCTCAGGCTTTTTCTGGCTGACCACAGCCTCTTTCCTTTCGCACTTTTGCGACACCTCGGTGTAGTAGGATGCATCGAGCATATGGCACTCGAACACTTCGAAGGGATGCAGATCCGCAAACACCCTTTCTTCTTTTCCTTCATGGCAGTATTTAATGCACTGATGTAGCGTGGATGGCACTATTTGATATTCATGCAGCCACGGTCTCCCCAGCAGGGCCTTATACGTGGTGTTGGAGTCGATCACATAGAATCGTACCACTGTAGTGAGGTCTCCCAATGTGAGGTTGAAATCAGCTACCCCAAGAGGTGTCTCACACTTTTGGTTGAATCCTGCAATCTTCATGTCTCTGACCTTGGTGAGCTGCAGATCAAAGTAATATTTCTGATAGATGCGGTATGGGAGAATGTTCACAGCAGCCCCGGGATCTATCAGTATTCTGCTTATCGGCTGACAGTTCAGGGAACCCCTCATATACAGCGGTCTGTTATGGCCGGAATTTGGGATTAGCATATCATCCTCTGTGAATGTGACTGATGGACCAGAATTCACTTCTGTCAAGAGTGCTTCATACTGTGCCGGCGACTGCAAGGCATCAATAATGGCTTGGCGAGCCTCTTCACTCAGAGAGAGGATTTCCCAGATGGAGAACCTGGTAGGGAGCTTCTTCAGCATTTTCATGATCCGGCTGCCCACCCGGACGTTAGACAGTCTCATCTCCTCCACCCAACGGGGTCTTGGAGGTTCATGTGGTGCCTGTGGCCTTTGCTGCCCAGTGCCGATTTTACCCTCTTGATCGGTTTCCCGGGAGGCTTCTTCTGTAGTAACGACCCCTGTTTCTGCTAGAGGGTTACTTCCTTTATTTTCTTCATGCTGCTTCTGCTTCCTAACTGCAGTCTGCTGGCATTTATTGTTTTTAGCTGGAGCCGTGTGAGCCAGCTGCTCATTTTCCAAACTGGACAAGAATTCCAGGAATGAAGGAGCCTCTTCTTTTTCTTGGTACAAGCTGGCAGGGGGAGGAACCTGGACACCTCGTACCTCTGGCTCGGGGATCTGATAGGGTTGCTCCCCTCTGAATATAATATTATGATTAGCTGGTGGCGGGCGCCCCCATCTTTTCCCAGAACGTGTTGCATGGGCTGAGGTAGAGGCCTCAGCATGGTTGGCTTCTAGCGGGGCATTTGATGCTTCATCCTCATCATTCTCCCCGGGCAAGGAAAAGAGTACCGACAGGGTATTGCATTGTACTGTCGTGACTTTCTTTCCCCTTTTGGACTTGGGCCGTCTCTTCCTCTTCTGGGAATTTGGCTTTGCTGGCTCCTGCCCCCAGAAGGGCTCATTTTCAGCTTTTTCTTGTTCTGCCTCTGGTTGCTCTTTCATTTTCAATTCTTCGAGCTGCTCCCAGAGTATACAGTCTTTTATCAGCAGGTTTTTGGGCTTTTTCTGCTCATATTCATCGAGCTCATTGATATACTGCTGTAGACGCCTGGCTGCAGGACTTACTTCTTTATGTGCAGGTAGGGGAGTTTGTCTCCTCCGGTTGTGAGTAGGGATCCGGATGACTGGCCCGGTCTCAGCTGTACGCCATACTGGCTTTACTGGAGGCGGCTCAGGCCTTGGGGTGACACCCCGGATAGTTGCCCCACTGGTGCTGGCTGCAAGAGTCTTTTTCCTATTCTTTATGGGCTTCGTCTGCCATCCTTCCTGATCTTTCAGTGGGGTGAGGAGGCAAGCTTCATAAGTATGCCTGGTACATTCTTCAACGGCTTCCTCAGGCAGCTGCTGATAGACTGAAATCACATTGGCGGCCATCCTCCAGGGCGGAGGCTCATGCGGATGAGGTGGCTTCACCTGGTAATCACCCAACTGTAGCTCACCCTTTTGACCATTCCTTCCATAATATCCTTGAAGACATAACAATCTTCAATTGCGTGCCCCAGCGCACGGTGAAATGGACAGAACAACGGATCATCTTTCTTTGTTGCATCCGCAGGTCTCTTCGGTTCAGGCAACGTTACCTTGTTGAACTTATATGCCCAGTTAAATAGTGCTGATGTCTTATCTTTGGGAAAAGAGTAAGCCCTTCTCATTCTGTCTCTCAGAGAGACCTTATCTTTTCTTTCTGTTGCACCCTCAGGCGGGGGAGCTTCATCTGCCTCCTTTTTCCCTTTCTGTTGCTCGAAGGTTCTAAAATCGACGGCGTTAGCCTCAGTATGTGATGGCCGTCGATCATTGGTTTTACCCTTCGGCATAGTGGGAGCATTGGCGGTCGGACGCTTGGACAAGAACGTCTCGACTTCCGCCACTATATTGTTCAGCCGGTCAAATGTTCTGACATCTGCACCGATCATCTTTTCTAGCACCTCTCTCTTGAGGCTCTGTTTACATATCTGCACTGCATCTTCCTGATGAGGAGGTCTTCGGCATCTCATGGCTAAGTTTCTCCACCTTTTGATGTAATCCAGTGCTGTTTCATCCTGCCTTTGCTTGGTTGCATATAGTTCCGCTATTGTAATTTCTCTTTCCGTGACATGAAATCTGTCGCGGAACTTTCTTTGCATATCAGGCCAATCAATCACTGATCCAGCGAGCAGGCTTGAATACCATTCAAAGGCTATCCCAGTGAGGGATGAGCCAAAGAACTTAAGCAGATAGGCTTCATCAGCTGCCAGGTCCCCCATAATTGTGGTATAGTAAGTAATGTGCTCCCTGGGAGAGCCCTGGCCGTTGAATTTCTCAAATTTCGGCGGCTTACTGACGCCTGGGGGTAGTCTTTTAGCAGCATACTGGGGAGGATACGGTACTTTGTACACATCATAGGTACTTACACCGTCACCGGTCTTCTCAGACAGCTTCATCTCCACAATTCTTTCAATCATCAGCTTGTGGGCTAGGGCTGGATCTATCTCTTCTGGGAAGAAGTGAGCTTGTTGTTGGCTGTGAGGAGTTGTCATCACAGTGGCGCGCAAGGTGGGCGCGGTAGGTTGTGTCTGAGATGCAGAGGGCTGAGCTACTGTTTGCTGTGGAACAGGTTGGCTCGGTGCTTTGCCCTTATCAGCCAGGAGAGGATTAGCTGGGATAGCCGTGTCTGTTGAGCTGGAAGTATGCCCGACAGGCTCGGCTTGCTTGGAGACCGGTGTAGCTTCATGTCTCTCATTGAGCTGTCTTCTGAGAGCATTGATCTCCTGCTGGTATCTTCTGAACATCATCTGGATCATGGGATCCAGGGTGGACGGGATCTGTATATCTCCGAAGTCCCTTCAGCATCATCAATGAAGGGATTATCTTCTTCTTCCGTTGTCACCACATTGACTGTCATGGTGGTGATCTTGCGGGTTTCATCATCAGTTTTCATCTTATCTTTTGCAGCCTGACCTCTTCTTGTGACGGGGCCTGGTCTGGTAGCCAGCCTGAGCAGTTCATCTGGCTGAGTTGGTAGCATATCCTGCCCCCTGGCGATTCCAGCCATGTTACAGGCGAAGATTTGCATTCTTCCCTTCTGCCTGCAAACTTTTCTTTTTGCCTGGTCAGGGTATTTGAGTCGGTCGAAGACCGATACTCTTTCTTCAGCTTCTTCCCTACACAGGTCTTCTTTATCATATCCGGCCTTGCGGCCTTCTTCATAATCATTTGAATCGGAGGAGGAGACTCCGAGCATCACTTCTTGAAGGGCTTCTCCTTCTTCTTCATCCACGGTGCCCAGAGCACGGGATAATCTTTGCTGACCGAGGGCAGAGTTCCCCAGGTAGTGGAAGTAGTCTTGGACCACTTGTTTCATCTCCTCTGGATTGTGCCTTCGCGGCTTTGGTCGGAGTATCAATCTTTCCTGGCTTTTCTACTGATGAGCCAGTCTTGTCATCTGAGCATTCAAATGCTCGGCTTTGGAATATCTGAATATGTCAGCCTGTCTGGCACAGGCTCTTGGTCTTCTTGGAATGGCAACCGTGACTGGTTCGCTCATTCCCATATCGCCATCTTGGCAGCAGTTGGTAGTGTCATCATAGTTCTTCCTTTGCCATCTTTTGCCTTTGGCCCTGGGATGGGTGATAGTAAGGTCTTCCTTCTTCTCATATCTTCTGCCCTTCATCACGGGGCGAGTAGTAATCAGATTCTTTCCTTCATCATTTTTTTCATCTCTCCTCCCCCGAGCCTTGGGGTAAGCAGCAACAGCATCTCTTCTGTAGTTTCTTTCTTCTCTTCTGCTTCCTGCCCTGAAGCGGGCAACAGCATCCTCAGTAGCCTTCTTCTCATATCGAGCTGGGGCCCAGCTCTGAATCTTCTTTGGTCGCCAGACCTGTTTATATTTTGCTGGCTTGGGCGCCAGCGGCTTCCTTTCATCAGCTTCCCAGTTGGCCCTCCTAGCGGCCAGAACGCGGAACCTGTTGTCGGTCTGGACAGTCGGGACAATCCTGTCCGGCCGGACTTCTCTGGGGCGACCGTTGAGGTTCACCCTAACATCTCCCATCATCATTGTCTTCCCAGAATTGGAAAGACGACGCTCAGCAGCAGCATACCGGCTTCTCCGGTTATTTCTCTTTCCCCTCTGGGCAGCAGCGGGAACCGTGTCCCTCCTTTGAACTTGGTGTACATAGCAGGCGACGGCCGTCGAGGTCGTCTTCTCCGGTAAGCCAGCCTTCTTACCAGCAGTCTTCATAGGGGCACCTGCAGCGGTGCCTTGCTCGTCGTTGTTGACCTGCAGAAGGTCGGTGAAGACGAGGCCCAGACAGTTGGGCAGCCCGACAGCAGGGGGCATTGCTCCGAATGACAGGGGTACCGCCAGGTAACCCTCTCGCACATGCATATCGATCGGTTGTTGGCCGAAGCGTACAGACATAAGTCCAGTAGTCATTGTAGCTTCCTGAGAATAAGGAAAGCGCACAGGATCAGAAATTTGAGGGGGGCCCGCTGGGCCTCCTATTCTGGCGTAAAGATGAAGGGAGACTAGGTCCCACCGGGCGTGCCAGCTTGTGGGGATGGGTCTATCTGTATTTATTTTATGATTTTTTTTATTTATTTTATTTGACTTATTTATTTGTTTTGTTTATTAGGCGTGCCAGTCACGTGTGTGACAATTTCATTGTGCGCTCGATCTGACTTGGTCAGTCGATTGTGAAGTCCGAGTCGGGACCAGAAGTCCGTCATACCATAAAGGCTATGACGTTAATTACGCCCTTTTAAGGAAGGACAACCCTTGATTAAACGCCAAAATGGGAGGCCTCGAGAGGCAATAATAAAAAAAAGATATTCTTTTTATGTGCGCAGTTTGAATTTCATACCAGAGCCAGGAAGGCGGGTAAGATAATAGCATCGATTGTAGAAACAGACGATATCGCTGAATCGACGGCTCGAAAAACAATCAGACTCAGGGGAAAGGTGAAACAGAGGATATCAATCGCGGACAGGATGAGCCGCGATCATGACGGAGGCTTAAAGCATCGGTTAACATTTCGGCGGCACTTCCCCATTGTCTGGATCATGCCCAGAGGGGAAATAGGCTATCACCCACGGAGTGCCGGGGTGAAAGCCGAAAGAAAGAGAGAGGTCGGGCCTCTCCACGTTACACATGTATGCCCTAAGGCAATGTTTGATTCTTCCCTCACAGGAGCTGGTGGCACTCATGCATTGGCATGGCTCACCGGAGCTAAGAGGGAGGCGCGTCGTTGTGACTTCGACACGAATCGATGGAACATAAGGGGTCTCCTTACTTATCCTCGGGACACATCTGGTGATCCACGAATATCTCTGTGTAGGTTAGCTCTGGGCATTTGGGCTCACAGGGTGGCAACTTAGGCTCTCGGTATGACCACAGATGGGAGGCTAAGGCTCCCGGCGTGAGTGACAAGAAGGTGGAGGTTCCCGGCGTGGCCGAAGGGAAGAGTCCAGGAAGCTCCCGGTGCCGACTTCCCGGCGCGCTGAAGATTCTCCAAGGGGGTTCTCGGCGTAGGCTAAAAGGGGGAAGAGGAGCTCTCGGCGTGAGGGTTCCCGGCACGCTCAAGGCCACGCCGGGAGCTGGTGGCGCCGAGAGGCAGGTGCCAAGAAGGTGGGTGTTTGGGCACCGTGAGGAGTTCATGATTTTACGGTACCCTGTTTTTAGGATTTTGAGAGTTTTCTGGGAATTATATAAAGTAGATTGGCTCTGGGGACTAGAGATGGGGTTTAACTGGCTTTAGTTGTATATGCTTCAAAGGAGGCTGAGAGCTGAGAGGGATTGGAGGGGAAGAGCGTCACACAGAGGTCCTTTTCACCATTACCATGCGGAGTCCAGAGGACGGCTTCAGTATTATCTTTCATCGGCCTGGGAGGATTTCAACAGCACCTCCCCCGTACCTAGCGTATGCCAGGGAGTGATAGACGATCACCCACAGAGTGCCGGGATGAAAGCCAGAATAAGGGGGGTGTGGGACCCCTAGCCCGTGTATGTGATCACAGCACCAACTTGATATCCCTTTGAGGCCATTGAAACTTATGCAGTTGTAGAGTTTCTCTGGCTCGTAAGGTTATGTAGGGGAGTTATCCCCAATGATGTTTATCCCTTAGGTACATATGATGATCTGGGGTATCCTTCGACAGGATGCAAGGCTTGGTTGATCGGGCTTCAAAGGGCATCTGTGTGGTTCCTTGGCCTGTAGTAGGAAGGCTTTCATCCGGGGTTCAAGGAATAGAGGATTCACAGTGTAAAGAAAGGGTGGCAGGAAGCGTAGTTCCCGGCGTATGTCTCATTGGCCAAAGGGGGGAGCTCTCGGCGCAGGGGTTCTCGGCGCGGTAATGACCGCGCCGGGAACTCGGTGTCGGGAGGCCCCCGGGCCGGGAAGGCTATATTGTAAGAGGCTTTGTCTGGCTTGCTAAAGGGGCTAAAGCAAGGGGGATATCTCGGCGGAGTAGTTCTCGGCGGGGAAATGACCACGCCGGGAAGGGGCTAAAGGGTTTATGGCTTAGTTGCGATACTCTGTTCAGGAGATTTCTGGGATTTCTGGCTCAGATTGAGGCAAGATCTGGGCTGCAGGAGGGGATTACATGGGGGTTAGCATCAGTCGAAGGGCAGATCATCCATTATTGAATCCTCGTGGGACGTATGGCATTTCCTCTACTCACCTGCTGCTCAGACGGTCAAGAGATTGATGTCTCTGACCTCGAACGAGGTGGGAGCTCGACAGACATCTATAATATCTGGGAAAATCATGATCCGAGGGGAAGGAAGAGGGGGGACAGAGCCCAATAACCCATTGAACGAGGGTTGAGGTTCCGTCTTCATCCTTCACCAGAGAACAGGCTAGGGAGGGGGGCGGTCGAAACATGAATCGGAAAGCTGTAGCATCTGGGCAAACCGATATTCAGAAGAACAACCGATGCAAGAAGGGGAGAAAGACAGCAGACATTCCAATCAATCGAATGCTCAAACGAGCCATGTTGATCCTTCATTTCATTGCATCATCCCAAACCTATACAGATCGTAGAAGGTAAATGAAAGACAGAGATATGGAAATCGAGACCGGAATCCTCCGGCTACATTGATACATCGAGAAAGCCTCGCCAGATTACATCAGAAGAAAAGAAAAAAAAAGAAAGCATGGGGGAGGGCGGAGCATTGACTCCTCTCCCTCCCCGGCTACCCACCTGAATCTCCCTTTCTTCTTCTTCTCTCAGCTTCTTCTTTCTTTCCCTCTCGGTCTCTCTTTTGGCTTTTTTCTATCTGGTTTTCATTTCTACTGTTCCTCCTCCTTCTCCGTCTCCTCTCCCTCTTCGAAGGGAAGGGGCTTTATAGCCGTCCCTTTTTTGCCTTCTCGACAGGCACCTCACGGCGCGCCTCAGTTGAGGGCTTCCCGGCGCGCAGGCTCCAGCCTCTTGGTGCAACCATTGCGCTTTGACAAGGTGGCTCCCAGCGCCACTATTACAGGCCCATTTAGGTCTCTTTGACTAGGCCTTTCATAGGCCCCTCACGTACATCAGTACCCAAGAGGGTCCCCCGTTGGTAATATATTTTGTATTGAGATCATTAGTAGGGTTTTCATCAGTCCGCAGACAGGGGTTTCATCAGTATTACCATCTGAATGATGACAAAACCGGGCATCATTTTATCGATATCAGCACCTGAATGCTGACGAGATCGGACATCAGCTTTAGTCTGGGAAGTCTTCAGCCGGGTGTATAATCTGTGGAGACGATTCTTCTTGTGTTCTGACTTTGCAAAAACCTTTACAATCTTCATCTGCCGGTACCGACTTCATCTTTATCTTACATCACATCTGTCAATAAGCCGACATCTGACTTACCATGACATGTCATCTGTGGATTCTTGGATGAGGCAGTAACATAGTTCCTATTAAAGTGTGCTAGGAAGTCTCATTAGTCAAGCGACTACTGCTTTGTTAGTGCTGCCATCTGAGTGACATCGGCACCGGACATCAGCTCGGCCGACAAAGGCTTCAGCCGGTAAATGGTTGACGAGCTTCATCATTGGTCTTTCACTGTGGGTATGATCTACTTCCACCCTTGTTCATTTTCAAATTGTCAACAATTCCCAAGGGAAAGGAATCGGCATTGCCCTCCTGTCGCCTGAAGGCCTTACATTCCCACTGGCATATCAGCTCAAATTCCCCGTTACCAACAATATAGCTGAATATGAAGCTCTTCTAGCTGGCCTAGAACTCGCTCATTCTTTTCGTATCACTGAATTACGAGTCGTAGGTGATAGTCAACTCATTCTTCGCCAGGTGCTCACCAAGTATCGCACTCGCGATCCCAAGCTCAAGCCATACCAAGAACTCACTGCTGCCTTTGCCAAATTGTTTGCCAAATTGATCTTTGTCCATGTCCCTCATCATCAGAACATTCTGGCCGATGCCCTCGCCTCATTGGCATCATCTCTAAGGTTCCCTCTAGGAAGATGGTTTGATACCATTCACATCTACAAGCGTCACGCCCCTGCAATCGATGACGCTTCATACGTAAATATCAAGGACAGAATAGCAAGAAAGGCCCTACAGGAAGAAATCCTTGAGAAGAGGGAAATTATGTTGACAGAATTAGAAGAAGAATTGGCCGATGAGGAGAAGCCATGGTTTTACGAAATTGCCAAGTATTGCAAAGATCAATCCTACCCTGAAGAAGCCACATCGGAAGATAGAAAAGCCATAAGGAGGGTGGCACAGAGGTACGTGCTGGTCGGAGAAGTGCTATACAAGAGAAGTCTTACTGGTGTTCTTCTAAGATGTCTCGACGAAGAGGAAGTCTGGAAATGCGTCGAGGAAGCACACTCTGGTGTGTGCGGTGGCCATGTGAATAGCCAAATGCTTGCCAAGAAAATCCTTCGGCAAGGCTTTTACTGGCCCACCATGGAAGAAGATTGTGCCGTCTATGTCCGCAGGTGTGTCAAGTGTCAACTTCACGCTGATAAAATTCATTCCCCATCTTCTTCACTTCATCCAGTATCCTCCCCATGACCTTTCTCCATGTGGGCTTTCGATGGCATTGGTCCTCTCGGTAATCCTTACTCCCTCACTAAGCAAAAATCATTCATCCTTACCGTAACGGAGTACTTTACCAAATGGGCCGAAGCCGAAGCTTACGTGGAGGTTAAAGCATCAACAATCTGTAAATTCATCATGAAGAACATCATCGCCAGGTTCGGCATTCCAAGCACGATCATCACCGACAATGGACCGCAATTCATTTCTCAGGACCTTCAGGACCTCTGCAAAAGGTATAAAAATGCATTGCATCATTCATCACCTTATTATCCACAAGGTAATGGACAAGCAGAGGCCACTAACAAAACATTGATTAAAATCATAAAAAAGACATGTGAGTCTAACAAGTTCTCGGATTGGTCAGAAAAGCTGATTGAAGCTCTATGGGCCTATCGCACTTCAATCCGTACTCCCACTGGGCAAACCCCGTTCGCCCTCACTTATGGGATGGAGGCGGTAGTTCCATACGAAATTCTGGTCCCCTCTCTGAGAGTACAATTGGATAAGGACCTCCCCCTCGACGAACGTCGTGATTCACTCCTTGCCCAATTGGAACTCTTAGATGAGAAACGGCTGGCCGCTGCCGAGCATGCATGGGTATATCAAAACAGACTCACACGTTTTTATCAAAAGAAGGTCATTGAAAGGAAATTTCAAGTCGGTGAAATGGTAGTGAAAAGAATGTTTGTAAAACTTGGTGGGCCGCGTTCTAAACTCCAACCCAATTGGGAAGGACCGTGCGTGATTCAGGCTGTGCATCCTGGCAACGCCTATAGGCTAGTCAATGCTGAGGGGATCGAGTTATCCCACCCTTGGAATGGGCTTTATCTTAAGAAATACTACCCTTAGATAGGTGTACATAGTGTCAAAAAATGATGAAACAACAAAAAAATAGAAAACAATGAAAATAACAAAAATATGTATATATACAACAATAAAAGACAAAAAAATAGAAGAAAATGAAAAGAAGAAAAAAATAGAAAATTCAAAATGCTAATGCCCTGAGATCACCATGTAGTTAAGTCATTGCATTCAACCTCCATGTTGGGATAGGGCCTATTAAGACTTGGTAGGTTCCGGGTCTTGGTTTGCCAGAACTGTGGGGATCCCTGTCCGGCTAGTTCGGCTTATGCCCCCCTTAAAAGGGGCAACATACATGTACACATGTGTTCTATGAAAGATCGGTAGCATCACTCATGGTGAGGCCTCACCTAGAAGGTCTCCAGAATGCTTAAATGTTCGTTCTCTCTCTCTTCGACCGAATGAGACAGCCGGCGCCCTTAAAACGCTGAGCATGGAAAACACGAACACAACCCCTAGGACAAGAGTAGGGCCCAATTCTTCGAGCATGGGTCAGAGCACGTGAAGAGGGCAGTGTCCCCGCAGGCATCCAAGAGGGATTTCATAATGTCAAGATACTATGTCCCTCGCAAAAATCTGTCAAGAAAAATCAGAAAAGAAGAACAAAATCAAAGTCAAGTGAAAAGCCTGGTCGTAACCGTGCCTGATCCCACAAATGAAACCCCTTTTGACTGAAAGTCAAAATTCTATACAAGAGGGGCCATGAGATGTGAATGCTCGAGATTTGGTCTGAAGTTGTCCGAACGGGAGAGTTAAGTGTGCCCCTACTGGCTCGCCGGGTTAACGGTTTTGCCGGTCCTCTCAGGAGGTTTGCCCCTAATACTCTTCCTTCTTCCCCTGAAGATAAAGGCTCAATGGAGTTCCTGAAGGGTGAAAGTCACCAAAGTCTGCAACCACCTTTCGACACAAACGTATGGTTGTCCATCTTGGAAAGCAGAAGTCATTGTCAGAGTCTCCGTGTTTCTGGCCGGTCAAGACCCTTATCTACCATCTTAATGTCTTCTAAGCCTAACCTCGGGCTTAGACCAATGCAAGCGCGTCACCTATGGGTGCGACGGCATCTGATTCCGGGTCAGCGTCGCGCGGTTGGTTATTTGGGTTCCAGGGTGTTCCATTACATATCATCTAGAGTTGTGAGGAAATAGACCCGGGTCGGGCAAATCATTTACCTCAAACACTTTTTGGGTGAATCCCTGTGGTCGGAAGCAACTGGGAGCCTAAGCATGGTATGATGGTATTGTCATCAGGGTAAGTCTTAGCCGGCGGGATTATCATTCAAGGAGTCTAGAGGCCCAAATCAACTTAGACGTGCACTTAGGATGCCTGGGAGGTTAGCAAGAAACCCTCATTCTCATGCAGGTTAGATGTTATATCAAGTGGTCATCATGCATTAGCAAAAATAAAAAAAATAAACAAACCAAAAACAAACAAAAAATAACAAATCCAAAAATCCAAAAAAAAGCAAAAAAATGTACATGCACAAAAAAAATGGAAATATAAAAGACCAAAAAAAACAAACAAACAACAAAATACAAAAAAATGAATACACCTACAAAAACAAAACAAAAATCACATCTTCGCATGATCGCATTTGTATGCACCATTCATTTTAAATTCTCGTTTGCATCCGTGTGCTTGTCTGTCGCATTCATCATCCTTTTTTATCATTGCCTTTGTTAATAAAGACTTGCCCCTTGACTCGTTATCAAGGATAACTCAAAATCACGTTTGTTTATTGAGCAAGGGGCAAGTCAGAGCAGAAATGCTAACTTGTTTGCTTAGATGTGTACAGGGATTCGGGAGATCAGAAAGAAGCAGAGAACCAAGCACAAAACATTTTATTCCACTCCCACTCAACAAAAACAAACAACAAGAGAGAGCCTACATTAGCTCCCACCCTCCTTCTCTACATTACTCGTCTCGCCGCTTTCTGGACGAGAAACTCTAGAAGGTGCTATCCAACCATGAAAAGCGGTACTTCTACCGCTTTGGGGTCCTCTTTCTATCTCCACTCCCCGACGTCGATCTGCGGGAGCAGCAAAGAAGCTACTAACACGAAAGCCACGCTCTCGTGCCCTTCGGTAGCGTTCCTCGCCATCCTTCAGCCACTGCTCGGCGAGACCGAGACTGGTCCTCAATTCAAATAGTTGGGCCTCCAGGGCCCTCCTCTCCTCTTTCTCGACTGATCTTTTGGCCTTCTCTCTTTCCCTGTCCTTTTCCCTCTCAGCACGTTCTCTCTCTCTGTCATCCCTTTCCAGCTGAAGGGTGATCCTCAGCTCCATGGCGTCCCGAGAAAAATTATCATCTGAGCGACGCTGCAATTCCTCCTCCAGCTCCGCTATCCTGGCCTTCCCTTGTGATGCATGAGCAAACATCTCTTGCATCTCTTCGGCCTGCCATATCCGTCATTTCAGGGCTGTGATGAGACATAAACAGAGAAGCTCGGATAAGAGGAACCTTCACCTGCGCGGAAAGCATTCCCTCTGCCTCCGCGGCGCGCTGTGTTACACGGGCAAGCTACTCATGGAGCGAATCTAGTTCCGACGAAGGAATCCATAGACTGGAAGAAGCACCCTCTGCCCCTACTGCTGGTAGGGTTGCGTCGAGCCGAGCATGCTATGATAGCAAGAAGTGACAGTGAGTGGCTAAACACCAAAATCTAGGGGTATAATTAGGAATATGCATTTGCATACATACTCACCGAGACATGTAAAGCCTCACGGGTGTCACCCAACTCTCCCTCCGTGTCCGCCAATCGAGCCCGCAAGTTCGCTATCATGGTATCACGGGCATCCTAAACCCATGTCATAGAGTCAGCATTACATTTAGAAAAATGATAAAAAAAATAGAAAAAAAATGATCAAAAAGTGAGAAAGGAGATATACCTCCATAAATCTCTCAAGATGGATTCGCTCTGCTTACATCGCCCTATAGAGACGTAAATAATCTTCACTATCCCGGGCGTGCGACTCCACGAGCGTGCCACCCCGCTGCCAATCTTCATATTGTTCAGGGGAAGCGCACCCGCCAGTCGACACAGGTTACCGGCCCACGTGTCTTCCTCCCGACGCGGGGTGGTGCGGTCATATCTACCCATTCCTGGGCAAGCCCTAGAGCCCTCATGACCAATCGTAGCCGGAGTGGCTCGATTTCATTCAGGCAGTGGACCCAAAGGTCCCGACCGAATCGAGGGCGACCTGCGATGACCCACGGTTGGTCGACATCGACCAAGCCCGAGTAAGGCCTCCAGATCACCTGCGTTGGCATGCGTGTATCTCCTTAATCACTCAAAAGAACCAAAAAAAAAGAGAGACAAAAGAAAAGATAAAAAAAATGGAGTCCTACCATCTCTGCGGGGAACTCTTGCAGCTCACGCCTTAATACCATCAGCTGGTAAGATAGAGAGGCTGTGCTCATAATGGGTTGCCACCGCCGAGCTAGTGGTGCCACAGCCACACGCCACTGTCGAGCTCGCCCCATTGGGATGTAGTAATAACTCCATACCTGTGTCGTCACATGTCATCAGCATTTCATGAAATAGATTAGTTGCATAAATAAATAAACAAATAATTACCTGGAGAAATGGTATGAAGCCACTCACAGTCACCTCTCGATCTGTCCCTTGGGACAGACTTGCGAACAGATGCGCCAGCACGGCGGCTCCCCAGGCATATTGCCCTACCCTCTCTAGGTCCACCAAAAATTCTAGGAAACGACAATGGATGTCGTCTCCTTTGGAACCCAGCAGTAATTTTCCCAGCAGGAAGAGGAGGAATATCCTCAAGTCCATGTTTGATCTCTCCCAGCTACTGGCATCCACGCAGTACACAGCGCGGGACCCTCTTTCCGCTCTCTCCATGAACTCCTCCAAGGACTCGTTATCACGGTGACGAGTGTCAGTGAGCCCCAGTGCCTCCATGATAGATGCCTTGGCTATTGACCTATTCTTTTGGTCCTTTAATTCCAGACCAAGAAGCTTCTGAGCCACTTCACGATAATCGGGGTAGGTGACCCCGGTCACCGCCTCACCATCCACTCTAAGGCCGGTGATTCGGGCCACATCTTCGAGACTGGGCACCATGTGCCCCCAGGGCATCAAGAAGGCACGACTCTCTGGGTCCCATCTCTCGCGCAATGCTTGGATGAGGGCGAGGTCGAGCTTAATGGGTTCGATCCGGAGGAATGCACCAAACCCCATCGCATCTAGTCGAGCTTTCTGGAAGTCAGGCAAGCCTCGATAGGCGGCCACCACTAATTCCCATGAGATATGTGACCTCGTCATACTCTGTGGATTACACAGAAATAAGAAGCGGGTGCATCATTGAAATAAAAATAGAAAGAGAATGAGAAAGGAAGAAAGGGATCATGAACAAATAGAGGGAAGAACTGGCTCGTTTACAAGCTCCGATTGGGTCCTCTCACTGAGCTGCCTTTCAACATCGGAGAGTCTCCTGGAACTACCACTGGATCTGCTCCTCTTCGAGGAGCGGGAAGACTCGCCCTCCACCCTGAAACTGGACTCTCCCTCCATCTCAGAGAATGAGAAACTCTTACTCCCTCCTGTCGACTTTTCACTCTTCTAACCAGTCTCCACAACTCCGTGCTTTCAAGTGAAGCAGGCGGGGGGAGTATTTATAGGATTGAAGGGATATGATCCAGCTCTGTCTCAGTTCCTCTTGCAATGGGCCTTGTAACAAAGCACCCATCTTTCACTCGAAGTGAACAAGGTCGGGGGCGTAGCTGGTTGATTCACACCCTACACATCTAGGTTCCCTGTGTTCATCGTGATTCAAATAAATCTGAGATGAGGTCATCTACATGGAGAAAGGACAATGCAGGTCGACCTCTTCGAATCGGGAGTGGACTCATCCACAGGAGAAAGGACAATGGAAGTCGACATCTTTGAATCCGGGAGCGGACTCGTCTACATGGAAAGAGGACAGGAGGGCGGTTGGCATCTTTGAATTCGGTGGTACATCATTAAAATTTGTGATGGATTCTCCCGAAAGAAATGCCCAATGAGTCTGAGACATGATCCGTTATCTCAGGGGAGATCTGTTAAACACGTCACATGAGGACGGCATGAAAGAAGAGGCGTAGAAGAGAAGGAACGCATGGAGGGCAAACCCGTCACATGAGAGCATGTCGTTCCATTCATACGTCTATATAAACTGTCGTGTTCACCGTGAGAAGAGAGCGGGTGTATGAGCAACTTGCCAAATCTCGCACTACCCCCTTGGTCGTCCCTCTCCTTTCCTAAGAGGGAGGTCCCTGGGAGGTCATCTAGAGCTCTGCGACGTTGTAATTGTCACATCGTATCGCGCATTCTCACCCTCTCTGGTAGCGCTCGTCGCCCTCCTCTGGCCTCTCTCGCGACCCCGACGGCCGCGAAGCTCTTGAACCCGAGGCTGTTTGCTGAGCCGCCCCCTACTCTGCAATGGAGACTACACCAACCCCAGGAGCTCCTCTACCGTGAGCTCCAACTCTCCTCCAATCGGCAGTGACTCTGAAGGAGTGACGTGTCCGAGCGCTGTGTCTTCCGGAGCTTCATCACTTGGCCTCACGTGCCCTCCTCTCGTCTCGATCCCGATGTAGCTTTATCCATGCCTCTCTTTCCATTCTCTCCCAGTTTACTTCTCTCATCGCCACCTGAAGAGAAATCCTCAGCTCCATGACATCTCAGGGCATCTCCGCATACTGTAGTTGCTTCAGTCCCCCAGATCCTATCGGTAACGGCCGACCATCACCCGACGTCCGCCATTCCAGTCACAAAGAAAAGGAGGGGAGAGACTGAAAGAGAGTGCAATGGCATTAAGGCTCTGCATTTATTTTAAGATAACATACATCAGGGTTTGGGCACCTCAGGCCTCAGTTTCCCGAGCTCCATTACATAAGCCTCCCATAGCTCTCGATCCTCACTCACAGATACCGTCACCTTCCTCGGAATGCTTGCCTTCCACGAAGCTTTGATCGCCTTCACATCCTTCGCATCATCCTCCGTGCCCAGCTTTCTCTCCTTAATCAGAGGAAGGTTGGATGGCATGGGAAGAGAGTGCCGAGGAAGGCCAATTTGCAGGCAGCACCGGTGCGAGCTGTAAAGAACAAATTTGGTTGCACCGATAAGATGGAGTTCCGCATCAGGAGAAGATCGCGTGAGAAGCCCACGTGAAAGTAAACATGCTGGCACACAAGTGAACATCTCTCGCGCCAAGGAGCTGAAGTGAGTACGCCAGTCGCCGCGTGTCTTCAGACAGGGCATGCGATTGGCCACCTTCCCACTAAAGCCCAACACATCGGCCATGTAATGGAGGGGGCTTTGTTCGAAAATCCTGGAGGCGGTCTGTACCCCTTCGTAGTGATGAAATTTGAAGTGAAGATCAATCCAGCAGTTGAGGAGAAGCATGCACCCGTGAGGAGGCCTACCCATGCTGGAAGCCGTGAGACCACTGTAAAGATGCGCGAGGACAGCAGGCCCCACTCTCCTTCCCTCCCAAAGTCCACAAATCGCTCCCAATTGGTCTTCCTCTACGATGTTGTCAGTGCAAGGAAAGAGGAGAGCTCCGGCCAAACAAATTGTGAACCCTTTCATAAGCCCTTCTAAATGTTCATCATCTATCAACCCTTCTAAGGCAGTCACGGTCCAGTCTGCGAGCTTTTGCAAGTTGACTCCCTTCTGAGTCTGAACGCTCTTTATGGTTCCAGATGGCATAAAGCTTCCAAGAACTTCCTCGGTAGATACCCTCTTCCGCATCCGCGAAACCTTTATCCTGTCATCCTTCATCGACCTTCTTAAGCCTAGCAGAAGTTCTGCCTCCTCGAGGAGGACCGTTGCCTCAAAAGTAGGGAAGATAAAAGTGTGGGTTTCCGGATGCCAAACCTCTGCCAATGCACCCAGGGCCGCCCAATCCATGTAGATCTTGTCATAATGCTTGGCATGGATCACCAACCCTTGGAGGTGCCATTTTGAAATAACGGCCCTCATACTGATAGTGATGTTGACGTAAGCTTCGATAGCCAGGGCAGCTTTGAGAATTTTCTCGGGCCCGGAAAAAGAGGATACGGCTGAAAGGAAGGAAAAGAAAGAATGAAAAAGCGAGGGAGAACTTATGAAGGAAATTAGGAGAAAGAGCCAACTTACCGCCCGTGAGAGAATCCTCTCGCTCAGATGGCCTTCAATGTCGGTCAACCTCCTGAATTCGCGGCCGAACTTGCTCCTCTTGGCAGGGCAGGAAGACACGCCTTCCGTCTCAAAAGCACAGGACTTCTCTCCTCCCATCTCAAAAGTGTCTAACTCCCCGAACCATGCACCAATGGATGATCTTTTGCTAAGGATCAAAGGGGTACTTATAGTGAAAAGGGGGGGTAAAAAGGTAAATGTAAAGCATTTATGACAAGTTACCGTGGTGAATTTTAACCGAATAATCTTGTCTGATTCGCGTCGTGTTTTCCCCGGCTCCTGTATTGATGTGCGGACGTCCTGTACAGTTGAATGTAATTTTACTTCTTATGAAATAAATCCTTCTTCACTGCTTGCTGTTCGGTGCAGGTTCCAAGAATAAAATAAGAAAGCAAGAGGGCGCCATTGCCCTACCATGTCCCACCATCAGTCACCCCGGTGACTGACCCCACTGTGTCATGCATCCTACTATATGATATCTACGCTATTAGAGCACGTCAAGGACCTTATGCCTTGAATGAATCTGGAGTTTGAGTTCCCCTCTAACAAAAACAATGATAACTCCAGAGAAGTTCAGGACGTATGGATAGGCCGTTAGGTTGTGATAGCATGGGATGATGGTTCCATTCGGTGAATCGGTGCGTGGATAAATGGGCCCCGGCTCAGTATCGGCTCATCGAATCGGTATCCTGACCCGTCCTTAGCAGCTTAACAATATTATCCTTGGCTATCTTCTATTTTTAGTTTGTTTTAATTTTTCCTTTAAACCCAGCATGCATTCATGTAGGACTTTGATATCACTATGGAAGATCATTCATTTAACTCGATTGTGAGAGCCGCTGTGCTTAAATTCTTGACTAATACGTGATATTCCATTCTGAATCGAGTACTGAGTTTCTGTGAAACCATCTTGGGTGGTTGGCTGAAAGAGACCTTTGTTTGGATTTATCAGCTACCTTTTTATTTACTCCATTGGACCCACCTTGGTCGCAGCACTTCCACATTGGCTGGTAACCGCTCCCCAAGGTGAAACCTGCGGGTCTACGACTCAGGTACTTCCGCGCCGAGAAGTTGGTCCCTCTTTCTGTTAGTCTTTTGTTATTTCCAGCCAAACAATCGTTGATTTCGGAGGACCTTCTTCAAGGTTATTTTATTGAAACTCAGGAAAGATTCCAATCACGTAGTGTTAAAAACGTGTCTCATCACGCCTTGGCATCCACTTTTCAGTCCATTCTCGACTCCACTTCATTACACTGCTATTTCATTCCACTCCGTGTCATTCCCCTGCAAAGCAGACGTCAAGGCGTGGCAGCTGTAGACACGGCATTTTAAGCATTATGCTAAGCAGATCCCGTATTACACTAAGACGCCCCAAAGTGGCTCGTACGGTTAAGTTATCTGAATGATCTCCAATTTTTATCTGATAATATTATCTCACGAAAAGTAAATTATTATTTCTTGTAATAAAGACTCATGTTAATGGGCTTGTGGCTATTCTCTTTTCCACATAAAAAAATAATAATAATACAAAAAAAATATGTGTGTTAATGGGCTTGGCCCATTCTTATTCTAAGAATAAATAAATAAAGGGAAGCTTATTAAGTGTTAATGGGCTCATGTGATCATGGGCCTGGCCCCTTCTTATTCTAAGAATAAATAAACAAATTTTAATAAACTTGACCCCATCCTTTATTACTTTTTACTCTCTTCCCACCTTATCCGGATCTTGCCCCCTCTCTTTAACACACACTCTCTCTCTCCCCTTCTCACCTCCTCCGTAACACACCACCCCATCGCAAGCCCCTCACGATACACACATACCCCCCCCCTTTTGCATGCACCCACGAGGCCACCTGTTAGCAACGCCGCCCTCACCCTCCACTCTCCCCCATCGACCTTCCCACCACCTCTCTCTCCTGCTAACAACCACCCAGCCATCGACCTTCCTACAACCCCCCCTGGACCTATAGCCACCTCCACCGTCTCCCCCCCCTCTCTCCTTCTCTCCCTCCACCCACCACACACACAGACCCCTCCTCTCCCGAGCCACCCCCGTCCATCTCCACAGCCAGCCACCCTCCACCTCTCTCTCTTTCCCTCATTCCCCCTCTCCCTTCCTCTCTTTTTCTCCCTCTGTTCTCTCCCTCTCTCAAGCTCTTTCGAGCAAAAAAAAAAGGGGTCAAAAGTAGTTCGCAAGGGGGGGCCTCGTCGCCCGTGCCCCCCCCTTGTGAATTTTGAGGCCGCAACGGGCCTCTGCCAGCCTCCTCCGGCCATCCCGTCGCCCCCCTGCACCGCTCGCCACCGCCGCCTGCACGCCCCCGTCGCCCCCCTGCACGGCTCCGACGCCGCCCCGCCTCCTGCACGCAGCCGGCCGCCGCTCCGTCGCCCCCCTGCACCGCTCGCCACCGCCGCCTGCACGCCCCCGTCGCCTCCGGCACCTCCACTGCGACCCCCGGCTGCCACCTCCATCCACGTCGCCGCCCTCTCCACTTCAACGCCACCGCCGTCGCCCCCGCGGTCCCCGCCTCGCCGTCGCCCCTCCGGTCGCCGCTCCCGCCGTCGCCACCGGACCCCCACCCCTCTCTCCCTTTCGCTCTCTCCCTCTCTCTCTCCGCTCGCGACCGCCACGGTCGCGTGTGCTCTTTCTCTCTCTCCCCTTCTCTTTCCTCTCTCTCTGCTTCTCTCTCTCTCTCTCTCTCTCTCTCTCTCTCTCTCTCTCTCTCTCTCTCTCTCTCCCTTTTTTTATTATTTTTTATTCTTTTTAACTCCCTCTCTCTCTCCCCCTCTCTCTCTCCACCGTTCCCTCCCTCTCTTCCTCTCTATCTCTCTCTCTCCCTCTCTCTGCTTTTCTTCCCCCCCCTCTCTCTCTCTTTCTGCCCTCTCGATCTCTCCCCCACTTTCTCTTTCTTTTTTTTTATTATAATCCTTTTCTCCCCCTCTCTTACCCTCTCACGTTCTCTCTCCCCACCCCTCTCTCTGCTCTTTGACTCAATCCCTCTCTCATTTCATTTTTTTTCCCTTCTTTATTTCTCCCCCTCTCTCTCCTCTCGCACCCCCTCTTTCTATCTCTCTTGTTTGTATTTTTTTTATTGTTTCTGATCTTACTCTCTCTACTCTCATCCTCTCTCTTTCCTTCTCTCTGCTCTCTCTCGTCTCTCTCTCTTTCTTCTCTCTTCTCATCTCCCCCTCCTGTCTTTTCCCTCTGTCTCCAGAAGCCACGCCCCCCCCCCTCCCTCTTTCTTTCTGCTCTCTTCTCCCCCTCACGTGCTCTCTCTCCCTATCTGTTATATAGATGTAGATTATCCTATATATATATATATATCTCTTATATATCGTAGATATATATACTTTATATCATACACATAGATATGTATATACATATATATATATATATATATATATATATATATATATATATATATATGTACATATATATGTGTACGTGTGTGTTTGTGTAGGAGTACGTGTCTGTGAATGTATGCACGTGTTGATTTGAAGTGGAAAAGAGACTTTAAAGCTGTCCTGCTGCGCCGTGTGCCTGCACCATTCTCACTTTGCTGGAGAAGCTCACCCTCGAGCCCATCACCCATCTCCGAATAAGCTTTCTTCCCCCCTTCGTCCTCTACTTTTATTTAGTTAATTGCATGCATGCATCGTTCGCCATATTCATCAAATTCCTCTCTTTGAGAGAATCTTAGTCATTCATTCATCATATCGCTCATCCATCCATTAGTTCCAAAGGGGTTTCAAACACCACCAATCAGGTGCGTATCCATTTATGTTATTTTCAATATCGGTTTCTAAAGAATTGGTACTATACCACCGTTGTCCTTATTTCGTTGTTATTTTTCTTTTGTTTGCTCTCTCTGTGAAGGGTTAACCAGTCCGGAAGTCCGCTTCTTCAATCGGTCGAGAGAGGAGGAGGAGCAACTCACATGTCCCCAGTTCGAGGATGAAATGCGACCTCCTGTTTTGAGGTACCCGGCTATCATGTCCCTCATCTCATTTTAATTCTTTCCCTTATTATTGTTATTTGTTGTTAAATTTCCACCCTCACCCCTCTCTATTTTGTTTAAAAACAAGTCTATCTTCCCTCTCTTGTTGTTATCATATATCGTTAAATCTTCATTTCCGTTCTTTTCTGTTTTGTCTAGAATACGTCTCTCACTCTACCTATATTTTTCTTAGTGATTTTTCCTTATATCATATTATCTTATTCTATCATCTACCTCTCGGTTTCTTTCTTCATCTTCTCACGTCTCTCTAAAGACATAAAAACATAAAAAAATAATAAAAGCAACAAAACCCCCCAAAAAATATAATAACAAAAGATAAAATAAAACAAAAAGAATAATAAAATCAGGGTAACCAAAGAAGGCCCTCTTCGTCGCCGGCCGACGGAAGAGGAAGAGAGGACCCGCACTGCTCCCGCTCCGGCGGTAAACGCGATCAGAACACTTCCTGTGGGGTTCTCGGCCCCTGGCGATCACATCCCCTTCCCCCTTTCTTTCCTGTCAATTTTCCCTTTTGTTTAAACCCCGTGGACGGAAGTAATTCCTCGCGGAGGTCCCTGCGACGGAAGTAATTCCTCGCGAAGGTGTACGTGACGGAAGTCATTCCTCGCGAAGCTTTTTTATTCTGTCATTTTATTCCTTTAATTTCTGTCTAAACCCTGCGACGGAAGTAATTCCTCGCGAAGGTGTACGTGACGGAAGTCATTCCTCGCGAAGCCTTTTTATTCTGTCATTTTATTCCTTTAATTTCTGTCTAAACCCTGCGACGGAAGTCATTCCTCGCGAAGGTGTACGTGACGGAAGTAATTCCTCGCGAAGCCTTTTTATTCTGTCATTTTATTTCTTTGATTTCTGTCTAAACCTTGCGACGGAAGTAATTCCTCGCGAAGGTGTATGTGACGGAAGTCATTCCTCGCGAAGCCTTTTTCATTCTGTCATTTTATTTCTTTAATTTCTGTCTAAACCCTGCGACGGAAGTAATTCCTCGCGAAGGTGCACGTGACGGAAGTAATTCCTCGCGAAGCCTTTTATTACTTATATTATAATAAAAACCCCGCGGAGAGTAATCTCTCGCGGTGGTCTTATGTATATATACTCATGTTTATTATCTATATTACAATAAAAACCCCGTAAGGCCAATGTCTCGCGGTGGTTTCTACATACATGTTCATCACTACTGATATTGCTATATTGTTGCTAAAACCCCGCAAAGACCAATGTCCTGCGGTGGTATGCTTTTGCTCATATTATTCTTATAATTGTCTGAGCAGTGACACATTGTTACAAATTCAATCTACGTGTCTCTCAAATCCTATTACGTATATTCTCAGATTCCTCGGTATATAAAAAGCTGCTCGCGGAACGGTAAGTCACGCTTACCGGGAAGGGGTCAGTTTGCGCGAGAGGGTCTTCGGACCCCTATCTCCGCCGTGTACCGGAGTCTGATAAGTCTACCTTCCTTGTGATCCACCATAATGTTTCTTGCAAGTCACACTTCCCATTACTTCTCTCATATTACCCAGTAATCCATTCCTCATTCCTCTTTTCCTTCCCTCTCTGTTGCTACGGTCACGTCCACCACATTACATCTTGTGGATCCCGACGTCGGTGTGATTTCCCCGTCCACAATGAGGCTACTGGAAGTTTTTATGGGTCGAGCGTACCCGAAAAAGTGAGAAAGTAAAGCTTTTCCAAGCTGTAGTAAAGTGAAGATAGAGTTGGGGGCTAGGGTTTTAAACCAGGCTATCGCTCCATTTTCTAAGATGAGGGGAAAAGCATGACACTTGATGGGATCTATGACTCCAGAGAGGGTAAGAAAGTTGTGAAACCTTTTCCCATGATCATTGGGATCTGTCGTACAATCATACGACTTCATGGCAAGGAGCTCCAATTTTTCTTTGTGTACGTCAGCTAATAGCTCAAGGGCAAAAGGGGAGCTATGTACTGACTTGAGTTGTGGAGTGCACCTGTTCGGTCACTTTTATGATCACCTCCTTGAATGCTTTCTTTAGGTCCTCAATCTGACACTCCATGGATAAGAGGGCCTCTGGGAGGCGAACGAATTCTGGGGGATCGTTGGAGGTGGAGGTGGAGGAGGAGCTATTGGTTGATTCCAAGCTATCAGTCACTGGGTGTACTGGCATAGGAGGGAGTTGGTCATCTTCTTGGTTGGCCACAGGTGGGGCCTATGTGTCCATTCGTTTAGATAGCCTAGGGATCATTTCTTGCAGAGACCGCATCTGCTCTATCAAAGCGTCAAATAGTTACTGGGAGACAAGAGCAAGGGGATTAGGGGGAACAAATCTAACAGAGGGTTGCGCTTTGACGTTAGGGTTAGTCCTCTTCGCATTATTATGAGAGGAGACCATGGCTTTCTTGTCGTTTCTCATAGACGGCGTCAAAGTGTTACGTATGTTACACTTAAATTTGTTTCATGGTGTAGCGTCAGGAAAATGGTTCCTATGCCACGTACCACCTTCTCTATTTATTTGTTGGGGGAGTCATCTCGCGTCCGTGGAGGTCTGTAAACACCAAGAAACCAAAGAGGTGTCAGAAGGAGTCCCGGGTGTTATCCTAGGGGACAACCCTCCGATGCTTAAGTCAGCAAGAGATCAACGAGCAATAGAGAAGAGCGAAGTGAGAGAGAAGCAGAGTTCGTAGTAGACGATCCGAGAGGCGTGTAGGTCCTCTGCACGCGTGCTCTCCGCTCCCAATGGGTACCGAAGAGTGCTCATTGGGTGGTAAGGCCGTGCAGGAGGAGGATTCTCTTTGGGCATAGCGGGTAGCCTCTCTGTCGTCGTGGCAGGTCTGGTTGCTCTATTCTCAGTAGGACGCTCTTATGGCAGAAGTATCCACCGTGTCCTCTTCTTCTCTATCGATGTCCCTTTTATAGGGACTGTCCTGGAGCGAGAGACCTCATCCCTTGAGAGTGAAGGGTCCGCTTAGTAGAGTAACATGCCCCCGCTATATTTACGGGAGTTTCCCATTGGGAGGCGATAGCCTCGACATCGGTCGGTCCTTGGGCGAGTCTTACGATGCCCATGGGGCGTGCTCACTCATTACGAGGTTAAGGCCGACGTCATGGGGGCAACGGTCGGTTGTCGGAGTGTCCTCCGATGAGAACTACACTTCCCCTTACTGTAGTATCCAATGTTAGGTCGGATTGGGCCGCTTCTTGGTGGGCCACATATGTTGGTGGCGCGTTCATCGAGAGCTCTTTTGACATGGGCCAGTCGTTATTGGACCGAATGTGGGCCAAACTAGATTTACCCTTCTCACTTCCCCCCTACTCTCAATCATCGAGCACTCTACAGGGGGCTGAGAGTAGTCCAAGAGAGGGTTCTTCTGGAGTGCAAGATTCAAAGATGATTTTCTCGTACAACGGGAGTTAGTGGCTTCGAGAGCCTGCTTGGCGCACAAGGTGCTTCTGGCAGTGGCAGAAGTCACGCTGGTAATGATGACCCTGGGCCTTGTCTCGTTCTGGGGGCGTGGGCTCAGAACGGTCACATGGCATCGGTAGCCGTACCGCCATAGAGGCCGGCATCCTTTCACCTGCCCTTCAGGGGATAACGTCGATCCGTAGTGGGCGGTTATAAGAACCACTGCGATGTCTCTCGCAAACGGTACCCACGTCTTGCCGGTTGTCACACTTCGTTGTAGGCGTCTTCCTCCCTTTGCCTGCTGAGGATCCTCTTTTCCCTGTATTTTTCATCTTCTGTAGTCATGCCTCCGCGCAGAAGAAATCTCAGCGTCGACGCTTCTTCTTCAGAAGAGGCGGCTCCCAGCCGCGGTGGTGCATCAAGCACTTCAGGTGCGGGCGCTGGTCAACCCAGTTCTCCACGGTTAGTGGCCTATAGGGTGATCCATGGGTTACGGGAAGCCTTCCAAATTCCCCTCGAGTACGACATCATCTTCCCAATAGTCGATGATGATATGTTGAGTCTCCCTCCGGGGGGATTTTTGATCACAGTAGCGTCCTTCCAGGCGGGCTTCCGTGTTCCTACGCACCCCTTCATTGCGTCTGTCCTTCACTATTACGGTCGGCGCCCTGGAGGGTTATCGCCCAACTCTTACTACATTCTCAATGGGTTTCTTTATGTGTGTCGGAGGGCGTTGGTAGAACCTAGCCTCCATCTTTTCCAACAGTTCTACTTCATCCAGCGTTGTCCGGCTGATACGGCCTTTGCCTATTTCAAGGCCCGGACCGGTCGGAAGCTCATCCAAGTGTCTTCTGCTACGGCCAATCTCAAGGGTTGATCACAGCGGTATGTGTACATCGTCGAGTCGAGTGGTTACGACCACTCTAGGGTCTGCATTCATGAGAGAGAGAGTCCCTTAGAGTCTGCCAGTTTCCCGTCCCCCACCCTGGTTAGGTACCTTGTGGTTGAGTGAATTCACATTTTAATTAATCCACTAAGGTCCTAAAGAGGAACTTATAAAATCTTCGTGCATCATTTATAACTTGGGTGTTCAATTGGTTGATTCTTGTCTCATCTCTCCCCTCCATTGTCTGTTGCAGTGTCATCATTTGCATCTTTTTATCAGATTAGGCTCATTTGGTGTAGTTCATCTTTGTGTGTCTCCATTTAGTTGCATTTGTCTTAGGGTCATTTCCCTCCTTGTATTCCTTTGAAGTTCACTGTATAAAGTCTCCATTCTCCCCATGGAGCATTTTTCCCCTGTGCCTTATTCCTATACTTCTCCATCTTCTTATCCCCGCGTGGATTCCTCTTCCCATGCGAGCCCATCTCCTTATTCCTCCATTGGACCCTATTCTTTAAACGGGCCTTCTTATCCTACCCGTGCTGCTGTTGGCCCAATCAATTCTCATCCCCACATACACGATTCTTCCAGGCCCATGCATTCCTCCATTCTCGGAATGGGCTTGTCTTCACCTCAGGCTGGGTCCCCTTATCCGGCCCATCATCACTATCGTGGTCTAAATTCATCCTCTCTTGCTTAGGCTGGCCCATATCCTTCTCGGACTCTTCCTACCGAGGAGTTGATCGCTCAGGCCCAACGCCAGCTTGATGAGTTGCAACGCCAAATCAATCCTAAAACTTCTTTGGATATCCCATTTGCATTCCATGGTCTTCAGCTTCCACCACGTTCACAGATACCGGCTTATCGTCGCTATGGTGGAATTGGTGACCCCTATGTCCATTTGAAGGATTTACTATATGAGTCGGCCCAGTTCCAGCATGATCAATGCTTGATGGCCTATTTGTTTGGCCTATCTTTAGAGGGCTCGGCCAAGGATTGGTTCTTCACATTGCCGCAAGAGCAGATGATGAATTTTCAAGCCATCCAAGCAAGATTTATTCAGCAGTACCAGTACCAGGTTGGGCCCATATATTCTATGGTTGATCTGGCCCGAGAGAAGATGAAGCCCGACGAGGAATTCTCCACGTTTGTCGACCGCTGGCGTCGCCTGGCCACGCAAGTCCCAGGGCATATTCCGGAGGGCGAGCAGATCAAAATGGTTATTTCTAATGCAACGCCCGAGCTTAGATGCATCTTAGCCCTGAATGATATTACATCTTGGCAACAGCGTTACAATCGAGCCCGTTTCGTTAGCCAACAACTCCTAGTTTCCCTTGACCACGAGTCTCCTCCACCGTCACCTTCTACATACACTTTCCCTCCGCCCTCCACCGCGAGTCAGCCCTCCTCCTCATATCCCTCCATGAGTCGACCTTCCGCTCCCACACACCCTTATACCTCCATATACTCCTCCACATATCAGCCCTCCACGAGTCAGCCCTCCGCTATTTTATTTCCCCACATCTCTCCACTCCCGGTCAAGGAAACATCACATCCTGAGCGGGTAGATGTCATCCATTATATTCCCGCTCCCTCCACGCCTCCACACCCTTCACTTACTAGCCCTCCGCCTTCACCTACGCAACCCCCCTTACCTACACAACCTCCGCTACCATCCCCACTACCTTCTCATACCCCTCGGCATCCACCTTGCCCGAAGCGGGCTTCTCACTCTTCGTTGTCGGAATCTCTTACAGATGTTTTCAGGGCTTTGATGGCCACCCATGCGTTGCAACTCCCTTCGGTTATGCCTTGCCGACCTGCGGTCAGGAATTTGCTCCAGTTCTGTGAATTCCATCGTCAACAGGGGCATTTGGTTGAGGACTGCCCCGAGTTCCGGGAGTTTGTTTACAGTTTGGAAGATAAGAAGATGATTGATTGGGCTGTTATGCACAAAGTTATTTCAGATCTCAGCAATAAGCAGCAGCAGCAGCAAGCCGTGCACCTAGGCAACCGTCTCCACGTCAAGACCAGGGGCACCCTGGTGTTTCTTCAGTTAATAAGATACCTGCTTCGCTACCCACTTCTTCCTCCATCCCATCTCCTCCACCACCTTTACCTACCCCAACCTCCGCTCTGGTAACTTCTCTTTCACCCTCCGTTTCCCCCACCACACCTATCCTCAACGCCTCTCGACGTTTCGTAAAGATACATCGAAGAGCGCCACCATCTGTCACTTCCCCCACTACGTCACTACCTTCATCTCCTCCTTCTTCCCCACCTCTACCTTCATATCCTTCCCCTTCACCTTCACCATCTCCACCAACCACATCACCCCCTTTGCCACCCTCATCACCTTTGCCACCACTGCCACTACTTCTTTCACTCCCCCTTTCGCCATCTTTCTCTGAGCCCGAGCAGGCCGAGCCTAAACCTACACCTCCACTTTTACCTTTGCCTCCACCCATGCCCATCATCATCATTATTCCCCCATCACTTGCACCATCGCCACCCGCGCCCTTCAAACCTCCTCCTTCTCACCTCCCTCTACCACTTCCCACTTTGCGGAGCAGGTACACGCTACCTTTGGTGCCCCTCGGGTCTAGTCCCCAGGGAGATGAAGAGCCGAGCCAGGTTTTGACTGTGCATTACAAGCTTCAAGATTTCATTTGCCGCATGCCGGTCCGAGTCCTGGTCCTTGGCTATTCTAGAGACAATCATCCTGCACTCGCTATGAAGACGGTTGATGAGAAGAGTTCTTTAGCACTGGTGCCAGTTTCGTCAAAAGCGAGGCCGGTTATAACGACCCGAGAATCCGATTACCGGGAAGGCCCGATAACCCGAGACTCGCACCGCCACCCACGAGTCCGAAGACTAGGAAGGGTTAGAAGGATGGTGTGGAAACTACACAAGTATCACAAGTAATTGCAGAATTTAAATAGTTATAATATTAAGCAGGAAATAAATTAACATTTTACATGGTCCACAATAGAAAATAACAACAACAGTAGCCCACAACTAGTACAGAGACAAGAAAAGAAAGTACAGCTACACGGGGCATACCCCGGCTCTGACCTTTGGCACTACCTCTGGGCACCCGCACAATGCTGCGCCCCAGACGCGCTCCCCTGGGACGGCGCCTCACCTGAAACACGGTGAAAACACGCAGGGAATGAGTCTCGGAACAAGACTCAGTAGGGATCCCTCGAACCCTACCTCATAAAACGGGAAACCACTACGCTAGCGGTAGGTAGGTACCTCGGAAAGGAAAGCCCTGTGCTCTACAAGACAAAGACCCTACGGCACGTAAATCGGCACACGTGCCATGGTGAGAAGACCAAAGCTCAACGGTCGACCCGGCAAATCCTGAAGGTCCGAAACACACGACTGACAGTCTGTCACTCCGTACTCGACAGGAGTATCTCCCACTAGAAGCACAGCCAGTAGCGTCCCCTGACGTCTTACACCGCGCCGCAGGTGATCCCCCTGGCGTGGTAGCTCCTACCAAAGGCGCGAACACCGTACAAGTAAACTCACGACAAGTGACTAGCTGGGGTCACGCCCGTCGACGTGCGTCCACTATCCCCAACCACGTGTGCACACACAGACCACGCGTCCTAGGTCTGGCCCTCTGACTGGTTTTTCCCTGGCACTGGACTCTGATTAGACGAGGGGCCTGACGGAAACCAGTCTAAAACCGTCCTCAGGGTAAGCCTCTCCACCTACTCCCAGGTGGGACCACTCGCGTGTAAGCATGCTATGTAACGACCCGAGAATCCGATTACCGGGAAGGCCCGATAACCCGAGACTCGCACCGCCACCCACGAGCCCGAAGACTCGGAAGGGTTAGAAGGATGGTGTGGAGACTACACAAGTATCACAAATAATTACAGAAATTAAACAGTTATAATATTAAGTAGGAAATAAATTAACATTTTACATGGTCCACGATAACATAACAACAACAGAAACAGTAGTCCACGACTAGTACAGTGACAAGAAAGAAAAGTACAGCTACACGGGGCATACTCCGGCTCTGACCTCTGGCACTACCTCTGGACACCCGCACCACGCTGTGGTGGCGCCTCACCTGAAACACGGTGAAAACACGCAGGGAATGAGTCTCGGAACAAGACTCAGTAGGGATCACTCGAACCCTACCTCGTAAAATGAGAAACCACTACTCTAGCGGTAGGAAAGTACCTCGGAAAGGAAAGCCCTGTACTCTACAGAACTACACCCTACGGCACGCAAACCGACACACGTGCCACGGTACGAGAAGACCAAAACTCAACGGTCGAACCGCCAAAAAATTTGAAGGTCAGAAACACACGACTGCCAGTCTGTCACTCCGTACTCGACAGGAGTACCACCCACTAGAAGCACAGCCGGTAGCGTCCCCTGACGTCTGACACCGCGCCGCAGGTGAGCCGCCTGACGTGGTAAGTCCTACCCGAGGCGCAAACACCGAACAAGTAACCACAACAAGTGACTAGCTGGGGTCACGCCCGTCGACGTGGGTCCAACCGCCCCCAACCACGTGTGCACACACAGAGCACGCGTCCTAGGTCTGGCCCTCTGACTGGTTTTCCCCCGCAGCCGGACTCTGGCTAAGACGAGAGGCCTACGGTAACCGGTCCACAAACCGTCTCGAAAGGTGGGTGCCCGTACACCACTCCCAGGTGAGACCAGCACCTCGTACTGGTGGGCTACGACTAGTGGAGGGTCACTGAAGGAGTAGACTCTCAAGTCAACGGAAAACAACGCCCGAAACTGACGAAGTACGAGGACCGTCCCACGTACCATCACCATCGCACGGTGACCGCAGTCGGAAGAAAACGGACACACTGCCCATGGCCAAACACATGACCAAGGCAACCGAAATCTGCGCACGCCCGAAGACACGGTCACGGAACTCCACGGGGTGCCCAGGACACACACGGCCCAAGGGGAACACCCGACAACGGACAAGATCGCGCTAGGGATACCTAGCGTGACAAGGAAGAACGCGCTAGGGTCCCCTAGCGCGACTTGGAAGATTGCGCTAGGGAACCCTAGCGCGACAAGGACCATCGTGCTAGGTCCTCCTAGCGCGACAAGGCTAATCGCGCTAGGACCCCATAGCGCGACACGAACCGCCCTACTGTTCATCTTCTCCGATGAACACGCCCCGTCGGGGCAGCGCGACACTCAAGAACGCGCTACTGGAGTATAGCGCGTTCTCAGTCCGCGCCCGAAAACGGTAGAAACGCCCAAAAAATTCCAACCACGCCCCCATGTCTCCACAGGAGAGGGGGAAATCAAAGGGGAAGACCCCTGGGGACCCCTAGCATGATTCTAGGCCACCAAAACACGAATCCGAGCATCAAATCCATAGATCGGGTGAGCTCTCCCCAAATCATGGAAAAATCCCAAAATGCTCAAACGATCCCCTCTCGGCCTCCCCGCGGCCTACAAATCACGGGAATTGAACGGCAAGAGGCTAAGGCACGTCACCCTACCTCAATGGAGCGAATGCTCCGCCGAAACGCCCACAAACTACGAAGAACGCTTTTAGAAACCTCGCCTCCCCACGCTTCCCACAGTCACCGCACGCCCACGAGATCGCCTCGCCGTCGCCCACGCGTCCGCGCCGTCACCCTGCCGCCGTCAACAGCCGGGGAGGGGTCCGCCGCGCCCGAATGGGAGAGAGGGAGAGAGAGGGGTGCGGTCACGGTTGGGGAAGGAAGGAGAAAGAAGAAGAAGAAAGAGAAAGAGGAAAAGAAAAAGAAAAAGAATTATTGCTATATAGAAAATCTGAATTTTCAAAAAAATACCAAAAAATAGAAAAATACATTTCCGGAATCTTCGGAACGCACCGATTGCAACGGTACCACTCGTGCCTGGGGGAACCGCCCGGTTCGCCCGCAGCGAGCTTCCGAAGAAAAGCCGAAACACACACCGGGAATCGGAAAACACACGCGAAAAAGTCACGGAACGCCTCCGGGCCTCCGAAACGACTCCGGATCGCGCCGATCCGAACACGAAAGATGTCCGAAACGAAATTTCAGACACAACAGAGCCAGACGCTCCGAAAATCAGATCCGGGACCCACGAAGAAGGATCCGAAAGGTCCGGGATATTATATGCTACGACTAGTGGAGGGTCACAAGGGAGTAGACTCTCAAGTCAACGGAAAACGGCGTCACAACCGCAGGCACGAGGAACGCTCCTTGTACCAACACCGACGCACGGTGACACAAGCCGAAATCACCACCTCACGGGACCCCACGGCACCCTCATGTGTGGCCCCCACATGATGCCCAGCATCAGTCAGACCACGGGTCAGCTCAGGGATCGAGACTCGCTCATCCGGGACTCGAATCGACAAGGGATGGGAGACGCGGTCACCGGAGGACCGCCTCCTGTAGTCGCAGTCTGCTCAGGACCGCAACCACACAGTCGCGGTCCTCCTAGGACCGCGACCACCGTGGCACGAAAAGATGAACGCGGTCACCAGGTGACCGTGTTCACACAGTAGCGGTCTCCAGGAGACCGCGACTGGCGTGCAACGGTCAAAAACCAACGGTCAAATGCCTCGGGGTCCGTGCCGATCCCCACGGTGAACGCGGTCGCCCCCAGACCGCGGCCAACAGTTGGGGTCTGTCGCAAGACCGCGTCCGCCCACCGACACTCTAAAGCCCCAACGGTTCAAAACCTGCTGAAAGTGGTCCCCGCCTGACCGCGACCAGTGAAAACGGTCACTGGTAGACCGCAATCACTTCGGAAAATCGAGAACGGCGGGAAACGGCCGAAAACACCATTCCACGCCCCAATCACCCCCGGGTGATGGGGAAACAAAAGGGGAACTCGTCCCCACGCCCTAGTGCATCGAATGATGCCCCCAAAACTCCAAATGGCGTGGTAAAACTCTAGATCGGCACTCAAACCCCCAAAGCATGCATTTCTCGTCCCGAGCTCAAACGAACCCCTCTCGGCTCCCCGCCGGCCTAGAAATCACGGGAAAGGAAAGCACGGAGATAGAGGATCGTCACCCTACCTCGGGGTTGTCCGAAACGTGATGGATCACCGCCGATCCTCAAGAATCGCTTGAAACTTCACGAACTCCCACGCCCTCACCGAGCACCGAACACCGCCACGATCACCACGCCGCCGCCTATGCCACGACGCCGCCGCCTCGCCGCGTCCGCAGCCGAAGTGGATGGCGCCGGGGCTAGCACCGGAAGAGGGGGGCCGGTCACGGTGGAAGCGCCCACGGGAGAGAAGGGAGGAAGAAGAAGAAAGAGAAAGGGCAAAGAAAAGAAAAAGAAATGGGAATATATAGAAAATCTGATTTTTCAGAAAAATACCGAAAAATAGAAAAATACGTTTCCGGAATCCTCGGAACGCGCCGATCGCGACCATACCACTCGTGCCTAGGTGAACGACCCGGTCCACCCGCAGCGAGCTTCTGAAAAAAAAACCGAAACCCGTATTGGAAATCGGAAAACACGCGCGAAAAAACCACGGAACGCCTCCGAGCCGCCGAAACAACTCCGGATCGCGCCGATCCGAACACGAAAGATGTCCGAAATGAAATTTTGGACACAACGGAGCTGGACGCTCCAAAAAATCAGATCCGAGACTCAAAAAGAAGGATCTGAAAGGTCCGGGATATTACAGCCCTCCCTCCTTAAGAAATTTCATCCTCGAAATTGAGAACAACCTAAGGGGAAAGAAGAGGAAGACTCACTCAAACAGGTACGGGAACTGCTGACGCATCTCGTCCTCACGCTCCCAAGAAGCCTCACCACCAGAGTGTCGCTGCCACACCACCTTTACCAAGGGGATGACCTTGCTCCGTAGGCGCTGCTCTCGCCTATCCTCAATGCGGACTGGAAACTCTGGGAGAGAAAGATCTGGAGTCACCTCGGCCAAACAGAAAACTCGAGCACATGAGAGTCATCGGGCACATACTTCCGCAACATCGAGACGTGGAACACGTCATGCACCAACGCCAACTCAGGGGGTAACTGCAACCGATAAGCGACCTCACCGATGCGTTCCACAATCACAAAAGGACCAATATAGCAGGGACTCAGCTTCCCACGCCATCCAAAATGCATCACCCCCTTCATCGGAGAAACTCTCAAGAACACATGATCGCCCACGGCGAACTCGAGAGGCTGCCTCCTACGGTCAGCATAGCTCTTCTGCCGACTCTGGGCCGCCAACATGTTCTGACGAACCACGTGCACAACGTCCACACATTACTGCACCAACTCTGGTCCCGTCAAAACCCACTCACCAACTTCAAACCAATCGAGTGGAGTCCGGCAAGGACGCCCATACAATGCCTCATAAGGAGCCATGCCGATGCTCGAATGATAGCTGTTGTTATAGGCAAACTCCACCAACGGTAGGTGGTGAATCCAACTCCCCTGCCACTCCAGGCAGCAGGATCTCAGCATGTCCTCCAAAGTCTGGATGGTCCTCTCAGATTGACCATCAGACTGAGGATGATACGCCGAGCTAAATGCCAACTCCGTGCCGAGAGCTCGCTGGAAACTCCTCCAGAATCCAGAAGTGAAGCGCGGATCCCGATCTGACACGATCGAAACGGGAATTCCATGCAACGGAACGATCTGCTCCACATACAAACGAGCCAACTTGGACACGCTCCAGCTGACTTTGACCGGTAACAACCGCGTCACCTTCGTCAGCCTATCCACCAGCAACCAAATAGTGTCCTGCCCACTCGGGGTCCTCGGCAACCCCACCACAAAATCTGTGGTCACGTGGTCCCACTTCCATGCAGGAACATCCAATGGCTGGAGAGTACCTCCTGGTCTTTGATGCTCCGCCTTCACCTGCTGACAGGTCAGGCACCTGGCCACAAATTCTGCGACATCTCTCTTCATGCCAGGCCACCAGAACTGTCTCCGCAGGTTCCGATACATCTTCGTCGCACCCGGGTGTACGGTGTACCTGCTTGTTTGCGACGGTTTTTTTTTATCCGACCGTCTTGTCTCTTTTTATCTCATGTATATATATATGTATATATACATGTATACATGTCTTATTTCACGTATCGGTCAGCCATTTGACTAACAGGTAGTCAACTGACCGATTGACGACGCGGGCGTTCTAGTCACATGAGTGACGATTTTATTGTGCGCTCATTCTGACCCATGTCGGGTGAATGTGAGGTTCGGTCGGGACCAGCAGTCCGCCATACCATAAAGGTTATGGCGTTAATTACATCCCCCACGAGGAGGGAACACCTTTGATTAATTGCCGAGATAGCGGGCTGTCAAAGCCAGAATAAAGGATACAGAGCATGCGAGTGATCATGCAAGATGCTATGATTGACTACACACGATTTATTAGGGTGGACCCTGGTACATGGCGGAGGACTTAGGCTCGAAGGCCACCTTCACGCGTAACAAGGCCTCCAATCAGGCGTAACCTGACCTTCTGGAAATGTTATTTGATATACCAAGGGTGCACCCGCTTGAGCATGCCTTAATGCAACATGAGTGCATGATGATGATGATAAGTAAGATGACAGAATTATGGAGGTGAATATGATTCAGTCACATATTTATTAAGCCCCACCAACGAGGGAAAGGATGGCACAAGCATGATGATAAGGTTAGAGTGAGGACAGACATGATGGTGAAAACATGATAGCAAGAAGGTTTTGACTCGAAAGGCCCTCTCTTTGTTCAGTTTATCCCTAATTAGGGTTAATTGACTTCGCCCTCGGGAAGGCGGGGGTCACTCAGGGCGAGCCCGGGATTAAAGGGTACAGCGATTAGAAACGGCGCCTGAAAGCGTAGGTGTAGGACTTAAAACGGCGTCGAAACCGTAGGTAAATAAGAGGGGTTTAAAACGGCGCGGCCCTGATTGGGGCGCGCCGGGGAGAGGCCTGCCGGGGAGAGCGCGCCGGGAAGAGCGCGCCGGGGGGAGCGCGCCGGGGAGAGCGCGCCGTGGAGAGCGCGCCGTTTTAGAGCGTGCCGTTTAGGCCGCGCCGTAAACGAATGGCGCCAGTTTAACTTAAAACCGGGAATTTGTTCATTTTTTCTTGGGTTTATTGAAATACTTTAAAAAACTTTGAGGATTTATTTGAGCTATTATTTCACGGGATCGACTCCGGGGCATCCGGGAGCCGAGTCACGGGCCCGCGCGAGGTTCGTACTCGAGCGCTGCGATCATTCCGAGTTATACTCGTTCGAGCCGTAATTTCTACAGCATCTCCCCATCCCGAAGGATTTATCGGGGAGACGCGGGGAGTACTCACGTAGCGGAGCAAACCCCTAACAGCCGGGTGGCGCAACGGCGGCCGGCAAAAAACACGAACGGAGAGGAAGAACCCCGAGGTCAAACCTACTAGGGGCACCAACTCCGTGGGCGACCGTGAGTGAATGAGGCGACCGATGCGGGAGCGAAGACCCCGAGGGCTAGCCTGCGAGGGGCACGCGACCCAAATCACCACAACACTCAAATCGGGACGACCGGTATAATGAAGGAATCCCCGAGGGCTAGACTACGAGGGGAATACAACCCACGGCCACCACAAAGTCCATTAAGGACCGTGGATTTTGATTGCAGGGCTTAGCCCCGTTGCTGTGCACCCGATGGTCTGTAGGGACATTCGTCATGAATGAACGAACCCACTGGCGGCCAGGTGACTGAGGCAGAAGACTTGGGGAATATCCCCCTCCCCGGATACTGGGATGATGCTACAGAGCATACTCCCGTTAAGGTGTAAGCTATACGAAAGGAAGCAGTGTGAGACATCGCTGACGACGGCAGACGGGCAAGGGAGTTGATTATAAACATATTAAAACAATGAAACCCCATGGACGGAGCAGGCTAACATGAGCACGATATGTGATTAACACATAGCCCGGGGTACGGAATTAATATGCATATATACGATATTCAGGAGCAAGCAGACATGAGGCTCGCCGTTGAACAACTGGGGACAATCCAAGAGCTCTTCCCCGCCCCTCTGGCCTATGAAACAGGGCACACAGGAGACGGTGAAGGGTCTTCATCCTTGGGCGGAGACAGACGAAGACGTGCACACAAGTGCATCTTTGCTCGCAGAACCCGTGGAGTGTTCAGCGTCAAGCCCGGCCGTTGCATCAGACTCGAAAGCAAGAGAAAACCCCGGGGAGGGGGGACTGAGTAATTCATATAGCCCGAAGGCATACCCAATGTCGGAGAAACCGGCTACGCGAGAGTACATATATATATTGGGGAAACCATTAAATGCACGCTCGAAGGAGGGTGAGAGAGAGAGAGGAAGAGATACAACAACAACCACAAAGGCTTTTCATTCATCCCGTGAACAGCACAGGTAAATATATACAGAGCAGATAGATTTTGGCGCCGTCGTTGTCGATCGGCCGTCGTTTACCAATGAAGAAAGGATTACAGACAAAGTGAAAAGGGTACAGGAAGATGGTGAGAGGAGGGGAGGTCAGGCTCATATCATCGCCCCTCCCCTCCTTCACTTACATCGTGCCAGAGGAAGAAAACTAAACGAAGAACAGAGAGATTCACCGGATGAAACGCAGAGACCCACCTAAATCGATAAGAAACAGACGGTCTCCTTCTCCGATTCCGGGAGGCTCGAGTGGAGCGTGGTGGCGGCCGCCGAGAGGCTCGAACGGAGGTTTCCTCAGATTGAAGCACCCTCGACCCCTTCTCCCTGGACCTCTCCCCTTTCTTTCTAATTCTCTTTTCTTTTTTTCTTTGATTCCGCCTCCTCTCTCTTCTCTCGGATCCCCCACTTCTTCTATATATAACCCTTTCGTTAATTCGGCGCCCCGGGAAGGGGCGCACCGGATTTGGTGGCGCCGGGGAACGCCTCCTGATTGTTTTTGCGCGCCGGTTTGACGGCGCCGAGGAACGCTTCCCCCATTGTGATTGGCGCGCCGGTTAGACGGTGCCGGTTTGACGGCGCCGTTTTAACTTGTTTACTCGGCGCGCCGGTCCAGTGGGTGCGGAGATGATTCCGGAAGCTCCCGTTGACTATTCCTCTCGCCCTGGTCCTTGAAAAACCTTGACGTGGAGTCGAGGAAGCTCTCGACACGACGAACGGCCTTGATCAGACTTCCGCGTGTGTCTGATCCGAGCACACTGAAGTCCTGGTGGTACGGCCTTCGACACTGCGATTTGTGCTCCTGGTTAAGACAGATTCGTGCTCGAAGCTTCTTTGCAGGATGGTGTCGCATCCTGGATAATTCCGCCTTGAACGGCGATCAATTGGCCACTAAAGGGCCCATTATGACGAAGAGCCGAACCCATGTCGGGTAATCGGGACCCGCTGCTGACAGAGCCCTCGGCCCCTTGTTTTGGACGGCCGAGGACGTTTTCCCTCCTTACGAGAGACATTGGGTAGACCGTCGTCCTTGGTCGGGCGACGGATGTGGGGTAGTGGCATGACGAGGTCAATGCCGGATCATTGGGCAGGCTTGGTCGCGTTGTCGGTTAGTTGTGGGTTCATTTTGACTTTCCTGAGGTGAAATCCCCGGTGCTCATTTCAAGGCGACTTGGGGCCCCGTCAGCTTGAAGGGTCTTTGATAGGGTGGTCTTCATCGGCTTCTGTGCTTCAGTGGGCCGTATCATTCGTCTTTGCGGCTTGGTTGCCGAAGGATCATATTTTGAGTGCCAACAAATGCCCCCCAGACGTAGGCGGTGCAAGTGAGGCAGGAATGCGGCAAGGCCTACGGATGAGCTTCGTTTGGTTGACAGAAGCTCGAACGGCACTTAATTCCGGCTTCGAACGTTAATCCGGCGAGGCAGGAAGCTTGACGACATCACTTAAAACGGCGCGGCCATTGCTTCATTGGTTAAAACGGCGCCGCTTTTACGGCGCGCCCTGAGCTTCTGTGGTTAAAACAGTGCCGTCTTTACGGCGCGCAAATATCTTAAAACGGCGCGCCCCGGGGCGCGCCGTTTTAACAGGGGTGGAGCCCCCTATATATTGGCTTCTTCTTCGCTTTTTTCCTTCGAGCTGTTCATTTGTGAAATTCTTTTCTCTCTCTTCATCTCCCTTTCTCCTCTTCCCACGGCGCCGAGTGGCTCTTGGGTTCGGGTGATTTCGCCTGTGAGCGGGTGAGTTGAGTGTCATTCCGTTCGGGTTCCGAACCCATTCTTCGGGCCCCGGGAGGCTCCTTGTAGGACTTGTCCTCGGAGCTAGATCCCTCGGGTGTCCCATTTGGCCTAGGCCTAATGGCTATGGCTACTTTTAGGGGCCGCTCCCTTTGTGGACGGCTTCCACTTCTCTTTTGGAAAACCCCCGAGCTGGGGAGATGCTGCTGAAATTTTGTCAGAAATATTGCTTCGATCAACTGATTTCTGACTTTTGTTTGTTCTTTTTCGGGCGTTGTTTTGCAGATAACATGGCCTCCGTCTCTTCTTCCTCTGCATCCCGGGTCGCCGTGACATGGGGGAATGTCCATTCCCTTGATCGGGGGCCTCGACAGATAGCTGTGGTTGCTGAGTCTTCGGACTCAGAGACCGACACCGTCGACACCGGCCGTTTATTGATTCTTGACGGCAACCACTTCCAGTATGATCGAAGGGATGGCGTCAGACTCGACCATCCTAAGGACAAGCATCTGATGGCGTTCCTTGAGCGCTTCAACCTTGGAGGGAAGCGTGATTTAATTCTCATCCGTCGAGCCGAGGGAGCCCTATTGGCGGAGAGAGACAGTTTGGCCGAGTCAGTCACTCGGGGCATGCCTATATATATCTCGGGGGAGTCCAGAAAGTGGGGAGCCGTGCTCGGGGTGCAGGAGTTATCCCCCGAGGCTGGAATGCTGACAAGAGCGCCGCAGTATACCCCAGCTCGCTGGAATGAAACTGCTGGGCGTGTTGACAGGGAGAAGCCCGTATATGGTTTATTCCTCGTCCCACTTCATTGGGGATACCGAGACGAGCCTTTTCTTTTAGACTGCTTGGCGGTCCGGTTCAAACATCAGATTTCAGTAGGGTGGTTTGGAGAGCTCAAAGCCACCGACGCTCATGCCTTCAGACCGGGGGCAGTTGAATTCACATACTTCGTGTTGCGGCAGTACGCCCCCATCCTGGTGCATGCGGGTGTATACCAGAGTGTATATGCTTCACGGTATAGGTACCCGATCTCCCGAGGTCTGTGCTGCGGGATGATCGAAGTCTTCTACCCAGAATACAACACTTTTTACACTACAGAGGGTGAGACTTCACTGGACCTCTGGAGTCTTTCCCAGCTGAGCGGCTTGCCCATAGACGGGGAGCCGTATGAAGAAGTTTGTTTTCCAGACTGGCTGAAAGACCAGACGGATGGGGAAGGTAGATATTTCACGGGCTTCGCCTACCATTATCTGATGAAGGCATATCGCACCCTGCTGCGCCTGACGCTTGATTCGCGAGAGGCGCGGAAGCCTGGCGAAAAGAGGCACGTACGGATGGGCACGTGGCTCCAATATTTCTTCGGTGGGGAGCAACAGTACGAGGACTTCCCCACGGTGGTTCCGACGGCTATAATGATCCGCATACCCCTTCCAGACGTGGATATGGGTCAGTCGACCTTCCCACCAGTTGTGCGGCCCATTGCCCTGCCGCTTCCACGGACCTATGCTGCTGCAGCGACCTCAAGGGAGCCTGGCGTGAAGGCCGAAGGTGGCGCTCCGACCGGGGTTGCAAGGGCTCAAGCCTTGATGGCTGGCGCAGAATCACTGCCGTCGCCAAGTGGTCCTCCGGACATAGAAGCAGGAGAAATTATTGCAGACGAGGCCGATATCATTAAAGCTTTGTCGGTCATAGAGGGCTCTCCCCCTTTAGCGGCCAGTGAGACTGCTCAAGAGGAACAAGCGCCTTTCATTGCCGATACGGCTGTTGTAGCCTCACTCCAAAGGGCGGGCAAAGAAGTTGTCACCATGGAGGCCCCTTTAGCTGCTACCGCTGCAATAATCGGGCCGGGTGTGGGCGTCGTGCAGACTATGCCGTCGACGTCCCTCGGGGTGGCCGATGACATTTGGGCCGAGATAGATAGCAGGGTAGACTTCCAGCTCCCCGAGACTTCGCCATTAGGCCTACAATTCTCTGGTGACATGGTATGGCAGTCTTTGGACAATCTCCAGCGGGCTATGTCAGCTTCTCCGGACCTGACCTATGTGCAGCTGAGGAGCTTGGTGGACCACCTCTCCCGGTCGTTATTAGCATTCGGCTGCCCCATGGATGATTGGACTCCGCGGGTTGTAATACTATTGAAGCACGCCAACAGGCGGGAGTTCCTGAGCCGAGAGGTTTCTGATCAGCTGACGGCTGTGAAGCTGGAGAGGGCAGATTGCCGCACTGCTGCTTCTTCTTTGAGGGTGACCATGGAACAGCTGAGAAACGCTGCCGGCAATATCTCAGAACGCCAGCTGCTCCTCAGGGCAAGGGAGGCGGAGCTGCGTGCTGAGCTTGCCGAGGTCGAAGCCGAACTGTAGGAAGGCGAGCGCCTCGAAACCTAGTCAAGAGAGGAAGCTGATCTGGCCGAAGGACAACTTGCCTCATTGGACGAGAGGTTATCGCAGCTGACAGCTACTGAGGCACGGTTGCAAGAATTGACCCGACACTCCTCACTTGGCCTCTTGGAGTTGGCAGATATCTTCCGGTGTCCTTTGCCGTAACCTTGATTCCTTCTCTTTTTTTTTGCATCCAATCTTGCTCCTTTTTATCTTCGGAGCCTATGTACCCCCGGGGGATGTCTCGGGCCAAAGAAATGTGTTCCGCCAATTCATATTAAATGAAAATATCTCTTTTTGTCGTCTCGATCACGACTTCTTTTCTTCCTTTCTTTTATCTCTTCTGGCTGATCACCCGAACCTGGGGATACTTGCCGATGGCGCAGGAGAGCGCTCACGCCTTCAGGGAAGGGGTGAGGTGTTCACTCCACCGCGACGCAGCCGTTTCCGGAACAGGGCCTTTGCCAAGGCGGGACATAGGTAGCGTAGACAGATGCACCTAGCGAACCTTGCCGCTGGTGATGAGAGGCGTGTTGTAACCATCGACGTGGGTCAAATGTAGACGCCATTGTGCTTTGTTGATCAATGAGGGTGGGAGGCCCAGGTTAGAGGGTAGTCGACCGGGCTTGTCGATGCTGACAAGGGTGGAAAAAGGTAGACGGTCTTGCCGATGGTGACAAAAAAATGGGTAGGGGTAGCGACCGATCTTGCCGATGGTGACAAGGGTCGAAAAGGTAGACGGTCTTGCCGATGGTGACAAAGACCAGGTAAGGGTAGCGACCGATCTTGCCGATGGTGACAAGGGTCGAGAAGGGTAGACGGTCTTGCCGATGGTGACAAGAACCGGGTAAGGGTAGCGACCGATCTTGCCGATGGTGACAAGGGTCGAAAGGGTAGACGCTCTTGCCGATGGTGACAAAAACCGGGTAAGGGTAGCGACCGATCTTGCCGATGGTGACAAGGGTCGAAAGGGTAGACGGTCTTGCCGATGGTGACAAAAATCGGGTAAGGGTAGCGACCGATCTTGCCGATGGTGACAAGGGTCGAAAGGGTAGACGGTCGCCGATGGTGACAAAAACCGGGTAAGGGTAGCGACCGATCTTGCCGATGGTGACAAAAATCGGGTAAGGGTAGCGACCGATCTTGCCGATGGTGACAAGGGTCGAAAGGGGAAGATGGTCTTGCCGATGGTGACAAAAACTGGGTAAGGGTAGCGACCGATCTTGCCGATGGTGACAAGGGTCGAAAGGCGTAGACGGTCTTGCCGATGGTGACAAAAACCGGAAGGGGTAGATGTATGTAAGTGGGATATCGGATGAAGACTCCGCCTCGACCTTGTAAACGGCCTTCTGGACGGAGGATGGTTCATCACTATTCATCATTCATTTTTTATTCACATTACTGACCTAAGCGCCCTTTCGGGTTTTCGCCGAAGCCAGCCCCCTCTTGCTTTTGCCCGCGCGCCCTTTCGGGTTTTCACGCGGCGGGGTACCCGATTTTGCCCGCGACGCCCTTTCGGGTTTTCGCCATAGCTGGGTTATAGCCATTTTTGCACTTGTCCTGATCATAGGAGCAAGTCTGGCGGGGTATCTCTATTTTTAACCCCATTCTCTTTTCTTTCTTCTTTTTTTTTCTTTTTGGTACGGGATGCGGAAAAACTGAGCCGCGAAAATATTGACTGGCCTTGTCAATGATGACAAGGGCCGAACCCTGTTTCGATTCGTCGACACTGGTTAGACGTCGAAGCAAAGGACATGGTCTATTAATGAGGATGTAAGATCCGTGTCAAGGGCAAAGATCGACCGATCTCGCCGACGATGACGAGGATCGAAAGTGGGTTTACTAGCAAGGACGGGATTGTTAACAGGGACGTAAGGCCCAAGTTGAGAGTAGAGATCGGTCAATCTCGTCGAGGATGACGAGGGTCGAAAAGGGTTTGTTCGTCGGCATATGTTACTGCCGAAATAAGGATGGGGTTGTCAACAGGGACGTAAGGTCCGAGTTGAGGGTAGAGATTGACCGATCTCGCCGATGCTGACGAGGGTCGAAAAGGGTGTGTTAAAGGATTTCCGACGGGACTTTGATGATTGTCCCTTTCGGAGTTTTGTTGGGTGGAGAATAGGAGAGGCATTTGGGAATTACCACTTTACTGACTCAAGCGCCCTTTCGGGTTTTCGCCGAAGCCAGCCCCCTCTTGCTTTTGCCCACGCGCCCTTTCGGGTTTTCACGTGGCGGGGTACCCGATTTTGCCTGCGACGCCCTTTCGGGTTTTCGCCACAGCTGGGTTACGGCCATTTTTGCACTTGTCCCGATATGGGAGCAAGTCTGGCGGGGTATCTCTATTTTTAATCCCATTTTTTTCTTTTTTTTTATTTGCGTAGAGCGGCAGGTCGAAGTGCGACGTTCGACCCTTGGTTGACAGTAGCTGGCTGTCGGCCGGAGCATCAGACCTTGCGCCGGACAGAACAGTTCATTCGTTAGCAAGGGCTGAATGCTAACGCAAAGGAGTGATCTCTTGCCGATTCGGGCGTAAGGCCGATAATGGCAACAGCGTGGCGTATTCTTTCGGGAGCTTGGTCAGAGCGGAGTGCCACTAGACCGAGGAAAGGGTAGTTCGGTTAAGGCGGGACGCCATTAACCAAGGGGAGGTAGCTCGCTCAGGGTGGAATGCCACTGGACCAAGGGAAGGTAGCTTGGTCAGGGCGGAGTGCCACTAAACCAGGGAGAAGGTAGCTCGGTTAGGGCGGAGTGCCACTAAACTAAGGGAAATGTAGTTCGGTTAGGGCGGGATGCCATTAAACCAAGGGAGAAGGTAGCTCGGTTAGGGCGGAGTGCCACTAAACGAGGGAAGGTAGCTTGGTTAGGGCGGACTGCCATTAAACCAAGGGAAAGGTAGCTCGGTTAGGGCGGAGTGCCACTAAACCAAGGAGAAGGTAGCTCGGTTAGGGCGGAGTGCCACTAAACCAAGGAGAGGGGTAGCTCGATTAGGGCGGAATGCCGCTGACCGAGGAGGAGGTAGCTTGGTTAGGGAGGAATGCCATTAAACCAAGGGGAGGTAGCTTGGTTAGGGCGGAGTGCCACTAAACCAAGAAAAAGGTATTCCGACCGATCACTCGGGGAATGTTGGCTGCGCTGCATGATACAGCTTAATATGCTTTCCGTTGAGGGGAGAGAACTGGATAACTCCTTTGTGGTCTACCAGGACGTAGGCACCCCCTTCATATACTCGGCGGACGATATACGGCCCGACCCAATTTTCGACCAGCTTCCCTTTGGGGTTGGAGGCCATCACTTCTTTTCTTTTGACCATTACCAGGTCTCCTTTCTTGAATTCTCGACCCTTGCCTAGCTTGTCAAAAGCACGGGCCATGCGAGCTTGGTAGAGCTGGATGTTTTACTGCGCCCGAAGGCGTTTTCCTTCGAGCTCAATGAGCTCTTCCAATCTTCTTTCTGCATTGGTCTGCTCACCATTGACTAGTCCGTGCTGGATGGCAACTCGCAATGAAGGAACCTCAAGCTCAATTGGCACCACAGCTTCTGACCCGTAGACAAGGGAGAAGGGGGAACAGCCAGTTGGGGTCTTGTAGACAGTACGATAGGGCCAAAGTGCTTCGTACATCCTTTCCTCCCAATCTTTTTTATTAGACTTGACAGTCTTTGCCAGCAACGTGCACAGTGTCTTGTTAAAGGCTTCTGCGAGTCCGTTGGCCTGAGGGTTGTAGGGGGAAGATGTCCTCCAGTCGATTTTGTATTTGTCAGCCAGCCGATAAACCTTCTGGTTCTTAAAGTGACTGCCATTGTCAGAGATGATTCGGCTGGGGATTCCGAATCGGAATATTACATTTTGCCGGAAGAATCTTGCAACTAGCTCTCCCGTCACATCTCTTAGTGCTACTGCTTCTGCCCATCTGGAGAAGTAGTCTGTAGCTGCTAAGATGTATTTGCACCCTGATGAAGATGCTGGCAGCGGCCCTACCACGTCCGTGCCCCACTGAGCAAATGGCCAGCTCGGCAGGGTGGGATGCAGTGGCACTGGAGGTCTCCTTGCCACATTAGCATGTTCTTGACATTTCTGACAAGCTTTGGCAAACTTGCAGCAATCATCAAATATAGTGGGCCAATAGTAACCCAGCTTCTTTATCTCAATTTTCATTTTCGGGCCAGCCTGGTGTGCTCCAGCTGATCCTGCATGGACTTCCTGCATCACCTGTCCTGCTTCTGCTGAAGACAAGCAACGGAGTAGGACTTTCCTTCGGGCATCTGCCATAATTCGGAACAGGGTCCCGCTTCTCATCTCGTAAGAATCCTTGATCCTTAGGAGCTTCATCCTCTATTCCTTTTCTTTTGGAAGTTGCTGGTGTTGAAACCAGCGCAGGAGATGCTCTCGCCAATCGGGCTGCTGAACCCCTTCGATGACTGCTACTTCCATTTCTTGTTCGTCGGTCAGGACCTCTGTCATGCTGGGGACCTGTCGGCGGTTGATCACTGTTATATTCAGGCTTGTGTCTGGCGGGACCGCCAATGAACTAGCCAGCTTAGCGAGGGCATCCGCCTGAGCATTCTGACCTCGGTTGATGTGCTTGATGCTGATGAAGTAAAATCTTGACATCAGGCGAGTTGCCAACTGGTGATAGGGGAGGAGCTCTTGCTTTCGTACCTCGAACTCTCCTTCCAGCTGTTTTATAACTAGCATGGAGTCTCTGAATGCTTCTAGCATCTGAATTCCCATGGACAGAGCAATTTGCAACCCGATTATCAGGGCTTCATATTCTGCTTCATTATTTGTGCATTGCTTGTTTATGGAACAGGATGTATGCACCACTTCTCCTTTTGGGGATTTCAGGACTATGCCTGCTCCTGCTCTGACCCTGGCTGACCCGGTGGCAGAGGCATCAATTCTGGAAGCACCATCAAAGTATAGTTGCCATAAGGAGGGCTGTACTTGCACGGCTTCTAGGGTTTCATCTTCAGGAAGTTCCGGCTCCAACGGGCAATCCCCGGGCACTGGGTGCTCAGCGAAGAAGTCTGCAATAGCTTGGCCCTTGACGGCCTTGCGCGGCACGTAGGAGATATCAAACTCCATAAGGATTACCGCCCATTTGCCCAGGCGGCCTTTGAGGGCCGGTTGAGACATAATGTACTTCAGGGGATCCTCTTTGGATACCAAACTGATTTCATGCGACAACATATAGTGTCGGAGCTTTTTAACTGTGAAGACCAGCGCCAGACAGATCTTCTCAGTATAAGTATATTTCTCTTCAGTTCTGACCAGTCTCCGACTGAGGTAATAGAGGGCTTGTTCTTTCCCTTCTTCATTATTCTGGGCCAGTATTGCCCCCAGAGAATTATGTGTAGCTGCTATACACAGTATCAATGGTCATCCTTTCACCGGTGCACCCAACACTGGAGGAGTTTTCAGGTAGTCTTTTAGCTTGTCGAAGGCTGCCTGGCAATCTTCATCCCAATAAAAGGGGACATCTTTCATCATCAACTTGTGAAAAGGCTGGCACCGCCCTGACAAATTGGAAATGAAACGCCGGATATAAGCCAAACGGCCCTGTAGTGATCTCAGCTCGGAGATGTTCCTTGGCGGAGGTAACCCCTGAATCGCCTTGATCTTTGCGGGGTCTATCTCGATTCCCCGGTATCGGACGATGAAGCCCAAGAATTTTCCGCTCGACACTCCGAACGCACATTTCATAGGATTCATTTTTAGCTCGTGCTGCCTCAGCCTCTGAAAAACAATCCGGAGGTCTTGCAGATGATCTTCTTTTCTTCTGGTTTTGACCACCATGTCATCTATGTAGCACTCGACCTTGTGGTAGAGCAGTTCATCAAAGATTTTGGTCATTGCGCGCTGATAGGTTGCGCCAGCATTCTTTAGTCCGAACGGCATTCTCTTGTAATGATAAATGCCTTAGGAGTTCGGAAAGCAGTATGGACTCGGTCATGCTCCGCAATCCAAATCTGATTGTAGCCGGAAGACCCGTCCATGAATGATAGGGCCTCATGGCCGGTTGTAGCATCGATCATGACCTCGGTTATCGGCACCGGGAAGTCATCTTGGGGCAGGCTTTATTTAGATCTCGGAAGTCGACACATATCCGGATCTGTCCATTCTTCTTTTTCACGGGGACGATATTCGCCAGCCATGTGGTGTACTGGTTTTCTTCAACAAATCCCACGTCAATGAGCTTGTCGACTTCAGCACAAATTTGGGTGATGAGCTCTGGCCTCATGCGCCGCGGTGGTTGCTTCACCGGCTCGGCTTCAGGGTTGATTGCCAGCTCATGTTGTGAGACAGCGGGGCTTAGACCTGGCATCTCTTTATAAGTCCAGGCGAAGCAATCCCGGTATTCTAGCAGTAGTTGAATGTACAGCTCCCGTTCTTCTGGGGACAGTTGGGCACTGAGGAAGGTAGGCCTAGGGTCCTTCTCATCTCCCAGGTTGACTTCTATCAGTTCATCGACCGTGGCTTGGCCTCCGTCTTCTATCTCCGGAGGTGCCGGTTGGAGGTCAACGAAGTCTGGAATACCATCTTGAGGGTCGAGTACTTCGACTTCCTCGTCAGACACCACCAGAGCTTCCTGAGGTTTCTTGATCTCTTGTGCTAGCGGCTGAGTGGGTTGTTCTATTAGCAGATCCATTGCCGTTGCAGCTTCCAAGGATGAAAGAGCAGCCTTGGTGTTTGTAGATGAGATTACAGCCATGACAGGCTGGTAACCGTTCACTGCCAGGCCCAGACAGCATGCTGATTTTACAGCAGAAGTTGAGAAGTTTCGCCTTCTGGGACAGTTGTATCTTCCGCAGAAGTGGCTTTTTCTTCTCTGGTAGCTGGCTCCCCTTGATTGGAGTTGACCAAGGCCTCCCCGATTGGCAGAAAGGGTGTTGAAGTTGTCATTAGTAGGATCCCTGTAGAGGGAGAGACTCCTACTTCTTGAATGTCTTCGGCTTCGCTGCTGCTAGCCGTATCAAATTCGGCTTGAAAGGCCGCTTCTTCAGGATGAACTTGCTCCCAGCATCGGCAAGGGGCCGAGGTTTCTGCTTCTTGATTTCTGGACTGAGCCAGTTCAAGATATTCGGCTTCCGTCGGATACTCATCAAAGGTTGCCCCCAGAGGGCTATCTTCAGTAGGATAGAAGGCGGAGATAGTATCCACCTCGTACCGCCCACTGTAATAATATTCTTCCAGGGTGAAGCCCAACCCTGGATGTTGAGAGACACGTCTCATTTCCTTATCCAGATTTGCAGGATACCACATCTTCTGGAAAGCTTCCTTGCGTTTTTGAGACTGATCGGGAGGGATGTGTTGCTTTTGAAACATCCTGGCCGTTCGATCAGTTGTAAATGCCAGGCCCTGAACAGGAACCCGCGGGTTGGCTAGATCCTCAGGGAGGCTGCAGTCTGTGTCTTCCTGAGTGGGATGCTCCTCAGCTGTATAGAATAAGCTGCTGGGTCCATCTTCCTGTGTCACCTCCCAAGTTTTGAAAGGTTCGACAGTGGGGTTGCTGAGGCCGGAGACTGGCTTGGTGAGGCCGGCCGGGACTCTGATGCGGTCGTGCTGTCGATCGACCTGCACTTCTTTAGCTTTGGGGTATAATGCTGGGGGTGTTACCCTGCCGACATCTCCAGAAGCCGTGATGTGGGAGACCACCTTCGGCTTGACATATCCGCGCGGCGGTGGTGGATACCAACCGTCACCCGATCTATTCTTCGACGCCCCTACGGGGGCTTCAGCTTCAGAAACCTTCCGGGGAGACCCCGTATATAGGTTGGCGTCCGCCAAGTGACATTCAAACACCTCGAATGGGTGGATATCAGCAAATATCCTCTCCTCCTTCCCCTGGAGGCTGTATTTGATGCACTGGTGGAGCGTGGAGGGCACCACCATATTTTCATGCAGCCATGGGCGGCCGAGCAGTGCTTTGTAGGAGGTGCGAGAGTCAATGACATGAAACTGCACCGTTGTAGTGAAATCTGCCAGGGTCAGTGTGAACTCTGCCACTCCCATAGATACTTCACATTTTTGGTTGAAGCCAGCGATACGCATATCCCCGACTTTCTCGAGATGCACATTAAAGTGGTACCTCTCGTATATTCTATATGGCAGGATGTTGACTGCTGCACCAGGATCGACCAGAATCCGGTTCAGTTCTCTTCCGTTCAGGTGCCCTTTCATATATAGCGGCCTGTTGTGGCTGGCAGTAGGTAGTAGCATGTCTTCTGGAGAGAAGGTCATACTGGCTTCTGGTATAGCCTCAGCTATGCAGGCTTCAAAATGAGCAGGCGTCTGCAGAGCCGTGATGATTGCCTGTCGAGTTTCTTCACTCAAGAGAGAATTTCCCAGATCGTAAATCGAGCGGGGAGCTTCTTGAGCAACTTCATTATTCGGCTCCCAGCCCGGACATTGGAGAGCTTCATCTCTTCAGCCCATCTGGGCTTGGGGAGGTTTTGATTTGTGGGTCCAGACGGACCTGCTTCATCTTCCTCGGACTCGGCACCCTCTTGACTGGCACCGGCTGTCGGGTCTTCTTTATTAGCTGCTGTAGGGCAAGCTCCATCTGCATTCGCATCCTCAGTAGATTGCGCTGGCTGCGGGTGAACGGCCCCGGGTGTAGGGTTAGCATCTTGGCAGGGCTGCTTCCCTTTTGACATCTTCATAAATTCAAGGAATGAAGGGACTGCCTTGCCCCCACTCTTGTAGTATAGGCCTGACGGAGGAGGGATTTGGACCCCCTTAACCTCCGGCGGAGGCGTCTTGTAGGGTTGCTCCCCTCTGAACATAATGTTGTGATTGGGTGGTGGCTGGCGCCCCCATTTTCAGCCTGACCGAGTGGCATGTGCAGCAGTTGCGGCCTCGGCCTTGCCTCCCCCAGCATGGGGTGTGAAGCAAATTTCTTCTTCTTCCTCTTCTCCGGGTAGGTTGAAGAGTGCTGACAGGGTATTGCAGGAGACGACCTGTGTTTTATGGGCCCCAGCGGCCTTTCTTTTCTTCTTCTTTTCTTTTTCTTCTTTTTGGTTTCTGCGGGTGCCTGCCCCCAGAACAGGCTGCCCTCTTCAGGGGATGCTGCTTGAGCTTCCTCCACCTGTTTGAGTGAGAGTTGTTCCAGTTCTTGCCATGGGACGTGGTCCCGTACCAGCAGAGGTTTCAATTCGGGCTGCACATATTCATCTAGCCCTTCAATCAGGTGCTGCAGTCGAAGGACTCCAGGATTGGTTTCCTTGATTACTGCAGCGGAGTTTGTCTCCTCCTGTTAGGTGTATGTATTCTGACAGCTGTAGGTGGAGTGACCCATACGGGTGCTACCACTGGCGGAGCAGGCCGGGGTGTAATGCCACGGATATGTGCCCCCTCTTTTGGGCGGGGTGCCCTCTTCTTCTTGTGCTTCACAGGGATTTGCTGCCACCCCTGCTGTTCTTTCACGGGCTCCAGGAAATGGATTTCGTAGGTGCTCCGTGTGCTTGCTTCAGAGATCTCCTCAGGTAATGCCTGGTAGAGGGAGACCATGTTGATTGCTGCCCTCCTGAAAGGGGCTTCATGTGGCTGAGGAGGGTCTACTTTGTACTCTCCCAGCTCTATCTCATTCTTCTTCACCATCCCTTCGATGACGTCTTTGAAAACATAACAGTCTTCGATTGGATGTCCCAACATCTGGTGGTAGGGGCAGAATCTTGGACTGTCTTTCTTTTCAGGTCCTCCGGCCTCCTTGGCTCAGGCAGAGTGACCATGCTGTATTCTGTTACCCAGTCGAACAGGACTCGGGTCTTGTCTTTTGGAAAGGAATAAGCTTTCTTCATTTTGTCCCTCAGCGAAGGACCTTCTTTATCATCTAGAGCTTTTGCAGGTTGCGGGGGAGCCGCTTTCTTGCCTTTCTCCTTCTGTTGTTCGAACGCCTTGATATCAAGCGCATTCGCTTCTTTAGGTGTGGGGCGCCGTTCCGCAGCCTTGCCTTTCTGGCTGTGCTGGCAGTTGACGCCGGGACAGGCTTGGCTAGAAAAGCCTCCACCTCAGCCACCACATTATTCAGCCGGTCGAACGACCGAATTTCCATACCAATCATCTTTTCCAGGACCTCCCTCCTGAGGTTTTGTTTGCATATTTGCACAGCGTCCTCCTAATGCGGGGGCCGCTTGCACCTCATTCCGAGGTTCCTCCACCTCTTGATGTAATCAAGGGCTATTTCATCTGCCCTTTGTTTTGTTGAGTAGAGTTCGGCCACTGTGACCTCCCTCTCTGTGACATGGAATCTTTCTCTGAATTTTCTCTGCATATCCGACCAATCATTGATTGACCCGGCCGAGAGGCTAGAGTACCATTCGAATGCGAGCCCCGTCAGCGAGGACCCGAAGAACTTCAGCAGATATGACTCGTCGGTGGCCAGATCACCCATAACGGTCATATAATATGCAATATGCTCTTTAGGGGACCCCTTCCCGTTGAATTTGTCGAATTTGGGCGGCTTGTTGGCCCCTAGGGGAAGTCGTTTAGCCGCATGGTGTTGCGGGTAGGGCACCCGATAGGCATCGAATGCGACGTAGTCGCCTTCACTTTTCTGTGCGAGCTTCAGCTCGATCATCCTTTCCACCATCATCCGGTTCACGACCGTGGGGTCGACTGGCGGAGAGAAGTGCGCTGGCTGCAGGTACGGGGTGACCAGGGTGGTTGCTTGTGGAGGACGCAGCAGCGGGGGTGTCGGATGCACCTGGGGGAGCACCGGAGGTAGCAGCGGCTGAGGCTGTGGCGGCCGCTATTGTGCTGTCGCCATGCTTGGCTCTGATGGCTGGGACAGTGTATAGAGTGGTGGAGGGTCGTCACGACGAACCGCTCCCCGGGATGATTCACCCTGGACTTCGGGTGGTTTAGAAGCTGATGAATGCTCAGTCTTTTCTATCAGCTGTTTCTTCAGAGAATCTATCTCCCGTTGATATTTTTGCAGCAGCATCAGAACTGATGGATCTATAGTGGTGGGGATACCCTCTGTCGTTTCCCCAGACGTACCCTCAGGCAGGATGTCGAGGAGGACGTCGTCTTCTTCTTCCGTCGTCACCACATTAGCGGTCAAGACGGGGGCCTTATCATCCCAGCGGGGATAGACTTGGGGTTGTTTCCCTCTCATGGTCGCCAGAAGCTCTCTTGCCGCTTCTGTTCTGCGGGTAGCTGGCCCGGGCCGTACGGCCAATTGAGCCAGTTCTTGGGGGTCTTCAGGAAGCTCCCCATATCGGCTGGATATACCAGCCATGTTGCAAGTAAAGACCTGCATCCTTCTTCTCTGTCGATGGACCCTCCGTCTGGCTTGTTGCGGAAAGGTCAGCCTCTCGAACACAGAAACTCTTCCTTTTTCTTCCCGCTCGGGGAAGGCTTCATCGGCTTCGATCTCGAAACCGTCGTTGTATCCATTGTCGTCGACTGACGACACCATCATTCTATCTTCCATATCTTCTTCATCCGCCACTGACGGGAAGTAGTCTTCGTCAGTGGCGACCGTCTGCATCAGTCGTTGCTGACCCAGCGAGGGGTTGCCCAGCCCTCGAAAGTAGTTCCTGATCAGACAGGTTACTTCCTCTTGACCCCGCTCTTGATAGAGTACGGGGGATAGTTGTCGACCTCCAGCAGGAGGGATATAGGCCAGCCGAGCTCTGTCGGCCGGATGTTGGAATCTTCGTCCCGTGACTGGGACGTTGGCTTGGCGGGCAGCAGCCCGGAAACTTCTGCGGCGCGGAGGATCCGCAACCACTTCTTCTTCATTCTTCGGGGACAAGCCCCTTTCTCTTCTCACTCCCGCCTCGTCGTTCATAGGACGGCGGCGGATGGGTGTTAGATGGTAGGCAGGTCGGGTCCGCTTGGGAACCCACACCTGTTTGAACTTTTTCGGCTTGAGTGCCGAGCTTCCTTGGCCATAGGGGCCGGCTTCTTCTCTTTCTGCCCTCCTTCCAGCGAGAGCTTGATAGGTATTGCGGACAGGGATGTTGGGGATGACTCGGTCTGGGGTCACCCGGGCCGTGCGTCCGTCGAGGAAGACGCGCATGCCTCCAACAAGCATAGATTTCCCGGACTGTGATAGGGTTCCGGTGATTGCAGCAGCATTCTGGCGGACCTGGCGACGCTGGCGTCCTCCAGGGTGTTTGTTGGTGACACTGGGGTGGGTCCCACGTATGACGTGGTGCACCAAGCAGCTAGCGGCCGGGGCCGGGCTTTCAGCAAGTCTTCGCAGCAGGGAACCTTCAGAGGCTCCATCTTCTCTGCGACTTCCTTGGCAGGTTCTGGGGCTTCGACCTCCAGGATATCGACGAAGGCTAACCCCAAAAAGTTGGGGAAGCCCACAGCGGCAGGGAAGCTGCCGAATTCCATGGGTACCGCCAGGTACCCTTGCGCGCGTCCAGCAACGATCGAATGATCGAAATCGATGCCAGTTATCCCGTGGATCGTCATTGATCTGCCTGCAAAGACAAACGGGGAAATAATCAGTAGCCTTTGAGAGGGCTTCAAAGCCCGAATATCTCGGCAAAGAGATGAAAGGTGACACTGGTCCCACCGGGCGTGCCAGACTTATTTGCGACGATTTTTTTTTATCCGACCGTCTTGTCGTCTTTCTTATTTCGTGTATATATGTGTATATGTACATATATACGCGTCTTATTTCACGTATCGATCAGCCATTTGACTAACTGGTAGTCAACTGACCGATTGACGACGCGGGCGTGCCAGTCACATGAGTGACGATTTTATTGTGCGCTCATTCTGACCCATGTCGGGCGAATGTGAGGTTCGGTCGGGACCAGCAGTCCGCCATACCATAAAGGTTATGGCGTTAATTACATCCCCCACGAGGAGGGAACACCTTTGATTAATTGCCGAGATAGCGGGCTGTCAAAGCCAGAATAAAGGATACAGAGCATGCGAGTGATCATGCAAGATGCTATGATTGACTACACACGATTTATTAGGGTGGACCCTGGTACATGGCGGAGGACTTAGGCTCGAAGGCCACCTTCACGCGTAACAAGGCCTCCAATCAGGCGTAACCTGACCTTCTGGCAATGTTATTTGATATACCAAGGGTGCACCCGCTTGAGCATGCCTTAATGCAACATGAGTGTATGATGATGATGATAAGTAAGATGACAGAATTATGGAGGTGAATATGATTCAGTCACATATTTATTAAGCCCCACCAACGAGGGAAAGGATGGCACAAGCATGATGATAAGGTTAGAGTGAGGACAGACATGATGGTGAAAACATGATAGCAAGAAGGTTTCGACTCGAAAGGCCCTCTCCTTGTTCAGTTTATCCCTAATTAGGGTTAATTGACTTCGCCCTCGGGAAGGCGGGGGTCACTCGGGGCGAGCCCGGGATTAAAGGGTACAGCGATTAGAAACGGCGCCTGAAAGCGTAGGTGTAGGACTTAAAACGGCGTCGAAACCGTAGGTAAATAAGAGGGGTTTAAAACGGCGCGGCCCTGATTGGGGCGCGCCGGGGAGAGGCGCGCCGGGGAGAGCGCGCCGGGAAGAGCGCGCCGGGGAGAGCGCGCCGTTTTAGAGCGCGCCGTTTAGGCCGCACCGTAAACGAATGGCGCCAGTTTAACTTAAAATCAGGAATTTGTTCATTTTTTCTTGGGTTTGTTGAAATACTTTAAAAAACTTTGAGGATTTATTTGAGCTATTATTTCACGGGATCGACTCCGGGGCATCCGGGAGCCGAGTCACGGGCCCGCGCGAGGTTCGTACTCGAGCGCGGCGATCATTCCGAGTTATACTCGTTCGAGCCGTAATTTCGGCAGCATCTCCCCATCCCGGAGGATTTATCGGGGAGACGCGGGGAGTACTCACGTAGCGGAGCAAACCCCTAAGAGCCGGGTGGCACAACGGCGGCCGGCAAAAAACCCGAACGGAGAGGAAGAACCCCGAGGTCAAACCTACTAGGGGCACCAACTCCGTGGGCGACCGTGAGTGAATGAGGCGACTCGATGCGGGAGCGAAGATCCCGAGGGCTAGCCTGCGAGGGGCACGCGACCCAAATCACCACAACACTCAAATCGGGATGACCGGTATAAGGAAGGAATCCCCGAGGGCTAGCCTACGAGGGGAACACAACCCACGGCCACCACAAAGTCCATTAAGGACCGTGGATTTTGATTGCAGGGCTTAGCCCCGTTGCTGTGCACCCGATGGTCTGCAGGGACATTCGTCATGAATGAACGAACCCACTGGCGGCCAGGTGACTAAGGCAGAAGACTTGGGGAATATCCCCCTCCCCGGATACTGGGATGATGCTACAGAGCATACTCCCGTTAAGGAGTAAGCTATATGAAAGGAAGCAGTGTGAGACATCGCTGACGACGGCAGACGGGCAAGGGAGTTGATTATAAACATATTAAAACAATGAAACCCCATGGGCGGAGCAGGCTAACATGAGCATGATATGTGATTAACACGTAGCCCGGGGTACGGAATTAATATGCATATATACGATATTCGGGAGCAAGCAGACATGAGGCTCACCGTTGAACAACTGGGGACAATCCAAGAGCTCTTCCCCGCCCCTCTGGCCTATGAAACAGGGCACACAGGAGACGGTGAAGGGTCTTCATCCTTGGGCGGAGACAGACGAAGACGTGCACACAAGTGCATCTCTGCTCGCAGAACCCGTGGAGTGTTCAGCGTCAAGCCCGGCCGTTGCATCAGACTCGAAAGCAAGAGAAAACCCCGGGGAGGGGGGACTGAGTAATTCATATAGCCCGAAGGCATACCCAATGTCGAAGAAACCGGCTACGCGAGAGTACATATATATATTGGGGAAACCATTAAATGCACGCTCGAAGGAGGGTGAGAGAGAGAGAGGAAGAGATACAACAACAACCACAAAGGCTTTTCATTCATCCCGTGAACAGCACAGGTAAATATATACAGAGCAGATAGATTCGGCGCCGTCGTTGTCGATCGGCCGTCGTTTACCAATGAAGAAAGGATTACAGACAAAGTGAAAAGGGTACAGGAAGATGGTGAGAGGAGGGGAGGTCAGGCTCATATCATCGCCCCTCCCCTCCTTCACTTACATCGTGCCAGAGGAAGAAAACTAAACGAAGAACAGAGAGATTCACCGGATGAAACGCGGAGACCCACCTAAATCGATAAGAAACAGACGGTCTCCTTCTCCGATTCCGGGAGGCTCGAGTGGAGCGTGGTGGCGGCCGCCGAGAGGCTCGAACGGAGGTTTCTCAGATTGAAGAACCCTCGACCCCTTCTCCCTGGACCTCTCCCCTTTCTTTCTAATTCTCTTTTCTTTTTTTCTTTGATTCCGCCTCCTCTCTCTTCTCTCGGATCCCCCACTTCTTCTATATATAACCCTTTCGTTAATTCGGCGCCCCGGGAAGGGGCGCGCCAGATTTGGTGGCGCCGGGGAACGCCTCCCGATTGTTTTTGCGCGCCGGTTTGACGGCGTCGGGGAACGCTTCCCCCATTGTGATTGGCGCGCCGGTTAGACGGCGCCGGTTTGACGGCGCCGTTTTAACTTGTTTACTCGGCGCGCCGGTCCGGTGGGTCCGAAGATGATTCCGGAAGCTCCCGTTGACTATTCCTCTCGCCCTGGTCCTTGAAAAACCTTGACGTGGAGTCGAGGAAGCTCTCGACATGACGAACGGCCTTGATCAGACTTCCGCGTGTGTCTGATCCGAGCACACGGAAGTCCTGGTGGTACGGCCTTCGACACTGTGATTTGTGCTCCTGGTTGAGACAGATTCGTGCTCGAAGCTTCTTTGCAGGATGGTGTCGCATCCTGGATAATTCCGCCTTGAACGGCGATCAATTGGCCACTAAAGGGCCCATTATGACGAAGAGCCGAACCCATGTCGGGTAATCGGGACCCGCTGCTGACAGAGCCCTCGGCCCCTTGTTTTGGACGGCCGAGGACGTTTTCCCTCTTTAGGAGAGACATTGGGTAGACCGTCGTCCTTGGTCGGGCGACGGATGTGGGGTAGCGGCATGACGAGGTCAATGCCGGATCATTGGGCAGGCTTGGTCGCGCTGCCGGTTAGTTGTGGGTTCATTTTGACTCTCCTGAGGTGAAATCCCCGGTGCTCATTTCAAGGCGACTTGGGGCCCCGTCAACTTGAAGGGTCTTTGATAGGGTGGTCTTCATCGGCTTCTGTGCTTCAGTGGGCCGTATCATTCGTCTTTGTGGCTTGGTTGCCGAAGGATCATATTTTGAGTGCCAACACTGCTCCCATGAACCTCGCGCAACACCGCACGACGAACCTTGTACCGACCCGAGAATCCGATTACCGGGAAGGCCCGATAACCCGAGACTCGCACCGCCACCCACGAGTCCGAAGACTCGGAAGGGTTAGAAGGATGGTGTGGAAACTACACAAGTATCACAAGTAATTATAGAAATTAAACAATTATAGTATTGAGCAGGTAATAAATTAACACTTTACATTATACATGGTCCACAAGATAACAATAAAATAACAACAGTAGTCCACGACTAGTACAGAGACAAGAAAGAAAAGTACAGCTACACGGGGCATCCCCCAGCTCTGACCTCTGGCACTACCTCTGGGCACCCGCACCACGCTGCGCCCCAGACGCACTCCCCCGCAGGGAATGAGTCTCGGAACAAGACTCAGTAGGGATCACTCGAACCCTATCTCGTAAAACGGGAAACCACTACGCTAGCGGTAGGAGAGTACCTCAGAAAGGAAAGCCCTGCACTCTACAAAACAAGGGTCCTATGGCACGCAAACCGACACACGTGCCACGGTGAGACAACCGAAGCTCAACGGTCGACCCGGCAAAGAGAAACCCGAAGGTCGAGGTCACAAGACTGACAGTCAGACACTCCGTACTCGACAGGAGTACCTCCCACTAGAAGCACAGCCGGTAGCGTCCCCTGACGACTTACACCGCACCGCAGGTGAACTGCCTGACGTGGTAGCGCCTACCCAAGGCACGAACACCGCACAAGTAACAACAAACAAGTGACTAGCTGGGGTCACACCCATCGACGTGGGTCCAACCGCCCCCAACCACGTGTGCACACACAGACCATGCGTTCTAGGTCTGGTCCTCTGACCGATTTTCCCCCGTAACCGGACTCTGGCTAACGACGAGGGGCCCGACGGAAACCAGTCTAAAACCGTCCTCAGGGTAACCTCTCCACCACTCTCTGGTGGGACCACACGCGTGTAAGCAGGCTACGACTAGTGGAGGGTCACAGAAGGAGTAGACTTTCAAGTCACGGAAAACGACGCCCGCATCCGACGACGCACGGGGACCACCCCACGCACCGGCCCCGTCGCACGGCGACCACAGTCGGACAAAAAAAACAAGGTTGCAGCCCTCTCGGGGCAACCAAACGCCCGACGGTCCACCCCGGGACCGTCACAAGGCTGTAACGGTTTAGGCGAGACCGTTACACACACCTGGCGGTCTAACACAGGCCGTTACACGGCCTGAGGAACGCAGGGAGTAACGCGCCTGGTCCAGCGCGTGACACGACTGTGACGTGCCTGGCCCAGCGCGTTACATGCGCCTCACGCTCCCAGCGCGAGGGCAGGATGTAACGCGCTTGCCCCAGCGCGTTACACGAATGTAACGCGCCTGGCCCAGCGCGTTACGCGCCCCTCACACCTGGGATGACCCAGGAAGTACGCGCTCGCCCCAGCGCGTCACGCGGATGTAACGCGCTCGCCCTGGCGCGTTACACACGCAGACCCCCAACGGTCAAAAACCAACGGTCGAAAAGCCCCTGACGGCCCAACCGGGTGTGTCACTTAGAAGTGGCGGTCTATCGTGGGACCGTCACAGTCCCTGACCCCCAAAGGCTAACAAAAGGGTATGTGACGGCCCCCTTGAGGCGCGTCACATCATGTAACGGCCCCTGGAAGGACCGTCACACGCACCCGACGGTGAAAACGGCGAGAAAGCCCAAAAACTTCAACCACGCCCCCATGCCTCCACCGGAGAGGGGGAAATCAAAGGGGAAGACCCCTGGCGACCCCTAGCATGATTCTAGGCCATCAAAACGCGAAATCATGCATCAAATCCATAGATCGGGCGAGCTCTCCCCAAACATGGAAAAACCCCAAACATGCTCAATCAAGCCCCTCTAGGCCTCCCCACGGCCTATAAACACGGAAAAGAACGGCAAGGAGCTAGGGAACGTCACCCTACCTCAATGGAGCGAATGCTCCGCCAGATCGTCCGTGAATCGCGAAGAACGCTTTAGAAAACCTCGCCTCTTCACGCTTCCCACGCTCACCGCACGCCCACGAGATCACCTCGCCGTCACCCACGCCCTCGCGCCGTCGCCCCGCCGCCGTCAGCAGCCGGAAGGGAGCTCGCCGCGCTCGAACGGGATGAAGAGAGGGAGAAAGGGGAGGCCGCGGTGGGGAGAAACGAAGGAGGAAGAAGAAGAAGAAAGAGAAGGTGGGGAAGAGAGAGAAAATAGGGGGGTATTTATAGAAAATCCAGAAAATACCGAAAAATAGAAAAATACGTTTCCGAAATCCTCGGAACGCGCCGATCGCAACGGTACCACTCGTGCCCAGGTGAACGACCCGGTTCACCCGCAGCGAGGTTCCGAAGGAATTGCCGAAACACACACTGGAAATCGGAAAACACACGTGAAAAAGCCGCGGAACGCTTCCGGGCCTCCGAAACAACTCCGGATCGCGCCGATCCGAACACGAAAGATGTCCGAAACGAAATTTCAGACACAACGGAGCCGGACGCTCTGAAAAACTAGATTCGGGACCCAAAAAGAAGGATCTGAAAGGTCCAGGATATTACAGCCCTCCCCCCTTAAAGGAATTTCGTCCTCAAAATTGAGAACAACCCAAGGGGAAAGAAGAGGAAGACTCACTCAAACAGGTACGGGAACTGCTGACGCATCTCGTCCTCACGCTCCCAAGAAGCTTCCCCACCAGAGTGTCGCTGCCACACCACCTTGACCAAGGGGATGACCTTGCTCCGTAGGCGCTGCTCTCGCCTATCCTCAATGCGGACTGGGAACTCTGGGAGAGAAAGATCTGGAGTCACCTCGGGCCAAACAGAAAACTCGAGCACATGAGAGTCATCGGGCACATACTTCCGCAACATCGAGACGTGGAACACGTCATGCACCGACGCCAACTCAGGGGGTAACTGCAACCGATAAGCGACCTCACCGATGCGTTCCACAATCACAAAAGGACCAATATAGCGGGGACTCAGCTTCTCACGTCGTCCAAAACGCATCACCCCCTTCATCGGAGAAACTCTCAAGAACACACGATCGCCCACGGTGAACTCGAGAGGCTGCCTCCTACGGTCAGCATAGCTCTTCTGCCGACTCTGGGCCGCCAACATGTTCTGACGAACCACGTGCACAACGTCCACGCATTGCTGCACCAACTCTGGTCCCGTCTAAACACACTCACCAACTTCAAACCAATCAAGTGGAGTCCGGCAAGGACGCCCATACAAAGCCTCACAGAAAGCCATGCCGATGCTCGAATGAAAGCTGTTGTTGTAGGCAAACTCCACCAACGGTAGGTGATGAATCCAACTCCCCTGCCACACCAGGCAGCAGGATCTCAGCATGTCTTCCAAAGTCTGAATGGTCCTCTCAGACTGACCATCTGACTGAGGATGATACGCCGAGCTAAAAGCTAACTCTGTGCCAAGCGCTCACTGGAAACTCCTCCAGAATCCAGAAGTGAAGCGCGGATCCCGATCCGACACGATCGAAATGGGAACCCCATGCAACGGAACGATCCACTCCACATAAAGACGAGCCAACTTGGACACGTTCCAGCTGACTTTGACCGGTAACAACCGAGTCACCTTCGTCAGCCGATCCACCAGCAACCAAATACTGTCCTGCCCACTCGGGGTCCTCGACAACCCCACCACAAAATCTGTGGTCACGTGGTCTCACTTCCAAGCAGGAACATCCAATGGCTGGAGAGTACCTCCTGGTCGCTGATGCTCCGCCTTCACTTGCTGACAGGTCAGGCACTTGGCCACAAACTCAGCAACATCTCTCTTCATGCCAGGCCACCAAAACTGCCTCCGCAAGTTCTGATACATCTTTGTCGCACCCGGGTGTACGGTGTACCTGCTCCCATGAGCCTCGCGCAACACCGCACGACGATCCTGCTCCTCCGCTGGGACGTACAGCCTGCCACGAAACCTCGCAGCACCGTCCTCGCCGAGCTCCACATCGGCCATCGTCAGAATCTGGGGCAACTCGGGGTCTGCATGCTGAGCCTCTGTCACCTGACGATGGATAGCAGGAGTGACAGTTAGACTCGCAAGCAGTGCCAACCCTGGCTCCTGTGGAATCTTGAGCCTGAAGGATACTTCGGGCACTTGCTCCCAGAGCCTCCACTTCCTCAACATCAAGACACTGACCGCAACCTTCCGACTCAAGGCATCGGCGACGACATTCATCATGCCCGGCTGATAAGACAGGGTGAAGTCATAATCCTTCATGAACTCCATCCAACGCCTTTGCCTGAGGTTCAGGTCCCTCTGCGAGAACACATACCTCAAACTCTGATGGTCAATGAACACCTCGAACTTCTCACCGTACAGATAATGCCGCCAGATCTTCAGTGCGAAGATCACCACCGCCAACTCAAGGTCATGGGTAGGGTAGTTCTCCTCGTGGCGCTTTAGCTGCCGAGATACATAAGCCACCACTCTACCATGTTGCATCAACACAGCACCCAATCCGACCCCGGAAGCATCTGTACATACCACAAAACCTCCCGATCCAGAAGGTAAAATCAATACTGGAGCCGAGGTGAGCAACCTCTTCAGTTCCCTGAAGCTCTGCTCACACTCCTCAGACCAGACGAAAGGCACATCCTTCCGCGTGAGCCTAGTCATCGGGGCCGCAATGCGAGAAAAATCCTGGATAAACCGGCGATAATAGCCCGCAAGACCCAAGAAACTCCGGATCTCCGTCACCGACCTCGACCTCGGCCACTGCATTACTGTCTCGACCTTGGCGGGATCCACGGAAATACCATCACCAGAAATCACGTGCCCCAGAAAGTGCACCTCGCAGAGCCAGAACTCGCACTTGCTGAGCTTTGCATACAACTGGTGATCTCGCAACATCTGCAGCACCACACCCAAATGGTACGTGTGCTCCTCAGCAGACCGCGAATAAACAAGGATGTCGTCCACGAAAATGACCACGAATTGGTCCAAATACGGACGAAACACCCTCTCCATCAAGTCCATGAAGGCTGCAGGGGCATTGGTGAGCCCGAACGGCATCATCAGAAACTCATAATACCCGTACCTCGTACTGAATGCAGTCTTCTCCACATCGGACTCGCGAATCCTCAGCTGATAGTAACCGGACCGCAAATCAATCCACGAGAACACTCGCAGACTGAAGCTGGTCGAACAAATCATCAATCCGTGACAACGGATACTTGTTCTTAATGGTCACTTCATTCAGCTGCCGATAGTCCATGCATAGCCGCAGGCTACCGTCCTTCTTCTTCACAAACAACACGGGCGCACCCCAAGGGGAAAAGCTAGGACGAACATACCCCTTGGCCAATAGCTCCTGCAACTGCGCCCTCAACTCCCTCAACTCAGCGGGGGCCATACGGTAGGGAGCCTTCGCCAAAGGTCCCGTACCAGGCACGACCGCGATCACAAAATCGATCTCCCGCTGGGGAGGTAACCCAGGCAATTCCTCGGGAAAAACGTCGGGAAACTCGCACACCACCGGAATGTCCTCGACACTCGGCTCCATCCGTTCAGTCACAACCACGGACGCGAGAAAACCCTGACAACCAGAATCAAGCAACCGACAGGCTCGAATAGCAGAGATAAGGAATTGAGAAGAGGTGGAACGGATACCTTGGAAATAGAAGGTCCGCTTGCTCGGATGCTGGAAGTAGACCCTCTTCATTCCACAATCCACCACCGCTCCATGAGTCTCGAGCCAATCCATGCCTAGAATCACGTCATAATCCCTAAGCTGCAACGCATACAACCTGTCTGACATAATGCGCCCATCGATCCAAACCGGAACCTGATCGAAGCAATACGGAGTGATCATAAAATCACCCGAAGGCAACTCCACTGCCAAGTCACAGGACAACTGGGTCACCGGCTCCTCAATACTCAGCGTGAAATCCTCCGAAATAAATAAATGAGACACGCCAGAATCAAACAAAACCCGAGCCGCACAACCCAAAATCTGAACGGTACCTTCCACGAGCTGTGACGCCACTGCCTCTGCCCTGGTCAGGTGCGTGATCTGACCCCGAGCTCTCTGCCTGCCTCCCACACTAGCTGACCTGGGTAGCGGCGGATACTGTCCCTGCTGCTGTTGCTGCTACCTCTGCTGCTGGGGAACCTGCTGCTGCTGAGAAAACTACTGCTGTGGCTGCCTCTGACGACAGTCACGCGCCATATGCCCTGGCTGGTCACACCGAAAACAGATGATCGGCGCCGTGCACTGCCTGCCTGGGTGGAACCCACTACACCGTGGACACGGTACTCGCGATCCACCCACTGATCCCTGACGCTACAAAGGAATCGGCTGCTGTACACTGCCCGATGCAGCTTGCCCCTGATCCTTGGACTTCTTCTTCCGGAAACTCTTCCCGAAGAACTTCTTGACCTTTGAGCCAAAAGACGCAGATCCTGTTACCGACGCTGCCGAAGCCGGCGCTCCTGAACCACCCGACGCATACTGGAAGGAACCCTGCTACTGGGTAGCCGACTGCTGGCTGCGACCTGACAAAGACTGCCCCTGGCTGATCGGTCCTCGGGTCCTCTGCATATCCATCTCCAAGGAAGCCGTAACACGAGACGCCGTCTCTAGATCAGTGGCCCCGTTCGCGATCAGATGGTGCCTCAGCTCCTGCATCAAGTCCTGAACAAACTGCGCGGTCTTCACCCTCTCATGCTCCATGATGTGAGGTGCATACCGACCCAGCTCGACAAACCGACCCATGTACTGCAACACGGACATGTCACCCTGCACCAGCTCCAGAAACTCACGCATCCACTGCGTAGCAACGTAGTCTGGACAATACCTACGCTCGAAAGCACTGACGAAGTCATCCCACTCGACCTGCTCAAGTGGACGAAGCTGAAAAGACGTCTTCCACTCGGAAGACCACCACTTCCGAGCCGTACCCTGTAACTGGTTGTAAGCCAACACTACTCTATCCTCAGCGGCACTCTTCGTAGAACTGAACACCCGCTCCATCTCGTCAAACCAATCACGAGCCGCATCAGGGTCTGGCTGGCCGCTGAACTAAGGTGGATGGAACTACAGAAATTCCCTCACTGCTCGGCCTGGCCCACCCCTAGCTAACGAGCCCTCAGCAGCCTCTCCACCGAACTGCTGAGACATAAGTTGGTACATGCCACGGAAGAAATCCTCGGCCCCCGGAAGCCTCGCAGTATCCACTGCCTCGGTGGCCCCTGGTGGCACTCTGCTCTGCTCCTCCTGGTCCCTCTGGACCCCCTGCTGGGTCTCCTGACCTCCAGCCGATTGCCCCTGCTGAGAGCGAGTGCTCCGCCTCGGCGCCATGCTCGCTCCTGAAGCAAAAGACAGAAAACACGAAAACGGCAAGGTCAAGAAAACGCGTGATACCCAATGCCAGTGTCAACCGTACATCATCACTGTGGACCACTACAATTGCCTATGATTCTCGCATAATTCCACAACCGCTCTCTGATACCAGCTGTAACGACCCGAGAATCTGATTACTGGGAAGGCCCGATAACCCGAGACTCGCACCGCCACCCACGAGTCCGAAGACTCGGAAGGGTTAGAAGGATGGTGTGGAAACTACACAAGTATCACAAGCAATTGTAGAAATTAAACAGTTATAGTATTGAGCATGTAATAAATTAACACTTTACATTGATGCGGCGGCGACGTGGAAATAGATCGACGGCACTCCGATATCACGAACAGGACGGGAACGGATAACTGCTATCTCACACAGCTCGGCCTCACGCCGGACAGTCTCTCACCGGGCGACACACTCAAATCTCACAAATGGAGAGAAGAGGGAAGGGAAGACGCTAAGGGGCAATGCTCCTTACGTGATATCAAATTCTTAAGCATTCATCATGCCTTAAACCATTACATTAGCCTCCTTTATATAGGAGGAGGCTATATCAACCACACCCACAATCTTTTACAAATAGCATATATATCCTTAGCCTAATAAAACACACTCACCTACCTAACTTTTGACTTGGGGGTTTTAACCAAATAAAATACACAAAACACACATGTTTATTGACTATGACTTAGCCTAATAAGACGAAAGCAAAAATACATGTACTAATACACCATACACACGCAATACATAAATACGTGACATCGAGTCTTCAGGCAGCTGAATCTCCGAGTCACAAGCTCGGTGCGGGGGTGCGACATACGGTAGCGGGCCCGGTGTCCCCACCATAAATTATACATGGTCCACAAGATAACAATAAAATAATAACAGTAGTCCACGACTAGTACAGAGACAAGAAAGAAAAGTACAGCTATACGGGACATCCCCCGGCTCTGACCTCTGGCACTACCTCTGGGCACTCGCACCACGCTGCGCCCCAGACGGGCTCCCCTGGGGTGGCGCCTCACCTGAAACATGGTGAAAACACGCAGGGAATGAGTCTCGGAACAAGACTCAGTAGGGATCACTCGAACCCTACCTCGTAAAACGAGAAACCACTACGCTAGCGGTAGGAGAGTACCTCGGAAAGGAAAGCTCTGCATCTACAAAACAAGGGTCCTATGGCACGCAAACCGATACACGTGCCACGGTGAGACAACCGAAGCTCAACGGTCGACCCGGCAAAGAGAAACCCGAAGGTCTAGGTCAAAAGACTGACAGTCAGACACTCCGTACTCGACAGGAGTACCTCCCACTAGAAGCACAGCCGGTAGCGTCCCCTGACGACTTACACCGCACCGCAGGTGAACTGCCTGACGTGGTAGCGCCTACCCAAGGCACGAACACTGCACAAGTAACCACAAACAAGTGACTAGCTGGGGTCACGCCCGTCGACGTGGGTCCAACCGCCCCCAACCACGTGTGCACACACAGACCATGCGTCCTAGGTCTGGTCCTCTGACCGATTTTCCCCCGTAGCCGGACTCTGGCTAACGACGAGGGGCCCGATGGAAACCAGTCTAAAACCGTCCTCAGGGTAACCTTTCCACCACTCCTTGGTGGGACCACATGCGTGTAAGCAGGCTACGACTAGTGGAGGGTCACAGAAGGAGTAGACTTTCAAGTCACGGAAAATGACGCCCGCATCCAACGACGCACGGGGACCACCCCACGCACCGGCCCCGTCGCACGGCAACCACAGTCGGACAAAAAAAATAGGGTTACAGCCCTCTCGGGGCAACCAAACGCCCGACGGTCCACCCCGGGACCGTCACAAGGCTGTAACGGTCTAGGCGAGACCGTTACACACACATGGCGGTCTAACGCAAGCTGTTACACGGCCTGAGGAACGCAGGGAGTAACGCGCCTGGTCCAGTGTGTTACACGAATGTAACGTGCCTGGCCCAGCGCGCTACACGCGCCTCACGCTCCCAGCGCGAGGGCAGGATGTAACGCGCTTGCCCCAGCGCGTTACACGAATGTAACGCGCCTGGCCCAGCGCGTTACGCGCCCCTCACACCTGGGATGACCCAGGAAGTAACGGGCTCGCCCCAGCGCGTCACGCGGATGTAACGCCCTCGCCCTGGCGCGTTACACACGCAGACCCCCAACGGTCAAAAACCAACGGTCGGAAAGCCCCTGACGGCCCAGCCCGGGCGCGTCACTTAGAAGTGGCGGTCTATCGTGGGACCGTCACAGTCCCTGACCCCCAAAGGCTAACAAAAGGGTATGTGACGGCCCCCTCGAGGCGCATCACATCATGTAACGGTCCCTGGAAGGACCGTCACACGCACCCGATGGCGAAAACGGCGGGAAAGCCCAAAAACTTCAACCACGCCCCCATGCCTCCACCGGAGAGGGGAAAATCAAAGGGGTAGACCCCTGGGGACCCCTAGCATTATTCTAGGCCATCAAAACGTGAAATCATGCATCAAATCCATAGATCGGGCGAGCTCTCCCCAAACATGGAAAAACCCCAAACATGCTCAATCAAGCCCCTCACGGCCTCCCCACGGCCTATAAACCACGGAAAAGAACGGCAAGGAGCTAGGGAACGTCACCATATCTCAATGGAGCGAATGCTCCGTCGGATCGTCCGTGAATCGTGAAGAACGCTTTAGAAAACCTCGCCTCTTCCCGCTTCCCACGCTCACCGCACGCCCACGAGATCACCTCGCCGTCACCGACGCCCTCGCGCCGTCGCCCCGCCGCCGTCAGCAGCTGGAAGGGAGCTCACCGCGCTCGAACTGGATGAAGAGAGGGAGAAAGGGGAGGCCGCGGTGGGGAGAAACGAAGGAGGAAGAAGAAGAAGAAAGAGAAGGTGGGGAAGAGAGAGAAAATAGGGGGGGTATTTATAGAAAATCCAAAAAATACCAAAAAATAGACAAATACGTTTCCGGAATCCTCGGAACGCGCCGATCGCAACGGTACCACTAGTGCCCAGGTGAACGACCCGGTTCACCCGCAGCGAGGTTCCGAAGGAATTGCCGAAACACACACCGGAAATCAGAAAACACGCGTGGAAAAGTCGTGGAACGCTTCCGGGCCTCCGAAACAACTCCGGATCGCGCCGATCCGAACACGAAAAATGTCCGAAATGAAATTTTAGACATAACGGAGCCGGACGCTCCGAAAAACTAGATTCGGGACCCAAAAAGAAGGATCCGAAAGGTCCAGGATATTACAAACCTGCTCCTCCGCTGTGACGTACAGCCTGCCGCGAAACCTCGCAGCACCGTCCTCGCCGAGCTCCACATCAGCCATCGCCAGAATCCGGGGCAACTCGGGGTCCGCATGCTGAGCCCCTGTCACCTGACGACGGATAGCAGGAGTGACAGTCAGACTCGCAAGCACTGCTAATCCAGGCTCTGGGGGAATCTTGAGCCTGAAGGACACTTCGGGCACTTGCTCCCAGAGCCTCCACTTCCTCAACATCAAGGCACTGACCACGACCTTCCGACTCAAGGCATCGGCGATGACATTCATCCTGCCCGGCTGATAAGAAAGTGTTAAGTCATAATCTTTCATGAATTCCATCCAACGCCTTTGCCTGAGGTTCAGGTCCCTCTGCGAGAACACATACCTCAAACTCTGATGGTCAGTGAGCACCTCGAACTTCTCACCGTACAGATAATGCCTCCAGATCTTCAGCGCGAAGATCACCGCCGCCAACTCAAGGCCATGGGTAGGGTAGTTCTCCTCCTGGGGCTTTAGCTGCCGAGATGCATAAGCCACCACTCAACCATGCTGCATCAATACAGCACCCAATCCGACGCTGGAAGCATCTGTACACACCACGAAATCTCCCGATCCAGAAGGCAAAACCAACACTGGAGCCGAGGTGAGCAACCTCTTCAGTTTCCTGAAGCTCTGCTCACACTCCTCAGACCAGACGAAAGGCACATCCTTCCGCGTGAGTCTAGTCATCGGGGCCGCAATGCGAGAAAAATCCTGGATAAATCGGCGATAATAACCTGCAAGCCCCAAGAAACTCTGGATCTCCGTCACCGACCTCGGCCTTGGCCAATGTATTACTGCCTCGACCTTGGCGGGGTCCACGGAAATACCATCATCAGAAATCACGTGCCCCAGAAAGTGCACCTCGCCGAGCCAGAACTCGCACTTGCTGAGCTTCGCATATAACTGGTGATCTCGCAACGTCTGCAGCACCACACCCAAATGGTACGCGTGCTCCTCAGCAGACCGCGAATAAATAAGGATGTCGTCCACGAAAATGACCACGAACTGGTCCATGAAGGCTGCAGGGGCATTGGTGAGCCCAAACGGCATCACCAAAAACTCATAATGCCCGTACCTCATACTGAATGCAGTCTTCTCCACATCGGACTCGCGAATTCTCAGCTGATAGTAACCGGACCGCAAATCAATCCGTGAGAACACTCGCGCAGACTGAAGCTGGTCGAACAAATCATCGATCCGTGGTAACTGATACTTGTTCTTAATGGTCACTTCATTCAGCTGCCGATAGTCGATGCACAGCCGCAGACTACCGTCCTTCTTCTTCACAAACAACACGGGCGCACCCCAAGGGGAAAAGCTAGGGCGAATGTACCCCTTGGCCAGCAGCTCCTGCAACTGCGCCCTCAACTCCCTCAGTTCAGCGGGGGCCATACGGTAGGGAGCCTTCGCCAAAGGTCCCGTACCAGGCACAACCTCGATCACGAAATCGATCTCCCGCTGGGGAGGCAATCCAGGAAATTCCTCGGGAAAAATGTCGAGAAATTCGCACACCACCGGAATGTCCTCGACATTCGACTCCATCCGGTCAGAAACAACCACGGACGCGAGAAAACCCTGATAACCAGAATCAAGTAATCGACGGGCTCGAATAGCAGAGATGAGGAATCGAGAAGAGGTGGAACAGATACCTTGGAAATAGAAGGTCCGCTTGCTCGGATGATGGAAGTAGACCCTCTTCATTCCACCATCCACCACCGCTCCATGAGTCTCGAGCCAATCCATGCCTAGAATCACATCGTAATCCTGAATCTGCAACGCATACAACCTGCCTGGCATACTCCGTCCATCGATCTAAACCGGAACCTGATCGATGCAATACGGAGTGATCATGAAATCACCCGAAGGCAACTCCACTGCCAAATCACAGGACAACTGGGTCACCGGCTCCTCAATACTCAGTGCGAAATCCTTCGAAATAAACGAATGAGACGCGCCAGAATCAAATAAAACCCGAGCCGCACAACCCAAAATCTGAACGGTACCTTCCACGAGCTGCGACACCACTGCCTCTGCCCTGGTCATGTGCGTGATCTGGCCTCGAGCTCTCTGCCTGCCTCCCACACTGGCTGACCTGGGTAGCGGCGGATACTGTCCCTACTGCTGCTGCTGCTGCCTCTGCTGCTGGGGAACCTGCTGCTGCGGCTGCCTCTGAGGACAGTCACGCGCCATATGCCCTGGCTGGTCACACCTGAAACAGATGATCGGCGCCGTGCACTGCTTGCCTGGGTGGGTCCCACCACACTGTAAACACGGTCCTCGCAATCCACCCGCTGATCCCTGCCGCTGAAAAGGAATCGGCTGATGTACACTGCCCGATGAAGCCTGCCCCTGATCCTTGGACTTCTTCTTTCGGAAATTCTTCGAGAGGAACTTCTTGACCTTCGAGCCAAAAGACGCAGATCATGTTACCGACGCTGCCGAAGCTGACGCTCCCGAACCACCCGACGCATGCTGGAAGGAACCCTGCTGCTGGGTAGCCGACTGCTGGCTGCGACCTGACAGAGACTGCCCCTGGCTGATCGGTCCTCGAGTCCTCTGCATATCCATCTCCAAGGAAGCCGCAACACGAGACGCTGTCTCTAGATTAGTGGCCCCGTTCGCTATCAGATGGTGCCTCAGCTCCTGCCTCAAGCCCTGAACAAACTGCGCGGTCTTCACCCTCTCATGCTCCATGATGTGAGGTGCATACCGACCCAGCTCGACAAACCGACCCATGTACTGCAACACGGACATGTCACCCTGCACCAGCTCCAGAAACTCACGCATCCACTGCGTAGCAACGTAGTCTGGACAATACCTACGCTCGAAAGCACTGACGAAGTCATCCCACTCGACCTGCTCAAGTGGACGAAGCTGAAACGACGTCTTCCACTCGGAAGACCACCACTTCCGAGCCGTACCCTACAACTGGTTGTAGGCCAACACCACTCTGTCCTCGGCGGCACTCTTCGCAGAACTGAACACCCGCTCCATCTCATCAAGCCAATCACGAGCCGCATCAGGGTCTGCCTGGCCGCTGAAGTAAGGTGGATGGAACTGCATGAAGTCCCTCACTGCTCGGCCTGGCCCACCCCTAACTGACGAGCCCTCACCAGCCTCTCCGCCAAACTGCTGAGACATAAGCTGGTACATACGACGAAAGAAATCCTCGGCCCCCGGAACTCTCGCGGTATCCGCGGCCTCGGTGGCCCCTAGTGGCGCTCTACTATGCTCCTTCTAGTCCCTCTGGACCCCCTGCTAGATCTCTTGACCTCCAGCCGACTGCCCCTGCTGAGAGCGAGTGCTCCTCCTCGGCGCCATGCTCGCTCCTGAAGTAAAAGATAGAAAACACGAAAACGGCATGGTCAAAACAAACACGCGGTGCCCAATGCCAGCGTCACATGTACATCATCGCTGTGGACTAGTGGACCACTATAATTACCTATGATTCTCATGTAATTCCACAACCAGCGCTCTGATACCAGCTGTAACGACCCGAGAATCTGATTACCGGGAAGGCCCGATAACCCGAGACTCGCACCGCCACCCACGAGTCCGAAGACTCGGAAGGGTTAGAAGGATGGTGTGGAAACTACACAAGTATCACAAGTAATTGCAGAATTTAAACAGTTATAATATTAAGCAGGAAATAAATTAGCATTTTACATGGTCCACAATAGAAAATAACAACAATAGTAGCCCACAACAAGTACAGAGACAAGAAAAGAAAGTACAGCTACACGGGACATACCCCGGCTCTGACCTCTGGCACTACCTCTGGGCACCCGCACCACGCTGCGCCCCAGACGCGCTCCCCTGGGGCGGCGCCTAACCTGAAACACGGTGAAAACACACAGGGAATGAGTCTCAGAACAAGACTCAGTAGGGATCCCTCGAACCCTACCTCGTAAAATGGGAAACCACTACGCTAGCGGTAGGTAGGTACCTCGGAAAGGAAAGCCATGTGCTCTACAAGACAGACCCTACGGCACGTAAACCGGCACACGTGCCACGGTGAGAAGACCGAAGCTCAACGGTCGACCCGGCAAATCCCGAAGGTCGGAAACACACGACTGACAATCTGTCACTCCGTACTCGACAGGAGTATCTCCCACTAGAAGCACAGCCGGTAACGTCCCTTGACATCTTACACCGCGCCGCAGGTGATCCGCCTGGCGTGGTAGCTCCTACCAAAGGCGCGAACACCGTACAAGTAAACTCATGACAAGTGACTAGCTGGGGTCACGCCCATCGACGTGCGTCCACTGTTTCCCAACCACGTGTGCACACACAAACCACGCGTCCTAGGTCTGGCCCTCTGACTGGTTTTCCCCTGGCACTGGACTCTGATTAGACGAGGGGCCCGACGGAAACTAGTCTAAAATCATCCTCAGGGTAAGCCTCTCCACCTACACCCAGGTGGGACCACTCGCGTGTAAGCAGGCTACGACTAGTGGAGGGTCACAAGGGAGTAGACTCTCAAGTAAACAGAAAATGGCGTCACAACCGTAGGCACGAGGAACGCTCCTTGTACCAACACCAACGCACGGCAACACAAGCCCAAATCACCACCTCCCGGGACCCCACGGCACCCTCACGTGTGGCCCCCACATGATGCCCAGCATCAGTCAGACCATGGGTCAGCTCAGGGATCGAGACTCGCTCATCCGGGACTCGAATCGGCAAGGGATGGGAGACGCGGTCACAGGAGGACCGCCTCCTGTAGTCGCGGTCTGCTCAGGACCGCAACCACACAGTCGCGGTCCTCCTGGGACCGCGACCACCCTGGCACGAAAAGATGAACGCGGTCACCAGGTGACCGTGTTCACACAGTAGCGGTCTCCAGGAGACCGCGACTGGCGTGCAACGGTCGAAAACCAACGGTCAAACGCCTCGGGGTCCGTGCCGGTCCCCACGGTGAACGCGGTCGCCCCCAGACCGCGACCAACAGTCGCAGTCTGTCGCAAGACCGCGTCCGTCCACCGACACTCTAAAGCCCCAACGGTTCAAAACCTGCTGAAAGCGGTCCCCGCCTGACCGCGACCAGTGAAAACGGTCACTGGTAGACCAGGATCACTTCGGAAAATCGAGAATGGCGGGAAATGCCCGAAAACACCATTCCACGCCCCAATCACCCCCGGGTGATGGGGAAACAAAAGGGGAACTCGTCCCCACGCCCTAGTGCATCGAATGATGCCCCCAAAACTCCAAATGGCGCGGTAAAACTCTAGATCGGCACTCAAACCCCCAAAGCATGCATTTCCCGTCCCGAGCTCAAACAAACCCCTCTCGGCTCCCCGCCGGCCTAGAAATCACGGGAAAGGAAAGCACGGAGATAGAGGATCGTCACCCTACCTCGGGGTTGTCCGAAACGTGGCGGATCGTCGCCGATCCTCAAGAATCGCTTGAAACTTCACGAACTCCCATGCCCTCACCGAGCACCGAACACCGCCACGATCACCACGCCGCCGCCTATGCCACGACGCCGCCGCCTCGCCGCGTCCGCAGCCGAAGTGGATGGCGCCGGGGCTAGCACCGGAAGAGGGGGGCCGGTCACGGTGGAAGCGCTCACGGGAGAGAAGGGAGGAAGAAGAAGAAAGAGAAAGGGAAAAGAAAAGAAAAAGAAATGGGAATATATAGAAAATTCGATTTTTTAGAAAAATACCGAAAAATAGAAAAATACGTTTCCGGATTCCTCGGAACATGCCGATTGCGACCGTGCCACTCGTGCCTAGGTGAACGACCCGGTCCACCTGCAGCGAGCTTCCGAAAAAAAAACCGAAACCCGTATTGGAAATCGGAAAACACGCGCGGAAAAGCTGCGGAACGCCTCCTGGCCTCCGAAACAACTCCGGATCGCGCCGATCCGAACACAAAAGATGTCCGAAATGAAATTTTGGACACAATGGAGCTGGACACTCCGAAAAACCAGATCTGGGACCCAAAAAGAAGGATCCGAAAGGTCCGGGATATTACACCGGTGGTAATCTCTTTGCTCGCCGGAGACTTCACTGTTGATGTTGTTATCACCTCTCGCTTGATTGCTATTCAGTTCACTGGCCCAGAAGAGTTTTCCGCCCGGATGGTGCTAACCCACACGGCCGCCAAAAGTTTAATGAATTCAGCATTCAAAGGGCAATTGGCCGTGTCTTCGAGAATGACCAGGGGCATTCTGCATTTTATGTCTCATCTCCCTCGGCTTATTGGTGAGGCGGCCACGTCAACGCCGCGCTTCGCCCTCCCTCAGTTCTGTCCTGCGCTTCTAGTAAGGGAGTTATGCTTCATGCCCAATTGCCGAGTGAAGATGCCAAAGCTCCATGTTCTAGTGCCGAATGACAAAACTCCAGTGCTTCCTGATGTTCAACACAAGGAGTTGACTGTTCTGGAATGTCCTTCTATGGTTAGCACCGTACAGCTAGGGGCAACCGTCCCGATGAAGCTGCATGTTCATGACCGGGCTAGGCCGTCTGCCAGGTGGGCCCGTTATTTGAGAAAGTATTACAGATTAAGAAGCCCAAAGGTCCGAGTCCGCGCCAGGCGGAGTTGTTTCAAGAAGATTTCTACTAAGAAGAGGCGACGACATAAGTTCAAGGGCCGTCAGTTGTGCATTCGGGGGTCCACTTCCTCCTCTTCTTCTTCCGTCCACTCATCTTTTCTTTTGCTCAATTCTTATCCTTGGGTGGTGTACCTTCCGCCACCTGACTATATTTCTACCATATTCTCCTATCCTCACCATTCTAGGCCTCGGCCTATGTCCTCCTCTTCCCCTGATCTAGGGGCATCTTATAGTTTTTCTCCCCAGATACGTCCGGATTCCGCTTCTCATCCTTGTCCCCCGACCCTGTTGGGGATTCCTTGTGCTCATTCCCCGACCTCGTCGGGTGATTTTTCTGATCCTTCCCCGACTTTGTCGGGTGGTTTCCATTTCTTTTCCCCGACCTTGTCAGGTGTCTGTCATTTTCTGTCCCCGAACTTGTCGGGTGTTCAAGCATTTTCTTCCCCGCCTCTGGCGGGTGATCGCTATTCCTTTTTTCCGACCACGTCGGATGATCGCTCTCCTTCTTCCTTGTCTTTGCAGCTATTGTAATGACCCGAGAATCCGATTACCGGGAAGGCCCGATAACCCAAGACTCGCATCGCCACCCACGAGTCCGAAGACTCGGAAGGGTTAAAAGGATGGTGTGAAGACTACACAACTATCACAAATAATCACATAAATTAAACAGTTATATAATTAAGCAGGAAATAAATTAACAGTTTACATGATACATGGTCCACAAGATATAATAAAATAACAACAGCAGTAGTCCACAACTAGTACAGAGACAAGAAAGAAAAGTATAGCTATACGGGGCATACCCCGGCTCTGACCTCTAGAACTAACGCTGGACACCTGAACCACGCTGAGCCTCAGACGCGCTCCCCTGAGGCCGCGACTCACCTGAAACACAGTGAAAACACGCAGGGAATGAGTCTCGGAACAAGACTCAGTAGGGGTCACTCGAACCCTACCTCGCAAACGGAGAAACCGCTACACTAGCAGTAAGCGAGTACCTCAAAAAGGGAAGCCCTACAATCTACAAAACACCGATCTCACGGCACGAAAGCCGACGCACATGCCACGGTGGAATGACCGGAACACCACGGTCAACACGATAAAACCCGAAGGTCGAAGTCGCAAAGACTGACAGTCTGTCACTCCCGACTCGACAGGAGTACCTCCCACTAGAAGCACAGTCGGTAGCATCCCCTGACGTCTTACACCGCACCGCAGGTGAACTGCCTGACGTGGTAGCTCCTACCAAAGGCACGAACACTGCATAAGAAACCACAAACGAGTGACTAGCTGGGGTCACGCTCGTCAACGTGGGTCCAACCACCCCCAACCACGTGTGCACACACAGATCGCGCAAGACGTGGGGACCGACGACCGATTTTTCACTCAGCCAGACTCTGGCTGCAAGACGTGGGGCCCGACGAAAACCGGTCCACAAACTGTCTCTAAAAGTAGACTCTCCACCACTCCCTGGTGGGACCACATGCGTGTAAACAGGCTACGACTAGTGGAGGGTCACTACGGAGTAGACTCTCAAGTCAACGAAAAATTACGTCCGCATCCGACGATGAACGGGGACCGTCCCACGCACCAGCACCGTCGCACGGTGACCGCGATCGGGAAAGAAACGGGGTTGCAAACCACCCGGGGCACCCCTGAGCCTGACGATCTACTCTAGACGCGTCACAGGCTCTGACGGTCTAGGCCGGACCGTCACAGTCACCTGACGGCCCAACACAGGGGCGTCAGACACCCAGTGCAAAACATCGTGTAACGCACCTGCCCTGGTGCGTTACAGTCTATGGTGCACCTACCCTGGTGCGTCACAGTCTATGGCGCACCTACCCTGGTGCGTCACAAGACAAGTGGAAAACAAACTGTGACGCGTGCCACTCGGTGCGTCACAGGCCCTAACGCACTTAGCTTGGTGCGTCACAGGCTCTAACGAACCAAGCCTAGTGTGTTACAGTGTGGGAATGCGAACACTCTAACGCACCCACACAGGGGCGTCACAAGGCTGTGATGCGCCAAGACTGGTGCGTCACATGCCTTGACCCCCAACGGTCAAAACCAACGGTCGAACGCCAACGGTCGAACGTCCCTGACGGTCCAACCCAGGTGCGTCACAGCACCTGTGGCAGTCTATCGTGGGACCGTCACAGCCCACAGACCCCAATGGGCTGAACACAGGGCTGTAACGCACTCACCTAGGCGCGTTACATAGCGTGACGGTCACTAGAAGGACCGTCACACCCGCCCGAGGGCGAAACGGCGGAAAACGCCCAAAAAATTGACCACGCCCCCGTGCCTCCACCGGAGCGGGGGAAATCAAAGGGGAAGACCCCTGGGGACCCATAGCATGCTTCTAAGCCATCAAAACGCGAAATCATGACTCAAATCCATAGATCGGGCGAACTCTCCCAAAATCATGATTTTGCCTAAACCCGCTCAAAGACACCCCTCTCGGCTCCCATTCGGCCTACAAAACGCGGGGGATGACGGGATGAGCATAGGGATTCGTCCCCCTACCTCAATGGAGCGAAAGCTTCGCCGAATCGAGCTCAAATCACGAAGAACGCTTTTGGAAACCCCGCTCCTTCACACTTCCCACGAACACCGCACGCCCACGAGATCGCCTCGCCGCCGCCCACGTCGCCGCGCCGTCGCCCCGCCGCCGTCTGCAGCCGGAGAGAGGCCCGCCGCGTCAAAATTTCAGTCATGGTGGGAGGAAGAAGAAGAAGGGTGGGGGAGAGCGAGAAAAGAGAGGGTATTTATAGGAAAATCTGGGAAATTCTGAAAAATACCGAAAAATCAAAAATTATATTTTCGCAATCCTCGGAACGCACCGATCGTAACGGTACCACTCTCGCCTAGGTGAACGACCCGGTTCACCCGCAACGAGGTTCCGAAGGAATTACCAAAACACACACCGGTAATCGGAAAACACACGGGAAAAGTCGTAGAACGCTCTCGGGCCTCCGAAACAACTCCGGATCTTGCCGATCCGAGCACGAAAGATGTCTGAAATGAAACTTCGGGCACAGCGGAGTCAGACACTCCGAGAAACCAGATCCGAGACCCACGAAGAAGGATCCGAAAGGTCCGGGATATTACATCTATCCTTTCGTCGTCTTTCTGTTATTTCCTCCTCACCCTTTCGGGTCATTACCCTTTTTCTTGATATTTTCGAGGCTTTAGTCCGCCTTGATCTCGGTTAATCTCTATTTATTCTGTATTTGGTTCCTTATTATCAGGGCCTCTGTGCCTTAACGAGGGAGTTCTAGCCCTCGTCTCTCTTCCTTTTTATCTTTCTTCATCCAATTTGGTGTCTGCCGCTCCTCCATGTCAAGGAATCTCTACACTTTGCTATCCTCTTCATTTTATCCTGGCAAGCAAGGAATATAAAGCTCGTGCTGATCAAAGCTCGATAATCGAAATCGCTTCAGGATGCCGGTTTCCACGCCATGGATTTGCAAAGGTATCGTCATTTTGTGCAAGAAAACGTTATCATCGCTATTATCTCTCTTACTCCTGCACATGCTTATAATGCTATTCCTCAACATGGTTAAGTGACTTTTAGGAATCTGCTTAGTTCATTTAGGTCATTTAAAATGAGTAGCTTCTGCAGCATCCTTAGGCTGGTGATAGCTTAGCGCTGGGAGTCTGAGTTCTTTCCCCAATTGTTAAGGGTGACCCTTTTGAGTATGAGGTTTTCACACACTACACGGCGAGCCATAGCCGATTCTTTTGAGCAACACCGTTGCTGCTTTGGCCATACTTTGGGTATGCACGAAGGCCTTTTCTCTACTCTGTTCGGCCAAGTGTAGGGGCAAGAGATTGACGGATGAAATAACTAACCTAGGCGCTCCCTAATACGAGAGAGGTCTCAAATAGGGGCAGTCTTGACCCTAAAAAAAAGTGAGCTTTCATGCTATATCTAGCCAATAAGGGCTATCAAAATGAGAAAAAAAAATCAATGCAAAATGCTGAATCAAAGGCATGGCAAGAGTGGCAGTACAGTTCCCCGCGGGACGTCATGAGCCCGGTCGCATGCGTGCCTAATAAATATGGGTCTAAAAATCAAAGACACAAAGCCCCGGCGCAACAGACCTACTCTTTGAGGGGTAGTGCCTTGGAAAGAATTCGAGCCCTGATATTTCCCATCCTGCACGAAGCTTGTCTCCAATTCTTCTTCTGCTTCTCCCTCTTAGGCTGGGTTGTATCTCGGGTATGGCCTTAGTAGGGGCACCGTTCTTTAAAAGCGGTTGGTTATGGCAAGCCACCCTCACATGCACGTCCTGCTCAAGAGACGCCTTTAATGAGAGGGGTAGGGACGGCGATCCCTGGCCAGTAGTTTGAGCCCGTCTTTGAGTGATGTGGATTGTTATTTCAAAAATCCAAAAAAATCAGATATTGTCAAAATTCTAAAAATCAAATATTTTCAAAGTCCTAAAAAATTCAAATATTTTCAAAAATCAAAAAAAATCAAGAAAATTGAAAAATCAAAAAAAATATTTGTCTTTTGTTCCTTTCTATCTATTTGTCTTGAGAACAGATACGTAATCTATTTGTTAAGTGTGCAGGTTGCAGGTGCTCAAGCTTTTCTTGCTCTATATTTTGTTCTATCTGCCTCCTGTCCACATCCTTGTTTTGTTCTCTTCTTCAATCATATCTCTCGATCTGTTCTGAAGCTTATATCCTCCTCAGCTTGTAATGATCATATCTTTATGAGAGAGTTTTGCCTCACGATTATGAACTCGGTGGTTCTGCTTCATGCTGATCTTAGGTTTTGATTGAAGTACGTATTTTGTTCATGTCTTTTATCCCGCCGTATCCCTATCTCGTGTCTATGTCCCACCGTGTCGTCTCACACATTTTATTTTATCCCTCACCACATGTTGTTAGTTGTCTTGCATATGTTGATAGTCGTCTCTCTATGTTCCATGTGTTGTCCCAACCACGTAGTCATCTGTCATGTTCTTGTCCCAACCGTGTGTTGTCCCGCCACATTGTTGTCTTGTCACACCGTGTTCATGCATGCGTATTGTCTGTTCATGCCCTTGCATATGTGCTCGTTTGCCTTTGATATGTTGTGTTGCATTGTCTCCCATTTTGTCTGATCATCATGTTATGTCATGTTGTTTGTCGTCCAGTTAATCATTGTGTTGTCTCTGCTATGTTTTTACTTATTTGTCTTATTCATGAAAATTCATAAAAATCTGAAAATGAAAATTAAAAATACGCCGTTTCGCCTGCACAGGTAAGTCAGGTATGGCTTTCTAGCCCTATGTCCCTTATTGCATTACTATATGGTACTATGCTATATTATCTTGAGAACCAGTTGGCTATCTACGTGTTCCAGGATCTGATGTTCCCCTTTAACAAAAATGATGATGATCTAGGTTCATGTGTTTAATCTCCGGACAGGTCGTTGGGTTGGGATGTCCTGGGGAGGATGGTTCTATCTCGCACGCTGTGGTTGCGGATGGTGTCTTGACTCTGAATCTCCCAGCTTAGCAATATTATTCTCGAGTATCTTATATTTTATTCTTTCTTCGTATTTGTTTTAATGATTTCTTTTATTTTAGCCCAGCATGCATCATGCGCATCTTTTGAGCATTCATGACCTATGGTTTGCCTACGAAATGTCCCATCAGTGATGGTTAGCTGTGCGTTCAGTGATTGAGTAAGAGGAACAATTCCACTCTGAGTTGGAAGGTTCGCTCCGATCGATTCTCTGGGTTTGGTTGATTAAGAGGTCCCCGTCTGGAGTTTTAATCTGCTTCTTTATTTTTCTCTACTTATTCCGGTCTCCTCATTGGTCCGAGGGATTGTGTCCCCCATGAGGTTGATCGTGTGTTTCTTTTTATTTAGTTTAGTTCCTCCAGACTGGTGTCGCTTTTAGTCTGATCATTCCTTGTGTTCGGTTCAGAGTTTTCCGGAAGATTCCCATTGCTTGTTAGTAAAAACGGGTGTCATTTTACCTTAACGCCCGCTTTTCAGTCCGCTCCGCTTCATTTCTGCGTCATCTCCATGTTCCATTTCACTTTCGCTTCACCTCCGCTCGCTCCCCTGCAAAGAGGACGTTAAGGAGGGGCATCTGTTGACACCCGTTTTTTACCGATATGTTGAGTCATTTCTCTTACTCCCATTTATTGATATCTCGATTTGTCCATCACTTGTTGGGCTATTTTATGGCACATTCTGGGCCAATTTTATGGGTAGCCTCCCTCCTTGGATAGGTCCGAGTTGATTCAGGGCTTAATGGGCCTTGGTTTTGGTTGATTGAGCTTTTCTATGAATTTCAAGCGCCCATGTACATGTGCGGTCAATCTCCAGCCGTTCAACCTATGTACGGTTGATACTCGACCGTTCAAATATTTACTGGATATTTAGCTGATTTTCTGAATTATCACCGACAAGCATATATACGGCCTAGATATAACCGCATAAGACCATTGTGTGGTACTACTAAGCCGTCTATCTCTCAAGAGTCCTAACGTCGCTGGTTTTCAGATAATTATCTAATTATCTAATCTATTTTGATTTACCACCGACGAGGCATGGACGGTTTCTGTAACGACCCGAGAATCTGATTACTGGGGGAGGCCCGATAACCCGAGACTTGAACCGCCGCCCACGAACTGGGAGGGCTCGGAAGGGCTAAAAGGAGTGTGGAGGCACAAAGAAATAGGAAATAAAGTAGAACAATTAACAGAAATAAATAAACAACTACAGCTACAATAGAGTCCAGTCTAACAGAAAGTACAGTCTAAAGCAGTAAAAACGTACCACATACCGAGTGAACACTCGGCCCGGCGAGCTGGCAACTAAGAACCTCCGCACCGCACCCTCGAACCTCGAGGAAGAAGAACCGCCACACCTGAAAAGCAGGGAATGAGTCTCCAAAATAGAGACTCAGTAGGGATCCCGCGGAACCCCAACCGGAAACAACGGCGGTAGCGGAAAGGAAGGCTACACGAGCAACCGCAACAGTAGGAACAGTAAACCCGGTGGCCAGTCGAAACCTGGCACTACAACTACTACTGTACCGGAAACACACCCCGAACTCACGGTCGGGGGCTACCGAACTACACTAGTACCGCTTACCAAAGTAAAAACTCACGGCAACCACACCTTAAAGGCCTGTCTCCCAGAACACGGCCAACCTGGACACACTGTCCAAAGTGCAACCCTGACACCCGGTCACGGGTACCGCACGACAAGACGCAACCTCGGTAAAGCCACTAGCACTACTCTCACGGCGCGAAAACTAACACACGTGCCACGGCGAAACAACCTAAAACTCAACGGTCGAAACGACCGAAAACCCGAAGGTCAAAGTCACGGAAACTGATAGTCTGTCACTCCCGACTCGACAGGAGTACCTCCCATTAGAAGCAAAGCCGAATGCGTCCACTGACGTCTTAGTCCGCGCCTCGGGTGTCTCCCTCCGGCCCAGCGGGAACTGAGGCACCGTACAAGTAATCACAAACAAGTGACTAGCTGGGGTCACGCCCGTCGACGTGGGTCCAACCGCCCCCAACCACGTGTGCACACACCGACCATCTGCTCTAGGTCGGGTCCTCTAGCTGGTTTTCCACCCCACCGGACTCTGGTGGCAAAGGCAAGGGGCCCTACGGAAACCATCCTAAAAACAGTCCTCAGGGTAGCCTCTCCACCACTCCCTGGTGGGTCCACTCGCGTGCAGGTAGGCTACGACTAGTGGAGGGTCAAGGAGTAGACTCTCAAGTCAACTGAAAACAACGTCCGAACCCGACGAAGTATGGGGACCGTCCCACGTACCGACACCGTCGCACGGTGACCATAGTCGGAGAAGAAACGGGACTCACAGTCCACGGGCCGCACGCCCGGCCACGCAGAAATGCGAAAACATGATTCTCAAGGCAGCTCACAGGCCGCCAAACCAAATCCCACTCTCAGGGAAAGGCGGGAACCCTCCAGTCCCAGGCTGGGCAACTGGACTCGCAATCCAAGGCCATACACATGGCCTACACGGAAAGCACAGAAGCATGATTCCCAGGGCAAGACACAAGCTGCCACGCCAATAACTGGACTCGCAGTCCAAGGTCAAACACATGGCCCACTCGGGAATCATCTTCCAGGAAAACTCACGGCAAGCGGGGGAGACCCCACCGCACACACCGACACACGGTGACTCGGTCTAACGTAACACGAAAGCCCGACACGCGAGAAGTCACCCGGACTCTCAAACCCATGGGCACGCTAAACGAGGTAGCACGATCCTCTCGACACCCTCAAAATATGGACACAGAATCCCACGGGTGTCTGGGGAACTCACAAGACCGCAAGTCGACCACTGGGTCACGACCGGGTCGACTAGGGACCGACACAACGCGAAACGATCGCGGATAACACGAAAACTCGTCTCGGCACCACACAGAGCCTGACGGTCTAACCTTGGGCCGTCACAGTCTGTAACGGTCCAAGCCTCGACTGTCACAACCATTCTGACGCACCAATAAAGTGCTGTCAGACGCTCGGTGCAAAGTTGGGTTTAACGCACCTACCCTGGTGCGTCACAGTCTCTCACGCGCCAGCCCTGGTGCGTTACAGCCTGTAACGCGCCAGCCCTGGTGCGCTACAGCCTGTAACGCGCCAGCCCTGATGCGTCACAAGACAAGATGAAATCAACTGTGACGCGTCCCGCTCGGTGCGTCACAGGCTGTAACGAACCAACTCTGATGCATTACAAGGTGGGAACGCGTCCGCTCTGACGCACCCACACAGGGGCGTTACAAGGCTGTGACCCGCCAGCCTTGGTGCGTCACAGGCCCTAACCCCAAACGGTCAAAACCAACGAACGAAAGCCAACGGTCAGATCGTCCCTGACGGTCCAACCCAGGCGCGTCACAATGCCGTGGCGGTCTATCGTAGGACCGTCACACACATAGACCACCCAAAGGCTAAACTAGCCCTGTGACGCACCCACCCTGGGGCGTCACAGGCTGTGACGGTCTCTGGAAGGACCGTCACACCCGTCCGAGCGTGAAACGACGGGAAACAGCCCAAAAATCCGATCCACGCCCCGATCATCCCCTGGGTGATGGGGAAACAAAGGGGAATCCATCCCCAAGCCCCTAGGCATGCATCTAAACCCCTGGATCAGCCAAAAATGCCGTAAAACGAGAGATCCGGCTCACTCCCCCAAAACATGGATTTTCCCCAAAATGCGAAAATAAACCCGCTCGGCCCACCACGGCCTACAAAACTCGCAGGAAAGGGAAAGCACGAGCTGGGGGTCCATCTCCCTACCTCCACCGAAGAAACGATGCGCCATGGACGCCGATCCACGAAGAAAACGCCGTGAAACCCTCGCCACTCCACGAACCCGCGGCCGAGCTTCCACGCGCCACCGGCCCTCGATCCTCGACCCGTTCCCCTTTCCTCGCCTCCCGCCATCGCCGCCTCGCCCTCCTCCGCCACCGTCGGCCGCCCGGGGAGAGGGGGAGAGAAAGAGATGAGAGAGAGTGAGAATGAGAGAATGAGAGGGGGAGAGAGAAAAAGGTTAATATATATAGAAAATTTCAAAAATTCTAGAAATTCAGATAATTACGAAAAATTACCTCCATGATCCTCGGTAGGAACACAACGCAGTGGTACTGTCCCGGAGTCAGAGAACGCCACAGTTCGCCCTGCACAAAGTTCCGAAGGCACATCAGGGAAAAACACGTGTAAAGCACAAAATACACTCCGAGACCCACTAAAATAATCCGAAAAAAATCTGGGGCATTACAGCCCTCCCCCCTTAAAGGAATTTCATCTTCGAAATTCGGGACTAGCACCAGGACACAGGGGAAGAACACCTTAACCAACTGACAACGCCATCAGAGCCCCAGCACAGAAAACCTTGATTCTCACGAAAGCACCGATCCTGAGGGACACAGCCAGACCATAATTACGGACGACACCTCGCTCCACATGCCGCACACACCGGCCACTAGAGCAGGCGCACCAAAGAACACCGTTCGGCATCACCTCAGACAACGTGAGACCCAATCATGGCACCGCTGCCACGATCTGGCTCACCGAGGAGACATAGTCCTCGACACGAGCAACAGCTACCGATCCATCCTATGGTCGGCAGACATATCGCGCATCAACTTCACAACCAGCTGACCGGTCGCACACCCTTCTCAAGGGAACAACCCATACAGAGCCTCCATCAGCTCACGCAGCCATCTCGATAGACCGCAACCAGAACATCGGCTCAGCACCAAGAAACACCCCACACATGGCAAGCCGGAAGCCAGACATAACACTGTGCCAACTCTGTCAGAAGACGAACTTCGATAAAGCCCAGATCCCGTCCGGAAAGGCACATCTCAAAATCAGCCACCCAAGGCCTCGCTGGCACACGGCTCTCGCCACGCTCGAGCCCCGACAACCAGCCTCTTCTGTCTGTGAAAGACCATTCACTGGTCGCCAGATACATGTCAACGGGAAACCTCCATCGGCCCAACAGGCACGATCCAAATCACAACAGGCCATCCGCTGACGTACACACAGACGATTACCACCCTTGGCTAAACTCCTCTCAGACACTGTATCCGAGCTCGATCATCGCACCGACATGACCCTCTCAGGGGAGCACGATGAAGCCAAACGATAAGATCCTGGTGTCTTCAGTCATCACCTCACTCGACTCAGACTTACAGGGGAACCATCCCATGATGGTCACCAAACCAGGGATAACCATTGCGACACCAACGTCCCGTCAAGGACCACCATCCGATGCCAATCTCACAAAAGGCCTCCGCCCACCGGCGTCACTCTTTCGCTTGGTCTCATCAAATTACTCCACTAATCCAAGTGGACACCTACCAATCCCGATTACGCCCTTATCGCAGAGCCACGGGACACCACCTGAACAATGCTCACTGGTCCCCAAGCAACATACATCTCACCGTGGTCGGCTACAAGACTAGCCTCACCAGTCACTCGCAGCTACCAACAGTAACCCACAGCCTGCCAGAGATCACTTCTCCAAAAATGATCTCATCCGAGGACACGACTGGGAACACAAGTCGGGCACCAAGCCACCGACTCTGACCAACACGTCCTCGACCATCGTCAGGCGACATCCTCAACAACCCCATTCAGGTCTAACACTGACGCATGACATGGCTTCCATCACAGGAACATGGTACTCATGCGGCACACTAGCCAGCATATCCCCCAACACTCCATCCTGCCAGTGCCAAGAACCATAATACCTCGAGCAACGGCACGGCAACAACACATTTCACACAGAGGAACCAATCCTTCAATGCTCAACGCAAACTCAGGAATCCTCCCGTAGCAACCAACGCTACGATCCTGAACCAGTGGGTCACAAGCCCACCAGGCTTCCGCTGCACACTCTGATCCACGCGCGCACAGCCAAGAAAGCAAACACCGCCCAACTGGCACTCGTCCTTCCAGAACAGCGCCAGCACACCATCACATGACAAAGGAATGGGCACAGCTTCTCACAGGCAACCACCTGGCCAAGACAAGGAGCACGTCTCGCACGGACTTCATGGCACACAAGGCCAACCAATCCGAACACACAATGCAAGACGGCAATCCTAGCCAAACACAATCTCTCCAACCAAAGGAGAAACCAACGCACTTCCGACCAACGGAAGAACTCCACGCTCGACCAGACCTCAAACCTCGCGCATGCTGGGAATAGCACCTTCCAGCACCGAGAAAACCATCACCATGTCAGGTCAGCGCCTCCGACACACTCGACGAGTGTCACGTCGGACCATAATCCCAGCATCTTTCGATGCACCACCACTGCAATTCCTCGAACTACAGCACACCGCACCAAGAGCCGCTACACGAGCCATAACGACAACCACCGATGCTCATCCTCGAGTCCCGAAACTCACCGCGGAACATTCACATCTCCAACCAATCCAAGGCGAACACAACCCATTCACACACAAGAGCGCAGGAGCAAGACTTACTGGGACACCACAGCCCAATCCTGCCTCGAAATCCGTAAGAATAATCGGGACCAACACATCATTTCTGACGCCACAGAGCAGGACAAGAACATCAGGCTCGTCGAAACAGCAGCTCCCTCAGAGCACGCTCACGGCCGCTTAACCACAAAAAATCCTCGCCAGCCACCTGACCACGCTGCAGACCCCTCGATCGCAGCACCACAGTGACACACATGCCGGCAACCTCTACCCAACGTTGCATGACCAGGGCCACCACCGATGAGGGAGAAGGCTCTGACCTCGATCCTTAGACCCCATGCTGGCACGAAAGCCGCGAACAGCAACCACCTTCTCAGCGCCACACAGCGCACTCAACCTCTCAAGCGAGAAACTAGGCGGAAAGCGAACATAAAACCCTAAGCCAGCTGCCGACTGTACTGGACCTTATGGACTCTGATCACTGCAATATCTCGAATTCCTATGTACGTCCACAACAACCTCGCTCTGATACCAGCTGTAACGACCCGAGAATCCGATTACCGGGGGAGGCCCGATAACCCGAGACTCGAACCGCCGCCCACGAACCGAGAGGGCTCGGAAGGGCTAAAAGGAGTGTGGAGGCACAAAGAAATAGGAAATAAAGCAGGATAATTAACAGAAATAAATAAACAACTACATCTACAACAGAGTCCAGTCCAACAGAAAGTACAGTCTAAAGCAGTAAAAACGTACCACATACCGAGTGAACACTCGGCCCGGCGAGCTGGCAACTGAGAACCTCCGCACCGCGCCCTCGAACCTCGAGGAAGAAGAACCGCCACACCTGAAAAGCAGGGAATGAGTCTCCAAAACAGAGACTCAGCAGGGATCCCGCGGAACCCCAACCGGAAACAACGGCGGTAGCGGAAAGGAAGGCTACACGAGCAACCGCAACAGTAGGAACAGTACACCCGGTGGCCGGTCGAAACCCGACACTACAACTACTCCTACTGTATCGGAAACACACCCCAAACTCATGGTCGGGGGCTACCGAACTACACTAGTACCGCTTACCGAAGTAAAAACCCATGGTAACCACACCGTAGAGGCCTGTCTCCCAGAACATGGCCAACCTGGACACACTGTCCAAAGTGCAACCCTGACACCTGGTCACGGGTACCGCATGACAAGACGCAACCCCGGTAAAGCCACTAGCACTAGTCTCACGGCGCGAAAACTAACACACGCGCCACGGTGAAACAACCGTAAACTCAACGATCAACACGACCGAAAACCCGAAGGTCAAAGTCACAGAAACTGACAATTTGTCACTCCCGACTCGACAGGAGTACCTCCCACTAGAAGCAAGGCCGAATGCGTCCACTGACGTCTTAGTCCGCGCCTCAGGTGTCTCCCTCCGGCCCAGCGGGAACTGAGACACCGTACAAGTAACCACAAATAAGTGACTAGCTGGGGTCACGCCCGTCGACGTGGGTCTAACCGCCCCCAACCACGTGTGCACACACCGACCATCTGCTCTAGGGCGGGTCCTCTAGCTGGTTTTCACCCTCACCGGACTCTGGTGGCAAAGGCAAGGGGCTCTACGGAAACCAGCCTAAAAACCGTCCTCAGGGTAGCCTCTCCACCACTCCCTGATGGGTCCACTCGCGTGTAGGCAGGCTACGACTAGTGGAGGGTCAAGGACTAGACTCTCAAGTCAACGGAAAACAACGTCCGAACCCGACGAAGTACGGGGACCGTCCCACGTACCAGCACCGTCGCACGGTGACCACAGTCGGAGAAGAAATGGGACTCACAGTCCACGAGCCGCACGCCCGGCCACGCAGAAACGTGAAAACACGGTCCCCAAGGCAGCTCACAGGCCGCCAAACCAAATCCCACTCTCAGGGAAAGGCAGGAACCCTCCAGCCCCAGGCTGGGCAACTGGACTCGCAGTCCAAGGCCATACGCATGGCCTACGCGGAAAGCACAGAAGCATGATTCCCAGGGCAAGGCACAAGCTGCCACGCCGATAACTGGACTCGCAGTCCAAGGTCAAACACACGGCCCACTCGGGAATCATCTTCCAGGAAAACTTACGGCATGTGGGGGAGACCCCACCGCACACACCGACACACGGTGACTCGGTCTAACGTAACACGAAATCCCAACACGGGAGAAGTCACCCGGACTCTCAAACCCACGGGCATGCTAAACGAGGTAGCAGGGTCCTCCCGACACCCTCAAAACACGGACACAGAATCCCACGGGTGTCTGGGGCACTCACAAGATCGCAAGTCGACCATTGGGTAACGACCGGGTCGACTAGGGACCGACACAACGCGAAACGATCGCGGATAACACGAAAACTCGTCTCGGCACCACACAGAGCCTGACGGTCTAACCTTGGGCCGTCACAGTCTGTAACGATCTAAGCCTCGACCATCACAACCATTCTGACGCACCAACAAAGGGCCATCAGACTCTCGGTGCAAAGTTAGGTGTAACGCACCTACCCTGGTGCGTCACAGTCTCTCACGCGCCAGCCCTGGTGCGTTACAGCCTGTAACGCGTCAGCCCTGATGCGTCACAAGACAAGATGAAATCAACTGTGACGCGTCCCGCTCGGTGCGTCACAGGCTGTAACGGACCAACTCTGGTGCGTTACAAGTGGGAACGCGTCCGCTCTGACGCACCCACAAAGGGGCGTTACAAGGATGTGACGCGCCAGCCTTGGTGCGTCACAGGCCCTAACCCCAAACAGTCAAAACCAACGAACGGAAGCCAACGGTGAGATTGTCCCTGACGGTCAAACCCAGGCGCGTCACAGCGCCGTGGCGGTCTATCGTGGGACCGTCACACACATAGACCACCCAAAGGCTAAACGAGCCCTGTGACGCACCCACCCTGGGGCATCACAGGCTGTGATGGTCTCTGGAAGGACCGTCACACCCGTCCGAGCGTGAAACGGCGAGAAACAGCCAAAAAATCTGATCCACGCCCCGATCACCCCCGGGTGATGGGGAAACAAAGGGGAATCCATCCCCAAGCCCCTAGGCATGCATCTAAACCCCTGGATCGGCCAAAAACGCCGTAAAACGAGAGATTCGGCTCACTCCCCTAAAACATGGATTTTCCCCAAAATGCGAAAATAAACCCACTCGGCTCACCACGGCCTACAAAACTCGCGGGAAAGGGAAAGCACGAGCTGGGGGTCCATCTCTCTACCTCCACCGAAGAAACGATGCGCCGTGGATGCCGATCCACGAAGAAAATGCCGTGAAACCCTCGCCGCTCCACGAACCCGCGGCCGAGCTTCCATGCGCCACCGGCCCTCGATCCTCGACCTGTTCCCCATTCCTCGCCTCCCGCCATCCCCGCCTCGCCCTCCTCCGCCACCGTCGGTCGACCGGGGAGAGGGGGAGAGAAAGAGATGAGAGAGAGTGAGAAAGAGAGAATGAGAGGGGGAGAGAGAAAATGGTTAATATATATAGAAAAATCTGAAAATTCTAGAAATTCAGATAATTACGAAAAATTACCTCCACGATCCTCGGGAGGAACATAACGCAGTGGTACTGTCCCGGAGTCGGAGAACGCCACGGTTCGCCCTGCACAGAGTTCCGAAGGCACATCAGGGAAAAACACGTGTAAAGCACAAAATACACTTCGAGACCCACTAAAATAATCCGAAAAAAATCTGGGGCATTACAGTTTCCTCCTGGCCGCTCTTGTGGATGTAAGGTCAATGATTAGCCGTTCATCTATGAGAGTCCAACGGCGATGATTTCGGTCAGTTCAATGGATAGTTAGATAATATTTTCTGATTTATTGAATTTCCACCGACAGGGTTGGACGGCCTAGGACATGGCCGCGCATCCCGTTGGGTGGTCTATCGTGAGACCGTTCATCGTCTCGATTCCTGAAAGATTAACAGATTTTCTCTCTCTATCCGTGGTTTTATCCCTAACTTCTCTCGTCATTTTCTCCACGGATACTTAACCATTTTGAGTGCCGTTTCGACTGGTTGGAAGATAATTCGATTATCTACACCTTTTCTTTGATAATCTCGACCTGAAAATGCCTAAAAACCCTAATTTCGGGGCTGGCTTCCTAGGCTCTATAATTACACCCTAGAGGCTACCTTCGAAAAGGGGGGGAGATTTCAGGTCACGGCGAAGCCCTGTCGGATCCTAGAGTGACCTACGACCAGGGAGGGAGGCCTTCTACGTCCATACAGGCCTCCGGTTCAGGGAGTATCTCAGTAGTGGTGTCTTCAGTTCATTAGTCCGTCATTCTCTTTTGTTTGCATGCGTCATTTTCTCCACGTTTCCTCCATGTTTTTTGTCATTCTCATGCATTATTCACACATCCTCCCACGTTTTTGGTGCCCCTAGGGGTTTAAAACCCCCCAGGTATCCCCCACTTCATTTAGTTATGTTTATTTCCTTCTGTTTGAGCATTTGCTACATTCTATAGTTCTGATTTGGGTTTTCTTTTGTGTTCTACACTTTGTTTCGCAGGTCATCAACCCACTAGCACGAGGCCCATCCTTTCTGGCCGGCCGGAAGGGGTGGAGGTTGGACTCTTACAACTTCTGGCGTGGTGGTTTTGCGCGGTTCTCCTACGTCCGTTCAAGAGGAGGTGCGGTGGATCTTCGACCGTTCGTCTTCCTACTGTGGTTGTCTTGGAGCCGTTCATCTGCCAGTAGTTCTACGTCCCGCGTCCTCTGCAGCGCTATTAGACGGCCTATCGTGCGGCCGTTCAACATGAAAGGTGGTTCTTCACAGGCCGCGCATCCCTGCAGTGTTGCTCATAAGGCGAGTGTCTCCCTCTCTTTCCAAGGTACGGTGTGTCAATCACATTAGGCACCTTGGTGGCAATCACACTTGCTTATCTGCTTCTACCTCCTTCTACCATCCATTTATTTATTTCTCACATCGATTTAGTAGAAGGGATAGGAAGATATCTTTTAAGTCTGGGTAAAGAGAATGAAGAGTAAGTAAGTAAAAACATATCAACAAGTGCGTGTCTGGTTGTTAGTGCCCTCGGGTTGTGGAGGCACCACTTCATCAATGTCGCCCGCGAGTTGGAGGCCAACCGAACCCTTTATGCAGGGGCTGAAGAGCGTTTGAAGGAGTCTGAGGCCGCTAACACCGGACTCCAAGAACAGCTGGCTCAGTTAGAGCTGGCCCTCGCCGGCATGGAGCACGATCGGGACTCCTTTCGGGCGCGGGCCGATGCGGTCGGGGAGCGAGCAGCCAGGTCGGAGGCGGAGGTTCGAGCCATGGAGGCCCGTGCAAAGGAGGTCGTAGCAGAGCTCGCCAAGCTGCGTTTGTCCCTGTCCTCGACTGGCGAGGAGGCTGTGGAGATCTTCCGCTCCTCCTCTACTTACCGGGACGAGCTGATGGAGGCGGCTTTGGAGTTCTATGAGCCGGCACTTGACCGCAGCTTTCGGGAGGGCTGGAGTGCTGTTGTGAAGGTCACAGCGCAGAATCTTGGCCTAACGGCCCTGGCCCTCCCCCCTCCTTCAACTCCTTACGGCCCAGATGCCGAGGACGGAGAGGGGGAACCTGACTCTGTAGAGGCGGGCGCTGAGGGGTCGATGTCGAGTGCGGGTGAGCGAGCACCCGTTGCCATGGTGGATTTGGTCAATGAGACACCTTCTCCCAATGCTACTGCTGTACGTGCGCCTGCAGAATTCAGGGCACGTGATGATGTAACTGGGGCCGGTCCGTGAGAGGGCGCTCCTTACCTTTTTTTCAAATTTCTTGTTGTTCGCATGGGCGGTCACCTTCCTCCGTAACCCTTTCATTTTGGAATGGAAAAACTTCCTTTATTTCACAAATCTTGAAGTTTCTCCCGTGTACTTTCTCCCTTCTGGGCTGTTATGAGATCTTCTAGAGATACGAATCGGCATCCTCGAGGTAACCGCGAAAGGGCGCGACTTTCGGGATTCGTCGCTTTGATTTTCACGGATTTAATTGAGGCGGTAGGAGTCCTCATACTTCTGAGGACTTTGCTCCCCCTATAAATGGTGGCTTTTGCGGTGCCCAGGCGATCAGCTTGGCACCAGCGAACCCTCAGGGGTAGCTTTCTTATAGGATGTCATCGGGAGAGTCCGGTACTTCGTCGGATGACAAACTTCTGCAGGCTCGTCGTCAACCTTTGGTCCTCCGGAGAAACCCAGCGCCAGTACCATGGCGGTCGTGGCCTACGCCTGGAGAGGGTGGCCCGGTCTCTGAGTAGTACAAGCTCGGGTATCTGGACGGCTGGCGAGAGACCTTGGAGAAGGTTAACCGCTTATACACCGGCAGGGGGGTCCTGCTTCTTGAGCCGGATAAGTTCCGTCCCTGAATGGACGAGAAGTCTCTGGGTATTGCGATTTTCTATCTCTCAGCTAGTTCATGTCGCTTGTCTTTGCGGCATGTAACCGTTGTTTGCTTTCTGCAGGTGCTTGGTGAGATGCTCCCCGTTGCTGGAACATCTTCCTATCCTCCGGTAGGAAGGGGTGTAAGGAAGGGTGGGAACTGTTTTCCCTTCTTTCACTTTGCAGACAAGGCCATGCGGCTAGATGACGGTGGTGGACTCGTCGTACCTCTACCCGCCGTTAACGGGGACTCGCGGAGTAACATGCTTCCCTTCATCGATCCACAGATGTGGTCAGCTGATTGGCTGGTCATGGTAATGAGTGGGCCTTGTGGCTTCACCGGTATCGGTCGCGACAAGACAGCCTCTCTATCCAAGGTGGGTGCCGGTGGCAGCCGGGGCAGCGGGGTCTTGCTTGCCAGTTTGGAGGTATGGCCAGTATGCCGGAGTGGCCTTCATAATGTGTTGGCCTCGTAGTACCGCTGCCCCTTGCTGACTTGTGTGGGTCTGCTGGTTCCCTGTAACTGGTGGGCCTCATTACTCCACTAGCCCTCGTCCAAACAGGGGTGGCCGGAGCAACCGGCCTAGTTTTCCTGGTGCAGGTCTTCTACCAGTGAAGCCCTTCGTTGGTCTGGGGGCTTTGTCCCTCTTCTCTGGCATAGGAGGCTTCTCCGTTGGCACCCATCCACAGAACAAAAATGGGTGTTAGGTGTCTGCTCATAGACTCAGCATGATCGTTGGCAGAGGACTGTGCCCGGGAAGTGAACCGTTGGAGTCGTATATCACCATGGTCAAGCACGTTTTGTCTCTCCACGTACTTGTATTTGGTCCATGTGAGGGCATTTTGTCGATTTCTGGCAGCTTGTATTTTGACTAAAGAAATATAAATTCTTTATTTTGAGCCGATACTGTTGTGTACCATTGTTGGGAGACTTCTGTGTGTTTCTGGGCGGCTCTTCGTGCCCACGCTCCGCAGTGCTTGCGTCCTCCGTTCGTTCACTGCCATCGTTTTTGAGGAGAGTGATAACGCGAAAGTTCGTCGTTTAAAACACGCGTATCAATCTTAAAAATTCCAACTCGCATTAGATGAAAGAGAGATGTAATATGGTGGCGAGAAGGGTCGAATCCACAGGGAAGAAGAGATTTTTAAAGTTAAAAACCTTGTAACCTTTTAGAAAAACACTTGTGATTTTTGCTTTGCTTGAAGAAAATAGTGAAATGAAAAATAAACTAAACACTTAATTAAAAACACCTATGATTATGCACCTATGCTATAGAAATTAATTGCATGAAGTGAAAAGAAGAGATAGAAGAAGGGAGTAGAGATGGAAGAAGATCAAGAACTAGATCAAAAGAACAACTCTCTTCATTAACTTAAAAGAAAAGGTACATGAAGTGCAAGGCAAGCTTACAACAAAGAGGTGACAAGATTACAATGAAGTAACATAATATAAAAGCAATGACAAAAAGAGGGGCCTGAGATGTGAAGATAGTAGTAGCAATGGTGATGACACCATCGTCTCCTCCTTGTCGAGCCTTGGAGAGGATCGCTCCGCTTTGAAAGAGATCGTCGTGTACACCGGGAGGAAGTCGCCTTTGTCGTTGAAGCTGCCTTTGGAGGGTGAATAACTTTGAACCCAAGAGGAATTAGGGGATGCTTAAGAAGAAGAAGTTGAAGAGGGGGAAGATAGGAAAAACTTTAATGAAGAACTCAGAGAGAAAAGAAGAGAAGAAGGGCTTCAAAATGGAGACATAACCGAAGCTAGCACCTCGGATGAACAGTAAAAACACAGGACAGCAAGTTGAAAAATGAGAAATATCTTCAAAATAATAAAGAATTAGAAGATGGTGTGAACTGAGAAGTTGTAGAACACGTAAAAGCCAAGAACTTTCATGAAGACAGTAAGAGCAGAAAATGAATATAAGAGGGAGAAATAATGGGAAGAACTGAGAAAAATATTGGGTCGCAGATGAACAGGACAGCACAGTGAAAAATATAAACTATCTTGAAAACCAGAAGGAATTAGAAAATGAGCAAGAAGAAGAAATTGTAGAGAACTTAAAAATGAAGAACTTTTATGAAGAACACAAAAGGAGAAAACGAACTTACATAGGAGAAACCGTAGGCCTAAGGTTGGGAAAGAAAGAGGGAGAGTGAAAGATTGCTCAAAGAAAAGACTCACTTTCTCCTCCTTGCCATGGGCTATTTATAGGGAAAGTTAGGTAGATGGAGGGTGGAGATTGTATCAAAAGGAGATGAATAGCTGAGATTTAAGTGGAATATGATGCATGGGGAAGAGAAAAAGTAGGTGGGCACCCCCTTTCTTGGACTTTAGGCACCCCATTTCCCAAGGCTCATCATGTCTCTCCTTTATTTTAAACTTTGAATGTCCTTTTCCTCCTTTCCAAACTTAAAGTTTGGATTCTTCCTTTTCAAACTTTGAATTTGAAATTTTGAACTTTCCTTTCCCTCCAACTTGAATAATTTGAATTTTTTATTTGACTTGGTCAAAATGGTGATGACCCTTTTGCCCCCGGCTTCTTTTGTAATTGCCTTCGGTGTCCTACACACACATAATTACACTTTAGTCCATAAAAATTACCACAATATGCACATAAATCTCAAATGCTCATGATTATGCAATGGAGAATTAATGCTCATGACCCTCAACTTTAATTCATTATTAAATAAGATAATCGAATTAATCAATTTACGTGAAAGCTCCAATTTAAATGCGGAGTTGAGGTTAATTATGAAATATGCATAATTACCTAATTATATGCACATAAAATGGTGTACATGCAATGAATTGTCATAAGAAATGGACCTTATGTGTTATTGCCTTTGGTGTACATAAGAAATGGTGTACATTCAATTTTTTAGGTAAATGATTCATAACAACTGCGCTGACATCTTCAGACAAGCGGACCTTATGTGTTATTGCCTTTGGTTCCCTTTTTGGTGTACATAGCTCTTTTAAAAATTTTGCATACGCCGGTACATGTTTGATCGCATCCAATAGTGGAATATTGATGTTCACCTGTTTAAACAATTCCACTAATTCTTCTTGTTGGACCGGCTTTCTCCTTTGAGCTTTAGGCTTCAATGCATCAGGGAATGGGACCTTAGGAACATACTCTTGGGGTCCTTCATCAACCTTTGCTTTCCCTTTGTCCAGCTTATTTTCTCCCCCCTCTTGCCTCTTCTTTTCTTTCAAAATTGTTGACTCCTCATCTTCACTATCACTCTCCTCATGGGCATCTTGGCCCGAACTACTACCCACATCCCTAGCCTGATAAGGGTCATTAAGAATTTTTCCGCTCCTAAGGCTAGAGATGGCTTTGGCATTCTCGAATTGAGAGCCTATAGGAGGGGGCAGCTGAGGTTGGTTTGGCTGATTGTGTTGAGGAAGAATAGGAGCTCTTGGAGGGAAGCCTGGAGGTTGTTGATTGCGGGGGTTGGCCACCGGTTGACTAGGGAGATGACCTACCTCTCTTCTCATGTTATTGGCAGCAAGTTGCCCTATCTGGTTCTCCAACTTGGAAATGGATTGTGCTTGGGTAAGGATGAGTTGTTGGAGTTGTTCAAACTTATCATCAAAAGTGGGATGAGTAGGAGGTGGTTGATAATGTGGTTGATGTGAACGATGTGCAGGAAATTACTGAAATTGGCCCTGAGCAAATTGAGATTGAGGATATGGGGCCTGAGCTTGATGGAAAGGTGATTGTTGATGGAAAGGAGGCTCATAAGAGAGATTTTGGTTTAACTGACTTGGCATGGAAAATGATTGTTTTGAATTTGGATGGTGTGAGGGATGAGATTGGGTGGATGGGCCTTGGTTAGACTTCCAAGAAAAATTTGGATGATTTCTCCAGCCCGGATTGTAAGTGTTTGAATAAGGATCATATGTGGGCTTGGAGACACCTTGAGCAGCAAAGATTTGTTCTTGGATAAATGGGGGGAGTTGGGCTGCTGTGGGACACCCAATCACGGAATGGCTAGGGCTCGAACACAAAGCACAGATTTCTTCTTGACTTGGGGTTGAGAATTGTTGAGGTTGAGGGGCAGAAGGGAAAGAGGGTTCCTGTCTAGACATGGACAACAACTGGTCTAGCTTTTGGGCAACCATATCGACCTTCTCTATCTTTTGCGCCAACACATCCATTTTATTCAACTTTTGGTTTATGGCATTAATATCCATCTTGTTCTCACACTCACCTTGGCTCTTAACTTCATAAAGTCCACCCCTCTTAGAAGGCCCAATCATTCTTTCATATGATGAAAGCGAGGTATGGCTTATGGAATTTTCACTAAGCATTTCGAATAAATCATAAGCCTCATCCTCGCTCTTACTCATGAATGCTCCCCCACATGATGCATCCACCATCTGTCTATAATTCTTCGCCAAACCCTCATAGAATGCCTGTACAATTTGCCATCTTGATAACCCATGGTGGGGGCATTTCCTCAATAAATCTTTTAGTCTATCCCATGCTTCATGGATATGTTCCCCTGGGTTTTGTGTGAATCCAGTAATTGCTCTTCTCATGGTATTGGTTCGTCCTATAGGATAGAACTTTTTTTAAAATTCTTTTTGCATTTCTGCCCATGTATCAATGATTCTACCCAAGGCTCCTAACCAATATTTGGCTTTATCCTTGAGAGAGAATGGGAAGAGAGTTAGTCGAAGAGCATCATCAGAGAAATTCTGGATTTTAACTGTGGAGCAGATTTGAAGGAACTCATCAAGATGTTTGTAAGGGTCTTCATTAGGATTTCCATAGAAAGATGGCAACATTTGGATTGTACTAGACTTGATTTCATAATGAACCGCCTGGTTCTGAGGTGCTTGGACATAGAAGGACGGTTGGTATTGATTCGGCAAGAAATAGTCCTTCATTTGCTTTGGAGGATCGAGATTTTCGGCCATTAGATTTTGTTGGTGAGGTCCTTGATTTTCGGCCATGAGATCTTGTTGGAGATCGTTCCCTGGATACAAGACTCTCTCAATTTCTTGAATGGGTCCTAGTAGGTTTGGATGTTGAGATCGTCTACCTTGCATGAACTAGGACGAAGAGAGATATGATTTTAATTTTTTTTTCTTTTTTTCTTTTTTTTTAATTTTGATACAAACTAGGACGAAGAGAGAGAAGATGAGATTTTTTGTTTTTGTTTTTGTTTTTGTTATGTAAACACAAACAAGTTATCACACAAATTACTTACTGCCCTAGATGTGACCTAGACCTACAAATTGGGTTTCACAAAATGACTAAAGTGAAACTTAAGTTCACCCTCAATATTTTCACCGGCCAGGTAAGGGGTGGGGCAGTGGGAGGTTCCCCCTACTTTCGTAGGGACCTAATTATACCAAACCACTTGCCCACTTAAGGCGTTTGCCGTCCGACCGTCTTGCCTTAGGCACCGGTTTTCACAAGAGGGTAAGCCCAAATAACACAAGAACCATAGTGTGAACCTAGGGCCAATGTCTACTGAATTTTATTTAAGGTCTAGGTGATGCAAAGATGCAAGGGAATTATAGTTTGTGGGCTAAGGAAGGGTGATGAAATCTCCACCTTATCTTATTTATGGGTGTTGCCCTTAGAATATTTTAGAAATGATATGCAACAAACCAAGTTCAAACAAGGGATTCTATGCAAGCATGGAAATGCATGAGCATGCTTTTGAAAAAAATTAGAGTACTCACCTTGCCTCCTGCAATCTTCAATAATGCAATTAACAATAATTAAACAACAAGGAAAAACAAATTCTATCATAAATGATGCATGACCTAAAACATGGAAGTGTGGGTTCTACTCTTACAATGAATATTTTTATTGAAGTTCAAGTGATGCTTTTTTTTTATTTTTATTTAATGAACCTATCTAACCACAAGATATGAAATGTAGAGAAATGAAATTAAAATGAAGGAGGAGAAGTTTGGATACTTACTTGAAAAGTGTTCCCTCGTTCTTTTTTTTTCTTTCTTTTTTCAAATGAAATGACAAAAATACTAAGGAAAGGGAGAGCTTACCTCTTAACTGCTTCTTTTTTTCTTTTTTTTTTATTTTTTTTAGCTTCGATTCTTGAAGTGCGTTCCCTCGTTCTTTTTTTTCACCTTTAGAAATAAGAATAAGAAAGAGATATTAGTACACTTATAAACACAAGGAAAATAAATTTCTTAAACCAAAAATCATCATTCCTCCCCGGCAACGGCGCCAAAAATTGATAACGCGAAAGTTCGTCGTTTAAAACACGCGTATCAATCTTAAAAATTCCAACTCGCACTAGATGAAAGAGAGACGTAATATGGTGGCGAGAAGGGTCGAATCCACAGGGAAGAAGAGATTTTTAAAGTTAAAAACCTTGTAACCTTTTAGAAAAACACTTATGATTTTTGCTTTGCTCGAAGAAAATAGTGAAATGAAAAACAAACTAAACACTTAATTAAAAACACCTATGATTATGCACCTATGCTATAGAAATTAATTGCATGAAGTGAAAAGAAGAGATAGAAGAAGGGAGTAGAGATGGAAGAAGATCAAGAATTAGATCAAAAGAACAACTCTCTTCATTAACTTAAAAGAAAAGGTACATGAAGTGCAAGGCAAGCTTACAACAAAGAGGTGACAAGATTACAATGAAGTAACATAACATAAAAGCAATGACAAAAAGAGGGGCCTGAGATGTGAAGATAGTAGTAGCAATGGTGATGACACCATCGTCTCCTCCTTGCCGAGCCTTGGAGAGGATCGCTCCGCTTTGAAAGAGATCGCCGTGTACACCTGGAGGAAGTCGCCTTTGTCGTTGAAGCTACCTTTGGAGGGTGAATAACTTTGAACCCAAAAGGAATTAGGGGATGCTTAAGAAGAAGAAGTTGAAGAGGGGGAAGATAGGAAAAACTTTAATGAAGAACTCAGAGAGAAAAAAAGAGAAGAAGGGCTTCAAAATGGAGACATAACCGAAGCTAGCACCTCGGATGAACAGTAAAAATACAGGACAGTAAGTTGAAAAATGAGAAATATCTTCAAAACAAGAAAGAATTAGAAGATGGTGTGAACTGAGAAGTTGTAGAACACGTAAACACCAAGAACTTTCATGAAGACAGTAAGAGCAGAAAATGAATATAAGAGGGAGAAATAATGGGAAGAACAGAGAAAAATATTAGGTCGCAGATGAACAGGACAGCACAGTGAAAAATATAAACTATCTTGAAAACCATAAGGAATTAGAAGATGAGCAAGAAGAAGAAATTGTAGAGAACTTAAAAATGAAGAACTTTTATGAAGAACACAAAAGGAGAAAACGAACTTACATGGGAGAAACCGGAGGCCTAAGGTTGGGAAAGAAAGAGGGAGAGTGAAAGATTGCTCAAAGAAAAGACTCCCTTTCTCCTCCTTGCCATGGGCTATTTATAAGGAAAGTTAGGTAGATGGAGGGTGGAGATTGTATCAAAAGGAGATGAATAGTTGAGATTTAAGTGGAATATGATGCATGGGGAAGAGAAAAAGTAGGTGGGCACCCCCTTTCTTGGACTTTAGGCACCCCATTTCCCAAGGCTCATCATGTCTCTCCTTTATTTCAAACTTTGAATGTCCTTTTCCTCCTTTCCAAACTTAAAGTTTGGATTCTTCCTTTTCAAACTTTGAATTCAAAATTTTGAACTTTCCTTTCCCTCCAACTTGAATAATTTGAATTCTTTATTTGACTTGGTCAAAATGGTGATGACCCTTTTGCCCCCGGCTTCTTTTGTAATTACCTTCGGTGTCCTACACACACATAATTACACTTTAGTCCATAAAAATTACCACAATATGCACATAAATCTCAAATGCTCATGATTATACAATGGAGAATTAATGCTCATGACCCTCAACTTTAATTCATTATTAAATAAGACAATCGAATTAATCAATTTACGTGAAAGCTCCAATTTAAATGTGGAGTTGAGGTTAATTATGAAATATGCATAATTACCTAATTATATGCACATAAAATGGTGTACATGCAATGAATTGTCATAAGAAATGGACACTTATCACATCCCCCAACTTACTCATTGCTAGTCCCTTAGTAATACCAATAAATTGAATTTTAGGACTAACAAGAGTTTACAAAATTCATGCTCTCATATCCAGTTATCCCTTCATAGAATCAACCAAAGATTAGGAATCCGGAATCATTAATGCACACTAGCCTTATGTAGGAACTTACTTGTACATGATTAAGAATTCAAATTAAAGCTCAATAGCACTTGTGCATGTGTAACTACCAAATCCACAGCTTAGATAATTGCATCCCACATTCGTTATTCCAAGCAAATGTCTTTCAACTCTGCACCTCTTAGATCAGAGCATTAAGTATATTCGCTTTTGTCTGCCTTATTATTTTATCCCTTTGGGATCTTTTATACCACACATGATGCTGCACTACCCTTCACTGCTCAACGTGAACCTCGACTCTTGCCTTAGGAGAAGCAGGTCCAGTTTCACAGATCAGGGTTCCCTTTTCCGTTTTACGCGAACCTCAACACGTCTTAGGTGAAGTAGGCCCGGTTACTAAGATTAGGGGCATTTTTCATGATGTTTTTTTTCTTTTTTCCTTTTTTTTTTCATAGTGCCATTGCACTTATTTGATAGATAATTTGGCAGAAAGCTTTGTATAAAGATCTCTTTTCTTAAGAAGTGCAGAATATCAGACAATATACCTAAAATAGCAGAGGGCTTGTCTTGCTTGTTTCATTAGTGTGTAATGTAATTTTTTTTTTTTTAGTGCACATGAACTTTAAAGGGATTCTTATATCAGTTTTCTATGGCTAGATTGACTAAATTTTTCATCATCCTTCTCCCTAGCCTTTTCTATTCAAAAATTACTTTTAATTTAAGCATGAATCATGAAACTCAAAATGGGGTTTACATCTTTATGCAAGACATAACTCCTATCAGGTTGTACTATACGCATCATGAAAATTTCTCTCCCCCCCAACTTGAATGACATTGTCCTCAATGGCATGTAGAATTGAAAGCAAAAGAACAATGTATCAATAAATACTTCTGAGTGGGAAAGAGACAACCGGATATGCGGGACGAAACCTCCATCAATGTTATAGACGGCGATGACTTCCTCTCCTTGGCCTTTACCTGACTACACTCAAACAAAAATGTCAAAACAACAAAAACTATGGGTTGCCTCCCAGAAGCGCTAAGTTTTTCATCTTCAGCCAGACGCATGGGAGCTCATGAAGATTTTATTCTAGATCACTTAGAACAATGGATTCTTTTTGCAATCCACATAAGATTTCAATCTTTGACCGTTGACAGTGAAAATTTGACCATTTTTAGGATTCAAAATTTTGACGGCACCGTGGTCAAAAGCTTTGACCACTACAAACGGTCCGTCCCATCTGGACTTGAGCTTTCCAGGGAACAAGCGTAGCCTAGAGTTAAAAAGCCATACTTTCTGATTTGGTTGAAAAATTTTTCTTTGAATATGCTTATCATGGAAGGCTTTCATTTTGGCTTTATAGATTTTTGAATTCTCATAGGCTTCATTTCTTAGTTCCTCCAATTCATTGAGTTGTAGAGCTCTTTGGGCCCCGGCTTGAATGAGATCAAAGTTGACCTGTTTGATGGCCCAATATGCTCTATGTTCAAGTTCTACCGGCAAGTGACAGGCTTTTCCAAAAATAAGGCGATAAGGTGACATGCCAATGGGAGTCTTAAATGCAGTTCTGTAGGCCCAGAGTGCATCATCTAGTCTCTCGGACCAGTCTTTTCTATCTGGCCGAACTGTCTTATGCAAAATAGTTTTTATCTCCCTATTTGACACTTCTACCTGGCCACTGGTTTGGAGATGGTAGGGTGTAGCGAGCTTGTGAGTGATGTCATATTTGCGAAGTAGAGCTTGAAATTGAAAATGAATAAAGTGAGAGCCCACATCACTAATGATAGCTCTAGGACAACCAAATCTAGAAAAGATGTGTTTCTTCACAAACTTCATCACAACTTTATGATCATTTGTCCTAGTAGCAACAGCTTCAATCCATTTTGAAACATAGTCTACTGCCACCAAAATGTATTCGTTGCCAAATGAAGGTGGAAATGGTCCCATAAAGTCTATTCCCCAAACATCAAAAATTTCTACTACCAGAATGGGACTGAGCGGCATCATATCTCTTTTTGAATTGTTTCCCACGGCTTGGCACCTTAAACATGTTTTGGAAAATTCATAAGCGTCTTTGAATAATGTGGGCCAATAGAATCCGCTCTGCAACACTTTCGCCGATGTTTTCTTTCCTGAAAAGTGTCCCCCACAAGCAAGATTATGACAGAAGTTCAAAACAGATTGTTGCTCCTCCTCGGAGACACATCTTCTTATTATTTGATCTGGACCCATATGAAATAGCCCGGGTCATCCCAAAAATAGTGCCTTACCTTGGAAAAGAATCGATCCTTCTCCTGTCTAGACCACCCTTCGGGAATCTGGCCTACTGCCAGGTAGTTGACTATATGAGCGAACCAAGGGGTTATTGTGTGAGAGATGGAAAGAATTTGCTCATCAGGGAAGGAATCAGACATAGGGGCACTTTCGGGAATTACAATCCTTGACAAGTGATCAGCTACAACATTTTCCAACCCCTTCTTATCTCTTATTTCCAAATCAAACTCTTGTAGTAATAAAATCCACCGTATGAGACGGGGTTTGGCTTCCTTCTTAGACATCAAAAATTTTAATGCTGAGTGATCAGAATAAACAATGACTTTCGCCCCTAATAGATATGATCGAAACTTTTCAAGGGCAAACACAACAGCTAGCAATTCCTTTTCCGTGGTGGTGTAGTTCATTTGGGCATCAGCGAGGGTGCGGCTCGCATAATATATCACCACAGGCTTCTTCTCAACTCTTTGACCTAGGACAGCTCCTACAGCATAGTCTGAGGCGTCACACATGATCTCAAAAGGGAGCGACCAATCAGGAGATTGGAGAATAGGAGCTTGTGTGAGGGCTGCTTTCAAAGAATTGAACGCCTCTAGACATGACTCATCAAAGTGAAAGGGAGTGTCCTTGGCAAGCAATTGTGTAAGTGGTCGAGCAATGGTGGAGAAGTTTTGAATGAATCTGCGGTAGAATCCTGCATGGCCAAGAAAGGAACGGATCTGTTTGACCGAAGAAGGGGGAGGAAGATTAGAAATCAGATCTACCTTGGCCTTGTCAACTTCTATTCCCCTCTCTGAAATCACATGGCCTAAAATGATCCCTTCTTTTACCATGAAGTGGCTCTTCTCCCAGCTCAACACTAGATTCGACTCAATGCACCTTTTCAATACCCGAGTTAAGTTTCCCAAACAATCTTCAAACGAATCACCAAACACTGAAAAGTCATCCATAAAAACGTCCAAGTATTCTCCCACCATTTCAGAGAAAATGGATATCATACACCGCTGGAATGTGGCAGGGGCGTTGCAGAGCCCAAAAGGCATTCTTCTAAAAGAAAATGTGCCATAAGGGCATGTGAACGTTGTCTTCTCTTGATCTTTCAGGTAAATAGCAACTTGGTTATACCCGGAATAGCCATCCAGAAAGTAATAATACTTATGCCCTGCCAGTCTCTCCAAAATCTGATCTATGAATGATAGTGGAAAATGATCTTTCTTTGTAACTGAATTTAACTTTCTATAATCAATGCAAATTCTCCACCCGGTTGGTAATCGTGTGGGAACTTCTTCTCCTTTCTCATTTGTTACAACTGTCAGCCCTGACTTCTTGGGAACAACTTGAGTTGGGCTGACCCACTTGCTATCAGAAATGGGATATATGATCCCGGCATCCAACCATTTGACCACTTCTTACTTCACCACCTCTTTCATACTTGGATTCAGCCGACGCTGCATCTCTCTGCTCGGCTTGGCATTATCCTCCAAGTAAATGTAATGCATACACACATCCGGACTGATACCCTTCAAATCGGCCACAGACCAACCTATCGCCCTCTTGTGCTCCTGAAGGATATCTAGGAGTTGGGATTCCTGAGTAGCAGTGAGGTTGGAAGCAATGATTACGGGCAGAGTTTGGTTAGGACCTAGATAAGCATACTTCAAAGGATCTGGTAGAGCCTTCAATTCTAGACTGGGCGGCTGATCTAAAGATGGAAGAATAGGTTCAACTTGAAGTGGAGGGAGTGGCTCTACTCTAGAGTGGGGTGCACTAGAGAGTGGAGAATCCTGGAACATGCTACCCTCTTCTAGACATTCCTCATTAACCTCTAGACTTTCCTCAATTAGTTCTTCAAAAATATCAATGACATTACATTCCTCCTCATGGTCTGGATATTGAGATGCTTTGAACACATTCAGAGAAACCTTCTCTCCTCCAAAGGAAATATCCATCATCCCCGTGGCACAATTTATATTGGCCTTGGCCGTAGCAAGAAACAGACGTCCCAAAATGATAGGTGTGTACTTTAATTCCTGGGACGAGGCCATATCCAGAATAAGAAAGTCCACCGGGAAATAACATTCATGCACCTTCACAATCACATCTTCCAATAGTCCCCTCGGTGTCTTTACAGATCGATCTGCCAGTTGAAGGATTATAGATGTGGGTTTCAACTCCCCTAGATCAAACTGCTCATATATAAAGGTGGGTAACAAGTTCACACTGGCTCCAAGGTCCAGCAATGCTCTATCAAATGTAATTCCACCTATATCACAAGAAATCAGTGGAGCTCCGGGGTCCTTCAATTTTTTAGGTAAATGATTCATAACAACTGCGCTGACATCTTCAGACAAGCGGACCTTATGTGTTATTACCTTTGGTTCCCTTTTTAGTGTACATAGCTCTTTTAAAAATTTTGCATACGCCGGTACATGTTTGATCGCATCCAATAGTGGAATATTGATGTTCACCTGTTTAAACAATTCCACTAATTCTTCTTGTTGGACCGGCTTTCTCCTTTGAGCTTTAGGCTTCAATGCATCAGGGAATGGGACCTTAGGAACATACTCTTGGGGTCCTTCATCAACCTTTGCTTTCCCTTTGTCCAGCTTATTTTCTCCCCCCTCTTGCCTCTTCTTTTCTTGCATAACTACCGGCTCCTCCTCTTCACTATCACTTTCGATATGGGCATCTTGACCCGAACTACTGCCAATTTCCTTAGTCCTATAAGGATTATCTAAAACCTTCCCGCTCCTAAGAGAAGAGATTGCCTTAGCATTCTCAAATTGAGCACCTATAGGAGGGGGTAGCTGAGGTTGATTGGGAGCTCTTGGAGGGAAGCCTGGAGGTTGTTGATTGCGGGGGTTGGCCACCGGTTGGCTCGGGAGCTGGCCTACCTCTCTTCTCATGTTATTAGCAGCAAGTTGCCCTATTTGGTTTTCCAACTTAGAAATAGATTGTGCTTGGGTAAGGATGAGTTGTTGGAGTTGTTCAAACTTGTCATCAAAATTGGGCTGCGGAGGTTGAGGAGGAGGGGATTGGAAAGGAACTTGAGTTTGAAAACGGTTTGGAGGATATTGATGATACTGGCCATGAAAATGTTGAGTGGGAGGTTGAGGATACGGGGCCTGAGCTTGATGGAAAGGTGATTGTTGATGGAAAGGAGGCTCATAATAGAGATTTTGGTTTAACTGACTTGGCATGGAAAATGATTGTTTTGAATTTGGATGGTGTGAGGGATGAGATTGGGTGGATGGGCCTTGGTTAGACTTCCAAGAAAAATTTGGATGATTTCTCCAGCCCGGATTGTAAGTGTTTGAATAAGGATCATATGTGGGCTTGGAGACACCTTGAGCAGCAAAGATTTGTTCTTGGATAAATGGGGGGAGTTGGGCTGCTGTGGGACACCCAATCACGGAATGGCTAGGGCTCGAACACAAAGCACAGATTTCTTCTTGACTTGGGGTTGAGAATTGTTGAGGTTGAGGGGCAGAAGGGAAAGAGGGTTCCTGTCTAGACATGGACAACAACTGGTCTAGCTTTTGGGCAACCATATCGACCTTCTCTATCTTTTGCGCCAACAAATCCATTTTATTCAACTTTTGGTTTATGGCATTAATATCCATCTTGTTCTCACACTCACCTTGGCTCTTAACTTCATAAAGTCCACCCCTCTTAGAAGGCCCAATCATTCTTTCATATGATGAAAGCGAGGTATGGCTTATGAAATTTTCACTAAGCATTTCGAATAAATCATAAGCCTCATCCTCGCTCTTACTCATGAATGCTCCCCCACATGATGCATCTACCATCTGTCTATAATTCTCCGCCAAACCCTCATAGAATGCCTGTACAATTTGCCATCTTGATAACCCATGGTGGGGGCATTTCCTCAATAAATCTTTTAGTCTATCCCATGCTTCATGGATATGTTCCCCTGGGTTTTGTGTGAATCCAGTAATTGCTCTTCTCATGGTATTGGTTCGTCCTATAGGATAGAACTTTTTTAAAAATTCTTTTTGCATTTCTGCCCATGTATCAATGATTCTACCCAAGGCTCCTAACCAATATTTGGCTTTATCCTTGAGAGAGAATGGGAAGAGAGTTAGTCGAAGAGCATCATCAGAGAAATTCTGGATTTTAACTGTGGAGCATATTTGAAGGAACTCATCAAGATGTTTGTAAGGGTCTTCATTAGGATTTCCATAGAAAGATGGCAACATTTGGATTGTACTAGACTTGATTTCATAATGAACCGCCTGGTTCTGAGGTGCTTGGACATAGAAGGACGGTTGGTATTGATTCGGCAAGAAATAGTCCTTCATTTGCTTTGGAGGATCGGGATTTTCGGCCATTAGATTTTGTTGGTGAGGTCTTTGATTTTCGGCCATGAGATCTTGTTGGAGATCGTTCCCTGGATACAAGACTCTCTCAGTTTCTTGAATGGGTCCTAGTATGTTTGGATGTTGAGATCGTCTACCTTGCATGAACTAAGACGAAGAGAGATATGATTTTAATTTTTTTTCTTTTTTTTTTAAATTTTGATACAAACTAGGACGAAGAGAGAGAAGATGAGATTTTTTTGTTTTTATTTTTGTTTTTATTATGTAAACACAAACAAGTTATCACACAAATTACTTACTGCCCTAGATGTGACCTAGACCTACAAATTGGGTTTCACAAAATGACTAAAGTGAAACTTAAGTTCACCCTCAATATTTTCACCGGCCAGGTAAGGGGTGGGGCAGTGGGAGGTTCCCCCTACTTTCATAGGGACCTAATTATACCAAACCACTTGCCCGCTTAAGGCGTTTGCCGTCCGACCGAACTGCCTTAGGCACCGGTTTTCACAAGAGGGTAAGCCCAAATAACACAAGAACCATAGTGTGAACCTAGGGCCAATGTCTACTGAATTTTATTTAAGGTCTAGGTGATGCAAAGATGCAAGGTAATTATGGTTTGTGGGCTAAGGAAGGGTGATGAAATCCCCACCTTATCTTGTTTATGGGTGTTGCCCTTAGAATATTTTAGAAATGATATGCAACAAACCAAGTTCAAACAAGGGATTCTATGCAAGCATGGAAATACATGAGCATGCTTTTGAAAAAAATTAGAGTACTCACCTTGCCTCCCGCAATCTTCAATAATGCAATTAACAATAATTAAACAACAAGGAAAAATAAATTCTATCATAAATGATGCATGACCTAAAACATGGAAGTGTGGGTTCTACTCTTACAATGAACATTTTTATTGAAGTTCAAGTGATGCTTTTTTTTATTTTTATTTAATGAACCTATCTAACCACAAGATATGAAATGTAGAGAAATGAAATTAAAATGAAAGATGAGAAGTTTGGATACTTACTTGAAAAGTGTTCCCTCGTTCTTTTTTTTTTCTTTTTTTTTTCAAATGAAATGACAAAAATACTAAGGAAAGGGAGGAGAGCTTACCTCTTAACTGCTTCTTTTTTTTCTTTTTTTTGATTTTTTTTAGCTTCGATTCTTGAAGTGCGTTCCCTCGTTCTTTTTTTTCACCTTTAGAAATAAGAAAAAGAAAGAGATATTAGTACACTTATAAACACAAGGAAAACAAAGTTCTTAAACCAAAAATCACCATCCCTCCCCGGCAACGGCGCCAAAAATTGATAACGCGAAAGTTCGTCGTTTAAAACACGCGTATCAATCTTAAAAATTCCAACTCGCACTAGATGAAAGAGAGACGTAATATGGTGGCGAGAAGGGTCGAATCCACAGGGAAGAAGAGATTTTTAAAGTTAAAAACCTTGTAACCTTTTAGAAAAACACTTGTGATTTTTGCTTTGCTTGAAGAAAATAGTGAAATGAAAAACAAACTAAACACTTAATTAAAAACACCTATGATTATGCACATATGCTATAGAAATTAATTGCATGAAGTGAAAAGAAGAGATAGAAGAAGGGAGTAGAGATGGAAGAAGATCAAGAACTAGATCAAAATAACAACTCTCTTCATTAACTTAAAAGAAAAGGTACATGAAGTGCAAGGCAAGCTTACAACAAAGAGGTGACAAGATTACAATGAAGTAACATAACATAAAAGCAATGACAAAAAGAGGGGCCTGAGATGTGAAGATAGTAGTAGCAATGGTGATGACACCATCGTCTCCTCCTTGCCGAGCCTTGGAGAGGATCGCTCCGCTTTGAAAGAGATCGCCGTGTACACCGGGAGGAAGTCGCCTTTGTCGTTGAAGCTGCCTTTGGAGGGTGAATAACTTTGAACCCAAGAGGAATTAGGGGATGCTTAAGAAGAAGAAGTTGAAGAGGGGGAAGATAGGAAAAACTTTAATGAAGAACTCAGAGAGAAAAAAAGAGAAGAAGGGCTTCAAAATGGAGACATAACCGAAGCTAGCACCTCGGATGAACAGTAAAAATATAGGATAGTAAGTTGAAAAATGAGAAATATCTTCAAAACAAGAAAGAATTAGAAGATGGTGTGAACTGAGAAGTTGTAGAACACGTAAAAACCAAGAACTTTCATGAAGACAGTAAGAGCAGAAAATGAATATAAGAGGGAGAAATAATGGGAAGAACAGAGAAAAATATTAGGTCGCAGATGAACAGGACAGCACAGTGAAAAATATAAACTATCTTGAAAACCAGAAGGAATTAGAAGATGAGCAAGAAGAAGAAATTGTATAGAACTTAAAAATGAAGAACTTTTATGAAGAACACAAAAGGAGAAAACGAACTTACATGGGAGAAACCGGAGGCCTAAGGTTGGGAAAGAAAGAGGGAGAGTGAAAGATTGCTCAAAGAAAAGACTCCCTTTCTCCTCCTTGCCATGGGCTATTTATAGGGAAAGTTAGGTAGATGGAGGGTGGAGATTGTATCAAAAGAAGATGAATAACTGAGATTTAAGTGGAATATGATGCATAGGGAAGAGAAAAAGTAGGTGGGCACCACCTTTCTTGGACTTTAGGCACCCCATTTCCCAAGGCTCATCATGTCTCTCCTTTATTTCAAACTTTGAATGTCCTTTTCCTCCTTTCCAAACTTAAAGTTTGGATTCTTCCTTTTCAAACTTTGAATTCAAAATTTTGAACTTTCCTTTCCCTCCAACTTGAATAATTTGAATTCTTTATTTGACTTGGTCAAAATGGTGATGACCCTTTTGCCCCCGGCTTCTTTTGTAATTGCCTTCGGTGTCCTACACACACATAATTACACTTTAGTCCATAAAAATTACCACAATATGCACATAAATCTCAAATGCTCATGATTATGCAATGGAGAATTAATGCTCATGACCCTCAACTTTAATTCATTATTAAATAAGACAATCGAATTAATCAATTTACGTGAAAGCTCCAATTTAAATGCGGAGTTGAGGTTAATTATGAAATATGCATAATTACCTAATTATATGCACATAAAATGGTGTACATGCAATGAATTGTCATAAGAAATGGACACTTATCAGAGAGCAGTGCACGCCTCTAGGAAAACCCTTCGGTTACCTTCTTATTTTCAAGGGGAGCGGTGCTCGCCTCTAGGAAACTCTTAGGTTACCTTCTCGTTTTCAAGGGGAGCGCTGCTCGCCTTTAGGAAACCCTTAGGTTACCTTCTCATTTTTAAGGGGAGCGGTGCTTGCCTCTAGGAAACCCTTAGGTTACCTCTCCGTTATTCGTAGGTAACTTACATTAGTGGAGTACGGCTGGTGACGATTTACTGGAAGTATTTTCTGAGGTTGACGGAGTTCCACGTCCTGGGTACCTCTCCTACCCCCAGCGTCACTAGCCTGTACACTCCTTTGCTGAGTGTCTCTGCTACCCTGTACGGGCCTTCCCAGTTTGGTGCGAGCTTTCTTGAGGCTCCCCGTGGGTCAGCCATGCTTGCTCGCCGTAGAACTAGATCACCAGGGAAGAAGTGTCGCTCCTTAACTCGGGAGTTGTAGTATTGAGCCAGTTTCTGCTGATATGTCACGAGTTTTACCTGGGCGTTGGCTCTTCCTTCTTCGAGCAGGTCCAAGTTTTCTCGTATTGCTTGGTTGCTCCTGGCTTCATCAAAGTGTCCCACTTGTAACTAGGGGTTGGATATCTTCACCGGAACCACTACCTCAGCCCCGTAGGCGAGATGAAAAGGCGTCTCTCCGGTGGCGGCTCTAGCTGTGGTCCGGTGGGCCCATAGAATGCTAGGGATCGAATCAATCCATGAGTCGTCCGCTTGGTCCAAGCGGGTCTTGATGTCGTGGAGGAGAGTTTGGTTGGCGTTTTCCACCAACCCATTGGCTTGGGGGTGCCCCACCGAGGTGTAGTAGTTCTAGATCCCTAACTCCGAGCACTTTTCCAGAAAGGCAGTGCTCGCGAACTATCTGCCGTTGTCGGTTGTGAGAACCCTTGGGATCCCAAATCGGCAAATGATGCTTCGCAGCATGAATTTCCAAGCTGCTTCGCTTGTTATCTTCCCCAATGGTTCAGCCTCGACCCACTTGGTGAAGTAGTCGATGGCGACTATGAGGAACTTCTTCCTCCCTTACGCTTCAGGGAAGGGTCCGAGTATATCAATTCCCCACCGAGCGAATGGGCGAGGCTCTGTTAAAGTGTGGAGCTACGTAGCTGGCTGGTGGTGCAGGTGGGAATAATTCTGGTATTGGGGACACCTTCGAACATAGTCGAGACAGTCTTGCTGCAAGGTGGGCCACCAATACCCTTGCCGGATCAGCGTCCGTGCGAGTGCTCGCCCTCCCACATGGCTTCCGCAAAGTCCTTCATGGACTTCTCGGATGGCCTGGTTGGTCTCCGTGGGGAAGAGGCACTTGAGTAGAGGGGCTGAGAGAGACCGGCAATATAGCCGGCCGTCCACAATGGTGAAGTGGGCCGCTCTTGCCCGCGTGCGCCGCGCCTCGGCATGGTCGCTCGGGAGTTGTTGCCGAAGGAGGAAATCGAGGAGATGATCCATCCAGGAGGGTTCATAGTCGATGGCGTTTACCTGGAGCGTCGGGTCATCTATGCTCGGTGCTGATAATTCCTCTATCAGGACCGATCTCGAAGTGGAGACTGCGGTGGCTGACGCTAGGTGGGAGAGAGTGTCTGCTCGGACGTTCTCTTCGCGTGGGATGTGGACCACCTCAAAGCGGGCGAATTCACTCGCCGCCGCCTTGGCCATCTCTAAGTACTTCATCATGGAGGGATCGCGAGCCTCGAACTCCCCCCTGACCTGGTTGGCGATGAGCATGGAGTTGTTGTACGCGTGCACACTTGACGCCCCAGGTGCTTTGCCATGCATAGCCCAGAGAGGAGCGCCTCATACTCGGCCACATTGTTCGTGGTCGGGAAGTTGAAACACAGGGCATACTGTAGCTCCAACCCTTCTGGTGAGAGTAAAATCAACCCTGCGCCGCTGCGCGCAGCGCAGGAAGATCCGTCGATGTATAGCTCCCAGGTGGGCCCCGAGGACTGCTCGGGTGAATCCTCGACGGGTAGGGTGCACTCAGTGACGAAGTCAGCGAGAGCCGCTTTGATCGCTATTCTTGGTCGGAACTTAATGTCGAATTCTCCTAACTCGATAGCCCACTTGACCAGCCTTCCAGAAGCATCAGGGTTCTGAAGGATTTGTCGGAGAGGCTGATCAGTGAGGACGACGATCGGGTGAGCCAGGAAGTATGGTCGTAGCTTGCGAGCAACCGTAATCAGCGCAAGGGCGAACTTTTCAGTCCGCGAATGCCGGAACTCTGGTCCTTGTAGTGCTCGGCTAACGTAGTAGATGGGCTTCATGACTCCTGCTTCCTCCCGTGCGAGCACAATGCTCATGAACTGGATGTCACGGACAGGTACAGGAGTAGCTGCTCTCCCCTTTGGGGTTTGGCGAGGACAGGAGGGGTCATCAGGTAGCGTTTCAACTCTTCGAACGCCTGCTCGCACTCCTGGTCCCAGTCGATCCATCCCTTCTTTTCGGGTGCCAGGTTGGCTTGCTTGATCAGTCGGAAGAAGGGGAGACACCATTCGGCGGCTCGGGATAGGAACCGAGCCAGGGCGGAGATGCGCCTGGTGAGGTACTATACGTCGCTCACCCGTCTCAATCGCTACATCTCTAACACTGCTTGAACCTGGTCAGGATTGGCCTCGATTCCCCGGTGGGTGACGAGGAAACCTAGAAATTTTCCCGACCGCACCCCAAACGCACATTTAGCAGGGTTGAGTTTCATGTTGTACCTTCTGAGTGTGACGAAGGTCTCCGCCAGGTCGCGCAAGTGTTCGACTGCTCGGAGGCTTTTTTACGAGCATGTCGTCGATGTAGACCTCCATGTTGCGGCCAATCCGCGAGTCAAACATATGATTGACTAGGCGTTGATATGTAGCTCCAGCGTTCTTCAGTCCAAACGACATGCGGGTGTAGCAATATAGGCCATGGTCGATGACGAACATAGTCTTGTCCTGGTCGGGCTCATGCATGCTGATCTAATGGTACCCAGAATAGGCGTCAAGGAAGCTCAGCATCTCGTGCCCGGCCGTAGCATCGACCAGCTGGTCGATCCGTGGCATGGGGAAGCTATCTTTGGGCATGGCCTTGTTGAGGTCGGTGTAGTCCATGCACATCCGCCACTTCCCGTTGTTCTTGGGCACCAGGACCACGTTGGCCACCCAGTCTGGGTACTGGGTAGGCCGGAATAGTCCTAATCGCAGTTTTTCTCCCACTTGCTCCCCGATGACGGCCTGCTGCTCGAGGTTGCAGCGCCTTCAGCATTACTGCACCGGGCGACAGGTGGGATACAACCTAAGTTGGTGCGTGATGACCTCTGGAGGAATTTCAGGGAGTTCGTCCTCGGACCAAGCAAACACATCTTGGTTGGCCATGAGGAAGCTCGCATATTCTCGCTTATCGTGCTCGGTCAGAGTAGCGCCGATCTTCAGTGTTCTTCTTGGGTCGTCCCCAACTTGGATGAGGTATAAGTCCTCAGCCAGCGCGCTCGTGCTCGGACCTGGATCTTCGGTCCTCGCCCTCTTCTCCGGTGGCACTTCTTCGGGACATCGATCACATGTGGAGATAAGATAGCACCTTCTGGACTCCCGCTGATCACCTCAGACTTCCCCCACCCCATGGAGGGTGGGGAACTTAAGCTTCTGGTGGTAGGAAGAAGGGACACCTTGAAGCGTGCCGAGGATCCCTCGGCCGATGATAGCATTGTACCCTGTCATTGCACGAACCACGGTAAAGTCGGCGAGGAAGGTTACCTCTTTTGGTGCATTCCCGAACGTGACCGGGAGCGAGATACTCCCTTCCGGGCGGATAGTCGTGCCGGAGAACCCATACAGCGGTGTATGCAATGGCGCAAGTCGTGACACATCCACACCCATGAGTATAAGACAATCGTACATAATAACGTCGGGTCCGCTTCCATTATCTACCAGAATGCGACGCACAGTACATTGGTTGATGGTGGCAGAAACCACCAGAGCATCAGAATGGGGCATAGTGACGCCTTCCAGGTCATCCTCGGAGAAAACTATGGGGTCTCCTAGATGGCCCGAGGGGGAGAGCTCTCGTGGGGTGCCATCATCGTGGTCAGCCGTGTTGATGGCCGTCGCATACCGTCGCCACATGCTCGTGCTATCACCCCCCACGACGGGCCACCAAGAGATCATCATGATCTCCTTCCCGTTGGGCCAGTTGTCGATCGGGGGAGGTGTCTTCTGTCGCCTTTCGGTGGCCTTGGCGAGGAACTTGTCGAGGAGCCCTTGTGGACGAGGTCCTCGATGGCATCTCTCAGGTTGATGCAGTCGGCGGTGTCGTGACCATGGTCTCGATGGAAGTGGCAGTACTTCTTCTTGTTCCTTGAATTTGGATCCGACTTCATCCGTGGGGGCCACTTGAGGAATGGCTCCTCGCGGATCTCCATCAAGATCTGGTCGGGTGGGGCCGTTAGGGGCGTATAGTGGCGGTAGCCACCCCTTTTCTTCTCGGAGCGGTCGTTGTGGTCCCTGTCGCGTCGCTCCCGTTTACTCCGGCCCTCTCGTGGTGGGTCGGCGGCTCTCTTTCGGTCGGGCTGGTCAGTCCCGGTCGCGTGGTGCAAGGCCGCGGTGTTCTCCTCGCAGTGTGCGTGCTTCTGGGCTAGCACGAGAAGGTCTGGAAGGGTCGTCAGGGCTTCGACTCCGAGCGCACGCCAGAGGATGTGGTCTCGCGTCCCCTGGGTGAGTGCCATGGTGGTGATGCCAACGTCGAGGTGGGGAATGCGGAGTGCCTCCATGCGGAAGCGGGAGACGAAGTCCCACAGCGTTTCTTCCTTCCCCTGCCTGAGAGCGAGCATGGTTACAGTAGACTTGGCTACCTTTCGGCAGCCCACAAAGTTCTCCTTGAACAGCTTTTTGAGCTGTTGGAAGGAGGAGATCGTCTCGGTCGGTAGGGACTCAAACCATGCTCGAGCGTTCTCCCAGAGAGTCGTGACGAACGACAAGCATTTTACGGTATCCGAGGCCCGGTGAAACACCAGGTGGGACTCGAAGCCGTACAAGTGGTCGGCCGGGTCGGTGGTGCCGTCGTAGGAGGCAAATGACGGCAGCTGGAGCTTTGGAGGGATAGGGACTTTCATGATTTCCCTGGAGAAGGGAGCATGGAAGTCCAGGTAGTCGTCGATGAGGCCGCGATTCTTGGCGGCCAGGAGGACGTCATCCAGGTACCCGACCTTGTCCTCTATCTCGTCGAACCATTGGAGCCGACGGTCCATATCTGGGTTAGAATGAAGTGGGCTGCGTACCTTGGGTGCAGGTACACTGCGTGACCGTCGGGTCCTTGCGACGGAGGCATGGGATGCCTCCCGTACTTGCCAAAGGTTTTCTCTGGTCTGGCCTCCTTCGCCCTCCCGTCGTTCAGGTGGGGCATAATGGGGCCTCAGTCTCTGGTCCCAAAGCTCTCGGCAGAATTCTACCAAGGCCCGGACCTCTTGACGGAGCTCATCTAGGTCACACGGGGTGACCTCTTGTCGGGGGTAAGCGGAGGAAGCTTCCTGCGATCCCCAGCGAGAGTTGGGTCCCTGGTGGGAGCCTGATGCCGGACGGGACCACGGACACGACAAGCTCGTGACGGCCCCTTAACGAGGGAAGCGTCGGACGTGCGCGGTTGAGAAACCGGCAGTGAGCTAGGGTGGTCGGCTCTCACTTGTGCCCGGATCGGGTCACGGGACGGAAACGCTCTCTCTCGCAGCAGCGGTGATATAAATATAAAGCGAGCTAATTGTCCCTACACATGCTCTCTAGCAGCGACATAAACAAGCATATATGAAATTAAGCAAAATGCCAAGTAAGGAGCGAGGACGATACCTCCACGCGCTCAGCGTGGGGACGACGGACCCGGCCGAAACTCGTACTCCCGGAACAATAATACACAAGATTACAGTAATACAAATCGTTGCCCACTCCACGCAGGGAGGTAAAGGGCTACACAATGGGGTCCGGGAAGACCGAATTCGGGTTAACGGGCGGCTTCTCGCGTTGATTCGGCAGCACCCGAACACGTGACGGTGGGGCCCACGTGCTGTCCGGAGGGACCGTGCGGGACCCGGTGTCACCACGATGGTGGGGACACTTGTGGAAGTGTTCCCTGGGCTGGTGGCACGCTGGTTCGCCGGTCGGAGGCCAGGCGGCTCCGTTCGGCACCGGTCAGAATGACCGACCACGGATCTGCCGGTTCTGTTTTCTGGCGCGCGCTCCGGCGAGAACGGACGCTGCGATCAGCCCCGACGTCGGAATGCGACGAAACTGGCGCCGTTGGAAAGCCTCAAAATTTCAAATCGATCTGAGCCCGTGGCGGACAGCAAGAATTCGTGGAAGGGGCTGCTGTTGGAGGAAGACAGAATTCCGACGGTGGCTCGATGGCGGCTCGATGGCGGCACGAACGGCGGCGACGGCGGCGGCACAGATGAAGATCAGAGGTTGAGAGGGGGAGATAGAAGATTGACACACTCTAGAACTGGAGGTTTGAGGAGAGGAAACCAGGGGGAGAGGAAGGGGGCACACCAAGCTTCAAGCTTTCCAACAAAATTTCTGATTTTTCACTAATTTCCACATGAAAATACACACTTTTATATGCTAGGTATCTAATCTAATCTAGACCCTTGGATCTAGGGATGGGGGATTGAAGGGCTGGGATTAAGTGTGAAACACACACAAAAATTAATACAATAATAAGGGGAGAGGGGCGCCCCCTTGACCAAGGTTAATGGGTTGAATGGGGTAGGTGGCCAACCATTGGAATGTTGACCCCTTTAACCCCATGTGTCCATATGACCAGCCCACCATTCTAGATGTCCACCTAGGATGGTTGACCAGCCCCACAAGGTGACATGGACCAATGGGAAAGGGCTGAGGGCCCCCTACCTGGACCTACTACCTAATTGCATAAAAACCCACATAATCTATGGGAATGACTCATTGGCTTATAAAGCCTTACATTTGCGTACATACTTTCCCAATGATATAAACACAAACTAAAAGGACATAAATGCAAAAGAAAAAGTACATGCTCGGCGTCGATTCCCATCAACTCTCCCCGGGTGGGAGGAACTCGACCCCGTCGAGTAGGGGTAGGGATGCTCGAGTACTCCGGCGGATCCGTCACCGTGCCAAGTAGCGCGGGTATGCTCCACTCCAAGTGATCGTCACCTGCTCATTTCATATATACTCGATATGCACGAACTGCTATGGGCTAAAGGTGGACACTCCGAGTGGGGCACTCTCAAAAGGGAAGGAAGCGGCTCGAAGACTCACTAGGAATCACCGCTGAGTCCCTGTAGGTGACTAATCCGAGTTTAGATATAGAACCGATCCCATACTCATCGAATGAGTCCACTCACCTCTTACTCATAAGAGAACAACAACGAGCTTGCACAAGACACATGCAGACAGACATACCACACAAAGAAAAAGCACACTGACTCATCTATGACCCTAGACATACCTAATGTTAGTCCGACCCGTACATGGGTGATGGCGGACCAGGACACCCGAATGTGTGCCATGCATGCATTTGACGTAACCAGAGGTTGACGTCATGGGGAACTCCTAGACATACTACGATGCACCAATCATGGACATTGGGCTTGGATGCGGGAAGTCCGGGAGGTGCGAGTGGTTTAGAGGGATCGGGGAAACCAAAGTCTTCCTTACCCCCGAATGATGGTTCGAACCTATGGCTATGTGGAGTTTGCTTGGCCCGAGTGGAAAAGGTGGGATAGTGAACTCCGCGGAAGAGGTGGAGTGAGTATGAAAGCTCGGGAGGTTCACTAGTGAAGGGGTCAAAAGGGTCGAAGAAGGTATGACCCCATGAAGTGGATTCTCCCATGACTCGGTCCCAATTTAAGAATTCATAATCACCATCATACATTGTGAGCGGTGGGACGACGGACATGTGTAGAAAATAGGACTCCTCCCTTGGGCAAAAGGGAACGAAGTCGGACTCGGCCGGCATCGGGAGGAGTAGAAGAATCTCCGTGGTGACACACCCCACGGTGCACACAGAGGTAATGGACCCTAAGGCCGGATGGGTGAAGCTAAGACTAGCGGGTTGGTCAAAGCCTCGGGCCAGTAGGTACGTCAACTTCCATTGTGAATCTAATCCCATGACAAGATCATCCAACGTGTCAACATGGTGACTAGATCGAAATGTGGTATGGAAGGAATTCACTGGCACTAAAGGAGGATGGGGTCCATAGGTGGGAAGGGAGGTGGGACCAAGCCATCCTTGAGCCAACTAAGAAGTGGCTCGGCTATGAAAAGCGTACCCGTTAGAAACACGGGTGACTGGGGCTTGGGTGGCTCCAAATGAGAGGGTTCCGAATTGAGATCGGAAGGTGAGGGTGACAATGGAGCACTCTCGGGTGGTGAAGGAATTGGGTTAGGTAGTCCGATCGGCTCGGGACCCGGTTGGGAGGTAGATGTTTGTCAAAGGGTTCGACCTCTAGAGCGAGAAAAATGAGACTCAAAGGGCTCGACCTCTAGAGCGACCTTATAAGATTGCGCCAGCGAGAACGCGTCGCGGACAAGACATTCAAGTTGGAAGTGAAACCGCAAATCTCTCCGGAACTGAAATGCAGTCGTGGTGCTCTCCTCTCCCAAGCCATATTCCAACCGGTACTTATCATAGTCCCGGATGTACTCGGACACGGACCTATCACCTTGGACGGGTCGACATGGGTTGGCCATTGGTGCCGAAAAGGTGGGAATGGATCCCTAGGAATGGGTATGCAAGGCCATTTAGACAAGACACTAGACCGACTATGCACGGTTTGGGATGCATGCACACTAAGGACAAGACACCAAGACTCGGTACGTGACGGAGTTAATCGATCTGAAGATCACTCGCGCAAGTGTGCGGCCTTCCTGATAGGCGTAGCCTAACGCTCGGACAACACCTTTTTATATACTGATTATTGGTATGCAAATGTAACTCCTAAGACCGACTTAGACACTTAGACTTAAATGACACTCTTTTCTTTTTTTTTGGACACCCTAGACTCAAACTCGCTCTGATACCAAATTGATGCGGGACGGGACCACGGACATGACAAGCTCGTGACTGCCCCTTAATGAGGGAAGCGTCGGACGTGCGTGGTTGAGAAACCGGCAGTGAGCTAGGGTGGTCGGCTCTCACTTGTGCCCGGATCGGGTCACGGGACGGTAACGCTCTCTCTCGCAGCAGCTGTGATATAAATATAAAGCGAGCTAATTGTCCCTACACGTGCTCTCTAGCAGCGGCATAAACAAGCATATATGAAATTAAGCAAAATGCCAAGTAAGGAGCGAGGACGATACCTCCACGCGCTCGGCGTGGGGATGACGGACCCGGCCGAAACTCGTACTCCCGGAACAATAATACACAAGATTACAGCAATACAAATCGCTGCCCACTCCACGCAGGGAGGTAAAGAGCTACACAATGGGGTCCGGGAAGACCGAATTCGGGTTGACGGGCGGCTTCTCGCGTTGATTCGGCAGCACCCGAACACGTGACGGTGGGGCCCACGTGCTGTCCGGAGGGACCGTGCGGGACCCGGTGTCACCACTGTGGTGGGGACACTTGTGGAAGTGTTCCCTAGGCTGGCGGCACACTGGTTCACCGGCCGGAGGCCAGGAGGCTCCGTTCGGCACCGGTTGGAATGACCGGCCACAGATCTGCCGGTTCTGTTTTCCGACGCGCGCTCCGGCGAGAACGGACGCTGCGATCAGCCCCGACGTCGGAATGCGACGAAACTGGCGCCGTTGGAAAGCCTCAAAATTTCAAATCGATCTGAGCCCGTGGCAAACAGCAAGAATTCGTGGAAGGGGCTGCTGTTGGAGGAAGACAGAATTCCGATGGTGGCTCGATGGCGGCACGAACGGCGGCGGCGGCGGCACAGATGAAGATCAGAGGTTGAGAGGGGGAGATAGAAGATTGACACACTCTAGAACTGGAGGTTTGAGGAGAGGAAACCAGGGGGAGAGGAAGGGGGCGCACCAAGCTTCAAGCTTTCCAACAAAATTTTTGATTTTTCACTAATTTCCACATGAAAATACACACTTTTATATGCTAGGTATCTAATCTAATCTAGACCCTTGGATCTAGGGATGGGGGATTGAAGGGCTGGGATTAAGTGTGAAACACACACAAAAATTAATACAATAATAAGGGGAGAGGGGCGCCCCCTTGACCAAGGTTAATGGGTTGAATGGGGTAGGTGGCCAACCATTGGAATGTTGACCCCTTTAACCCCATGTGTCCATATGACCAGCCCACCATTCTAGATGTCCACCTAGGATGGTTGACCAGCCCCACAAGGTGACATGGACAAATGGGAAAGGGCTGAGGGCCCCCTACCTGGACCTACTACCTAATTGCACAAAAACCCACACAATCTATGGGAATGACTCATTGGCTTATAAAGCCTTACATTTGCGTACATACTTTCCCAAGGATATAAACACAGACTAAAAGGACATAAATGCAAAAGAAAAAGTACATGCTCGGCGTCGATTCCCATCAGAGCCCCGCCCCCGGTTGCTAGCGTTGTGGAGGCTTCCATGGGGCACCATAACCTTTTGCTCTGATTCCCAAAGACAGCGCCAAGAAGTGTAGCGGTAGGAAAATAGTTCCTATGCCACGTACCACCTTCTCTATTTATTTGTTGGGGGAGTCATCTCGCGTCCGTGGAGGCCTGCAAACACCAAGAAACCAAAGAGGTGTCAGAAGGAGTCCCGGGTGTTATCCTAGGGGACAACCCTCCGATGTTTAAGTCAGCAAGAGATCAACGAGCAATAGAGAAGAGCGAAGTGAGAGAGAAGCAGAGTTCGTAGTAGACGATCCGAGAGACGTGTAGGTCCTCTGCACGCGTGCTCGCCGCTCCCAATGGGTACTTGAAGAGTGCTCATTGGGTGGTAAGGCCGTGCAGGAGGAGGATTCTCTTTGGGCGTAGCGGGTAGCCTCTCTGTCGTCGTGGCAGGTCTGGTTGCTCTATTCTCAGTAGGACGCTCTTATGGCAGAAGTATCTACCGTGTCCTCTTCTCCTCTGTCGATGTCCCTTTTATAGGGGCTGTCCTGGAGCGAGGGACCTCATCCCTTGAGAGGGAAGGATCCGCTTAGTAGAGTAACATTCCCCCGCTATATTGGCGGGAGTTTTCCGTTGGGGGGCGATATCCTCGGCGTCGGTCGGTCCCTGGGCAAGTCTTACGGCGCCCATGGGGCGTGCTCTCCCGTTACGGGGTCAAGGCCGACGTCGTGGGGGCAACGGTCGGTCGTCGGAGTGTCCTCCGGCGAGAACTACGCTTCCCCTTACTGTAGTATCTAATGTCAGGTCGGATTGGGCCGTTTCTTGCAGCTTGGTGGGCCACATATGTTGGTGACGTGCTCATCGAGAGCTCTTTTGACATGGGCTGGTTGTTACTGGGCCGGATGTGGGCCAAACTGAATTTACCCTCCTCACGTGGGATTAGACGAGATCCACGGTAGCAAATTGCAACGCTAGGATGATGGTCGAATCTCAAGACGGAAGTCCCGAGCATCAAGAGGTGTCCTCTGATCACCAAAGTAGGTCTTCCTCCACAGAAAGAGAAATTCTTACTAGGGGATGATGTTTCTCAAAAAAACCCTGTGATGCTTTAGTTAGTGAAGAAAAGTGGAGATCAAAAGAGAGAGAGAGAGAGAGAGAGAGAGAGAGAGATCGTTCTATAGAGGGCAATTTGTGCATATCTCCGGGGGTTGTCACGACTAACCTTTTAGCTCCACTTTGTTTGGGACTTACCTCAAGATTATCCTTATTTTAGTCCAAGCTTAAGTCATTTTATTTTGATGGGAGTAGATTTAGATAACCTGCTTAAAAGTAACTTACTCTGACTTAAGTCAGATTAACCTATCCCACCTCCACAGGTGAGATAATTTAATCCAGTGTCATGTCAAAGTAAAAAAGCGTAAAAGTGGATAAAATAACTCCACTTAAATTTAATCGGGCTATCTTTAATCTCAAAATAAAGCGGTGCTTATAGGGGAAGAGTCCGAGTGCTAGTATGACTACTTTTTCAAGGGAGATACCGTGCAATCGTTAGAATAAGGTATGTGGTGTTGGAACCCCGATTGATTAACAGTAAGAGAACACAAATCTAAATAATCATGTCAAGATTGTGAGGTTACCTATCTTAATAATACACGTAAGATTCGTGTGTGATAGACTAATTTCGAAGGTGGATTTCCTAATGATACCTCCACGAACGGCTGATATCATCGTATGGTGATATGTTGCCAATGCCATCCTATTGTTTGGAATTCAGAATATGAGGGGAGTCCGTTCTGAAAAGAGAAGCATGCCACGTGTCGATGGCCAAGGGGATCAGCTGGTATCAATGGCCTTGTAATCTATCATATAAAATATATACACCCTTCAAAATGAACATGTCTAATTAAATAGTTGCAGTTAACGTTTTCGGTTCGTAGGCCATCAACTTTGAAAGAATAGTAAGATGATATGTAAAAGAATATTAAATGTAAAAAAATCTCCCTAAAGCTCACATGATCCGATGAAGTCGCATATATCTACATGCCATCTTAATACATTAGCAATCATAATCTGAGGATGGGCTCGTCATTTCAACATTTAAACTATAGTTAAAGTTATGTTAGGCGAACGAAAGTCACGGCAATAATCGAACCACAATTATTTGGATATATTCAGGGACTTTCCTTTTAAACTATGATGAAATGTGGGTCAAGGATGTGTGTGTGCATAAATAAGAAGGTTATTGGGGTACACATGCAAATGTTCCTTAATATTATTATTATTTTTTGTCTAAGCTCTAAAGTCAAGGTCAGACAGAATGGTTGGTTCAGTTTTCCTAACATACATACGTATATATATATATATATATATATATATATATATACACATATGCCTCCTAAATTAGGCGCGTGATGAAGAATCCTCGGGCAACGTCTGAACCCAAGAATTTAATAATATGCCCATCAACAAGCGAACCCTCCACGAAAATTCTCTGATCGATCTGGGAGGGCGGCATCGGCATCCAGCCAGCACACCTCGAATTGAACGAAGAGTAGCTAGCTGTTCTTTGGATCCGAGAGCAGCCTCTTAATTACCTGTTGCAACTCTTCCCCTCCTGCACAACCCCTGCAGCATATGTAGTACACATCGGCGGCCATCGTGGTTTGGCTCCACCGGCCTCGATCGGCCCTGCGGTCATGGAGAACTTCAACTGCTTCAACGGCTTTGGCGATGATCGGCACCCCGTCGCAGACGGCGTCAGCGGCTCCCTCCGTCGCAGGGTCGACGAGCTGTTCTCGCTCCTGTGGGATGTGTCACTCGGCGGCATGACCAACCTCCTCCTCCTCCGCCGGAACGCTCGCAGATTGGGGGACGAGATGACCCAGCTCGAAGAACTGCGATACGACCTCCACCGCCGGGCAAACGCCGGGGCAGCCCTGCCCCGGACGGAGATCATGCGCCAGGTGCGGGGGTGGCTCGACAGGGTGGAGAGGCTCCGTTCGGAGGTCACCCAATTCGAGGCCGCTCTCGACCGGCAGTCCATCTACATCACCGGCCTCTCTCTGGGCTACAGCGCCGTCGACCACCTGAGGAGGGCACAGGAGCTGGCCAGGCAGGGGAGCAGCTTCGGCGGCGTCACCGTCCCCGCCGCGCCAGGAGCTGACACCCTCGACTTGGAGATGGACGAGCTGACCGTGATGAGGAACGACCTGGTGAGGACCGTCGAAGCACAGGAGGCGGCCGATCCACAGGTGAGACGCACCAACCTGGTGGAGTCGTGGGTGAAGAAGGTGGACGGCCTCCTCCTGTGCTCTTCTGCCTACACCGCCGAGACCACTACCGAGGAGGTCATCGACATGCTGAAGCGGGTGCGCCTGTTGAAGGCCCAAGGCGACGACTACTTGCTGCAGGAGCACGACGTGGTGAGCCGTTTGCCCCCAGATGCTGTAGAAGAGGTTCCAAGCATACCAAATTCCGCTATCGTAGGAGGGGAGGAGGCACTGTCGCAAGTCCGAGGCTACTTGAGGGAAGAAGAAGGTGGGATCATAGGGATCTACGGCATGGGGGGCGTCGGCAAGACCACCCTCCTCAGGAAGCTCAACAACGAACTGCTGCAGCCGGAAGGACATGGAAGCACGTTCGACGTCGTCGCCTGGGTCACCGTGTCGAGGAACCTCAACATCTTGGCCATCCAGTACGGCATCGGCAGGAGGATGGGTCTCTCTTTCTCCACGGATTTCTCCGATCCCGGCGCAATTCGTCGAGCACATGATCAAGCCAAGTCCCTGCTCAGAGCACTCTGTCGAAAACGATTCTTACTGCTGATGGATGATGTGTGGGAGAGGCTGGATCTGGAGGAGATCGGGATTCCTCACCCTGCAGGTCGGAAGGGCTGCAAGATAGCATTCACCACGCGCTCTGTTGAAGTCTGCAGCGACATGGATGCCGATGAGAAGGTTGCTGTGAGGCCACTGGACGAGACCCAATCATGGAACTTGTTCTGGCAAAAAGTGGGCAAGAACGATGCCCTCAACGATCCATCCATACGTCCGCTGGCGAAGGAGGTGGTGAAGAGATGTGGGGGCTTACCCCTAGCTCTGATCACCGTCGGGCGGGCCATGGCGGGCAGAGAGAACCACAACGAGTGGAACCATGCCATACAGTCCCTGGATGATTCGGCAACGGAGCTCCGAGGCATGGAGCTTGTTCTCTCCAGTCTCAAGTTCAGCTACGATAGCTTGGAGAACGACACGCTGCGGAGCTGTCTTCTGTACTGTGCCCTGTTTCCGGACGCCGCTGACATCCCAAGAAGACTTCTTGTGGAGTACTGGATCGGCGAAGGGTTCTTGGATTACGGCGGGAAGGATCACGACATCAACCGCGCTCGCAACAAGGGGCATTTCGTCGTCAGCCGCCTCCAGGACGCCTGTTTGCTGGAGCCCAGGGAGGTGCTGCTGTGGGGAGAAGCGGTGGGGTTGCATGATGCGGTCCGAGACATGGCTCTCTGGCTAACGAGCGGCAAGTTCGACAGACCCAACATGTTCTTGGCGTTGGGTGGAAGACATGACGTGCCTCCGGTCGAGCACTGGGAAGATGCCAGGAGAATCTCCTTTGTTGAGAACCACACAGCTGAAGTATCCTCTGTTGCAGCTCCTCCCAATTGCCCGCACTTGTCGACGCTGCTGCTGGGCTCCAGCCGACTGGGAGGATCACTTGCAGTGGCAGGTGGCTTCTTCAGGTTCATGCCTGTTCTCCGGGTCTTGGCTCTGTCAAACACCGGCATGAAACGTGTTCCTGACGAGGTGGGTCTGCTGGTTCAGCTGCGATGCCTCGACCTGTCGAGCACAAGGATCAGGGCGCTGCCCAAAGAACTGGGCAATCTGATCATGTTAAGGCAACTGTTCCTGGCGTACACCTTCGAGCTCAAGAGGGTGCCCCGGGAGGCCATCGCGGGCCTCAAAAATCTGCAATTATTGGACATGTATGAAAGTGGGTATGAGTGGGATGGTGACACAGAGCAGAGGGAGAACGGCCAGCAGCACGATCAGCTTGGAGGCGGCGGCTGCCTCCTGGGGGTGAGGGACTTGGAGGAGCTGTCCCAGTTGCGTAACCTCAGCATCACACTGTTCTGGGATCAAAATTCCGTACCGAGGCTGGCCGGTTCAAATCTGCTGCTGAGGAGTTCCACTCACCTCGCCCTCCGGCTAACTGAAGACTTCGACAGGGCTAAACCCTGGTTAACGCAGCTGAGGCATCTCTTTCTAGCCGACGAAGAGCGGCACCACCACCGTGAAGGGCTGTGGTTCGGCCCCGGGGAGCTCCCGAACCTCCTGAACCTCGTCTTGCTCGGCTTCAACTACTCGCCCATCAACATCCGAGCGGTTCCGGGCCTTGATGCACCACCCCTCCGCAGCCTCCAAGCCTTGAGGGTTGATCAGTGTAGCCTGGTCGAGGACCTGACGTGGGCTGGGCAGCTGCCCTCCCTCCGTGAACTGCAGGTGTATCGCTGTGACTCCATGGGGGAGCTGCTGAAGGACGACGACGACGACGACCAAGCGGGGAGAGGAGAGACCTCGGGAGACTGCGACTACGACATGGGTTCCTTCCCCAGGCTCAAGAGTATGGTCCTCGGTGAGCTGAAGAGCTTGAACTGCATCGGCAGGCGGCGTAATTATTTGCTCCTTCCTTGCTTGGAAGAACTGCAGGTGCTCGGTTGTCCGGAGCTGAGGCGGCTGCCCTTGGGACCCAGCAGCGCACCCAAGATGAGAAAGATCACCGGCGAACAGGAGTGGTGGGAGGGGCTGGCGTGGGACATGACCCACGACGACGGCAGCAGCGCCCCGACCAGGTTGATTGCTTGTTTCCACATCGATGTCCCTCTCCCCTCTACATGCGAGGACGAGCTACAAGGCTCGGATGATACCACGGACGAGGACGAGGACGAGGACGAGATGGGAGACGGTCTAGATGAGGACGACGATATGGACTTGGATGACGGCGCGACAGAGGACGACGAAGACATGAACGAGCCTACGGACGCTGAGGAGTGAGGACGTCTGAGTAACGGTCAACACCTCTATGCATGGATCGTTGGAGCAAAAGCTTAACTTGTTAATTAATTTAGTCCTCTTGTTCACTCGATCTGAACGACGTCCGACAACCATACTGTGCCTCCTCCTGATTGCTGTTGTGACATCTGTGAAAGATGACGTGGGAAGATGAAACTTCCAAGGTTAGGCTGAGGAGGAAAGATGGGAGGAGGATGAACGGAGAGACGGCGACATGCTGGACTGGCCCGGCCGGAATACCGTGGCCGTCGTAGTAGCGACTTCACGTGATAATAATGCATGCGACAACCCTCCCATCCCTTCTCCATCCCACTTATACGAGCAAGGATGGCAATTTAGATTTCGGGTCCAAAATAGAATAGCGTTGATTTTAATTTTGATTTGAAATTAAGTAAAATATTAATTTTTATAAGAGAGTTGACATTTAATTTCATCCGATTAATTTCAGATCGAAATCGATACGTTTAAATCAAAACATATCAATTTCGATCTAAATTCTCATCCATATATACGAGTTTATCGGAGACTGATGAGCGTAACCCAAGACGATGATCGAGGAAGCCTGAGACTAGAAGAGGGCTCTGATCTTTTGAGATGATGATCGAGGAAGCCTGAGGCTAGAGGAGGGCTCTGATCTTTTGAGATTTTTTGAGGAGCTGGGTTAGATTCCAAGTGGAAGAACTCTTGGCAGATGAAAAATGCCGAAGGAACGAACGAGAAACGTTCCCCACTTTCATACCTGCTGTGGCATGGATGAATCTGATTCGCTCAGCCTGTAGACTGTACACCAACAATCCACCGTAAACTTGAGGAAAACCCCTTACCAAGACTTCTTTAGAAGGATCAAAAGAAGTGGGAAAGACTTTCTAGGTGATGCGAGCATTAGTAGTCTTGGCACTCACAATCCATTGTTCCCCAGCTAACTAACAGCAACAGTAGGACCGAGTGCGTAGCGGCTGGTTTGCGCCCGGAAAGACTACTAATCAGGTTCTATTTCGGGTACTCGGCGTGTGAATGGATTTTGTAAATTATCGTATCCGCCACTACTGCCCAACAATTGGACCTTACTGGGTCAAACAAGTCCAACCCAAATGGAATTCGACTCGAATTTCTCCCATTTTATCAGTCCGGATGAACAGTACTCAGAACCAAATAGAAACATGTTGCTGGAATGATCACAAAATTATTACAGTATTTGTGAGAGGGCTACTTTGACTGCTCAAGATCATCGTCGTCGTCATTATCAGAGCCTTTGTCCCATTTATTTGGGATACCCGACCTCAAGATGAATGAACAAAAGAGTCGATAAAACAACAGAAAATAGTAAACAACATGGGTTTTGTGTTTTTGAAGAGGCAGTTAACAAATTTTAGCAGGCATCCAAGTCCCGGCATGGAGGCGGTTTCGGCTCCCCTAGCAAAGTGGTGTTGCCCCCAGCAGGACCGCTCCTTATACGCAAGGGGTTTTGTGTGCCAACCTGTGAAAGAAGGGTGATGTATCAAACAGGAGCCCATATGCCTTAACATATCAGTCTTATGTTGTCAAAGACTTACAGGTGGAGCTTCTCCTCTTCTCAACATCTCAACGATCTCAATTACTCTCTTTGGAGTAACGTCTTCCTGAACGATGTAAACACTCATAGTTAAACACGAGATACATAGAGAAAAAATAAGCAGCGAGTCCATCGTATAGCCCAAAACATAAGACACTGAACGAAATATCTAGGATATATGGATACTCCAAATTTGAGTTTGATCAGGAACTAACGTAGTAATTGTAAGTGTATCCTTCTGAACCCTTTGAATAGTCAGCCACAGTGATCATGGGCGCATTTACACAGCATCCCTGCGGAAACCAACAGTCAAGACAAAAGTTTAAAAGCAAACAGCATGAAGCACTTGTGGATAGAGATGGCATGTACTCTTTCCTCATTTCACTGCCTTCAGTACAAGACAATCTTATCAGATGCCACCAAGAAAATAATAGAATCAAGATTAATGAAATTCTGGACTTCTGCGCAAGTGAAAGAAAAATCCTCAAACAATTAAATGCCTAGGTACGCACCATGCATTCCATTTCCCCAACAGAAAACAAGCCATCTGCAGTCACCTCTGCCAAGAAGAAATAAAGGGTAACTAACAGCACTCATCCCAAACTGATATACAGATATAGACTGTGTATTAGCAAAAGGAAATGAATGCAGGTTAGAATAGAAAGAAAGGAAGAAAAAGAGAACAATGAACACGAGTTGTGTGAAGCAGCTTACCATTCCGCTTGACACCCAGATGTTTGAGTAATGCCTCTTCTATTTGTCGTGAACCACGTATCATGCAGGGAGTGGTTCCACATACCAAGAGGTGATACTTACCAACCTTCACAGTACAGAGACATTGTAAACTAGTTGCATTCAAATGTGTTCTCTTCATCAATAATGCAATTTAAAGATGAACAAGAACCCTGTATGCTAACTAACCTTTGACCGATTGAACATAGAATAAAATGTGGCAACCTCGTACACCCGAATAGGAGCCACTTCTATGATCTTAGCTATCTGTCATGAACAACACAACTCAGATATGCAGGTGGGCACCGCCAATACAAAATGTGTCATGCTCGGATGTCAAGGGATATCAAAATAATAACGAAAATCAATAATAGGCTTGCATGATAGGTAACAATCTGTACAGGAAAACAACTTAGCATGACAGCTCATGATGTTCATCCAGATTTGATTGGCTAAATACCTACTAGCACCAAAAGAGTACATCTCCCAGTCCCCCGATTGAGGGGGCTCCTGTGGTCCCCAGTGAAAAGTGTTATACATCTGTATTTGCAGAAAACCTCTGTTAGCCAAAGCTACAAAGCTGGCTTGGGGGCTGCTTTGAGAATAGGGAATCACCACTCCTTCATCAGGAGCTGCTGGGATCCCCTCAGTCACATGACTGAGAGGATCGAATTCTGAGCACCCCCCACCAAAAAGAAAGGAAAGTCTCCATATGCATATTGCAAATCAACCATTAGCCCTTTTAACTACGCTGATCTGTTGATATCTCACCATTATTTTCTTTCCATTCTCGTGTACAAAGTAGCTAGATTACTGTTGCACCCGTAATTTTTTCGAAATATTTCGAGAATTTCATTCCAAAACAACCGACGAAAAATTACGGTGTAGCGCCGATGTCGTCAGACCGTGGAATACCTCCGTGATTTAGGGTCTATCGACCCGATCATACAATCACAAACGGCGTCGCAACAAAGAAAATTAGGAGGAAAAATATGCATGCAAACCTGTCAAAGTAGCCGAGCAAGTGTATCACACGGCACGGACGGGCGCAGAGATTCCTCTCCAAGCAAGCAACGCACAACCAAACAACAAACAAGACGATCCGCCGCCTCCGCACGAGTCTCCACCAACGTACGGCTGCCACGCGGTGGGGAGTGGGCCTCGGGAGCAATAAATGTTGTATGGGGACTTCTCCTCAACCCAGGGTGACAGAAACGGGGGAAAAAGACGTCGAGAGGGGCCAAAGGGGGCGCAGCAAGGTCATTTGACCCTGCTGGCCTGCACGTGAGGGTGGCCGCCCCTCGGGGGTCGCGCCCACCCCGCTGGGCCTCCAGCTGGGTCTGCCGGCGGGGTCAATTGACCCCCCCCCCTCTCGGGCCCGCGCTCAAAAAAAAAGAAAGAAAAAGAAAAGAAAAAAAAGGGAGAGGGGTGAAAAAAGATTTTTGCCACCCCACCTTTACAAAAAAAATGATTTTTGAACCCCACCTTGTCAGAATTGGGGCTAAAACTCACTTTTTTGACAGAACCGGGACAATTCTCCACATTTTTGTCAACCTGGGTCCCCCCACCTTCTATAAATAGACCCCCAAGGGTCCGGACTCAATATACACGGAGAATGGACGAAGCATCCAACACTCGGAGTTTGCTCGTTTGTTTTGAATCGTGAGGGGTAAGTCCCCGGATCTTGTATTTATACCTCTGAGGGGTATTGTTGTAATTATGTCCCTCGGCGGGCCGTGTTTGTAAGTTTCTATGTCCCGGGACGATTAAACTATGTAGTTCTGCCCCTCTAACGGGGGAATTACGAAAACGTCCTCTCCGGGTTTGCGAGAAATAAAAAGTCATGTTATTTATAGTTATACCCTGCAATTTCTTATAATTGGGGCTACGCCCCCTGCCTCCAACGTCAGTGCGGATCTTTGTAATGTACAGTCGACAACTCACGGACAACTCTTGTACCCGCTTGGGCCATAAATGAATCCGTTGTATTCTACAAATCCCCGGGGAAAATTATAAGAAAAATCCCTTGACTTGTGGGAATTGCGTATATATCCCTCCTTCGGCAAAATTGACAGATGTGTGCCTTCTATGAAGTCCCTTGTCATTCCTTCGGTCCGAGAGTGTTGTCAGCTCAGTCCGACACTTGGGTGCGACCACAAACCTAGGTCTATAGAGGGTGTGATAAAATTACCAAAATACCCCTGTGACCTAGAAATGGCCTAGTCACCCCTAAAACCCTTCATAAATGGTCTCAGCGCCTTGAAAAGTCAAAAACCCGGTTCTACTTCCGCCCCAACCCAAAAATTTCTGAGATACCCCTGACCTGGTAAAATTGTCAAAATACCCTTAGGAAGGTAAAATTACTAAAATACCCTTGGGGTCCAGGAAACATCCCGCCACTTCAAAAATGCCTACGGCTCTTGCAAAATTGCATTCATCCCCCCGCCCTGAATTCAAAGGTTTTGCTCGAACTTCAAAGTCTTTGGCGAAATCCTAGCCTAGTAAATGTGTTGGTGGTAAACGAGTGGTCATCGAGCGTCACCGGAGTGAGCCTGCCCTCCACATCCGAACCCATGGAGGAGACTTTGGGATTTCTTTGACAGTCAAACAAAGGTGTTCGGACGTTAGGCCGATATAAATCAACATTGACCGCGGTCAGTGGGGAGAGGTCCAACACCCAAACCCAAATCGTTTGATACAATGCACACCCACGGAACAAACCTCTACACATAGAGAGATGTTTCTTTTCAAAAAGAACATATTTATTTTTCTATAAAAATTCCGTGGCCGACAATTACTGTCCTGGAATGTGCAGCAAAAGATAGAACATGGAAATTTTGGCACACTAGAAGACTTTCCACAAGCAAAAACAAAAATCCTAACATACCAAAAGACCTTCAAAATGGTGCAAGAAGTCAGATTAGAAATGATCAAAATTCATAAACGTAGTCTAGAGGTAGAGTTGCAGATAAAGTATGATCCCATAAGCTGGAACAGTTGAGCAAACCCGTGTTTGCTTAGTTTTCTGATATCAAAAAGAGGAGGGCTGATCTGTTGGGTTTGTGGGTCATTCTGAGCAATTGAGGTTTATTTGGTCTTAATGTCCATCTCCCTTGGCATTCAAAAAGGGGCACAAAGGGAACAAGAAGGCAAGTATAAAGATGCAATCAGATCAGAATAAGTGACTGAAAATATGATGTTGGAGGTGTCTTTCAGATCAAATAGACCGATAAAAGTGACAAGACATTTAAAATTGACAATAGACACTTAAAAAAATAGCCTCACAAAGGAATAAATATGATATGATCCAGAAATATTTAAAGTTAGGATACCTTGCATGGACGAGAGCCAAAGCAGACATAATTTAACTGTATCATATATTAAAAAGTGATTAGAAAGGTTTGAAGTACAAAAGGTAATATCAGCATCAGCTTATGGTCGGCAATATTTTAGGTTACTACTGCTATAGCGAACAATTGAAGCCATGGTCACATCTCTCTCTCTCTCCAGAAACCTGGAACGAAACTATTTTGTACAAGAGAAATGCTTATTACCGAGATAGCCGGGTAGTAATGCTTTGTTGGAACCACCGTGTAGAACCGCATTGGTCCACATAGTCTATCAGATTTCGCGCATTTCTGAGGCGACATCGTACCACCATCATGACGCCAATGAGATTTCAAAAAAAAAAAAAACTTTCCCTCCATGCTATTTGTCACCCTTATTATACTATTTGTCTCCCTTATTATGCTATTTGTCACCCTTAATTGGAGACTACTCGTGGATATGAGTGACTTTGTCCCCCTTAATTGGCTATTTATCTCCCTTAGATATCTATCTGTCACCCTTAGATAGCTATTTGTCCCCTTATTATGCTATTATCACCCTTAACTAGAGACTGCTCGTGAACATGAGTGACATTATGTCCCCCTTAGTTGACTACTTGTCTCCCTTAGATATCTTTTTGTCACCCTTAGATATTTATTTGTCTCCCTCATTTCTCCCTTTTTTTATACAGATTCACATTCCCAATGCAAAAAAACTATTTGTCATCCTTAGTTGGCTATTTGTCACCCTTGACACTAACAGTGACAAATAACTAACAGTGACAAATAACAAGTTAAGGGTGACAAATAACTTTATGGAAAATGACACAAGCATTTAAGGAGCATTTAAGGAGCCTGCTAAGTAGGGCCCGCGTGCCAATGCATGGACCAATAGCGTGCTGGACGGGTGTTTACACGCGGAAAAAATATAAAATGTATAATTCCGATTTATCGGAAAGAAATAACATGCATATTTGTTTTGGCTTTTTAAATGCTTGCATGTTATAATTTCCGCGCGCGTGTTTAATCAGACGATTTAAGAGTTCGTGTACTGGACTCTTCCCCACCGACCGGAATCGGTGTTAATTTACATCGGATAAATCCGAACACCCTTGATTAAAACTGCTAAAGATCGTTTTCTTGCCCTCATAATATTGACTCTTTTCACCGAAATATTAGTTCGAGAGAAAATATTTCCTTTTGCCCCAAGATAGGGCATCATTGCAATTTTCCCTCCATGCGAGGGTTTATTTGTAATATTTCCTTCATGGAAGGGTTTTAATGCAATTTTCCATCAAGCCGGATTTTTATGTAATGTGCCTTTCAACATTTGTTCCTTCTGAAATTTCATTCATTTTTGCTCATATCTTGGATATTTGCACAATTTTACGAGATTTGAGGGTATATTTGCAATCTTCAATTTCTTCATGAACTAGACATGTTGTTCGCCAACTTTGGACACATTTGGAATCATAGGAACTTTTTCTATAGACTTTCTGATTTCCAAAACTCTTGCATAACTCCTTGGGGCATTTATGTGATTTCCCAAGACATAGGGGTAAATTTATAATTTTACACATTGAAACCTTCCATAGAGTCTTGGACATGAAAATATTCTAACATGCTCCTTTTAATCAATCAACATAGCTGCATGTAGTAGCATTTGAATCCTCTTGAATCCATTTGACTTCATTTGTACATAACATGCTTGCTGGAGGGTACTTTAGTAAAGTATCCTCCTTAAGTAAATCCTCCACATAAAATAGGGTTTTGTCTTAACAAAAACCAACAAGAGAAGCTTGCGACCTGCTGGCTGCGCTGCCCCTTTTTCCTTGCGGCTGTGGACTTGCTTCTTGCTGTGTAGCCTTTTTGCTGTCTTGCTGTGTATTCTTCTTCTTGCCGTTGTCTTCTTGTGGGAGCATCTTCTTATAGTGGTTTGGCGCAAGGGCGGAGGAGCTCCATTGGCCTTCTCCTCCGGTTGAATCCCAAGAGGCAAGCCCTTTGATCTTCCTCCTCCCTGTCTCTTCTCCTTCCAGCATTTATTTCTTCTTTTCTCTTCTTTTCGGCCTGCTGCAGGGCGGAGGCAGGCCCCTCCGGCCTGTGCAGGGCGAACAGAGGCCTCCTCCGGCCTGTCAGCAGGTGGAGAGGACTTCTCCGGTCAATTCAGCCTCCAGAGAGGGGTTTTTGGAGGCAGGCCCCCTCCGGCCTGTGCAGGGCGGAGAGAGGCCTCCTCCGGCCTGTCAGCAGGTGGAGGGGACTTCTCCGGTCAATTCAGCCTCCAGAGAGGGGTTTTTGGCTCTAATCTGCTATAAAAGGACTCCCGTACATCAGAAAAAATCTCACCTCAACAAGTGGAGCTTTTCTTTTTGCCCTTTTTGTCTTGTACAGAGGATCTCCTTCTTTGATTCATCCTTTGAGAACATGTGGGTGACATAGTATGCCACCTCTGTGACTTCCAATTCTTTATCAAATGAGCTTCATCAAGAATGAGATATTTCCACTTCTTTCGCTTGAAAACTTTTGAATCTTGAATAACAGCCTATAAGTTGTGATGCAAATATGGAAGGAATTTGGCTTTAACCAACCTTGCCTCTTATACTTCCTTTCTTTTGCATTCCCTAATCCTTGCTTGATCCATTAGATGGGCCAAACATTGTATGAGTTTTGCTAGAACCTGTCTGGTGTAAGCAAAGATGCACACATTGTATCCATCCATCACAGATCTGATTAAGGATTGTGTATCCCTGTACACTTCCTCTTGGGTAGGAGTAGCACCACAAGCTTTGTTAAACTGAAAAACTTTCCGTGAATCACCCTTCATCTTAAGTGGATCCACAATTACCAGTGAATCGTCATCTCCAATAAAATCAATTGACGATTTAGCTTCAGCATTGAAACTGGGCCTGATTCTGCAATATACACGGATACTTCCTTTCAAATCTTGAAGCAAGTTGTACAAGTTCCTGTTTTCTTTCATAGCTTGGCTGTACGCAAGAGCAGCGACAGAAAGTCCTTGAATCTGACTACCTAATTGCGTCAAGTCACTCCGTAGTTGACACTGTAAGGACATAACGTCCCTCTTAACTCTCGATAACATAATTTTGAGATCCTAGCAGCAGCAACTGCATCGGCAATGATGTCTACACTCTCCCTTTCATCATCTGATTCTTGCTTGGGTTTTGCATCAGTGTCCTCTATCATGACATGGGAAAGGTGGCCATCATTCGGTCCATTCTCTTCACATGTGTTGTCCTGAACAACTTGACTTTTCAATGAAGCATCATGATCTACTGAACAGTCTGCTGTATCATTGGAACTTGACGAAGTGGATTCAGACTCAGTCTGGGAATAATTAGCAGCATTAATATCCTGTTTATATCTTGCAAGCAATTCTTCTATATCCTATTTTTTTACAAAATCTGAATTTTGTAAAAATATTTTATGGGTCAACAAATGCCCCCCACGAGAGGTCCGTCGGAGCCGAGGGTGACGACGGGCGTCCCGTGCATTCCCCGACTCAGCCAACTTGTGGCTTTGTTGCATAACGCCATTGCTTTTAATTTGGGACTGATCATTCATCTTTTCTTTTTGTTGTTGTTTTGTGGGTTCAAGAATGAGGATTACCACCATTCTCATTATTTTCCTTTCTTTGCCCCCCCCTTTTTTTTGGACAGCTTTTTCCAAGGAACTCTCCTGCAGATGGTTGGCTTCCCTTCTCACGGGATTGAGTGGCCTGATAGCTCTCAGATTGCACCTTTTGTGGGGACGGCCCTCATGGTTGATACTCTGATTGGCGGCGTCCGAAGTTTGTTCCAGGGAGCCGAGCTTCCTCCAGTCGAGGTTGTTCGCAACACCCTTACGACTGCTACGAGAAGCTATCACGGGTTAGGGTTGCCATAGCTTTCGATACCTGAGATGGCGGCAGTGGATAGTGCTTGGCAAAATTTCAGCAGCTATATGAAGCCTCAAATTGGAAAGCCCAAGAGTTAAGGATCAAGCAGCTGGAGGATGAAATAAAAACAGTACGTGACCAGATCCACGAGAGGAGATCTGGGGTTGAAAGGGTTCGAGAGCGTCGCAACTCCCTTGAGACTGCCATTGCTGAGAGCAGGAGTCAGGCTGCCTCACTTCAGGAGACCATGCGGAGCATTTTGCAGAGAATCGCGGCCTTGGAAACTTCAGCTGAAACGAGTGCCAAAGCAGTCCAGTGGGCGCGGGCTGAGGAGAGTTCCCTTGCTATAGAGTGCTCAGACATGGAGGAGACCGCTGCCATGAAGCAGAAGCCCTCCCATCTCTGGGGCTGTATATTTCTTTTCTTCAGCCCATTATCAGCTTCATGTTCTTTTCCTTCATTATTGCAGCCACCGCCAGGGGCTTGTCTTGGGCTCCAATTTTGCAGATGAATAGTGGAATTACTTATACATTGACGAAGCATGAATTCTTTTGTTGTGGCTCTCTTTTCTTTTCTTTTTCTTTTTTCTTCCCTTTTTTTTTTACACTAGCTTTAGCGCCCTTTCGGGTTTTCACCAAAACTAGCCCCCTTTAGCTTTTTCCAGCGCGTCCTTTCGGGTTTTCACGCTGAGGGGTTACCCATTTTTGCCTGAGACGCCCTTTCGGGTTTTCACCTCAGCCGGGTTTCTTAGGCCTTTTTGCCCTCAACCACCCCTGTGATGGGAATGATTAAGTCCGCCGGGGCACCTCTATTTTAAGCCCCTTTTTTTTTTGAGGACCAGTGACATGGTGTGAAACGTATGAATCGCGAGGCTCACCCCAAACGAAGTTTGGGGAGCAGAAAGGAGTGAGATCTGAGACTGACCAACAATGTTGGGGAGCCAAAATATTGGGATTTGGGGCTAACCAACGCTGTTGGGAAGTCGAAAACTTAGGATTCGGGACTGACCAACGATGTTGGGAAGCCGATAAACTTGGGGCTGACCAACGGTGCTAGAAAGCCGAAAACTTAGGATTTAGGGCTGGCCAACGCTGTTGGGAAGCCGGAAACTTGGGATTTAGGATTTGGGGCTGACCAACGAGGTTGGGAAGCCGAAAACTTGGGATTTGGGGCTGACCAACGCAGTTGAGAAGTCGAAACTTAGGATTTGGGGCTGGCCAACACTGTTGGGAAGCCGAAAAACTTGAGATTTGGGGCTGACCAACGAGGTTGGGAAGCCGAAAACTTGAGATTTGGGGCTGACCAACGAGGTTGGGAAGCCGAAAAACTTGAGATTTGGGGCCGACCAACGAGGTTGGGAAGCCGAAAACTTGAGATTTGGTGGGCTGACCAACGAGGTTGGGAAGCCGAAAAACTTGAGATTTGGGGCTGACCAACGAGGTTGGGAAGCCGAAAACTTGAGATTTGGGGCACCAACGAGGTTGGGAAGCCGAAAAACTTGGATTTGGGGCTGACCAACGAGGTTGGGAAGCCGAAAATTGGATTTGGGCTGACCAACGAGGTTGGGAAGCCGAAAATTGAGATTTGGGGCTGACCAACGAGGTTGGGAAGCCGAAAAACTTGAGATTTGGGGCACCAACGAGGTTGGGAAGCCGAAAAACTTGGATTTGGGGCTGACCAACGAGGTTGGGAAGCCGAAAACTCGAGATTTGGGGCCGTCCAACGAGGTTGGGAAGTCGAAAAACTTGAGATTTGGGCTGACCAACGAGGTTGGGAAGCCGAAAACTTGGATTTGGGGCTGACCAACGAGGTTGGGAAGCCGAAAAACTTGAGATTTGGGGCTGACCAACGAGGTTGGGAAGCCGAAAAATTGAGATTTGGGGCCGACCAACGAGGTTGGGAAGCCGAAAACTTGGATTTGGGGCTGACCAACGAGGTTGGGAAGCCGAAAAACTTGAGATTTGGGGCTGACCAACGAGGTTGGGAAGCCGAAAACTTGAGATTTGAGATTTGGCGCGGTGGGACATGAACGAGAACCGTTCAAAGCAACCGTGACTTTTGGATTTTCTTGGGAGGTATCTCCCTTGCTTTCCCTTACTCCTCTGCAACGGAGGGAAGGTCTTGTGTAGGTTGCTGCTTGAATTCTTGTTCAGGAGTGTAGTATAACTTTAAATGCTTCCCTTTTAGTGGTGGGAATGGCGCCTCCCCTTTGTGATCAACGACTGCATATGCGCCTCCTTCATAGGCTTTTATGATGAAGTAGGGCCCACGCCAGTTGGGCTGTAGTTTGTCGCTGGATTTGCCTGCCATGACTTCTCTTTCTTTAACCATGACAAGATCGCCCTTTTTAAATGCTCTTTGCTTTACTAGCTTGTCATAGGCTTGTGTCATGCGCCTTTGGGCTTCTTTAACTGGTTTGGCTGTGGGGAGTATTGCTAGCTTATGTTTCGCCATGGAGGGTTCTAGCCCGGGCATTTCGTTGTAAACCCAGGCGAAACAAGCTTTAAGCTCTGGCAAAAGCTGCTTATACCCTTCCCTTTCCTCCTTATTCAGGAGAGCGCCAATGAAGATTGGTCGGGGATTGTCAGAATCCCCGAGGTTGAGCTCAACCAACTCGTCTACAGTTACTTGTCCGTCGTCTTCTAGTTCTTGCGGAGCTGGCTGTAGGCCGACGTACTCCTATTCGTTGCCAGGCATAGCGGCGTGTGCGCCGTAGCACTCTAAGTCCTTGAGAGTGGACGAGGTGATACTCGTCTGATTCTGGAAGTACCCCTTCTTTTTGCGATTGCTCTGAAGGGTAGGTAGTCTCCTTATCAAAGGATGACTTGCTACATGAGGGCGAGAGCCCTAGGGTGTTGACCGAATGGTGAATTTTCACATTTGCCCCTTCTTGGCTGAGGGCGCGGCGCCTTGCTTCCCTTGCCCCAAACTTAGGCAATGCAGGGGCAGCCGCAGTAAGAATTTGCCTAGTCGAGGATTTCGGCCGATCCCATGGGTGAGGTTGTGGGGGAGACACCCGATGATTTTGAATTTGAATAACTCCAGACTGTATCAAGCCTTCGACCTCGTCTTTGAAGACATAGCAATTCTCCGTAGTATGGCCGGTCATTCGGTGGTACCGACAAAAGGTGAAGTCCTTGCCCTTGTTTTCTTTAGTCGGCTTGCGAGGCTCTGGCAATGTTATAAGATTTCGTGCCATGCAGAATTCGAACAATGGCTCGGTGTGTGCTTTGATGAATGAGTATGGCGTCTCCATTCGCCTTGCCAATGTCATCACAGGGGTTTTTCCCTTAATCGCCTCACGGGCGCTGATCGACCAACTCTTCCCTGGGAGTGAACACCCACAGAGGGGGAGCCTAGAATACTTGCTCTCTCTTTGGCGGCAGAATGAGCCTTACTGATTTCAGGCTTAATGGCGGGCATTCCGGCCACCATCATCGGAAGACTGTTATTCAGCATGATCCCAGGCTGGACAACAGAGTTCGGTGGAAGCGTACGATGCCTAAGTAGAACATCTCGCTCCCGTAATAACTCCTGTACTAGGGATTTCAATGCCTGATTTTTCTGCCTCAAACCTTCTAGCGTGGTAGCTTCTTTTTCTGGCTGACTATTGATTGGGGCATCGGCAATGGCCAGGATGGAGTCTTGCAGGTCCCCAACGTCAAGTCCTGTTAGTTGGCCTAAAGCTGATTTCCCCATCTCTCCCAGCTGTCGGTAGGTGGGTTGTAGTGGGGTGACATGTCCTTCACCGGGAGGATTGGCAGGGTGAATGCCTAGGCTGCCTATATCAGGCAACTGCAGTTGGAGACGTGACTTCAGGTGCAAGTTCTTCTTGAGGTTCTGTCATGCCGAGGTTACCCATCTGAAGGGAACTTGGGTCGCCAACTGAGGATGAGGACCCTATGGTATTGACGGCATAATAGACTTTGAAGTCCACATTGGGATCATAGTCTGGCCCTCTTTTGTCATTTTTGGAGAAAGGGGGCATTTGAACAGGCAAGCCCGTTGATCCATTCGATAGCCATCTGCCGGTTCTCGACCGCCTTCTAGGCTCCACTGTGGCTTCTGAGTGAAAGGAAACTGGAGCGGATTCTCCAGTTGTAGGCGTCGGGGTCATGGCCGTCAAGCGGTCATCCATACGCCTCATGAGCTGTAGTAGGTCCTCCTGATCATGTCGGAGACGCCTAACTTCTTTTCTAAGCTTTCGAACGGCCTTCTGAATGGCCAGGCATTCGGACATTAGGAAGTAGCCCCCTGCCAGAGAGGCGCCTTGCAGGGCGGGGGCTGAGTCCAGACCATTTGGCACATCCCTCGCTTGACTTTTCCAGAGGTTTTATGAAGGACATTGATTGAAAACCTTAATCCTTGATGATGTGAGATTGAGGGGGATGTTTCTCGGTGCTATTGCTTTCATTTAGAATTCGCTCAGCGGCCTCATGAAGCCTTCTTCTTACCATGCTCTCTCCTTGAGTATCGATCTCTCCCCTCTGGATGAGGATCTCGATACAATCTTGCAGCTCCTCGTACTCTCGGGTGGGGTGCGAAATCACAGCATGGTACTCACAATATCTTGGGTGAGCTTTCTCAATCTCAGTGTAGGTAGAAGGGGGGTCGTGCACCATAATGCGACCTTCCTCTAGAAGAATATCAAATATCTTCGTGTTTTTCTTGGGAAAAGAGCACTGGTGGGAAGGCCTCCATCCTGGATACCACAAGGTGGGTTTTGTTCCACTGGGACCTGCTTCTTCTGCCCCTGGATCGGGGAATGTGAAGGCTGCCATTTGATAAATTTGCCGAGTTGGCCGATGGCTGATGACATTAGCCGAACGGGTCGCTCGGTCCCAACGTGGGGTTGAGGAGGGTCAACCCGAGTCCCCCTCATTGTGATGAGCTGGTTTTGTATCATTTCCTCCAGCTCATCTTTGAAGACATAGCAGTTTTCAATAGTGTGTCCCAATAAACGATGATATGGGCAGTAATTGGGGTCATCTGTTCTGCCGACCTCTTCTGGCTTCTTGGGCTCTGGCAGAGTTATCAGCTTATTCTTTATACAAAGGTTGAACAATTTGCGAGTATGCTCCTTCTTAAAAGAGTAAGGAGTCTTCAAGCGGTCGGCCAACCTCATGTTCCGTGCCTTCCTTTCAGACCTTTTTTCGGAATCACCGGGCAATGCTGCTTCGCCGGTTTCAGTGGTGAGAGAGAAGTCCACCGCATTTGCCTCTCTTCCTATCGTAGGATGCTCCTTGGAGGTCTTAAGCTTTGAGGGAACGAAAGTGGGATTATCTGCGAAGAACATTTCGATCTCCGCGACCGCAGAATTTAATTGGTCGAACCCCTTGATATTTGCCCCTAGAAGTCGCTCACTGACTTCGGGGGAAAGTCCTCTTCGGCAGATTGTTATAGCATCCTCTTGTGTCGGAGGATTGTCACACCTCATACTGAAGTCCCTCCATCTCTTAATAAAGTCCAGCGCGGTTTCTCCTCGCCTTTGCTTGAGCGAGCACAGTTCGGCGAGAGACACCTTCCTCTCGGCTAGCTGGAAGCGGTCAATGAACTTCTTTTGCAAGTCAGCCCAATCGACCACTGAATTTGGTTTCAGCCTGGAGTACCATTGAAAGGCGCTACCAGTAAGAGAGGTTGCAAAGTATCGGAGGAGATACGACTCGTCAAGCGCGAGCTCACCCATGGCCGTTACATAGTAGGCCAGGTGTTCATGAGGCGACCCCTGCCCATTGAACTTTTGGAGTTTTGGCGCCTTTGGACAATCTAGCGGGAGTTTTTTAAATTGATGGTGAATAGGGTAAGGCACACTATACAAGTCAACAGTGGCCACCCCTTCGCCATGCTGGGCAAACTTATCTTCAATAATTTTTTCTATCATACGCCTTTGAGCGATGACTTCTTCAGCTCCCGGGGCCCAAGAGGATTGAGCATTAGGCGGGACCCTTGGCTCCTCAGCTACGCCTCGGTCTGTAGGTCATAGGGAGGTACAGCCTGTCTGCGACCCCAACAGGGTTAGGCACCCGTTGCTCCCGCCGAGGGTCTTGATTAAGCATCGGCGTTTGAGGTCTTTGAGCATTCAGGTTCATATGCCTCTTCATTTCAAGCATGAGATTGGTCATTTCAATGTGCCATCTCTGCATGGTTTCAAATTTGGCGTCATCAGGACATCGCCTGGAAGGCGGCCTTTGACGGTGGCTCAAAAGCCAGATTGGGATAGCCATCATCATGAATGCTCATAACATCGTCAGCATCTGCTTCCACTCGGGGTGGCTTTTCGCCTTGGTTTTGAGGGAGTTCCTGGGCAAGAATTTCTTGGTGCTGCTCTTGGGAGGAAGTTCCCGCTTGACCACTGAGTTGGACTTGCAGACTCCTTCTAGCAGCGTTACGAGTATTGCGGTATACCGCATCTGTATCTATCGCCAAATTTGGCGCATTCACCTCGGCGGGGTCATTCGGATTGGCAGGATTGCCAATTTGTTCCATATGTTGCCTTCCGGAGGCATAACAGGTGTAGATTTTCATACGCCCACCTGTCTCTGTCATTTGGACGACCCTCCGTCTCTTCAGAGCGTGGGCAACAGGGCGAAGGGATGCCCCCAGTCTGTCAAAGACGGAGGTCCTTGTAGGAAGGGTCTCTGTTAGCCTTTCAAAGACGGAAACCCGCGGCAGGGGTGTCTGGGTACAGTTGCTCACTTTAGCTCGGATAGATCCTGAGCTTTGTGAGGTGAAATTGGGCTTGCGATAAGCCCCTTTTCTTTTATGTCCTTGCGTGGCACCTGACGATGCCACGTCAGTTGGGGGTTGGGCACGCGCAGACTTGCTGGCCCTAGCCTGCTTGATTGCTCTGGCCTCTTGCTTGGTGACCCAGATTTGTTTGACTTTCCGAGGACGTCGCCTGGAGGCCTTATCCCCGTTATCGGACTTTGTCTTCTTTTTGAAAACTAGCTCGTCTTCTCGCATTTTGTGGAGGAGCGAGAAACGGTTAGAAGTGGATATGTTGGGGACACATCGATCCCGCGGAACCCTCAGCTCGGAGCCGTCGAGTCGAACACGTAGATCCCCGACAAGTATGGACTTGCCGGATCTTGAGGTCTTCACCGCTGGCCTCCTGTTTTGTCGGCGGCAGTGCTGCCCCCATTTGGCGGGGACGGTATTGGCAGTGAGTGTGTTCACGGAGAACACACGAGTTTGGATCAGGAGGGGCCTGTTGCCCCCAGCAATGGCAGACGGAGCCGAAGAAGGCATCTCCGGCTGAGCGGCAGGGATCACCCCTAGAAAGAAGGGGGAACCCACTACCGTCGAAAAATCCCCAAAGGCAATGGGGACGGTGAGGTAGCCATAGCTGGCATGGCTTGCGACAACGAGCGGGCCGTAGGTGACTGCCGCCATTGCAAGAGTTTCTTTTGCTTTTCAAACTGCTTCCTTCTTCCTGCTTAACAGAGAAGAAGAGTTAGGGTCTTTACAAGGGCATTGAAAGAACTTTAGCAGTTAAATGAAGGGCGGGAAGAGTCCCACCAGGCGTGCCAGTCTGTTTACACGCGGAAAAAATATAAATGTATGAATCCGATTTATCGGAAGGAAATCACATGTATATTTGTTTTGGGTTTTTGAATACTTGCATATTGTAATTTCCGCGGGCGTGTTTAATCAGACGATTTAAGAGTTCGTGTACTGGACTCTTCCCCACCGACCGGAGTCGGTGTTAATTTACATCGGATAAATCCGAACACCCTTGATTAAAACTGCTAAACGTTCTTTCTTGCCCTCATAATGTTGACCCTTTTGTCCTGAAATATTAGTTCGAGAGAAAACATTTCCTTTTGCCCCAAGATAGGGCATCATTGCAATTTTCCCTCCATGCGAGGGTTTATTTGTAATATTTCCTTCATGGAAGGGTTTTAATGCAATTTTTCATCAAGCCGGATTTTTATGTAATGTGCCTTTCAACATTTGTTCCTTCTGAAATTTCATTCATTTTTGCTCATATCTTGGATATTTGCACAATTTTACGAGATTTGAGGGTATATTTGCAATCTTCAATTTCTTCATGAACTAGACATGTTGTTCGCCAACTTTGGACACATTTGGAATCATAGGAACTTTTTATATAGACTTTCTGATTTCCAAAACTCTTGCATAACTCCTTGGGGCATTTATGTGATTTCCCAAGACATAGGGGTAAATTTATAATTTTACACATTGAAACCTTCATAGAGTCTTGGACATGAAAATATTCTAACATGCTCCTTTTAATCAATCAACATAGCTGCATGTAGTAGCATTTGAATCCACTTGAATCCATTTGACTTCATTTGTACATAACATGCTTGCTGGAGGGTACTTTAGTAAAGTATCCTCCTTAAGTAAATCCTCCACATAAAACATGGTTTTGTCTTAACAAAAACCCAAGAAGGAGGCTTGCAACCTGCTGTTGCTTCTCTTCTCGTAGCTGTGCCTTTGCTTCTTGCTGTCTGTTCTTCATCTTCTCCTTGTCTTCTTGTGGGAGCATCTTCTTATAGTGGTTTGGAGCAAGGGCGGAGGAGCTCCATTGGCCTTCTCCTCCGATGGAATTCCAAGAGGCAAGCCCTTTGATCTTCCTCCTCCCTGTCTCTTCTCCTTCCAGCATTTATTTCTTCTTTTCTCTTCCTTTTCTTCCTTTTTTTTTTTGTAACCGCACAACCCATGGGCGGAGGAACTCTCTCCGGCCTGCTGCAGGGCGGAGGCAGGCCCTCCGGCCTGCACAGGGCGGAGGGGCCTCCTCCGGCCTGTGGCAGGGCGGAGGGACCTCCTCCGGCCTGCTGCAGGGCAGAGGCAGGCCCTCCGGCCTGTTAGCAGGGCAGAGGCGGGGCCTCCTCCGGCCTGTGGCAGGGCGGAGGGAGGCCCTCCAGCCTGCACAGGGCGGAGGCAAACCCTCCGGCCTGCTGCAGGGCGAAGGGGCCTCCTCCGGCCTGCCACAGGGCGGAGGGACCTCCTCTGGCCTGCAGCAGGGCGGAGGCAAGCCCCTCCGGCCTGCACAGGGTGGAGGCAAGCCCCTCCGGCCTGTTCAGCCGCCGGAGAGGGTTTTTTTTGGCTTCATACTGCTATAAAAGCACTGCCTCCTCAACAAGTGGAGCTTCTCTTTTGCCTTTAGTCTTGTACGGGAGGATCTTCTTCTTGGCCTATAAGTTGTGATGCAAATATGGAAGGAATTTGACTTTAACCAACCTTGCCTCTTATACTTCCTTTCTTTTGCATTCCTTAATCCTTGCTTGATCCATTAGATGGGCCAAACATTGTATGAGTTTTGCCGGAACCTGTCTGGTGTAAGCAAAGATGCACACATTGTATCTATCCATCACAGATCTGATTAAGGATTGTGTATCCCTGTACACTTCCTCTTGGGTAGCAATAGCACCACAAGCCTTGTTAAACTAAAAAACTTTCCGTGAATCACCCTTCATCTTAAGTGGATCCACGATTACCAGTGACCCGTCATCTTCAATAAAATCAATTGACGATTTAGCTTCAACATTGAAACTGGGCCTGATTCTGCAATATACACGGATACTTCCTTTCAAATCTTGAAGCAAGTTGTACAAGTTCCTATTTTCTTTCATAGCTTGGTTGTACGCAAGAGCAGCGACAGAAAGTCCTTAAATCTGACTTCCTAATTGCGTCAAGTCACTCCGTAGTTGACACTGTAAGGACATAACGTCCCTCTTAGCTCTCGATAACATAATTTTGAGATCCTTGCAGCAGCAGCTGCATCGGCAATGATGTCTTCACTCTCCCTTTCATCATCTGATTCTTGCTTGGGTTTTGCATCAGTGTCCTCTATCATGACATGGGAAAGGTGGCCATCATTCGGTCCATTCTCTTCACATGTGTTGTCCTGAACAACTTGACTTTTCAATGAAGCATCATGATCTACTGAACAGTCTGCTGTATCATTGGAACTTGACGAAGTGGATTCAGACTCAGTCTGGGAATAATCAGCAGCATCAATATCCTGTTTATATCTTGCAAGCAATTCTTCTATATCCTGTTTTTACAAAATCTGAATTTTGTAAAAATATTTTATGGGTCAACAACGGGTAACTTTCCTACCCGTCCAGACGTGTAGCTAGCATTTCTCTTATTACAATCCAACTCTCTCTTGATAGAAATCTGGAATGAGACTATTTATTCGAATCTAGCTGTCAGTGTGGAAGATACGGTACCTCCCTTTAAAAAATAGGGTTTTTTGCACAAATGTCATTGTTATGAGCGAAATTACAGATATACCATTCCTGAAAACATATTAGTATATATATAACTGTTATTTTGATAAACTTGCAAATATGCCATGTCTGATGGCATATTTGCAAGTTTTTCGTGTTTAACTAAATTTGCATATTTGCAAGTTTTTTTCAAAATAATAGTGATATAATATGTTTCCAGGAATGGCATATCTGCAATTGTGCCTATAACAATGGCATATATGTAAAAAACCCTAAAAAATAACTGTACTACCTTCTCTATTAAAATTAAAAAGAATACGCATACCTTCCCCCATAATCCTCCCCACCTTGCTGTGAAGGAGAAAATACTACATGCCAGTAGGAATTGTACCTCACTGCCTTGCCAGGTTATAAACCCACTTGACCATATTTCTTTAATCACAATGCTTCTCTCAGGACCCAATTGTCATTCTTCATCCACCAAACACAGACAATAAGAACCTCTGTCCCAATCTCCCAAAAATATCTGGGAATAAATTATTGCCCTCATTCGACTCATTTCATGCCCTCCTCTTCCTTCACAGGGGGACATAAGCACATAATTGCAATGTTCTAGTATATATCCTACGGAATAAATTATTGCCCTCATTCTTTCATGATCCCCCCCATCCCTTCACAAGGGGACATAAGCACAGAATTGCAACGTTATAGTATTTATGCTTGGCAAATGTACAACCTGTCACAAACTGGAAGCCTGATTTTTGCCACCTAGAAGAAGAATAATTTATGCAGACATCACAATATTAAATTTGAAAACACTTACAATGAAAAGGTTTGGGGAAATGCCAATGGAAAAGGATAACCTGAAATATCAATCCTTATCTGAAGTTTATAAGATATAGGCATATACAATTTAAGGATAACAATAAGGAACATTATCCTTATCCCTTGTTATTTAGGATAAGGAAACAGCCTTTACACATGCAGTGACCCAATTCTCTGTCTATGTTTGAGAATATGTTTAGGGAGATTTGAGGTGAAAAGATGTAAGGGATAACTACATATATATGAATCTTGTGCATTCTACCATACCCCTATATTCTTCATATTATCATATATACCCCCATAGTAGACCATAAATCATCATAAACACCCCTACCATCATCTACCATTTGCTTAACTCAATTTTAGGTGGACTAAGACAAGAAAAGGACTCCATCCACTCCCCCCCCCCCAAAAAAAAAAGACTTCTCCACTTTCATAAAAAAGACAAGAAAGAGACTGGTCTACTCTTGTTTCATCTCCTCACAATCAACATAATGACATATGAGCCTAAAATCTTTCACATTCTCTCGTATACCTCTCCAAATCTTATATTAGACATGTTCAACAGAATATTCTGTTAACTCAGACAGTGTTGGAACCCGAGGGGTATAACTGAAACATTATTACTTAATATTATGGGGGCATGTACGACAGTATAAAGAACATAGGGACATAAAGTAGAATACACAAGATTCCGTGGATATATATGTAATTATCAAAAACATAGTCTGAACCATGTAAACATTATTACTAGATGGCTTACCTATTGAAGTATGGAAAGGCCTAGGAGATATTGGTATTCAGTGGTTAACTAAATTCTTTAATAAAATTTTAAAGGAATGGAGAATGCCAGAAGTTTGGAGAAAAAGTGTTGTAGTTCCTTTCTATAAAAACAAAGGAGATATTCAAAGTTGTAATAATTATCGTGGAATTAAGCTTATGAGTCATACTATGAAACTTTGGGAAAGAGTAATTGAAAAACGCCTCCGTTGTATGACTACTGTATCGGAAAATCAGTTTGGTTTTATGCCAAATAGATCTACTACAGAAGCTATTTTCTTACTACGGCAGCTAATAGAGAAGTATAGAGAGATGAGAAAAGATTTGTATATAGTTTTTCTTGATTTAGATAAGGCGTACGATCGAGTACCGAGAGAATTGATTTGGTGGACATTAAGAAAGAAAGGAATCTCTCAAGGATATGTTGATTTGATTAAGGATATGTACGACGGTGCTATTACTAGTGTTCGAACTATTGCTGGGGAGACTAGTGAATTTCCCGTTTCTATAGGTTTGCATCAAGGTTCTGCACTAAGTCCGTATCTCTTTGCCTTAGTTATAGATGAAGTAACTAAACAATTGCATGAGGATATCCCTTGGTGTATGCTATTTGCAGACGATATTGTTTTAATTGATGAGAGTATTGATGCTCTAAATGCTAAGTTAGAGCGTTGGAGACTTGCCTTGGAGTCTAAAGGTTTTAAAATTAGTAGGAGTAAGTCAGAGTTTATGCACTGTAATTTTAGTAATAAGAGCGTGGTTCAGGAAGATATGGTCCTAATTGATGGACATGACATTCCGAAGAGTAGTAGCTTTCGATACTTAGGGTCTATCATACAAGAGAATGGGGAGATTTATGATGACGTTACACATAGGATTAAGGCAAGCTGGTTAAGATGGAGAAGTGCATCAGGTGTCTTTTGTGATCGTCGTATGTCTGTGAAACTCAAAGGGAGGTTTTATAAAACGGCTGTGAGACCTGCTTTGTTATATGGTACCGAGTGTTGGGCAGTACGAAAGGAACACATCCATAAAATGTGTGTAGCAGAGATGAGGATGTTGAGATGGATGTGTGGTAAGACTAAGAAAGACAAGATTAGGAATGAGCGCATCCGTAAGGACTTAGGGATAGCTCCAATTGATAATAAAATGAGAGAAAATAGACTCAGGTGGTTTGGACATGTGTTTCGTTGCCCTAACTCAGCGCCGGTTAAAAGATGTGACCAAATCTTAGTAGATGCTAGTAAAAGAGCTCGAGGAAGGCCTAAAATGAGATGGTGCGATGTTATTAGGAAGGACATTAATTTCTTGAGTTTAAATATGAATATTGCACTTGATAGAAATCTTTGGCGGAACAGGATTCATGTAGCCGACCCCAATTAATTGGGATAAGGCTCTGATGATGATGATGATGATGATGATGTACGACAGCATAAAGAACATAGGGATATAAAGTACAATACACAAGATGCCATGGGAATATATGTAATTATCCAAAAACATAGTCTGAACCATGTCTAGAGTGCACAAGGAGTAGAAAATCTCCCACACTCCCTCGAAGCCCTGGACTCCCTCCACCAAAGGGACCCCATGATGAGAAAACCATTAGAGTTAGGAACATGAAAATTGGCAAGTTTAGATTCATCAAAGGGGTTTCAAGTAGCAAGTATCAAGGTAGATCTACATTACATCAAAGGGAAGTTCAGCCTCATGAGCTCTGACCCCATTTGCATCTAAATTTCTACAAGATTCATAAGTCCATGCCATTTTTTCTCACGATTTTCCACAGTAAGATTTATCAAGTTATTGGATATGTTCAAAACTTCTGGATCAATCAAAGAAATTCTTTATTTATGTCTATCCATGATTGTTTATGGGCCTTTCCATATGCAAACACTTTACCCTGGTTTTCTAGGTTCAATTCTCCTCAATCTTGGAAGCCATTACAAAGTAGTTTGTACTTTGTAGAACTCACATTCCTGCGCTTCTGTTTTCAAGAAATTTCTAGGGATTGTCATAAATACGATGAATTAATGGCAATACCCTATGCCTCGCTATTGTCTAAGAATGCTTTTCTCATCTAGGCGAGCTCGTACCCTGCCGCTGCTGTGAGCGATGCGGCAGCGGCATCCCCTGGGATCCCTGGGACGTCCACCCCTCCCAGTGACGACAGGGAGAAGGTGGCATGGAGGAGTGTTGGATCATTGCCGTGGTCTTTGGGGAGAAGCAGAGGTACTGGGTCGTGGTGGGGGACACCTAGGTCGCTAGCGAATCATCTGCCACAGTGGGGGGCACCCAAGTTGCCGGCGGAGCCCCAGAGGTGGAGGCCGCCGGGTGCGCCTACTGTGGCCTCACGGAGGATTGCACAGTAGCGTACATCGACCTGGTGCGGTGGCAGCACGGCGAGTGGTAGGTCTGCGGGGTCTGTATTGAGGCCGTCAAGGAGGAGGCCCGCCAGTGAGTGATCACCATGAAGGTGGCGCTCGGTCACATGAAGGCCTTTTGAGGGAGCTTCTGATAGCCCCCGAGAGAGAGAGAAGGGGAGAGAGAAAGAGTGTGTGTGCGAGAAGTGGGGAGGGCACCGGAGGGTGTCTTCCCCTCCGGTGCCAGCCACACCCCACTGGGGGTCGCAGAGAGAGAGGGGGGGGAGAGAAAGAGAGATAGAGAGGGGGAGAGCGAGAGAGAGAGAGGGGGGGGGAGATCGGCAGCGGGTCGGAGGAGCTCGCACCCCCATCCCCGGCCGCCACCGTGTCTCTCCCGGCGAAGAGAGAGAGAGAGAGAGAGAGAGGGAGCGAGAGGGTAAAACACGAAATACACAAATTAATGGAATGGGGAAGGAATATTCTCTGGAATATTCCTTTTTTTGGAAGGTTGATAACCTGAGGGGCTTTTTACCAAGGTTTTAATGATTTTAGGGCTTTTAAGTAAATAGATGGATTAGAGGAGCTTTTTCATAATTTTGAAAGAATTTAGGGACTTAAAACCAAAAATCCCTTTCTGTTTTTTACAACATGATCAAATGAACAAACAAGATGGCGTTATAAGCACTTCTAAAATGAGTTTTGTCTGTCGGAGTAGGCGGTCATGATCATGAAAGAAAAACCGACATTAGTTCTGTCAGATGCCTATTGCTACATAATACATCACCTGGTTTGAAAGCTTTACTACTTATAAGTACAAAAAATGCAAAAAGAAAAAAAGAATGCATGCACAATAAGAATGTATTTGTATACCGCATTCATTGCTGCAACTGGTAGCCATCCTCCATGTTGTTGCTGCGCAAGATCCAGTAAAGGAATAACAGCAGATTGTTTATAGTTTGAAGGGTAGTAAGACACTATCTCTTTGACCTGTAAGTTCATAAAGGGGTTATATTATTTAGCTTTCGACCAATGGCTGTGAGTTATGTAATAGAACTTGGCAGATTTCAGAATCTGGTGAAACAGATAAATGATGAAAAGGAATAATGTTGGAAATACTCTGCCTCAACTACAATTTAGTAAATTCCAAGACAATATAAAGTATTTTTTAAAGTGGATGCTGCCACACTTTTAAAGAATAAAAATGTAAATAAAAGGTAAGAAGATCCTGCATGCTCTTAGCATCCCTCTAATCCCCCTTCCCTCTCAAAATTACATCAACCATTGGTTACACTGCCATTGATACGGCACCCAGAGACTAGCAACCCTCAGAAACACACCTGACACTAATCCTTATGCCTGAAAAGGTCAAATTCCATCACAGACATGAATAGCCAAAGTTCATAATAGTCCCTTCATCAATTGTCCCTGGAGGATATCAAGAGGCCCTGGAAGTTTGTCACAAATCTCAGGCTTTCCCTTTGCCTTAGACTTAGCAATGGTATCCTATATCTTCATTCACAACTGAATGTTAATATGGTCAATCTCCTCCTAGCACCTTCCAGCGATTTCACATCTCCCATGAAAGCACTTCTTTTGTCACAGAACCCTTCAATTTTTTTTGTCTTCCAAATCTTACAGTCTCAAAGCCAGTCTTGATCATGAGCACTGTTCTATATATTTGAGAGATCCAATAGCTTCATACACTACTGATGAGGGTTAGCAAGAGGATACACCTGTACCACCCTCCTCAAAAACAAGCATTACCCCTCAATTAGCATAGCTAGTCCCAGGAAGTAGGATGGACTTGGCTACAAGATAATATAATTCTATAATAGCAAGGTGCATCCAACACTTGCTTCAGCATTATTATACACCAATACGAGTGTTTATCACCCCCACCCAAACTCTATTAAAAGTCACACAAAGAAGATTTTTTTAAAAAGAAAGGTAGACCGCACAACCAATTTTATTAAAATAAACAGAGTACAATCAGAAAGAAGAAGAGGAGAGGTTCCTCTTCATCTAAAAAAAGAAATTAAAATCTTCTAAGAGGAAGCAGCTCTAGCTGTAAACAATCTACAGAAGCTCTTACAATGTGTCTACTCCAACTGTGTAAGAAAACAATAGCTCTAGGACATATTCTCAAAATAAAACCTTGATCCACAAGATAAGAAATCATTCCTTTCTTTCCAGATAGCCCAACACACTTCAGCACAAGGAAGGCAGTTTCGGCCGAAACCGAAACGTTTCGGTTTCGGACCGGTCCGAAACGACACCTGAGAGTGGGTTTCGGCCGAAACCAAATGCAATCCTTTAAAAAAAATAGTATTAAATTGGTTTCGGACCGAAACCGAAACCAGTTTCGGTTTCGGACCCGGCCGAAACCGAAACTGATACCTGCACAGCCATCCTTGCTTCAGCAGGAATGAGTCTAAACATATGTGCCTCCAGTCTGGTTGCATGACGCTTTTCTCACCTGAAAGTAAGTCCACGTCTGGGACACAGTGGTGAAGTGCAAAGAAGACCCAGTTAAAACACTAAATACTTTCCAACTTTTAAACCCAATAGACAGCTTATTATCAGGTGATCCATACTTTCCTCCTCCAGGAAACAAAAGAAACATGTGGTTTCAGAATCATGTCTCCATTTCTTCCTGTACAGCTTTGTTAACAAAACATTTCTGTAAAAGAAGCACTAGAAATGGTCGAACTTTTAATGGGGATTTAACCTTCCAGGTAGTAGCAAGAGGATGATTAGGGGAATCTTCATTTTCCAGAAACTGATAATCTTTGACAGTGAACTTCATTTTTTTTCCTCCACCAAAAACAGCCTTGCTTGCTAAAATCAGTCTCCACTGATTGTAGAAGCTGAAGCACCTGCATGTGTTCCACCTCCTCGTCGTCCTTAAGACCACGTCTCAACTGAACCAACCAATGAGTGACTGTACCCTCTTGGAGGAAGTTCTGGCTGACAGTACTCCATTTTTTATTGAAAATGGGTGGAACCACTGTTATATTAAAATTAAAATTAACTGTTTTTGTTGTATAGGGATTTTATGGGAACGCATTGACGATAATTGTACGACAGTACTCCATTTACCGGAAGGAAGAATATAAGTCCTAAGAGTCATCTGTCATAAATTCGCCATGCCTAAACTCCCATAGCATGTATGCTTACATACTTTTTCCCATTTTGCAAGAGGAACACTGTTTTTATTGTTCTTGCTGTCACCCCATAAAAAGCATCTCCTTCTTCTGTCCATGGTCTTCCACACAGAGGCAGGCAGAACAAAAACAGTCATGTAGTGGATGGCTATTGAATTCAAGACTGAATTTAATAATGTCAATGTGCCATCCAAGGATAAATGCAAACTTTTCCAGGTAGCTAGCCGCTTCTGAATTTTGTGAATGAGCTACTCCCATTCAGAAAGTCTTAGATGTCTATGATGCAAAGGCAGTCCCAAGTATGCAATAGGAAGTTTCTCCATCTGGCACCCCAAGAAAGAAGCAGCTTCATGAATCTCAATGTCAGACATATTAATACCCACCAAAGACATTTTATCAAAGTTAGTCTTTAAACCCAAACATGCTTCAAAGAATCTGAGAATGAACAACAGATAGTGTAGCCACTGACGCTCACCTCTAAGAAAATAATAGCATATCATCCGCATACTAAGGATGTGGATAGATAGGGGTGCTTGACACTGAATACTCTGAATCCATGCCAGACGCTGAGCTTTGTACATCATACAGCTTAAAATATTAGCAACCAGAACATAAAGCAGAGAAGACAGTGGGTCTCCTTGACGTAGACCTCTAGAATGTGTGATATAAAACATAGATGGAACCATTAAAGATAATTGAGAAATGAAGAGTGTGAACACAAGCCTCCAATATACTGATAAACTGCTGAGGGAAGTCGTGGAGTGTCATAACAGTCCACAGGCAACCAGAACAAAACAGTCCACAGGCAACTCCATGACATTCTGTCATATGCTTTATTAAAAACAAGTTTACAGAGGGGACTTGGGTGCGACTTCTCTTCATAGCAAACAGCATCTTCATGGGCTAGGAGAAAACTATCCTTCAATCTTCACCCTTGAACAAAAGCAGGCTGATTATCTACTATTAAATTGGGCAGAACTATTGCTAGCCTGGTTGCAATCACCTTTGCTATAATCTTGTATGAACCATTATGAAGGCTAATAGGTCAGCAATCTTTGAGTTCCATAGCATCCTCCTTTTTTAGCAAGAGAACCAAAAACGTGTGATTGATTGCTTCACAAGTTCCAGTGTTGCGTATCACCTCCTGAGCGGCTTTAAGTAAATCAAATTTCACCAAATGCCAAAACTTCTGGAAGAACTGAATGGAGAATCCATGTGGCCCTGGAGCTTTATCAGCACCAAGGCTGAAGGTGGCACAATGAACCTCTTCTTCCAACACCTCACTGATGAGAAAGTTGATCTTCATTACTAAGTCTTCTGGTGCTGTCATCTGTCCACAGGAAAACACCACCGTTCAGCAGAGAAGAGTTGTTGATAAAACTGAACAATTCCCGAAGCCATGGACTCCTTCCTCCAGCAAAATATCATCTTTGTTGAGAACACTGATCACTTTTCTTCTCCCTCTCCAATTAGCCACTTTATGAAAGAAATTAGTGTTAAGGTCCCCTCCTTGAAACCAATTCTGGCCTTCTTTTTTCCAACTAACCTTGTCTTCATACAACCATTCAGCTAACTCAGCTTGACCCTTGGCTTTGGTCTGAAACTCCTGTTCTGAGAGATCCCGTCATTCCTCCAATTCCTCCAGATGAGTAAGAGAGTTGACAACAGCTTCCTGCTTGTGGCACCTCTCTTTGCTCCATGCTATTGCCCATTTGTTGATAGCTCCTTTAAGCACTTTGTGTTTGCTAGCTAATTAACTCCAAAACTATGACACAGCTCAGGCGGCCAAGTAGATTGGGCTAATTGAATAAATTGCTCAGTCGTTATCATAGTTGTCAAGGTGGCCGCCTAGGCTACCAGGCGCTAATCCAGGCCCGACACGCCCGCTTGCACCTTGAGCCATCTGGCTTGGCCCTAAACTCAAGCTTGCCCTACCTGCGTGCCTCGGGTCGATCCGCAATACGTGGCCTCATAAGTAGATCAAGCACCAAACACTCCTCCAACTACCCTCCCTCCCTCTCTCTCTCTCTCTCTCTCTCTCTGCCCCCTCTCCTCCCTCCCTCTCTCTCAATTTTTAATATTAAAATATATAATTTTTTCATGTATCATAATCCAGTTTTATTTGTTTTCTCCCTCCTCTTCCAGATCTGCTCTGTTTCCCCTTCTCCTCTTCTTTTCAACTTCAACTTTTTTCTTTACTCTAGTGTTAGTCAGAGCCCTATCAATATTCACATTCTACAAATAATAGGCACATTCTCTCTCTCTCTCTCTCTCGCTTGCCGTCTAGGCACTTCCTAAGCGCTTAGGTGCCCAAGGGACTCAAGCTCGCCTTAGGGAGCCTTGTCGCCTTGACAACTATGTTCGTAGTCAGACCTTTTCCAGTCTAAAAGGACTCTTTTTGCTATCAATTTTGCTACAATCAACCACCAGAGAAGTGATCAGAGATGATTCTTGGAAGACCAGCAACTTTGGAGAAAGGGAACATAGATTCCCATCCACTGTTAACTAGGACTCTATCCAGTCTGGACATAGTAGGTGACCTTCTTCCATTAGACCAAGTAAACCTCTGATTTGGGACTGGGAGATCAATCAGCCTCATATCCCCAATCCATCTATTGAACTCCTTCATACCAATGGTGAATTTGGCTTGCCCTATTTCTTTCTGCCGGGTCCCTTATTTCATTGAAATCACCTGCAATGCACCAGGGCAAACTCATCTTCTCATAACATGCCTTCAGCTCATCCCACAGTTGTCTTCTGGTAGTGTGAGAGGTGGTTGCACAGACTCCGGAAAACAGCCATATCTTCTTTGTGACTGTACAAGTCAGTTGGACAGAGAGTGAGAACTCCCCGACCTCCACCAAGCTTCCTTCCCGCCTTTTTTTTTTTTGAAACGTGGATGGTACCATGAAGTATATTAGGAAAAGAAAGGGGGATGTACAAGTAAATGCACTCTCACTCAACCCCTATCCGAAAAGATCCCACACTGAAAAGGTGTACTCAACCTAACCCCCCAAAGACAAAAAGAGCGAGGAGCTAGGAGACTCCACATTACCATCATACTTTGCCCAAAATATCACTTTCTCACAAACAAAAGAAAAAACATTGTCTTCTGTCCTCGATTCCCTGTCATAAAGCCTATTATTCCTCTCGCACCACAAGGCCCAAAGAGTGGCACGCAATATAAGCCACCACATAATCTTATCACCCTTAAGCGTCCAGCAGCAGTGCCATGTAATCAGAAGTTGGCGGACCCCTCAATGTTTCCCAAAGACTGCTGCGAACTCTTGCCGATCCTCAACCAAATGTTCTTTGCGAAGGGACATACTGAAAATAAGTGATTCATGTTCTCCTCCTCCCCACAGAGGCAACACAAGGTAGAGATGTGTTGTAGGAAAGGTGCCACCTTGTCACATGTGGGTAGACGGCCATGTGAAATCCTCCAAATCAACACTTTCACCTTGAGGGGGCTCTTGTGAGCCCAAATCTGACGAAAAAAAGGATGACGAGTCCCCCCATCTATGAGAGAGCATAAGCCGACCTGACAGAGAAGTGGCCCACCCTCTCCCACCTCCAAAGCCAAGTATCCGGACTACCATGGAGTGGGCTAAAGTCCAAGAGGAATGATAAGAGGTGATCCAACTGATCGATCTCCTCTAATGTGAAATTCCTCCTGAAAGTAGGGGTCCAAACACCTCTGCCCAATTGTGCATCAAAGGATTGAGCCACAGTAGCCCGTGGAACGCTAGCAATAGCAAACAAGGATAGAAAGGCTTCCGCCAGTGAGAAGTCACCACACCACCTATCCTGCCAAAACAAATTAGTCTGTCCTCCTTCCAGACTGACCCAAACACTAGCTCTAAAGAAATCCACACACTGTAGAATGCCTCTCCAAATAGGGGAGACATTATACAACCAAGACGGGAAAAGGTCTCACGCTCTAGACGAGTGATAGTATCTTTGTCTAATCAGTTGCATCCATAGTCCCCCATCCTCAGTTCCAAGCCTCCCCAATCACTTGCACAATAAGGCCAAATTGAAAACTCTGATGTTCTTGATACCCAGATCACCTGCTTCTCTGCTCTGACAAACTCTGCCCAAGAAATATCATGCCAACCTCTATCTTTGTTCCTACTGTCGTGCCAAAAAAAATTCTAACCTAAATGACTCTAACTTCTTAACTACAGTCTTCGGAACTCTAAAAATGGAGAGGTAGTAGACCGACAAACTATCCAGCACAGACCTGCATAGAATCAAACGACCCCCATAAGAGAGAAGTCTGGCCTTCCATCCTGCAAGTCTGGACTCATATCTCTGCACCACCCCCTGCCAAGCCCGCAACGAAGTGGACCTGGGATAGAGGAAGACCTAAGTAAGAGAAAGGGAAACACCCCACCTGGCAACCAAAGATATGGGCTGCCCTCCTGACCTCTGGCTCTTCCATATTAATCCCGCCAAATGGCTCTTGCAATAGTTCACCTTCAGCCAAGTGATATCCTTCACCATCTCTAACATCAACCTGGCATCAACTAGCTGTTGCTCCTCGTCAGCCAAGAACAGAATAGTGTCGTCAACATACTGCAGATGGGTGATACAACTAATGGACTGACCTACCGGAACCTGAGATAACCTCTGCGGCCTCAGCTCTCATCCACAATATGCTCAAAATCTGAGCTACCAAGACAAACAAAAGAGGGGAGTGTGGATCTCCTACCGAAGCCCTCTCCACTAGGGAAGAAAGGGAGGGCTACCCATTGATGAGCACAACAAAGAAGCAGAAGGAGATACATTCCCGAATCCAAGAGATCTAGGTAAGAGGAAAGCCCATTTTAGAGTGCACTTGAAGAAGACAATTCAGTTGATCCTGTCATAGGCTTTCTCAAAATTCAACTTGAGGACTAGACCCCTCTTCTTTGTTGCTTCAAAGCAAATAAGTATTCATGAGTAAGAAAATTCTCCTGGATGTGTCTACCTCTGATGAAGTGGTGGCCACTGACAAGACCATCAATCACAACATCAAGTCTCTGGACAAAATCTTAGCAATAATTTTGTAGGAGCTATTCAACAAGCTAATAGAATGAAAATCAGCCAAATCTTGTGCTCCCTGCTTTTTAGGGATTAGTACTAGCATGGTTTTATTAATACCCCTCAAATGGACCTTGCTCTCCTAGAATTCTCTCACTGCACAAATAAGGTCCTCTTTGATTATGTCACAACAGTGCTGAAAGAAAATCATCGGAAAACCATCTAGACTTGGGGCCTTGTCACCTGCAAGGGAGAAAATCGCCTGTCTAATCTCCTCCTAAAAAATGGGGCACACAAGGGCCTCACTCTGAGCCAGGGAAAGGTGAAGAAGCAAATCTTGTGCAAAATCTGGTCCAGACCACTACTCCTCAGAGAACAGTGAAGTATAGAAGTCCCTAGCAAAGCTCCTGATATCATCCTCCTTGTACGTTGGAGTTCCCCAACCTTGATATCGGAAATGTGATTCATTCTTTTCCTCTATGAAGCCAACCTGTGGAAAAAAAAGAAGTGTTTCTATCTCTTTCCTTAAGTCATTTCTCTCTGATCTGCTTCAATAGATTTCCTCTCTAAGAAGGAACTCATCATATTGCGCTCATAGGGAAACCCTACGCTAGTCTGTCAGCCTCATCCAACAAGCATGCTTCCTCCAAGTCGGTCCAAGGTCTCCAAGTGATGAAGAATCCTCTCTTCTCCTGCCTACCTGGTAGCCTCCTGCTGGAGCCCCAAGAACTGAGTACCTGGGCCAGATGCTTCAATCTACCAATCAAAGTAGCCATGCAAGAGCTGCGGCGTCCATGACCGTCCCACGCTCGCCTGACTGTAGCTAAGAAGTCCTCCTCCCTAAGCTAGTATCTTTCGAATCTAAAAGCATGTCTCCTCTCATGACCTCTATTGGTCCTCAAGAGGATAGGCTTATGATCCGAACTCGGCCTAGGCAAACAAGAGCCCTGCACGTGGGAAAAATGGTCCTCCAGTCTACGGACACCAAGAACCTATCGAGCCTGGAGCAGGATGGGGACTCCCTTAGGTTGGACCAGATGAACTGAGCATTCACCAATCCAACATCAATAAGAGTAGCTTGGTGAATGGAGTCGCAGAAGTCCTCCGTCTCCCCCACATGAAGGAGAGCTCCCGTTCTCTCAGAAGTTGAAGTCACCGCATTGAAGTCGCCAGTCACACACCAAGGCCGTCTTGCGGCAAAGTGGTAGGCCAAAAGCAGCTACCATAAATTAGATTTCCCTTCCCTAGTTTAAGATCCATACACTCATGTTAAGTCCCAACAGAAGTTGTCCCTTAAGCATCGAAAGTGAAGATTAATGCCCCACCGCCCAATCTATCTATCCTCCTCTAGCTCCTCCACCTCTAAAGGGTTCCACAACACCATGATCCCACCGGCCCTCCCTACTACCAGAGAGGCCACCCCCTTCAAGAGTCTACCATCCCCAATCTCCCTCAACAGACTCTCTCCCTCCCCCTCACACTTAGTCTCCTACAAGCAGAGAATATCAACCGTGCATCTTCTCACCAAGTCTTTCACCATCCTCCTCTTCTCCCCTCCCCCCAAGCCTCTCACATTCTAAGAGACAATCCTCATGTGAACTGAGAAAGACTCCCCTCCCCTCCCTCACCCTCCTCCCCCCCCCATCCCTCCTAAGGGACTTCTCCTTCTTTTTTTTCTCTGATCTCGCTTTAGCCACCCCAGCCAAAGCAGCTAACCATCTCTTCTAAATCAAGTTAAGGGACCCCTTAATACCCTTCTCCACCCCCTCATAGGAGACCCCCAGTTGTTTCGCCAACTCCCTCATGTGTTCCTCCGTGATCTTCTCCATGATACTCATAAGCTCCTTCCCCTCCTCCTTCCCAGATACACCCCAATCCTCCGCAACCTCGATAGAATCACCTACCTCGGAAGCAAAATTGTCCGGGATACGCTCGTCATTAGCGTCTGTACCCAATAGGAGGACAATGGTTGCCTCCGAGAGCTCACATAGATGATTTGTCATTTCTGCGTGAATGATGCTAAGCCTTTCTTTCATCGGCCTCCGCTCCTCTCTGCCTTCTAGAGCTCCAAGGTTGATGGCGGCTGACACTGGAGATGGGACCCTCAACAGGTCTAACAGAGGGTCGTGACCCCCGATCCTCCCTCCCGCCAGGTCCACAGCCTACTGTTGCGTAGGCAAACACTCCTTCAGGCGAACCTGCTGACCATCTCGAACAATCGTAGACAGGTCGCCTTCATCTGAACCTTGAGAAGCAGAGCCCATACGGCCACGAAGAGGATGTCAGAGCTTCTCTTGCCTAATGCCCGCCAGTCGGAGAGGAGATATCTGCTCGCCGGGGCCCCCTCCCCTAGCCATCTGGGAGGATGGCACCGACAGATGCTGTTGTAGAGGAGCTAAGATGTCGGAAGACGTTGAGCGGAGGAGACGACCCTTATCAGGTCCATTGGACTCAATGACATCAAGACCAACGGATCTGGATAAGTGACGGGTATCGCTTGGCGACCCAGAACTAACCTGAAAAGCCAACGAACAGCCCGGCCCACCTTTCTCGCCCATCGCCATACCTTCAGAGAGAGCCAACCCAGTTCGCGAGATGAGGCGGCAGTTTCAAATTTTGAAACCCCGCCCGAACCGCTTCTACCTCGTGATCCGCCTCTTGAAACCCTAAGGGAACAGACGACGGTGGCAGCGCACCGGCCAACTCACCCTACAACCAGATGCGGACGACAAAGGAGTCCCCGTCCACGTTAGCAGTGACCACCGCTGGGATGGTCACCGTGCTCTCCACCAGGACCCCGACAACCGCCACCGCCCTCATGCACAAGATAGAGAAGCTCAAGCTTCCCTTCAACACTGAACCAAAGCACCGCACCAAGAAAGCCATGCCGTCCTCGTCGCATTGGAGAAGAGGCACCCCCTCTAAAACAATATTAACTCTCCTTGGCTCAGGGTTGGGGAAGGTACCTCTAAACTTACCCCACCTTTGGACACGCAGGAGGGCTCCCCCCACAGCAACAACTCCCGTGTCTGCCATCACTGACATTGCTTGCTCCTCTAGCCCAACCACTAGGAAGGCCCCCAACGAGACTCTCGAAACATCCTAACAGCCTCCAGCGATCTCCACAAGTCTATAGCCTACCTGCCATGCTTCTGTCATCCCTTCCACCATTGTGACGAGAAGACACCTCTGCAGCCAATCCTCTCGTTTCAGCAAACATTCCACCGGGTATGCTCCTACATCCACACACCTCTTATTGCCGGGTCTCAGAGCCTGCGAGATACACTTGCCCCTGACCACATCCGCGAATGATTTCTAGCCGACGGACGTCCCACCGATGGCCAACAAGTGCCCCCCTGCCTTGCAAAACTGCCTGATGTGTCCCCTTCTCCCGCACCCATAGCACGTGATCACACGGCCGGACGTTCCTCTCTCGGGATAGGCCTCATCGCCTGTTCTCCCCTGAGGACCAAGCCGTCAGGGGAGCACTGCCTGATGTGTCCCCTTCTCCGGCACCCATAGCACGTGATCACACGGCCGAACGTTCCTCTCCCGGGACAGGCCTCATCGCCTGCTCTCCCCTGAGGACCAAGCCGTCAGGGGAGCACCGACAGGAGGAGAGGAGGACGAAAATGCTCAAAGCTTCTCTCTCTAGAAAAGCCTAGAGAGAGATTGTAAAAAATAAGCTTTTCTCACTTGTTAGCATTCCAGAAAAATAAAATCCCCCCGACAGAACCTTCTGCTCTTCAGAAAACAAACCCGGCTTCTTGTAATCCTCATATCAATCAGACAAGTTGAAGTTGACAGCCTTGAATCTTTGTTTCTTGAAGACAGACAATCTCAACCTTCTTCCTCTGAATTATATCCTTAATTATGCAAGTCCTTCAAACCTTTGATATTCCAAGAGAGTAGGATCATACTTGAAGTTCTCTGCTTCTCAGCACTTTACTGCTTCTCAGCACTTTACTTGTTTCTTGAAGACAGACAATCTCAACCTTCTGCCTCTGAATTATATCCTTAATTATGCAAGTCCTTCAAACCTTTGATATTCCAAGAGAGTAGGATCATACTTGAAGTTCTCTGCTTCTCAGCACTTTACTGCTTGTTGATCTCGCTGACTGTCCCTGTGCCTGGCTTGGTTAATGTAAACCACAAATCACATGAATATCTTTCAGTTTCTTAACAGTTTTCCCCTTTTCTTCATCCAAATCTTCCCAAAGCTTGCGGAATAACCCAACATTAGAAATTCGAACTTCTATCCACCTGTCCTTTCTGTAATATCTTCATTTTCCCAGTTTGACAGGAAACCAGCCTGTTGTCTTTCTGAAGCCCCTTCCTATGGCAAGTTTGAGGCAGAGGCCAGCTTATCCTTGCCTTTGACAGAATTCAACAGTGCAGTAGCCATGTCATCAACTTTTCTGGCTTCGGAAGGTGGGAAAGGAAGTTGGGAAAGTACAGAGGCTATGGAGAGAGGTAGAATGCCTACCTCATGAATGGGAGCAAAATTTTCAGCATCACTGATCCTCCAGGATCTCGTCTGGTGTCTGCAAAAGGTGGGTGTTTCCTTCCTCGGCTGTAGATGCGCAAGGAAGGCTTCCTTCGTGCCGCCTTCAATTCTTGACAAAGACACTAGACAACTGCCGAGGCTGGGGTTTCAAGCATCTCTCACCGTGCCACCTCCCCAGATTGGCAAAACGCCTTTAGAAGGTGCTGGGGCATTCATATTTTTTGGTCAATTTAGGAAGGATAATGTCATCTTTTGCACCTGCTGCTTTAAGGGGCTCGAATCGACCTTCTACCAAACTGATACCGGACTTATGAGCAACCCCGAACTGGCTCACAGAAGAGTTGCAGCCTGTTCACTTCCTAGAAAGACTCGGGCTGAGTTGTAGCAGGGCTCACTTGAATCGGTAAACCTGACTCATCGTCTTCCTTGCAACAAAGCTCTGTGAATGCAGCTGTGCCCGCTACCTGCAATATGCTTCTACAACCTCAGCGCAAGACCAGTCTGCCGAGACTTCCTCCTTCTCTTCCATTGTCAAGGAAACCCAAAAACGGTGTATTCCCCACTGCAATTTAATACATGCCGGAATTGCCTTTTGAGTCATCGATCTCCACCTGTACCCAAGCATACTACAGATGAGCCCATCTTGCAGTGTCTGGGTCAACTTGGAGCATACCAAAGGATAACACAATGATATTAAAGATTTTGACATCCCACAGAGGAAGTGGGATCCCAACTAGCCTACACCAAACAGCCTTGCTCTGCTCTGCTCGGACAGCACCATCAGTAATGCTCCATTGTCTACAGATCAAGAAGTCATGAGCAAAAGCAAACTTCTTCCTTGTCTGCAATCTCTTTGCTATTGCCTCAGAAGAGCAATAAATCAAGAACTCTGTATCTGATAAACAATAGACCCTCCAGTCTTCAACCTCCAGCCATCTTTCAAGTAGCACTCCTTCAACTTCTGAATCAGATGGAGAGCCCTCCATGCATTACCGACTAAGCTACTTTCAAAGAATTCCATGTTCCTTTGGTACAGAAAAAACGAAGGAACATCCATTGAAGGGTCGGTCCTCTTCTCTACCAGACTACCACCAATGCATCAAGTTGGCCTTCATCCGGAGTACACTGACAAAACACACTATGATGGCCCACTCTGTGACAATGCCAACAGACGGCGGTGTTGTGACAGGACACAGCCCGATGACCCTTCTCAAGACATCAAAAGCGCCAGTTGTTCTGGAAAAGGGCATCTCTGAAGCTCGTCCTCCTGTCAGCTACTCCTGGAACAAACCGGCGGGGACATCTTCCTATCACAGGGAGATCATCATCGCATTGATGGTGATTGCCAGAAGAGGACAACTCTCCTTCGTGTCTCTCTGTGTAGTGACCCTCGAGCCTCTCCTTGCTGAAGAGAGCATCTCCTCGGAAAGTTTGGCTAGCCAGGCCCCACATGCTTCTTATAGTCACTCAAAGAAGATATGCATGTATTACTTGTTATTGCAGGTTACATAAGCAGATAAAACCCTAATAAAGAAAAAAAGAACTGCCGCCACAAACTAACAGGAGTAATAGGGGAAAGAATGTGAAATGAAAAAAGGCCCTCACTTAGCCAGAGTAGCCCAATAATAAAACAATGTGGAACTAAAGCCACATTGAGGTAGGGGATTCCTTTTCTTATAAGCCAGTCAACTCTTTTGTAGAATTCAATATGGGACTAAAGCCACTGACAACTCTAGCTGGCTGCAGATGCTTACACCACCCACCCGTAACAATACCTCCCCCCTTATAAGGCCGACGCCCTCGTCGGCTAGGTGCCGATCTCAATTCATGCGCAGCAGGTAAAGGATGTATTGATAGTCACATTGGACCGACAAAAGTTGGGCTCATACACCATTTGTTAATAACCATTTATCCATCCCCAAAACCTAGGCATTGAGATAGGGAGATTTCTTTTCTTATAAGTCGATCTAATTCTTTTGTAGAATCCAATATGGGACTAAAGCCACTGGCAACTCTACCTGACTGAGAGCCTCACACTCCCTCCAAGTGCTCACACCACCCAACCGCAACATAGTAGTACGCCGAGAAAATATAAAAGAGGAAGGAGCAGTATCAAAGTGCCAAGAGAAGGCACAAAAGAGATCACCTGGGCCTTCCTTCGACCTCGCAATCCAATCTAAGTCACTAACGACAACTCAAACATAAAAGACTTTTTGCCAAGATGATTGGTACAAACTCAAAAAAAAAAGTGAACTTGAAAATGGACTAGATAGGAACAACTCAGAGGAGATTACAACAAAAGCATCGAACCCTCATGTCATCAGAATCGTCGACGAACAACCAACCCACGTACCCTTTTCACGTTGGCCTCCGTAAACTCCCATGGCGCGTCCGGCTTGTTATCAGGAGAATCAATGTGCTGCATACATTAATCGTTCTCGTGCTAAGATAGTGAGAGATATACGGCATCACAGGATGCGAGGCCGGACTAACCAATGAGATCAAACTCCCTAAGTACGGAGAGAGACGCGAGAAACAACAGTGAGGCGCTTACGTAATTGAGGGCGGTCGAGAAGGATCTGAAGGCGGCAGCCAAGGATGGAACCTGCAACAAAATCGCACCCAGATGAGAAAGAGTCGTGAGAAGAATACATCACAAAGCTAGGGTTTTCTGCAGCGGGATGGCCGATGCTAGACCTGCGCAGATGGGCGGCACGGACGTCCGATCTCCTGCAGGCGCCTGGCGGCCAGGCGAGCAGCCGGAACGAACATGGTGGCCGAGTGGAAGAACCGGAGGCCGGCGAATGCGGGGGACGGGGGAGAGTGAGACGAAGAGGAATGGGGATCATAAGTTCCTGCGGCAGTTGAAATTTCGATGCACAGGGAGTGTGGGGGTGAGAGAAGCCTTAAGCACACCATGGCGGTTAACCTAGCAGGCTAGCCTAATCAGGGGAGATTTATTACGGAAACTTTTACATTTTTTCATTTTTTTCGTGAAAACTAATTTCTTAAAATGTGTAAATTCACAAAAAATAGTTTGCTGAAAATAAATGAATATAAATATACATTATTAAAAATAATTAGAGGACACAAGCATGTGTTCACATTCGCACGTGGCGGGAGAAGGAGGACGTGGGAGTAGAGAGTGGGATGGTGAAACCGTGAAAGATGGTGGGGATAGTTAAGAGGTGAGAAAATATTTTCTAGGTTCTATTTAGTAAAAAAAACTTTGGTAATCTCACTTTTATCTGACAATTTTTTTTTGGAGTTTTTTTTAGGTGTTTTGTCATTCTTGAATTTTTAGGGTTTTGTATTACATGTTTATGAGATTTTGGGGGTTGGGAAATAATAATAAGATTAGAAATATATATATTCCAAAAATATGTCTAATTTTAGTGGACAATATCAATAAATACTTAACAAAATAAATATATGCTTTTCTATCCTCACTTGGCTTTGTTAGGTACCAACACCTTAGATATAGAAAGTGAAAATAAATGTGGAATTATTTAACTCCCAAGGTTTGAAGATAATATATTTATATTCTGAGAGGAAAGATAAAGTTGCATGGAGCTTTAACTATTTTATGTGTGTTTACATGTCCCTTTCTTATGAAATGTCATTCAACGATATTTAAAAAACCAAGGACCACGAGTGTTAATTCTTTTACCATTTTGCACTGATTTCAATATATTTGATTCTGTGGAATTTTTTGATAGGATGTGAAATGAAAACATAGGAGATTTGCAACTCCAATTTGTCGGGAATAGATAGTAACACATAAAATCACGTGAGTTACTTTTTTATGTATCTTATTAGAAAATAACCTTGTGGAGTGTTTAAGCGGAAGCGGTAAATATTTAAATTGTGATATCTCACGGTGCGGAGGTTCCACCAAGAACATAGGTCTCAAATAGAATGGCTATCAGAGTCGCTCCCACATACCACACTCTAAAAGTCGGCCTCATCAGTGATGGGCCCTAGCTCGAAGAAGCACTAAGGAGAACACTCGGTGTTCTCCTTCTTTTCAATGTTCAACATCAAGTGAAGGTAGAGAGTATTAGAGTGTGGAGTCAGAACTCTTTTGTTCGTGCGCCTCTGCACGGGATCACACTCTGCCTCAGGAGCGCATCCACTGCTTCAGGGGAGCATTCACAGCATCAGGGAAGCATGACGAGCTTATGCCATCTCCAGGGGAGCATTCGCTGCTCCAGGGGAGCAATCGCTGCCCCAGGGAAGCATCCACTGCTCCAGGGGAGCATCCTCAGCTCAGGGGAGCATGGCGAGCATATCGCATCTCCAGGGGAGCATCTTTCAGTACCAGGGAAGCATTCGTTACTCCAGGGGAGCATATGATGTCCGGGTCTAGCAGGGAAGCACATGTTGTCTCTGGAGGGCATTCATTGTCCCAGGAGAGCATCACTGGCGTCAGGGAAGCATGCATTGCGGGTTCAAGGCAAGTCGATATCACTTGGGATGCGTCGACCTTGCCTTGGCAATGCTTTGATCTGTCTGATGGTGGGGGAGCATCTGCAGTCGCTGGAGGGCATACTCAGTCCCAGGAGAGCATCCGGGGGGATAGACGAGCATGCGCGACTGATGTATCCCGGAAGAGGGTTTCTGTTTAACCGGGGTATTATTGTCTTTACTACCCTGACTAATGACGCCCTAATCTCCTAGTATAAAAGGATGGGCTCTCTCTTTGTATTGAAACAAGTCTGTGATTATCTAGTGGAATCCTGTTGCGGCCGTGGATGTAGGAAGGCATCTTGCCTCCGAACCACGTAAAAATCTATGTGTGTTCTTGTGTGATTGGTTTTTTCTCTTCTTCCTCCTCTGCTGTTTGTCCTCCTCGTCTGGGTACTCCGGTCCATATCCCCAACAATTGGTATCAGAGCCTTGTTCTGGTTCGAGGGAGTAGTGGGAGTAATGGCGGTAGATGAAGGAAAGGTGAGGATCGACAAGTTCGATGGCAAGGACTTCGGTTTCTGGAAGATGCAGATCGAAGACTACTTGTATCAGAAGAAGCTGCATGAGCCGCTTCTTGGAACGATGCCGGCAGAGATGAAGAAAGAAGATTGGGATCTACTAGACAGACAAGCACTCGGAGTTGTTCGCTTGACGTTGGCCAGAAACGTCGCCTTCAACATCGTGAACGAGAAGACCACGGCAGGATTGATGAAGGCGCTATCAAATATGTATGAAAAGCCCTCAGCTTCAAACAAGGTATATTTGATGCGTCGTTTATTTAATCTGAAGATGGCCGAAGGTGCTTCTGTTACAGACCACATCAATGAATTCAATGTGATTACAACTCAGTTGAGTTCTGTAGAAATAAACTTTGATGATGAGATTAGGGCCTTGATTCTTTTATCCTCCTTACCTGAAAGTTGGGGTGCAACTGTGACGGCTGTAAGTAGTTCTTCTGGTTCTAGCAAATTGAAGCTTAATGAGGTACGAGACTTGATTCTAAGCGAAGATATTCGCAGAAGGGAATCCGGTGAAGTCTCGGGTTCTGCTTTGAATATAGAGAGCAGGGGAAGAACAAAACAGCGTGATCAAAATAGGAGCAGATCCAAGTCCAAGAAAAGGAGTCAGTCTAAGCCCCGCGGAGATGGCTGTTGGAACTGTGGTAAAAGGGGACATTTGAAAAGGGACTGTAGGCTCTTGAAGAAAAAGAATCAGAGTCAGAAACATGAAGAAGATTCTGCGAATGCTATGACAGAAGATGTCCATGATGCACTTATTTAAGTGTTAATAGTCCCATTGAATCGTAGATCCTAGACTCTGGAGCATCCTTCCACTCTACCTCACATAAAGAAAGCATGCAAAATTATGTTGCTGGAAACTTTGGGAAGGTTTATCTTGCTGACGATGAGCCATTAGACATTGTGGGGAAGGGTGATATTCAGTTAAAGACAGCAAACGGGACTATGTGGAATTTGAAGAATGTCAGACATATTCCAGGTTTGAGAAGAAATTTGATCTCCATTGGTCAACTGGATGATGAAGGATATGTCACTACCTTTGTTAGTGGGTGCTGGAAAATAACCAAAGGTGTCATGGTTATAGCACGAGGTAACAAGACTGGAACTCTTTATATGACTGTAAACAACAAAGATACAGTGGCAGTGGCAAATTCAGAAGTTGAATCCAAGACCTGGCATTGCAGACTTGGACATATGAGTGAGAAAGGAATGAAGATGCTGGCAGCAAAGGGGAAGTTGGGTGAATTGAAGTCCATAGACATTGGGCTATGCAAAGACTGTATCTTCGGAAAGCAGAAAAGAGTCACTTTCTCCAAAGCTGGAAGAAGTTCTAAGCTAGAAAGGTTAGAACTTGTACACACAGATGTGTGGGGACCAGCTCCTGTTCGATCTCTTGGAAGCTCACTCTATTATGTCACATTCATCGATGATTCTACTCGGAAGGTATGGGTTTATTTTCTTAAAAATAAATCTGATGTTTTCTCTACCTTTGTCAAGCGGAAGGCAGAAGTGGAGAATCAAACAGGCACAAAGATCAAGTGTCTGAGGTCTGACAATGGTGGAGAGTACAGTAGCAAGGAATTCAAAGATTTCTGTGCACTGCATGGTATTCGTATGGAGAAAATAATTCCAAATACTTCACAACAGAATGGGGTTGCTGAACGCATGAACAGAACCCTGAATGAGAGAGCAAGGAGCATGAGATTACATGCTGGCCTACCGAAGACCTTTTGGGCAGATGCTATCAGCTGTGCAGCTTACCTGATTAATAGAGGACCTAGTGTTCCTCTAAATGGTGAGATACCAGAAGAGGCTTGGACCGGTAAGCAGGTAATTCTTTCACACTTAAGGGTATTTGGTTGTGTTTCATATGTGCATATTAATTCCAATGACAGAGATAAGTTGGACCCCAAGTCAAAAATGTGTTTTTTCATTGGATATGGTTCTGATGATTTTGGATACTGTTTCTGGGATAATGAGAATAGGAAAATCATTAGAGAAAGGAATGTTATATTCAATGAGAATTTATTATACAAGGATAGATCTGTCATGAAATCTGAAGATGCATGTCAAGAATCTCAGAAATCTGAACATGTTGAGTTGGAGGAAATTTCAGAAGATGATGTGTTGAAGGGATTTCAAGGAAATCTTGAAAACACTGTAGTGCAACCAGAGTTTATCACACCCGAGGTTCAACCAAGAAGATCAAGCAGATTGCCTAAACCGACTGAGCGGTTTTCTCCTTCTTTGTACTATTTGTTGTTGACTGATGCTGGTGAACCTGAGTGTTTTGATGAAGCTATGCAGGTGGAAGATTCTATCAAGTGGGAGTTGGCAATGAAAGATGAGATGAACTCCTTACACAAGAATAAAACTTGGGTGTTGACTGAACTACCACCTGGCAAGAAAGCTTTGCACAATAAATGGGTTTATCGGATAAAAGAAGAACATGATGGCAGCAAGAGGTACAAAGCAAGGTTGGTTGTGAAAGGCTTCCAACAGAAGGAAGGTATTGATTATACTGAAATTTTCTCTCCAGTTGTCAAGCTAACTACCATTAGACTGGTGTTGAGTATTGTTACTGCTGAAAACCTACACCTAGAACAACTTGATGTTCAGACTGCTTTCCTCCATGGCAATTTGGAGGAGGATATCTATATGGCACAACCGGAAGGTTTCCATGAACATGGTAAAGAAAATCTTGTTTGCAAATTAAACAAAAGTTTATATGGTCTGAAGCAAGCCCCAGACAATGGTACAAAAAGTTTGATGGATTTATATGTAACAATGGTTTCATTAGATGCAATATGGACCATTGTTGTTATCTGAAGAAGTTTGATAATTGTTACATCATACTACTGTTGTACGTGGATGATATGCTAATTGCAGGATCAAGCATGACAGAGATTAACAATCTGAAAATGCAATTATCAAAGGAATTTGCTATGAAGGACTTAGGAGCAGCAAAGCAAATTCTTGGGATGAGAATTACGAGGGATAGAACAGCTGGTATTGTGAAGTTATCTCAAGAAAGTTACATCCAGAAGGTGTTGAGCAGGTTCAACATGGAAGATGCAAAATCAAGTAACACCCCTCTAGCAAGTCACTTCAAGCTGTCTAAAAGGCAGTCACCAAAGTCTGCTGAAGAATGTGAGTCCATGAAGAAAATTCCTTATGCATCAGCTATAGGAAGTCTGATGTATGCCATGATTTATACCAGGCCGGACATAACACATGCAGTGGGAGTTGTGAGCAGATATATGGCAGATCCGGGCAAGCAACACTGGGAGGCAGTGAAATGGATTCTGAGATACCTAAAAGGCACCTCAGGCAAGTCACTTTGTTTCAGAAAAAATGATGTTATCTTACAAGGTTTTGTTGATTCAGATCTTGGTGGTGATCTGGACACCAGAAGAAGTACCACTGGCTATGTTTATACCTTGGGTGGCACTGCAGTGAGTTGGGTTTCAAAACTTAAGAAGGTTATTACTCTCTCAACAACAGAAGCAGAGTATGTTGCCATCTCTGAAGCTAGCAAAGAGATGGTATGGCTGAAAAATTTTCTGAAGGAGTTGGGCAAGGAACAAAGCAACAGTGTGCTGTTTTGTGACAGTCAAAGTGCAATTCACCTTGCCAAGAACCCAGTTTTTCATGCAAGGACTAAGCACATACAACTGAAATATCACTTCATTCGTGGTCTGCTTGAAGATGATGTTTTACTGCTGGAGAAAATACTTGGTGCAGAGAATCCAGCAGACATGTTCACCAAGGTGGTTACCACAGAGAAACTAAGGTTGTGCAAGTCCTCAGTTGGCCTCCATGGATGATTGATGGAGGGATGCCGTAGCAGTATTTCCATTGTCATATTGAGCATGGTTAATACAGTGAGAGGTTTACCTTTCTTTGGAGTTCAGACTCCAAGTGGGAGATTATTAGAGTGTGGAGTCAGAACTCTTTTATTCGTGCGCCTCTGCACGGGATCACACTCTGCCTCAGGAGCGCATCCACTGCTCCAGGGGAGCATTCACAGCATCAGGGAAGCATGACGAGCTTATGCCATCTCCAGGGGAGCATTCGCTGCTCCAGGGGAGCAATCGCTGCCCCAGGGAAGCATCCACTGCTCTAGGGGAGCATCCTCAGCTCAGGGGAGCATGGCGAGCATATCGCATCTCCAAGGGAGCATTCGCTGCTCCAGGGGAGCATCTTTCAGTACCAGGGAAGCATTCGTTACTCCAGGGGAGCATATGCTGTCCGGGTCTAGCAGGGAAGCACATGCTGTCTCTGGAGGGCATTCATTGTCTCAGGAGAGCACCACTGGCGTCAGGGAAGCATGCATTGCGGGTTCAAGGCAAGTCGATATCACTTGGGATGCGTCGACCTTGCCTTGGCAATGATTTGATCTGTCTGATGGTGGGGGAGCATCTGCAGTCGCTGGAGGGCATACTCAGTCCCAGGAGAGCATCCGGGGGGATAGACGAGCATGCGCGACTGATGTATCCCGGAAGAGGGTTTCTGTTTAACCGGGGTATTATTATCTTTAATACCCTGACTAATGATGCCCTAATCTCCTAGTATAAAAGGATAGGCTCTCTCTTTGTATTGAAACAAGTCTGTGATTATCTAGTGGAATCTTGTTGCGGCCGTGGATGTAGGAAGGCATCTTGCCTCCGAACCACGTAAAAATCCATGTGTGTTCTTGTGTGATTGGTTTTTTCTCTTCTTCCTCCTCTGCTGTTTGTCCTCCTCGTCTGGGTACTCCGGTCCATATCCCCAACAGAGAGAAAAGTAGAGAGGGAGAGAGGGACCTTTAGGTGTTCTAGACTCGCAATAAGGGAACTCATTCTCCTTTTATAGACCAAATGGGAGGCGATCGTTTCACATGAGGACATGCATGCGTTCACATAGCCATGCATGCAGACTGACGCATGAACGGACGCACGTATGTTCATGTGTTGCTGCCCTTCATGAGTAGTGCACATGATGTGCCGCCTCTTACCCTCCTCATTAATCATCATCTCCCACTTGCTTACAAATGGCAATTGCGAAAATTCTCTCTTTATTCTTAATTCTCTTACTCTGTCACATAGGAAATATAGTGTGCAACCTCACGAGAAAACTCTTAACCATAAGAGTGATGAACTGTCAAGTTATCATCGAAACTGACAGAACACTTTAATATTATATATCTATTAGCACCCCAAACAATCTCATATTTACCTAATTTAAGACTTTTGATATCTCAAGTAGTAACTAATGTTAAATCTCAAATGTCATGTGCTCCTGACTCTATTATTATAAAGTCAATAGAGTCTCCTGGGATATGAGCCACAAAATAGGATGTAATATGTAGAAGTATTCTCTTAGTTCTCATGTCAATCTAATTGATCTTGACTGCTTTCTTAGACATGTCCCGTGGGATTATATCAACCATACTCCTAAGAAGTATGTTAAAGTAGCGACATCAAGCTTTTTTTTCATGGCATAGCCCACAAATCACAAAAGGTACCAAAGGAGATCAACAAAATATGATCTAGGAGCTCACAAAATAATGAAGCAAAGATCCGTTCATCATTCTCACTTATAGTCATACATAGCACATATCGTATGAGGCGCATACTATGGTGTTCTTCCATCGACACGGGTGTGTCACTCAAGAGAATAACAAAACACTATACGGATCTTAGTCTAGCCACGCCCTGTGTGGCTAACTAGAGTCTCACAAAATAGTCGCTCCCACTTAACGTCTTTTGCAAATCTTACATCTGACTTTTACACGCTCGTGGGATTATAGTCATTTCCTCATGGTCGATCTACCCAGATCTCATCTTAGCGCAACTAAGACGGCATATCATAGAAGTTCGGGATATTCTGCTCACTCTCAAAAAAGTCAGAAATATCAAATGCCTCATCTTGCTCAATATCCCAGTGCCAAGGCAAATTACTAGTGTGAAAGGGTCAATTCGAGCCTGATCACACATTTCTCTGATGTGTAAACATGCATTCCATCTAGAGACACACATAAGGAAGGAATATGAATATTCATTGATGTCAACTGAAAATTGTTATTATTACAGTTTACATAACCCCATAGCTGTAATATGAGTTAAAAAAAAGCCTCTCTAGGAATATGCTTGGTTAGTAGATCTACTATCATATGACCTATTGAGAGAACCACTAATAATTTCACAGGTAGATCCTGAATGTAGTGATAACAGATGTCAATGTTTTGGGTTCTGCCATGATACTTCGGGTCCTTAGCGTAAGCTAAGACTGTTGTGCTGTCAATATATAGCAACACTATCTCCTCTGGGTAGTGTGCCATGGCCAATCGTTGTAGGAAACTTCATAATCAAACAGTCTCTTGACATGTTGTTGAACAACCTACATATCCTGGCTCCATCATGGATAAGGTGATACAGGTTGTTTCTTGCTACACCAAGAAATGGCCCCACCACCTAATATAAACACATAGCCTGAGGTGGATTTTTGTTCATTTTTATCGCTGGCCCAATCAACATCGCCATATCCTCTCAGTCTTAAATCACTCTATTGTAACATATGACAAGGTCCATCGTTTTATGTAAATATTGGAAGATCCTCTTCACTGTCTTCCAGTGAGCGAGACCAAGGTTACTCTACTGGCGATTGACCTGTCTGACTGCATAACAAATATCAGGTCGAATACACAGCATAGCGTACATCAGACTCTCTATTGCAGCCGCATATGACACTTTGGATATCTCATTCTTTTATTCATCAGTCTGTGGGCACTGACTTACACTTAAAGCACATCCCCTATCAATTGGAGTATTGAAGATACTTGAGTATCTTGTTTATGTAAGTCTCTTGAGACAGACTCAAAAGTCTTTTTGAGCGGTCTCTTATAATTTTCACTCCAAACACATATTTGCCTCACCCATATCTTTTATCTCGAAGGAAAAAGATAATCATGTATCTCGTGATTTTCTATTCCACTTCTACCACTGACGTGACCTGTGAAAGTTGACCAATCTTTTTGAACATCAAATCCACATAGTGAGCTGCACAAGGAGTGTAGAAAAGGTGTCACCTAGTCATCATCAACTCTTCTATAGTCTTCTTATATGTTTACCAATTATCTGTTATCACTTGCACAATGTATTTCTCACCAATTTCTATCGCCACCTACTCGATCAATTGCCACATGTATTGGTGATTGTAAATATGGTATGAGGCATCCACTAATCTATTAAATAAGATATGTCTATCAGAGTAAACAAAGAAGGTGATCAAACTAATTTTTAACGGTGCCTGACCAACCATCACACATGGATGTGCAAAGTATTAAAGAAGAGGTTGGTAAAGCCCTATCTGATCGTATTCATAAATTTAATTTTAACTATATACACATTTCTAGCAGGCATTATGCACATAATACATGAAAAGTATGTTAGACAAAAATTAAACATAAATGCATAATACACGCATCATGTAGGAGTTGGAGGGGTACGAGAACTATATAAAAATGGCAGAGAAGTTCTGACTGGCTAGATGTAGTAATGGATATACCTCATTCATTGCAACATTGTTTGTCATTCTTATCTACCATAGGTTCCCCTCTGTTGTCATCACCTATTGCAAGTGATAGTTTGTGATTGTCATTGGCTACTGTGCATGAGGGTTATTGGTCATTGTCATTTATGTGGGTTGTTGCTCACCATTATAGGTGACAGTCTTTTAGTTCTTGCTAGTTGTGAGTGAGGGCCACTGCTAGCCACCATGGAGATCTAGTTACATCCTTTTAATTGTTGCTATGAGTGCTGATGTGTTCACACCTGTTGCATAACATCAAATACCTTTTGCAAATGTTTGCCATGTAGAAAAACTTGCTCACATAAAAGAGTGGTGGAAGACTTGTAAACATATGACTTTTAATGGTCACATGTGAACTGTTTTTTCCAAGAACATTATTCTCATTTGAATGCTTACTCGAAACCCATCTCCAAAGGAAAAAAACAAATGAAATTTTCTTGAGAGATTCCTCTTTGCAGAATTGAGTGGTCATTTTAAGATTTGTATGAACCAATTCTTGTGAAATTCGAATCTATTCACACTACAAACATTATTGTTTTTATAGAAATGAGAGTGATTGCAAATTTATTGTCCACAGCATATTTTAATTTTCATAATTGAATGTACATGTGTTGCATTTAAAAACACCTTTGAAAAATATCAAACCAGAAAAGAGAATGTTAGACACTGTAATCTACCTCTCATTGATCTTAGAAGAGATGGTTGAAAATCTAAGATCAATGGATGCAATTGAAAAATCCTTCAAAAAAATTAGAAGATTTTAATGATTGACATCCATATTAAAAGTGTATATATATATTTATATTTATGGTATCAATTATATATATATATATATATATATATATATATATATAATTGTTATCATAAATCTATAATCTTTGATAGTTTGACCTATGACCTTAAAAGGACTACAACTTCATAAGCTATCTAAAATGGGCTTGTATCAATTCAATGTGAGAAACATGATCCCAAAGAAACATGTTAGGAGTACAAGATTAATGGCCCATCATTTATTTCTTTATTTGCACACATCACATACATGATTTTTAAAAAGTGGGATATTGTCTAGCAAGCAAAACAAACATTTCCTTCACCTCTGATTCTTAGATAGGTAATTTAATTATATACTTGTTTTTCTTATTTCTATCATGGCACAATTTATTTCCAACATTTGCTACATATATATGAAATAACAAAATCAATAGAAAGAGAAAGTGGAGGTCGATGGAGTAACTTGGGATTTGTGATTTCAACTTTCAAGGAACTGATAACATGGATTTCAGTTTGTCATCCATGAGTTGAAATCCAGAAATATACCATTCATATAAAAGAATATGCAAGAGTATGTGATGATTGCTTCACATTGCAGAGACATAACAATAATTGAATGACCAATTAAACTTTTTTTGTCAACGAATAAACAATTAATTGGATCTACTTGACATGATTATAATACTAAATGAATTGCAAGTCACAGTATAATTTTATATATAACAAACAAAATAGTGTGTAACCACTATTATTGAATAACAAAGTAAATTGCAATTATACACTACCATTACTAAAATGAGAGCACTTGTGAAATACATATGAACTGTCAAAAATCTCTAAAAAGCATTCAACTACGTACAATAAGTTCATTTCTTTAATTATTCATCATGCTACTATCTATGTTTGTGGTTCACATCATGCTACTATATATCTAGTACAAGTATCTTAAACTAACCATGGATTGGGACAAACGTCGAGATGGCCTGTCAGGCGCACCTCAACTCTAACTATGGATCATACGCTATCTCAGTAGCCTCAAGTGACTAGTTGTTCTGCTGACTAGTCCCCTTCCCATTTGCCATAAAACTTTGATAAGAACATGGACTATACATCAGCACCAACTTAGAAACTCCACTACTCCTCCAAAACTTTCCCAAGTTTAATGCATCAATTGGTAGTTCACTATCCATAAAACTACATAGGAGAAGACAAATGAGAATATGACTTGTTCATGATCTTTTTCTCGTGATGTCCATCATCCTCACCTATGCATGTGTTTATTGGGTCGGGATTTCCCACAGACGGCACTAATGAAGACATATAAATTTGGGTATCTCCTTTGAGATATTATCCCCGCTAAATCCGAGGGAAGCTAGGGTTTTATCCATTTTGCTAGTAAAAGGGCCCTCAAAAGAGAAGACTTGGGCCTTACTTATAAGCATATGCCCATCTTTGTAGTTTTTGATATGGGATCTTGTGAGCCCCCTTCTTAGGCCTCTATAGAATCTGTAGAGGCTATAAAGTGTCACCTTCGCTTCGTACTACACTTTTAAGATTTGTTTCACGGGGAAGAGCAGTCGGTGATCCTAAACGAACCTGCAAGCACTAGAAAGAATCGTCAAAAGGAGTCATGGGAGTGATCCCAATGAACAACTCTCCGATGCTTAAATCAGAACTGTCCGGGAAGAGTAAACCAAAAGAGGGAGTAAGTAGAGGAAGGAGACGAAATAGTTTGGAGTCGGGAGAGTGCTCGGAGAGGGCAGGGAGTGCTCGGAGAGGTAGGAAGAGAATAACTGTGAAGGGACCTCTCTCTCTCTACTTTCCAACAGGAGTCTCCTGCGAAGGTGAGCGTGTGGGGAACTCTCTCTCCTTTTCTGGTTGTGGAGAAATCCCTCGATATGCCTGAGTGTCAGCATATGTCCCCCCACCTTCTAGGTCCAACTGGGGACCTATTTATATGAGATAGTCGGGGTGTGTCTGACTTAGTAATGACGTCATTTGTGGAGTGGTGCCCTACTTGATCGTGGAGATCTCCCGTTGCCCTCTCGTCCGCTCCCGGCGGGAAGACCTCGAGACAGGCATCTGAGCGACGTGGGTGTGACCCGGCCCTTGCTGTGGCAAGACCCGTGACGCAAGCCCTAACGTTCACCCATTGACGAGCTTCGTGGCATCCAAGAGGCACTCTCACGAAAATTCCACCCAAGGATTGGAGAAGCTTTCGTGAGATTGAGAAGCCTTCATGGGCCTCGGTTGGGCCGCACTTACAGGGCCATTGGTTGGGTATGGTATACCGCCATGGACTTGGCATTATCGGGCCGCACTAGGCTTGGCAGATTTTCCTTTCCTCAAAATCAATCACCTAAAAAATCATTTATGAATTATGCATTACTTTTTATTATTATAAACTACTTAAGAAATCTTGCATACTAAAATGACACATTAATGTGGGTGGGTGGGAAATGTGGGAAAAAGAAGTTAAGATACTCAAAGTAGGAGAGGGAGCCTTATTAAGGAAGTTAAACTGTGCAAGAGATTCCCACTAAGCATACTTTTAGGTTGGGCCATAGCCTCCTTTCCACTCTCTCTATATGTTTAGTTTTAAAATTATTATTATTATTAGGGGAAAGTATCTTTGTTCCCCTAACATCATTGTAAATAATATTTAAATCCCTATCTTTATCTAATCTACTTGCAGTACTGTATACACCTAAGATCCTTAAGAATAATTAAGATATGTATACCTCTAAACCCCATGCTTTATTTTTAAGAATAGTACCAGTATATCTCCGGAATCAAACCTTTAAGGGCAAATATCAACTATAGTGTTGAAATATATCAGATAAAAGATAGGGGAACAATAGTTATTTACAATGATGTCAGAGGTTAAGGTTACTTAGATCTCATTATTATATACACATATTTAAAATAATTTTTTTACAAATAAATTACTATTACAGTTGAAATGACAAAAAAATCATATCTAGAAATACATTAGTAGGGATATCCTTACTTTTATCAAAATAGTACAAAAATGACATCGTTGTAACCCCCGTTACCAGTCGTTAATCTAACCTTCGTTAATTTTAACTAGACCCATAAAATATCAATAATACCCCTAGTTTAAGCAAAAAGATTTTATCTCTCTGCCACCTTCATCCTCCTCTCACCCATGAAGGGAGGCTGCTGGGAGGAGGGGGCATTCGGAGGGGGGGGGGGGGGCAGTGCCTACACGAGGGTCGGGGGTTCATAGGGTGGCCATGGGGAGGAGGGGGCATTATGAGGGGGGTTACTATTGTGGATGTTGACCCACCGCTATTGCGTAGCTAGAAGGATGTCGGCGGTGGCGAGAACCCACTCCGCCTGTTCCCCATCTCTCATTGCCCTAGAGGAGAACACCCTCTGAAGCTGTCTCTATAACAGAGACTGAAATATCTCGGACCTTTCGGATCCTTCTTCGTAAGTCCTGAATCTGATTTCTTGGAGTGTCGGGATCCATTGTGTCTAAAATTTCGTTTCAGACATCTTTTGTGTTCGGGTCGGCGCGATCCGGAGTTGTTTCGGAGGCCCGGAGCGCGTCCACGGCTTTTCCGCGTGTGTTTTCCGATTCCCGATGTGTGTTTCGGCAATTTCTTCGGAACCTCGTTGCGGGTGAACTGGGTCGTTCACCTAGGCGAGAGTGGTACCGTTACGATCGGTACGTTCCGAGGATCGCGGAAATATAATTTTTTATTTTTCGGTATTTTCTGGATTTTCTGAAATTTTCTATAAATATCTCTCATTTTCTCTCTCTCCCCACCCTTCTCTTTCTTCTTCTTCTCCTTCCTCTTCTTCTTCCTCCCACCGTGGCCGCCCCCCCTTCCTCTCTCTCTCCCATTTCGACGCGGCGGGCCTCTCTCCAGCTGCAGACGGCGGCGGGGTGACGGCGCGGCGACGTGGGCGGCGGCGAGGCGATCTCGTGGGCGTGCGGTGCTCGTGGGAAGCGTGAAGGAGCGGGGTTTCTAAAAGTGTTCTTCGTGATTTAAGCTCGATTCGGCGGAGCTTTCGCTCCATTGAGGTAGGGGGATGAATCCCTATGCTCATCCCGTCATCCCCCACGATTTGTAGGTCGAATGGGAGCCGAGAGGGGTGCTTTTGAGCGGGTTAGGGCAAAATCATGTTTTGGGGAGAGTTCGTCCGATCTATGGATTTGAGCCGCGATTCGACGTTTTGATGGCCTAAAAGCATGCTAGGGGTCCCCAGACCCTTCCCCTTTGATTTTCCCCTCTCCTATGGAGGCATGGGGGCGTGGTTGATGTTTTTGGGCGTTTCACGCCGTTTCGCCGCCGGGTCGGTGTGACGGTCCTTCTAGTGACCGTCACACAGTGTGACGCGCTCAGGAGGGTGCGTTACAGCCCTGTTTTAGCCAATGGGGTCTGTGGGCTGTGACGGTCCCACGATAGACCGCCAAGGCACTGTGACGCGCCTGGGTTGGACTGTCAGGGACGATTCGACCGTTGGTTTTTACCGTTGGGGGTCAAGGCCTGTGACGCACCAGGACTAGCGCGTCACAGCCTTGTGACGCCCCTGTGTGGGTGCGTCAGAGCGGACACATTCTCACCCTGTAACGCACCAGGGTTGGTCTGTTACAGTCTGTGACGCACCGAGTGGCACGCGTCACAGTTTAGTCCTTCATGCCCTGTGACGCACCAAGAGTGGTCCGTTACAGCCTATGATGCCCCGTGAGGTGTGCGTCACAGTCGTTTTCTGCTCGCCTTGTGACGCACCAGGCTGGGTGCGTCAGGGCCTGTGACGCACCAAGGTAGGCGCGTCACAGTCATTTTTGCACCGTGGGTCTGACGCCCCTATGTTGGGCCGTCAGGTGGCTGTGACGGTCCAGCCTTAGACGGTCAGAGCCTGTGGCGCGTCTAGAGTAGACCGCCAGGCTCAGGACTGTACCGGGTGGTTCGTAGTCCCGTTTCTTCTCCGACTGTGGCCACCGTGCGACGGTGCTGGTACGTGGGACGGTCCCCGTACGTCGTTGGACGCGGACGTGGTTTTCTGTTGACTTGAGAGTCTACTCCTTTAGTGACCCTCCACTAGTCGTAACCCACCAGTGCGCGTGTGTTGGTCTCACCTGGGAGTAGGTGTACGGGCTTACCCTGAGGACGGTTTTAGACTGGTTTCCGTCGGGCCCCACGTCTTGCAGCCAGAGTCCGACTGAGGGGAAAACCGATCAGAGGGCCAGACCAGGGACGCGCGGTCTGTGTGTGCACACGTGGTTGGGGGCAGTTGGACCCACGCTGACGGGCATGACCCTAACTAGTCACTTGTTTGTGGTTACTTGTACGGTGTCTCAGTTCCCGCTGGGCCGGAGGGAGACACCTGAGGCGCGGACTAAGACGTCAATGGACGCATTCAGCCTTGCTTCTAGTGGAAGGTACTCCTATCGAGTCGGGAGTGACAGATTGTCAGTCGTTGCAGCTTCGACCTTCGAGTTTTGTCGTGTTGGCCGTGGTGTTTCGGTCGTTTCACCGTGGTACGTGTGTCGGTCTTCGTGCCGTGAGATCGGTGTTTTATAGATGACAGGGCTTCCCTTTCTGAGGTACTCGCTTACTGCTAGCGTAGCGGTTTCTCCGTTTGCGAGATAGGGTTCTAGTGATCCCTACTAAGTCTTGTTCTGAGACTCATTCCCTGCGTGTTTTCACCGTGTTTCAGGTGAGGCGCGACTTCAAGGGAACGCGTCTGAGGCTCAGTGTGGTTCAGGTGCCCAGCGTTAGTGCCAGATGTCAGAGCCGGGGTATGCCCCGTGTAGTTGTACTTTTCTTTTTGCCTCTGTACTAGTTGTGGACTACTACTGTTGTTATTTCATTGTTATCTTGTGGACCATGTATCATGTAAAATATTAATTTATTTCCTGCTTAATTATATAACTGTTTAATTTCTGTAATTATTTGTGATACTTGTGTAGTCTCCACACCATCCTTTTTACCCTTCCGAGTCTTCGGACTCGTGGGTGGCGGTGCGAGTCTCGGGTTATCGGGCCTTCCCGGTAATCAGATTCTCGGGTCGTTACAGCTGGTATCAGAGTGCGGTTGTGGAATTATACGAGAATCATAAGTAATTGCAGTGGTCCACTAGTCCACAGCGATGATGTACAGTTGACACTAGCATCGGGCATCGTGTGTTTTGCTTAACCTTGCTGTTCCGTGTTTCCTGTCTTTTGCTTCAGGAGCGAGCATGGCATCGAGGTGGGGCACTCGCTCTCTGCAGGGGCAGTCGGCTGGAGGTTAGGAGATCCAGCAGGAGGTTCAGTAGGAGCAGGAGGAGCAGAGTAGAGTGCCACCAACGGCCACCAAGGCAGCGGATGCTGCGAGGTTTCCGGGGGCCGAGGATTTCTTCCGTGGCATGTACCAACTTATGTCGCAGTAGTTCGGCGGAGAGGCTGGTGAGGGCTCGTCGATTAGGGGTGGGCTAGGCCGAGCAGTGAGGGATTTCATGCAGTTCCATCCACCTTACTATGGCGGTCAGCCAGACCCTGATATGGCTCGGAGTTGGCTCGACGAGATGGAGCGGGTGTTCAGTTCCATGCGGTGTACTGCGGAGGACAAGGTGATGTTGGCCTACAACCAGTTGCAGGGTACGGCTCGGGAGTGGTGGTCTTCCGAGTGGAAGACGTCTTTCCAGCTTCGTCCACTTGAGCAGATTGCGTGGAGTGACTTTCGAGCGTACCTACTGCCCAGAGTATATTGCTACGCAGCGGATGCGTCAGTTTTTGGAGTTGGTTCAGGGTGACATGTCTATGTTGTAGTACAGGGTCCGATTTGTTGAGCTGGGTCGTTATGCACCTCATATCATGGAGCATGAGAAGGTGAAGACCACATAGTTCGTACAGGGCTTGAGGCAGGAGTTGAGGCACCATTTGATCGCGAATGCTGCCACCGATCTGGAGACAATTTCTCGTGTAGCAGCGTCCTTGGAGATGGATATGCAGAGGACTCGAGGACCGATCAGTCAGGGGCAGTCTTTGTCAGGTCGCAGCCAGCAGTCGGCTACCCAGCAGCAGGGTTCTTTTCAGCATGCGTCGGGTGGTTCAGGAGTGTCGGCACCGGCAGCGTCGGTGACGGGATATGTGTCATTTGGCTCGAAGGTCAAGAAGTTTCTCAAGAAGGGTTTCGGCAAGAAGCGCAAGGACCAGAGGCAGGCGTCATCGGGCAGTGTACAACAGCCGGTCCCGTTTCAGCGTCAGGGATCAGTGGGTGGATCGCGAGGACCGTGTCCACGGTGTAGTGAGTTCCATCTAGGCAGACAGTGCACGGCGCCGATAGTTTGTTTCCGGTGTGACCAGCCAGGGCATATGGCGCGTGACTGTCCTCAGAGGCAGCAGCAACAGCAGTTTCCTCAACAGCAGCATGTTCCCCAACAGCAGAGGCCACAGCAGTAGCAGTAGGGACAGTATCCGCCGCTACCTAGGTCAGCGAGTGTGGGAGGCAGGCAGAGATCTCGAGGCCAGATTACACACATGACCAGGGCAGAGGCAGTGGCGTCGTATCTCGTGGAAGGTACCGTTCAGATTTTGGGTTGTGCGGCTCGGGTTTTGTTTGATTCTGGCGCGTCTCATTCGTTTATTTCAGAGGATTTCACGCTGAGCCGGTGACCCAGTTATCCTGTGATTTGGCAGTGGAGTTGCCTTCGGGTGATTTTATGATCACTCCGTATTGTTTCGATGAGGTTCATGTGTGGGTTGAAGGGCGGAGTTTGCCGGCTAGGCTCTATGCGTTGCCGCTTCAGGACTTTGATGTGATTTTGGGCATGGATTGGCTCGAGGCACATCATGCTTTGGTGGATTGTGGCTCGAAGAGAGTTTACTTTCGGTGACTTCGTGGACCCACCTTCTATTTCCAAGGTATCAAGTCTTCCTCTTCCCGCTTTCTTATTTCTGCGATTCAAGCTCGTTGTTTGCTTGACGCTGGTTGTCAGGGTTTTCTCACCTCCGTAGTTGTGGCAGACCGGATGGAGCCGGATGTCGAGGACATCTCGGTGGTGTGCGAGTTTCCCGATATTTTTCCGGAGGACTTACCTGGATTGTCTCCCCAGCGGGAGATTGATTGCGTGATCGAGATTGTGCCTGGTACGGGACATTTGGCGAAGGCTCCCTACCGTATGGCCCCCGCTGAGTTGAGGGAGTTGAAGGCGCAGTTGCAGGAGTTGTTGGCCAAGGGGTACATTCGTCCTAGCTTTTCCCCTTAGGGTGCGCCCGTGTTGTTCGTGAAGAAGAAGGATGGTAGTCTGAGACTGTGCATTGACTACCGTCAGTTGAACGAGGTAACCGTTAAGAACAAGTATCCGTTGCCGCGGATTGATAACTTGTTCGACCAACTTCAGTTTGCTCGAGTGTTCTCGCGGATTGATTTGCGTTCCGGTTATTATCAGTTGCGGATTCGAGAGTCTGACGTGGAGAAGACTGCGTTCAGCTCAAGATACGGGCATTATGAGTTCTTGGTGATGCCGTTCGGGCTCACCAATGCCCCCGCAGCCTTCATGGATTTGATGCAGAGGGTGTTTCGTCCTTACCTGGACCAGTTCGTGGTCGTGTTTGTGGATGACATCCTTGTGTATTCACGATCTGCTGAGGAGCACGCGTACCCTTTGGGTGTGATGCTACAGACGTTGCGAGATCACCAGTTGTATGCGAAGCTTAGTAAGTGCGAGTCTTGGCTTCGTGAGGTGCACTTTTTGGGGCACGTGATTTCTGGTGATGGTATTTCCGTGGATCCCGCCAAGGTCGAGGCAGTAATGTAGTGGCCGAGGTCGAGGTCTGTGACGGAGATCCGGAGTTTCTTGGGGCTTACGGGCTATTATCGTCAGTTTATCCAGAATTTTTCTTGCGTTGCGGCCCCGACGACCAGGCTCACGCGGAAGGATGTGCCTTTCGTCTGGTCTGATGAGTGTGAGCAGAGTTTCAGAGAACTGAAGAGATTGCTCACCTCGGCTCCGGTGTTGGTTTTACCTTTTGGATCGGGAGGTTTTGTGGTGTGTACATATGCTTCCGGGGTCGGATTGGGTGCTGTGTTGATGCAGCATGGTAGAGTGGTGGCATATGCATCTCGGTAGCTGAAGCCCCATGAGGAGAACTACCCTACCCATGACCTGGAGTTGGCGGCTGTGATCTTCGCGCTGAAGATCTGGAGGCATTATCTGTACAGTGAGAAGTTCGAGGTGTTCACTGACCATCAGAGTTTGAGGTATGTGTTCACGCAGAGGGACCTTAACCTCAGGCAGAGGCGTTGGATGGAGTATATGAAGGATTATGACTTCACCCTGTCTTATCAGCCGGGCAGGATGAATGTCGTCGCCGATGCTTTGAGTGGGAAGGTCGCGGTCAGTGCCTTGATGTTGAGGAAGTGGAGGCTCTGGGAATAAGTGCCCGAAATGTCTTTCAGGCTCAAGATTCCCCAAGAGCCAGGGTTAGCAGTGCTTGCGAGTCTGACTATCACGCCTGCTATCCGCCGTCAGGTGATAGAGGCTCAGCATGCAGACCCTGAGTTGCCCTGGATTTTGACTATGGTCGATGTGGAGCTCGGTGAGGATGGTGCGGTGAGGTTCCGTGGTAGGCTGTACGTCCCAGACGAGGAGCGAGTTCATCGTGCGGTGTTGCGTGAGGCTCATGGGAGCAGGTACACCGTACACCCGGGTGCGACGAAGATGTATCGGAACTTGCGGAGGCAGTTCTGGTGGCCTGGCATGAAGAGAGATGTTTCCAAATTTGTGGCCAGGTGCCTGACCTGTCAGCAGGTGAAGGCGGAGCATCAGCGACCAGGTGGTACTCTTCAGCCCTTGGATGTTCCCGCGTGGAAATGGGACCACGTGACCATTGATTTTGTGGTGGGATTGCCGAGGACTCCGAGTGGGCAGGATAGTATTTGGTTGCTGGTGGATAGGCTGACGAAGGTGACTCGATTATTATCGGTCAAAGTCAGCTGGAGTGTGCCCAAGTTAGCTCGTCTTTATGTGGAGCGGATCGTTCCGTTGCATGGGATTCCCATCTCCATTGTGTCGGATCGGGATCCGCGCATCACATCTGGATTCTGGAGGAGTTTCCAGCGAGCTCTTGGCACGGATTTAGCTTTTAGCTCAGCGTACCATCCTCAGTCAGATGGTCAGTCAGAGAGAACCATCCAGACTTTGGAGGATATGTTGAGATCCTGCTGTCTGGAGTGGCAGGGGAGTTGGATTCACCACCTACCGTTGGTGGAGTTTTCCTACAACAACAGCTATCATTCGAGCATCGGCATGGCTCCTTATGAGGCGATGTATGGGCGTCCGTGTCGGACTCCACTGGATTGGTTCGAGATTGGTGAGCGTGTTTTGACGGGACCGGAGTTGGTGCAGCAGTGTGTAGATGTTGTGCACCTGGTTCATCAGAACATGTTGGCGGCCCAGAGTCGGCAGAAGAGCTATGCTGACCGGAGGAGGTAGCCTCTCGCTTTCGTCGTTGGCGATCGTGTGTTTTTGAGAGTTTCTCCGATGAAAGGGGTGATGCGCTTTGGACGGCGTGGGAAGCTGAGTCCCCGCTATGTCGGTCCTTTCCTCATCGTGGAGCGCATTGGTGAGGTATCCTATCGGCTGCAGTTGCCCTCTGAGTTGGCATCGGTGCATGACGTGTTTCACGTCTCGATGTTGCGAAAATATATGCCCGATGACTCTCATGTGCTTGAGGATTCTGTGTGGCCTGAGGTGACTCCAGATCTTTGTCTCCCAGAGTTTCCCCGTCCGCATTGAGGATAGGGTAGAGCAGTGCCTGCGGAACAAGATCATCCCCTTAGTTAAGGTGGTGTGACAGCGGCACTCTGGTGGTGAGGCTTCTTGGGAATGTGAGGACGAGATGCATCAGCAGTTCCCTTACTTTTTTGAGTGAGTCTTCCTCTTCTTTCCCCTTGGGTTGTTCCAATTTCGGGGACGAAATTCCTTTAAGGGGGGAGGGATGTAATATCCCGGACCTTTCAGATCCTTCTTCGTGGGTCTCGGATCTGGTTTCTTAGAGTGTCCGGCTCCGTTGTGTCCAAAATTTCGTTTCGGACATCTTTTGTGTTCGGGTCAGCACGATCCGGAGTTGTTTCGGAGGCCCGGAGCGCGTCCGCGACTTTTCTGCGTGTGTTTTTCGATTCTCGGTGTGTGTTTCGGTAATTCCTTCGGAACCTTGTTGCGGGTGAACCGGGTCGTTCACCTAGGCGAGAGTGGTACCGTTGCGATCGGTACGTTCCGAAGATCGCAGAAATATAATTTTTAATTTTTTGATATTTTTTGAAATTTCTAGATTTTCTATAAATATCTCTCATTTTCTCTCTCTCCCCACCCTTCTCTTTCTTCTTCTTCCTCCCACCGTGACCGCCCCCCTTCCTCTCTCTCTCCCATTTCGACGCGGCGGGCCTCTCTCCGACTGCAGACAGCGGTGGGGCGACGACGCGGCGACGTGGGCTGCGGCGAGGCGATCTCGTGGGCGTGCGGTGCTCGTGGGAAGCGTGAAGGAGCGGGGTTTCTAAAAGTGTTCTTCGTGGTTTGAGCTCGATTCGACAGAGCTTTCGCTCCATTGAGGTAGGGGGACGAATCCCTATGCTCATCCCATCATCCCCCGTGATTTGTAGGCCGAATGGGAGCCGACAGGGGTGCTTTTGAGCGGGTTAGGGCAAAATCATGTTTTGAGGAGAGTTCGTCTGATCTATAGATTTGAGCCGTGATTCGGCGTTTTGATGGCCTATAAGCATGCTAGGGGTCCCCAGACCTTTCCCCTTTGATTTCCCCCTCTCCTATGAAGGCATGGGGGCGTGGTTGATGTTTTTGGGCATTTCACGCCGTTTCACCGCAGGGTCGGTGTGACGGTCCTTCTAGTGACCGTCACACAGTGTGACGCGCTCAGGAGGGTGCGTTACAGCCCTGTTTTAGCCAATGGGGTCTGTGGGCTGTGACGGTCCCATGATAGACCGCCAGGGCGCTGTGACGCGCCTGGGTTGGACCGTCAGGGACGATTCGACCATTGGTTTTTACCGTTGGGGGTCAAGGCCTGTGACGCACCAGGACTGGCACCTCACAGCCTTGTAACGCCCCTGTGGGTTGGTCAGAGCGGACACATTCTCACCCTGTAACGCACCAGGGTTGGTCCGTTACAGTCTGTGACGCACCGAGTGGCACGCGTCACAGTTTATTCCTTCGTGCCCTATGACGCACCGAGAGTGGTCCGTTACAGCCTGTGATGCCCCGTGAGGTGTGCGTCACAGTCGTTTTCTGCTCGCCTTGTGACGCACCAGGCTGGGTGCGTCAGGGCCTGTGACGCACCAGGGTAGGCGCGTCACAGTCATTTTTGCACCGAGGGTCTGACGCCCCTGTGTTGGGCCGTCAGGTGGCTGTGACGGTCCAGCCTTAGACGGTCAGAGCCTGTGGCGCGTCTAGAGTAGACCGCCAGGCTCAGGACTGTACCGGGAGGTTCGCAGTCCCGTTTCTTCTCCGATTGTGGTCACCGTGCGACGGTGCTAGTACGTGGGACGGTCCCCGTACGTCGTCGGACGCGGACGTGGTTTTCTGTTGACTTGAGAGTCTACTCCTTTAGTGACCCTCCACTAGTCGTAGCCCACCAGTGCGCGTGTGCTGGTCTCACCTGGGAGTAGGTGTACGGGCTTACCCTGAGGATGGTTTTAGACTGGTTTCCGTCGGGCCCCACGTCTTGCAGCCAGAGTCCGACTGAGGGCAAAACCTGTCAAAGGGCCAGACCAGGGACGCGCGGTCTGTGTGTGCACACGTGGTTGGGGGCGGTTGGACCCACACTGACGGGCGTGACCCCAACTAGTCACTTGTTTGTGGTTACTTGTACGGTGTCTCAGTTCCCGCTGGGCCGGAGGGAGACACCTGAGGCGCGGACTAAGACGTCAGTGGACGCATTCGGCCTTGCTTCTAGTGGGAGGTACTCCTGTCGAGTTGGGAGTGACAGACTGTCAGTCATTGTGGCTTCGACCTTCAGGTTTTGTCGTGTTGGCCGTGGTGTTTCGATCGTTTCACCGTGGCACGTGTGTCGGTCTTCGTGCCGTGAGACCGGTGTTTTATAGATGATAGGGCTTCCCTTTCTGAGGTACTCGCTTACTGCTAGCGTAGCGGTTTCTCCGTTTGCGAGATAGGGTTCGAGTGATCCCTACTGAGTCTTGTTCTGAGACTCATTCCCTGCGTGTTTTCACCGTGTTTCAGGCGAGGTGCGGCTTCAGGGGAGCGCGTCTGAGGCTCAGCGCGGTTCAGGTGCCCAGCGTTAGTGCCAGAGGTCAGAGCTGGGGTATGTCCCGTGTAGCTGTACTTTTCTTTTTGCCTCTGTACTAGTTGTGGACTACTACTGTTGTTATTTCATTGTTATCTTGTGGACCATGTATCATGTAAAATGTTAATTTATTTCCTGCTTAATTATATAACTGTTTAATTTCTGTAATTATTTGTGATACTTGTGTAGTCTCCACACCATCCTTTTTACCCTTCCGAGTCTTCGGACTCATGGGTGGCGGTGCGAGTCTCGGGTTATCGGGCCTTCCCGGTAATCGGATTCTCGGGTCGTTACAGAGACGTTAGCTCCACATTTGCAGCGAGACTTCTCTCCAAGTTCTCCTTGGCAGCCAAGAGCCTGGCCTTCTTTTCCTCTGTCGTAGTGAGCTCGAAGTTGTTCAGGCATCCATCTGTCTCCTGGAAGTCTTTCAGAGATGAGCGCAACTACAAGAATGGAATGCGTAGCATCAAGCCATCACATTTGTCTCTAAACGTGCAAATAATAGAATGGTCCTCTGTAGGATGCTTCACACACAGGGAAATGGAGCTAATAGAAAGAAGAGGGGAGAAGAAACCATACTTTAGACACAGTGCCCTCAAGTTCTGCACCTCCAGGAGAAGACCTATGTGGCACCCTGTACTTGCTTCCTGAACCTCTCCATCTCTGAGACCTTCATCTTGTAGAACTCGTCCTTGTCCTTCTCCTTGAGCCCATTGACCTTGCTCTTCAAAGCCCTACTCCGCACCACCTTGAACACCAGAACCCTCTAAGAAAGTAATGGGGAACGAGCAAAGAAGAACTAGTGGGGGAGACAAAGATCACCTAAGAGTAGTGGTAATGCTTTGGTAGTTGGCCTCTACGGCTTTGATCTCGGCCTTTTTGGCAAGGATCTGGTAGCCCACTTCGATCTCTCCATCTCAGCCTGCCGTAGGTTAGAGAGTTGCATCGACAAGAGCTTCGACTTCTTATCCTACTCCTTGGCCTACAAAGTTCACAAATCAGGGATGCCATGTACGGTGATGACGAGGACCCACGCAGCAAGAAGATCGACCCCCATTGTAGCGACCCGGATTCCGGATACCCGGCATACCCGGTAAGACTACCGGATACGCGTGATACCGCATGGAACCCGCGAGGCCTCCCAAGAGCGGGAAAGCTCCGAAGGGAAAAAGGCACGTGTAGAGTACATTGAAGTCATAGAGATAGTACAGTAAGCAATTAAATTTCATTAGATAGGTTTGCTAAAGTAGCAGAAATAAAATTACTTTTTAATTAACTGTTCAAATTAACAATTATATCTCAGAGTCAGTCCAAAGCTAAAGACAACAAGTCTAGCACAGTACAGTCGACAGAAAGGAAAGACATACCAAGAAGTCGGGGGAAGCCCGACTTAGGTACCAGCTGGCAGCAACGGCACGCAATGAGCACGCACACTCCAGGAACCACGCGGAAGCAGAACGAACAACGCCACCCCACCTGAAAGAGCAGGGGTGAGCCACGTGTCACTGGCTCAATAGGGGTCACGCGGATCCCCACTGAAAAACACGCAGTAACACGGAACAACAAACACAGCAAAAACAGCAGGTGTAGTAAAGTAGGAAACTACACTACAAAGCTGTAAAACTACGCTACAGGCAGTAGTAAGCAGACGGGAAGTAGGAGTAGGGAACAAGTACGGAAGGGGAAGAACCCGCGCCAGATAAGCGACGGCCGAACTAACCTCGGCACCCCAAACTACTCCAAGCAGCAACAGAAGGGCGACTCTGACCCAGCAAAGTCAGAAGTTACCGATCTGTCGACCCGACACCAGGTCCAAAACGAAGACCTGCAAGGAGGAATAAAATAACCACAACGGCCTACACGATTGGAACATCGTGTACGCAACCCCAGGCACATCTTGGACACAGCCAAGAACAGACCACACAGGCAGGGAAGCAAATCTTGGGCAAGGCCAAGACTAGCCGACACGGAAAGGAGAACACCGGCTCCGAGAAACGCGAGAGTCGCCGGTCAAGTGATAGGAGTACCCTCACACTAGAAGAACAGCCAGATGCGTCCACTGACGTCTTACACTGCGTCACAAGTGTCAGGTCTGCCTAACCATGTGGAGCACGGTGGAGACTAGACACACAAGAACGGAATCCAAGGAACAACGAAGTCCCAAGGAAGAACGGCACCTACGGACACGAGGAACCGTAGAACCACACTGCGAGTGACTAGTCAGGGTCACGCCCGTCGACGCGTGTCCTCAGCCCCTGACCACGTGTGCACACACTGACTCCTGCCTAAGCCAGGCCTCTAGCTAGTATTCCCCCCCATAGGACGCTACGGTTAGGCGGGGCCCACGGAACTAGCTTACAAGCCATGAAACTGGGAACACCCCTCCACCCTCCTAAGGTGGGTCGGCAACTCAAGGCCTCAGGGCTACGACCAGTGGAGGCTCACAAGACACAGACTCCAAAGCACAAGTGCTAAAATACAGACAGTCTAAGGAAGCCCTGTCACACGTACTACAAAGTACCACTGGCAGTACAACCACTGCCAACAGACTCCGGACTAGGCAACTAGACCTACCACGTAACGATCGTGAGTCGAACAACTCAAGGGCAAGATCGTCACAGACGGCGGAACAAGCCGCCAATCGGTCTAATCCTAAGTCACGAGAAATGACACTCCGTAGAAAACAACTCACGGAGACCCGACGGAACACCGAAGACCCTCAGCACACCTGGACACATGGACCGAGGTAAGGCAACACCTCGAGGCATCCAGAACCAGTGTCTCGGACTGGATGAAATCGCCAAGACACCCACACACAAGGTCACCTGTCAACCGCTGGGTCACCCCGGGTTGACCGGAACCCAACCAAAGACACACACAAGAGTAGGATAGAGAATCCTACCACAAGCAAGGAGACTTCTGGCCACCTTACAACATAGTCCTAGCCCTCATAGGACGTCAGGAGACATCCACGGGACAACGGGCAGACCACAAGGCCAAGCCAAGATAAGCAGAAACCAAAAGAACGGAAATCGGAGCACAAGGCATGTAACGCACCACCCTTAGACCGCTACATGAACCTGACGGTCTAAGCCTAGGCCGTTACATCCAACGTGACGGTCGGGGAACAGGCCGTCACACACACCGCCCTAACCAACTCTAGAAACGCAAAGGCATGTAACGGCCAGCACCGGGCGCGTTACGCCATCCTGACGCGCCCGACCGGGGCCGTCAGGGCCAACAACCCTCAAACTCAAAACACACTCGGGGCATGTAATGTGCTAGACCAGGCGCGTTACAGCCACCTAACGCGGCAAGGCAAACACGTCAGGGCCAACCTGACGCAAGACAATAAAACAACTGGCTGAGGCATGTAACGGTCCCGACCGGACGCGTTACAACCACCTAACGCGCGGGGGCGCGGCCGTTAGAGCCAACGACGCAGCCACCCAACTCAGCCAAAACAGCGTGTAACGGTCCATCGCGGACGCGTTGCACAGGCCTAACGCACAGGGGCATGGCCGTTAGAATCAACAGGCACAACCACCTAAACTCGGCCCAAAACAAAGTGTAACGGCCTGGGCCAGGCGCGTTACACACACCTAACGCACGAGAGCACAACCGTTAGGCGAACTGACTCAACCGGTCAAATGCGGTCAAACAGAACGTAACGGCCTAGGGCAGGCGCGTTACGCACACTTGACGCGCTAGGGTTGGCGCGCCAGGGGAACCGCCTCAAAAGGTCAACGTCAGTCAACCAGAATGTAACGGCCTGGGGCAGGCGCGTTACACTCACCTGACGCACATGGGCAAGCGCGTCAGAGGAACCGACTTAACCCAAACATAAAACGACAAAATAGACGTAACGCGTCTCACGGGACGTGTCAGAGAGATGTGACGCACCACCCCTAGGCCGTCACACTCTCAAAACCGCGAAGTACTCGAATCAACCCAGACACTGTAACGGTCAGTCGTGGGGCCATCAGGGCATCTAACGGTCCCTGGAACGACCGCCACACCAGCTACGGCGGGAAAACAGAGGGTTGGCCAAATCGGCCCGTTCCACGCCCCATTCACGCCGAAGCGCAGGGGAAACAACCCTCGACAATGAAAGACATCATTAGAAGGCTAAAAAGCCCACATGCAAGCACAAAAACACAAGATCGGGCCGATTCCAACGAATCCACCCTAAATGGGTCAACGAGGTTCCCGGGCTCCTACCGGCCTCGAATGACCACCGATCAACACGAAACTAGCATGAATGGGATCCTAACATCCCAACGGTCAGTTCAACACTAACCGAGATACAAATGGTTTCCGTTCTCCGGCAAACCCTACAAAACCCGAAAATCACGGTTTAGGCTAAACAAGCCCAAACTCGGCCGTTTCCGCGCCAAACGATGTGCAAGGGCAGGAAAAACGGAGAGGAGGAAGTGAGGAACCGTCACCCTACCTCCACCGAAGAAACCGTGCCCCGAAGGGACTAAACCGCGCCGAAAACCAAGCCGCTAGCTCAAACGTCGGCTTTGAATCCACCGTTCGGGATCGCGCCAAATCCATCCCGATCCTAGTTCCGTCGCGCACCCAGCCAGCTCCACAGCATCCCCAACACTCGCTCCTAGGTCCTCCGTCTGCAGCCGGAGCCGAGGAAGCTCGAGAGGAGAGAAAACGGGAGAGAGAGAGGCGATCATGCGAATGAGGAGAGAGAAAGAGGAAAGGAAAAGGAAAAGGAAAAGAAATTAGGAATTTTCCTAATTTTCGAAAATTCCGAAAATGCGCCAAAAATACATAAATTCAGAAAAATACGCAAAAATAGTCGAAACGACCGGCTCGAAGAGTACATCGTCGCTGTAGCATCCACGAGTCGATAGACTGACAAACAAACTCACCGTAGGGTTCCGTAACTAGTACGAGAAAAGACCCACACGGCTCGTAAAACTCAACTCGGAAGCCACCAAAGCGAGCCAAAACTCACCGAAACCAATCCAAAAGATCCAATGAAGATCCAGCAAGACCTACCCAGGATCTAGGGCATTACATCCTCCCCTCCTTCAAGGAATTTCGCCCTCGAAATTAAGGACTAACAAAGTGTAGACACGCCGTTCTCACATTTTTCCTGGGTAAATCTCATATTATCCCGTGACGTCCCAAAGTGACTTATGCGCTTGTTTCATGTGGGTGATTAATCATTTTTCAGGGTTTTACATAAAATATATAATACAACAAAAAATCAGAAAAGGTGAGAAAAATACAAAAAATGCAAGAAGCTTAAAAAAATATATACAAAAAATCTAGAAAAAGGTCAAAACAATTTAAGAAAAAGCTTACAAAAATTGAGCAAATATTATAAATAAAAATAAAAAAATAAAAAATTGAGAAAATATTGTAATAAAATACTAAAAAATTCATTACAAATGTCAAAAAATAATACAAAAATTGAAAAAAGGTTAAAAAATAATAATAAATATACAAAATAAATAGGTTTGTATATATGTGGTATAAATATATAGATATGCAGAGTTTTATTTTAGTAAGCTTAAAAAAATAACAAAAAAAGATCTTAATCAACTTAAATAAAATAATATTACATATTTTAATCCATTACCCCATGATGCGCACCGACTAGTGTCGTTAAGAAAGCCGTGCCACAATTTTAAAAATATTCACACTCACTCACTTTAAAAGATTGGAAAATCAAATTATATAGTGGTAAGCAGAGTCGATCCCACGAGGAGGAAAAATCCTTATTTTATCAAGTTGGAAAAACACCTTATGCTTTGAAAATCGAATTTTGAGTGAGATTGAAACTAAGGAAAATAAAGTGTAAGAAAACTAATTAAAGAATGTGAGAGGGTTTAAGAAAAGAATTTGGAAGAGATAGAGAGACAAACACAATTTCACAAATGATGAATTTCATTAAGATGATAGTGAAAGGCCACACTGTGAAGCTAAAAATTACAACATAGGAAGAGAAAAGATAAGAGAGAAGAAAATATAGCCAATGAATGAAGAATAACGCCGCCTCCTTGCCAAGCCTTGGATGAAGATCGCCTCGCCTTGGATGCCGACGCCGTGAGAAGACTAATGGATGAAGATCCACCTTGGGATATGAGATGAAAAAGGGAAAGATAGAAGGAAGAAAAATTTTACTGTGACAACATGTGTGTAGTGTATTTTGAAAAGAGAGAAAGAGAGATAGAAGAAGAAGACTCGATGGAGATAAACAGTGAAAAGAAATAGAACTAAAAACAGAGGTAGATTGAGAGAAGAATAACTTTAAAATCAGAAGGAATTATGAAAAGTAGAAAACATGAAAGTTGTAGAGATTGCGAAGATGAAGAAGATTGATGAAGACCTCAGTGACAGAAAATGAAAGGAAGATGGATAAAAATAAGGATGAATAGGAGGTGGTCGCGGATGAACAGTGTAGAATTCTAAAAATATGAACTTTAGAAAATTGACTATAACTTTAAAACGGTGAGGAATTGGAAGATGAGGTAGAAGAAGAAGTTGGAGAACTTTTAAAAACCTACAATTTTTGTGAAGACAGCAGAGAGAGATGAGGATCAAACGAGGGAGAAAAACGCTAAATAACAGTGCTTGCAAAAATCGGATGAACAGTAGAAAACGTAAAATAGCAACTTTAGAAAATTGAGAATAGCTTCAAAAATAGGAAGAATTAGAAGAATGCTTAGAAGAAAAATATGTATATCTTTAAAAATAGAAGAACTTTGATGAAGACAACAACTTGAAAAGATGAGAGGACGATTGAGAAAAATGATGAAGAACAGAAAGTATGAAAATGGGTGAACAGTAACAACCGTAGACAGAGCTTTGAAAAACTAATTATAACATAAAAACGAGAAAGAATTAGGAGAAGAAGAAGAAGAAGAAGTTGGAGAAGACTTAAAAATAAAGAACTTTGATGAAGAACTTAACTGCAAAAGATGAAAGGAAAGGCTTCGAAATTAATCCCTAAGGCAGATCTCCAACCTGTCCCCTTCGTAACCCTGCGACCATGGCATCCTTTTATAGGGTCTTTGGTCTCTCACGATCGTGGACTTCCCAAATCCAATTAAAAGTAAATTTTCAGCAATGCAACTTGATCTATTTAGACTCCTTTCCATCCTTGGAGTCCTCCTTTCCTTGAATATGGCTTAGATAAGAGCAAACATGGAATATCAGTTCGATCGGGAGCCTGCAGATGCCTTTTCTGGTTCAACTTTGAATAGCGACTTATATTGGGGCGTCCTTTCTTTAAATGACGCCTTAAGGTAGGGCGTCTTTTCCTGAAGTAGCGCCTCTTCACTCGGGCGTCAGTTTCCTTAATTCCTCATTTGCTATTTTCTTTATTTTTCGTAAAATAAGAATTGACGACTGTTCATATGGGCGTCCTTTCAATGATTAGCGACTGCATCTCGGGCGCTAATTCTTTTTTTTTCTTTTTCCATTTTCTTCTTTCAAATGAATTGACGCTTGTGACACTGTCGCTTCTTGCTGAAGACGCGCCCTTGCATCTGTCGTTAATTAAATAGCGCCTTGATCTAGGTCGCTGTTTCTTGAAAATTAAAATATCAATCTATTAAATTCTAAAATAATTGTGCCAATATTTAAATATTTCTCACATGGTCTTTTAAGCTCAAAAAGATGATAAAATGCATGAAGACTCAAATAATGTGTGAGAATGTAATTGATGCTCATGTTGCACAAATATACTCAAATAATGCTCAAAGATGATGGATGTGATGTAGATTATGATGTAAATATAGCACTTATCATCCCACACCCCTAAATTTTCGGATCTGGTCTCCCTGTACCAACAGCATCATCCCCCACACTTCCCTCTCACCTTATCTCTTCTCTTAGTTGTCTCCCTTGTACACCTAGCAGCCCGGCAGAGGGAATATCTCCCTTTCACGTCTCTCTCCACTCCAGGGCCCACTCCATCAAACTCTATCTCTTCCACTCCCACTCTCCACTCCACGGCCAGAGAGAACCCAGGTGCGATCTCCATCTCCTCACGCTCAACGCCACCGCCCCTCTCACCCTCTCTTGGCCACGCTGCCACCTCCAACCACTCCCCACTCTGCTAACCCACCTCTAACGCCACCATCTCCCTCCCCACGCTCCCACAGGATCCAACTCTCACCACTCACCACCTCCTCTAACCCAACCAACGCGGAAACCATTCCATCGTCACCCACGCCGTCTCCATTCACTGTTGCCGCCTTTCCACTTCACGTCCGCCTCCCCTCCGTCCGCACGCCGTGCCTCCCGCGAGTCCCACTGTCGGCCACTGCAACCCGCCATCATCTACTTCGCCGTCCGACCACAACACGCAGCCGCCGCTGCATGAGCACCCTCGACGCGATCTCTGTCCGCGGAAGCCCCACGCGTCCCCCTCCACCTCGTCGTCAACCCCCGCGAGACCCTCGGCGCATGCACGTCGCCTACGTCGCCAACCACCGTTCCCACGTTCGACCCCAGCCACTCCCCATCTGCCGTGAAGCCGCACCGCCTCACCGTGCCACCGTCTGCATGCCCACCGTCTCCGTCGTGCCCTCCGTCACGAGCTCCACCTTGCCGACCATCGTCGCCGTCAGCACCTCCGCCTGTGAATCTCCGACAGCGCTGCCACCACCGGACGCCGCTGCTCACGTCGCCGCCAACGCCCAGAACAGCCACCGGCCGCCTCGTCCAACCACACCGCCGCCGGACGCCATCATCCCACCGTCTTCACCGTGCCCTCCGTCACGAGCTTCACCTTGACGGCCACCGTCCGCACGCCCGTCGACCGCAGCACCATCGCCGGACGTCGTCCGCCACCAACTGCACTTCCGTCCACCCCGACGCGCTGCCCACGTCGAGCTCACCTCCCCACGTCGCCGTGGACACCGCCGCACGACGCCACCCCGACCATTGCACCAGCTCCCCCACTGCGGACGCGCACGCAACCACACCGCCGCCGCCGGCAACCTCCCCTCGCCGCCACTGTAGATTCTCTAATTTAGAATAATCCACTTAAGAAAAGTATCAAAGAAAAGACATGCAATAATCATCAATATGGAGGAAAATATATGCACGAGGTGCACAAGGGGAGTGTGTGATCGCCAGAGACGCGAGGGTCTCGAGTGGAAAATAATAAGGGAAAGGATGATCGCGAAAATACCTCAAAGTGCGGGGATGTGAGTGCTTCCTTTCTCTTCAAATCGGCCGGCCGATGAAGAGAGTTCTCCAATTTATTACCCTTGCAAAAAAGACAAACACCAATAAAAGATTGAATTAGAAATATGGTGAGTGTAGCATCAAATCCTAAATAAAAATATGAGCATGAAAATATGGTGAAGAACACACCTTAAGGGTGGTTGCCCTTAAACCCCTATGCAAAAGGGTGTGGGAAATATGATGAATGTAAAATAAAACAAGGGGAAAGAGTGCAATAGTTGCACTATGGGGAGATCTCAATATGATTGAGAAAAAATCAATAAAACAATGAAATATGATGCATGCATGAATTAATGAAAATACAAGATGATGAAAAGGAGATGAGATAAAAAATCTTGTTTGTGGCTTGGTGCTCCTTGGCTTGAATGCTCGATGGGGAGAAAAGCTTCAGTTGGATGAAGACTTGAACCGTGAAAAAGCCTCTCCTTAGCCAAGAATAGCACCTGCGTAAGGAAAGAAGAAGAAAACAAAAAAAATAAAACAGAAGAAGAAGAAGAACGGAGGGAGGAGAGGAGGGAGAAGAGGAATCCGAACCTCATTAACAGAGCCAATGGCTCTATTAAATAGGTTGAGGAAGAGATAAACATGGGCAAGAGTCCAAAAAGGGAGAAGGATAAGAATGGGCAAGAGCCCCAATCAAGGCAGGAGTCTAACGAGGCAAGGACTCTTTGGGGAAAGGGCTGCGAAGCCAGAAGATGAAACACGCCCTTGGTCAGGGCGTCAATTCAAGAATTGACGACCTGTCAAGGGGCGTTAATTTAAAACACGTCCTGGGTCAGGGCGTTTCTTCTTGGATTAATTTTGGAAATAAATATTCCTTTTATTTGAAAATTATGAAACACGCCTCTAGGAGAGGCGTCAATTGAAACACGCCCCATAGAAGGGCGTTAATTAACATTTTTTAAACATTTATTCTTTTTTCGAAAATTGGTGCCAGGAATTGACGCCCTCATCTAAGGGCGTTCTTTCATGAAGAAACGCCCCAGGTCAGGTCGTGTTTTAAAACACGCCCTTCACCAGGTCACGAATTTATAAAATAGGTAAAATGGGGAGAAATAGATAAAATGGGGAGACACGCCCTGGATCATGCCGCGTTTTAAAAACACGCCCCTCTCCAGGGCGTTAATTTTAAAAAAGAGGGAAAGGGGAGAAAATCCAAGAAAAATGAAAAAAATACTCAAATAAGCTAATTTGAGGGTCAAATGGGGCATTACAAGGCAATATGAGAAATACTCAAAGTAATGTCAATTTTGGCGTGTCTACAGCCACCGCCTCTCTTTCTCCCCCCCTCCGTTCTCTTTCTCTCTCTCTTCTCCCCTCTCCCCCCTCTCGCGACCGTTCTCTCTTCCTCGCCGCGACGCGGCTCTCTTTCCCTCTCTCTCTCTCTCTTTCTCTCCCCGCCGCGACTTCCTCTCTCTCTCTCCTCTCGCCAGTTCCCTCTCCCTCTCGCACTCTTCCTCACTCCCCTCTGCGCTTCTCTCTCCAGCTCTCTCCCTCTCACGCTCTCTCTCTCTCTCTCTCTCTCTCTCTCGATCTCTCTCATCCCTTTCTCTTTTTATTTTTTATTACTCTCTCTCACCCTCTCTCTATCACTCCCTCTCTCATACTCTCTCTGCTCTCTCTCGATCTCCCTCTCATATCTTTTTTTTTTATTTTTATTTTTACTCTCGCCCTCTCTCTTCTCTCTCCCTATCTCGATCTCTCTCTCATACCCTCTCTGCTCTCTCTCTAGATCCCTCTCTCATCTTCCCTTCTTTTACTTTTTTATTTCATCTCCCTCTCCTCTCTGATCTCTCTCTCTATTTCTCTCCCTTTCTCACTGTTCCTCATGCCCTCTCTCTCTCCACCCGATCTCTCTCTTTCTTCTCTGTCTGTCTTTCTCAAACTCTCTTTTTTTTCTCCTCCCTCTCTTACCCTTTCTCTCTACTTCCCTCTCTGCTCTCACCCGATCTCTCTCCCTCTACTCTCTCTGTTCTCTTTTTATTTTTTATTTTATTACTTTTTATCCCTCACTTCTTTCTTCCTCACGCCCTCTCTCTTTCCCTCTCTTTATCTTTCTCTCTCTCTCACGTTGTCCTTCTTCTCTGTTTCTTTTGATTTTCACATCCCTGCACACCACACACACATGTGCACAGTTTCACCTTCACACCGCACACATAGGCACTCTTTCACCTTCACACTGCACACACACACATGCTATTCACCTTCCACTTTCACTCGCACACTCGTGCATGCAGAGCTTATATACATACACATATTATAAACATGCACGTAGAGCCCATATATGTACGTAGAGTTTGTATATAATATATATATATATATATGTTACATATATGTGTGAGTGAGAAGAGCTTATATATATACATGTATTATATATAGTATATATATACGCATATATATATTATTATATATGTTTATCTTTTATATATATATACACACATATATATATATATGTTTGTAATATATGTTTATATTTATATTTGTGAGTGTAATACATTTATGTTATCTCATCTTTTGACTTAATTTTTGTTTGTTTTGCAGGGTAACCAACTCAAAAGCCCTCTTCTTCGGCCAGCCGAACGAAGAGAAAGAAGGAGCCCATATCATCCCGCGTCAAAGGCAAAAGCGATCAACCAGTTTGGGGCCCTCGGTCCCTGGCGATCACACCACCAAACGCGTGCTTGTAGTAATTTTTATTTTATGTCTATAATACCCGCGGATAGCTAAATCCCGTACGGGTCTGTTTGTACTATAATCGGTCGCGATGAGTCCTTTCACCGTGGTCATTTACTTTCAGCACTTCCTTTCTGCACTTTGTTATATTATTGTTAAAACCCCGTAGGATCAATGTCCTGCGGCGGTCTGTTTACTCTCTGTTATATTTTTGCTATTATAACTGTGTGAGGAGTGATATGCCGTTCCAAATTCCGAGTCTACGTGTGTTTTTGTGTCCGCCAATTTCTACTACGTAGAGTCCCAGGCTCGCACCCGGTATATAGAAAACTACTCACGGAACGGTAGGCCACGCCTACCGGGAAAGGAGTTTAGTTTGCGCGAGAGGATCTTCGGATCCTTATCTCCGCCCTATACCGGAGTTCGGTCAGTCTAGGTTCTCTGCGTCCCCCTATAGAGTGCCCTTTCAGGTCGTACTCTCCACCTTTTTTTCCGTATCACCCCCTTTTACGCACGCGTTTTTCGTCATTTTTTTCTTTCACTAAGAGAGGGAGAAACCCCATCTCTCTCTCTCAATCAACCACGTGACGTCCGTCCACACAACGGAGAAGCAAGGAAGAACAACCCAACAACACAAAACAACACAAATCTCGAGAGAACACAATTCAGAGGAACACTGTCAGACCACAATCACGAGCACATGCTCTGGATCGAGCACGGCACAAGTGGACACAAGTCCGACACCTCCGAAACAAGGCAACGTTGCTTACGTCTCACAGGATAGGAGACACGACTGCCACAACCACAAACAACTGACTGAGAAATACAACGACAACACGGCAAGCGACAGCTTACACGAGGAGACACAATCCTGTCAGCTGACAGCTCAACCACATCATCTGCTCTAGTGCCAAAGGCGACAGGGAACACCTGGCACACAGGACACCAACGACAACAGCAGCACCGGACCACAAACACAATCAAGTTAGTCCTCACTCAGATATTACATCTGATCGAGTCGCAAGCTAACTCTCGTAAAAGAGCACATCAAGGCTAACCGACAAGACTTGGTCCAAAACAGAGACACAAAATCATAGAGAAACAGCACTCACAGAAACAACACAACGGCAGCACCTGCAGGATTCCGGCTCCGCACAACACGCAGGGCCACAGAATACCACTGCAAGCAGGGTCACAATAAGGCACAAGAACAGCTGAGCACACGACCACAAGAAACGGGTCACGCATCAGACTGCCCACCAAGAGAAGACCCACAATAATAAGAAACGACAACAATCTCGGGGAACGCAACTCAAGGACCACGAACACGCCTCGAGAGCACAACACCCAAGAAAGAAATGCAGAGCAAAGGGTACTCAATCAGCAGGAATGCCAACAAATTCCCCAACACTCGCAATTGCCAATGCCAACAGCAGAAAACCACCAACAATGGCACGGCAACAGACGACATCAAGGCACAAGAAGCCAAGACGAAGTCCCATCGAGAAAGAACAAATCTCTCGGCAAGTGGGTAGCCAAACCACACACTTCCGCTGCACTCTCAACAACGTGCACAGGCAACAGAATAACCTCGGTAGTCGCACCTCAGCACACACCAGCACCATCGCAATCGACAAAGATCGCAAATCACACGCCACGAGTACCGATCTCGCGAACAACCGATCACAAGGAGCCTAAGTGCAACATGAGAAGAGTACCAGCTTCAGCACGAAGCACAAGGAAAGCACTAACCTCAGCTTACCTTCACGTCCTGAAAACGATAAATGAGCCTTCACGATACATCGACCGCTGGACACAGCACGACAACTACGGTACGTGACAGCTCTTAACACCATCATGGAGTCCAAAGCCAAGCAACCGTAAAGCAGGGAGCAGATCAGGCTCAAAACAAAGCTGTCCACTCATAAGCAGACACAGGACAAAGGCATCACTAAGACAGCAATTCCAAGGTAAACCTTGAAAAGATTCCACCAGAAGGGACGAGAAGCATGAAGCTCAATCACAAAAGCTCGCCAGGAAGAGAAAATTCTAGCTTGCCTAAGCAACTTCTCCAACACGGAATCTAATCGAGCACTTCAACAGAAGCGAAACACATCAGGAGCTGAACAGACTCAAGCCGGGACGACCAAGACAACGTGAGAATGTGTACGGTCATCAAACCAAGGCCAATGGTCAACAGCAACCTGAACAACACAAGGAGAAAACCTCGAACAACGTACTGCAGATTCAAGCCTTCCGGCGAACACTGCCAAGTACAACATGATCGAAACAAACACAACGACGAAAAAGAAATACCTCGTCACAACCTGACGAGAGCAGAACCATCTCGTACAGTGCCAGAACAGCACGCACAAGATAACATACCGAAAACAAAGCGACAAAGAATCGCAAATCGAAGCCAGCTGAAGACTATACTGGACCTTCACGACTCGGGATACAGTATATCTCGGATTCCCATGTACTTCACACAATAATGCTCCGATAGTTCAGAAAAGAACTCCGAACATCTCAGAACACTGCTCTGATACCAAGCTGTAGCGACCCGGATTCCGGATACCCGGCATACCCGGTAGGACTACCGGATACGCGTGATACCGCATGGAACCCGCGAGGCATCCCAAGAGCGGGAAAGCTCCGAAGGGAAAAAGGCACGTGTAGAGTACATTGAAGCCACAAAGATAGTACAGTAAGTAATTAAATTTCATTAGATAGGTTTGCTAAAGTAGCAGAAATAAAATTACTTTTTAATTAACTATTCAAATTAACAATTATATCTCAGAGTCAGTCCAAAGCTAAAGACAACAAGTCTAGCACAGTACAGTCGACAGAAAGGAAAGACGTACCAAGAAGTCGGGGGCAGCCCGACTTAGGTACCAGCTGGCATAAATGGCACGCAACGAGCACGCACACTCCAGGAACCACGCGGAAGCAGAACGAACAACGCCACCCCACCTGAAAGAGCAGGGGTGAGCCACGTGTCACTGGCTCAGTAGGGGTCACGCGGATCCCCACTGAAAAACACGCAGTAACACGGAACAACAAACACAACAAAAACAGCAGGTGTAGTAAAGCAGGAAACTACACTACAAAGCTGTAAAACTACGCTACAGGCAGTAGTAAGCAGACGGGAAGTAGGAGTAGGGAACAAGTACGGAAGGGGAAGAACCCGCGCCAGATAAGCGGCGGCCGAACTAACCTCGGCACCCCAAACTACTCCAAGCAGCAACAGAAGGGCGACTCTGACCCAGCAAAGTCAGAAGTTACCGATCTGTCGACCTGACACCAGGTCCAAAATGAAGACCTGCAAGGACGGATAAAACAACCACAACGGCCTACACAATTGGAACATCGTGTACGCAACCCCAGGCTCATCTTGGACACAGCCAAGAACAGACCACACAGGCAGGGAAGCAAATCTTGGGCAAGGCCAAGACTAGCCGACACGGAAAGGAGAACACCGGCTCCGAGAAACGCGAGAGTCGCCGGTCAAGTGATAGGAGTACCCTCACACTAGAAGAACAGCCAGATGCGTCCACTGACGTCTTACACTGCGCCACAAGTGTCACGTCTGCCTAACCGCGTGGAGCACGGTGGAGACTAGACACACAAGAACGGAATCCAAGGAACAACGAAGTCCCAAGAAAGAACGGCACCTACGGACACGAGGAACCGTAGAACCACACTGCGAGTGACTAGTCAGGGTCACGCCCGTCGACGCGTGTCCTCAGCCCCTGACCACGTGTGCACACACTGACTCCTACCTAAGCCAGGCCTCTAGCTAGTATTCCCCCCCGTAGGACGCTACGGTTAGGCGGGGCCCATGGAACTAGCTTACAAACCGTGAAACTGGGAACACCCCTCCACCCTCCTAAGGTGGGTCGGCAACTCAAGGCCTCAGGGCTACGACCAGTGGAGGCTCACAAGACACAGAATCCAAAGCACAAGTGCTAAAGTACAGACAGTCTAAGGAAGCCCTGTCACACGTATTACAAAACACCATTGGCAGTACAACCACTGCCAACAGACTCCGGACTAGGCAACTAGACCTACCACGTAACGATCCTGAGTCGAACAACTCAAGGGCAAAATCGTCACAGACGGCGGAACAAGCCGCCAATCGGTCTAATCCTAAGCCACGAGAAACGACACTCCGCAGAAAATAACTCACGAAGACCCGAGGGAACACCGTAGACCCTCAGCACACCTGGACACACGGACCGAGGTAAGGCAACACCTCGAGACATCCAGAACCAGTGTCTCGGACTGGACGAAACCGCCAAGACACCCACACACAAGGTCGCCTGTCAACCGCTGGGTCACCCCGGGTTGACCGGAACCCAACCAAAGACACACACAAGAAGGATAGAGAATCCTACCACAAGCAAGGAGACTCCTGGCCACCTTACAACGTAGTCCTAGCCCTCATAGGACGTCAGGAGACATCCACGGGACAACGGGCAGACCACAAGGCCAAGCCAAGACAAGCAGAAACCAAAAGAACGGAAATCGGAGCACAAGGCATGTAACACACCACCCTTAGACCGCTACATGAACCTGACGGTCTAAGCCTAGGCCGTTACATCCAACGTGGCGGTTGGGGAACAGGCCGTCACACACACCACCCTAACCAACTCTAGAAACGCAAAGGCATGTAACGGCCAGCATCGGGCGCGTTACGCCAGCCTGACGCGCCCGACCATGGCCGTCAGGGCCAACAACCCTCAAACTCAAAACACACTCGGGGCATGTAACGCGCTAGACCAGGCGCGTTACAGCCACCTAACGCGGCAAGGCAGACGCATCAGGGCCAACCTGACGCAAGACAATAAAACAACTGGCTGAGGCATGTAACGGTCCCGACCGGACGCGTTACAACCACCTAACGCGCGGGGGCGCGGCCGTTAGAGCCAACGACGCAACCACCCAACTCAGCCAAAACAGCGTGTAACAGTCCATCGCGGATGCGTTGCACAGGCCTAACGCACAGGGGCATGGCCGTTAGAATCAACAGGCACATCCACCTAAACTCGGCCCAAAACAAAGTGTAACGGCCTGGGGCAGGCGCGTTACACACACCTAACGCACGAGAGCACAACCGTTAGGCGAACCGACTCAACCGGTCAAACGCGGTCAAACAGAACGTAACGGCCTAGGGCAGGCACGTTACGCACACCTGACGCGCTAGGGCTGGCGCGCCAGGGGAACCGCCTCAAAAGGTCAACGTCAGTCAACCAGAATGTAACGGCCTGGGGCAGGCGCGTTACACTCACCTGACGCACAGGGGCAAGTGCGTCAGAGGAACCGACTTAACCCAAACATAAAACGACAAAATAGACGTAACGCGTCTCACGGGACGCGTCAGAGAGATGTGACGCGCCACCCCTAGGCCGTCACACTCTCAAAACCGCAAAGAACTCGAATCAACCCAGACGCTATAACGGTCAGTCGTGGGGTCGTCAGGGCATCTGACGGTCCCTGGAACGACCGCCACACCAGCTACGGCGGGAAAACAGAGGGTTGGCCAAATCGGCCCGTTCCACGTCCCATTCATGCCGAAGCGTAGGGGAAACAACCCTCGACAATGAAAGACATCATTAGAAGGCTAAAAAGCCCACATGTAAGCACAAAAACACAAGATCGGGGCGATTCCAACGAATCCACCCCTAAATGGGTCAACGAGGTTCCCGGGCTCCTACCGGCCTCGAATGACCACCGATCAACACGAAATTAGCATGAATGGGATCCTAACATCCCAACGGTCAGTTCAACACTAACCGAGCTACAAATGGTTGCCGTTCTCCGGCAAACCCTACAAAACCCGAAGATCACGGTTTAGGCTAAACAAGCCCAAACTCGGCCGTTTCCGCGCCAAACGATGTGCAAGGGCAGGAAAAACGGAGAGGAGGAAGTGAGGAACCGTCACCCTACCTCCACCGAAGAAACCGTGCCCCGAAGGGACTAAACCGCGCCGAAAATCAAGCCACAAGCTCAAACGTCGACTTTGAATCCACCGTTCGGGATCGCGCCAAATCCATCCCGATCCTCGTTCCGTCGCGCACCCAGCCAGCTCCACAGCATCCCCAACACTCGCTCCTAGGTCCTCCGTCTGCAGCCGGAGCCGAGGAAGCTCGAGAGGAGAGAAAACGGGAGAGAGAGAGGCGAACGTGCGAATGAGGAGAGAGAAAGAGGAAAGGAAAAGAAAAAGGAAAAGAAATTAGGAATTTTCCTAATTTTCGAAAATTCTGAAAATACGCTGAAAATGTACAAATTCAAAAAAATACGTAAAAATAGTCGAAACGACCGGCTCGAAGAGTACATCGTCGCTGTAGCATCCACGAGTCGATGGACTGACAAACAAACTCACCGTAGGGTTCCGTAACTAGTACGAGAAAAAGATCCACACGGCTCGTAAAACTCAACTCGGAAGCCACCAAAGCGAGCCGAAACTCACCGAAACCAATTCAAAAGATCCAATGAAGATCCAGCAAGACCTACCAAGGATCCAGGACATTACACCCATGGCACGCTCTGCCAAGTCGCTGTTGTTGACGAGGTCCTGAGCCCCAACAGTTGCTCTGCCATGTCGAGCACCAACAACACCTCCTCCCGATCGTCATTGACGTTGGTGTCCCCACCGGCCCTCATCTCGATAGTCATATCCTCCCCTCTCTTATCTTTCTTACCCCCTCTCTCACACATTCTCTATCTCTCCTCTATGTCATAGGCTCTCTATCGCCCTTCTCTCTCACACAATGATTCTCTCTCTCTCAAGGGGGTTGGGGTTGCCCGGACCAGAGGGGAAGTCCCCTTCGGCACCTCTCTCTCTCTCCGTAGGTTTTTCTCTCTCTTTCTCTCTTCACTCTTGATAAGGGTGAGAAATTTAAAAGAGATATTTTAATCATTTCGTTACAAAATAAAAGAAATATTCGAATCTTTTTGTAATATTTACCTTCTCATCGACAAAAGGTAACTATGATAATATTTTTATACTATTTTGACAAGAGTAATGATATTTCTGTTAATATATTTTTAGGTATATTTTTTTTATCACTTCAACTTTAGTTGTGATTTATTTATAAATAATCTTATTTAAAATTTTTGTTTGACCTTGATAAGAGCCGCTGTGTATTTGTATGGGGACCTGGCAGACGGGCGCCAAGAGGGAAGAGAAGAGAGATGGCTATGACAACGATGAGCGCAACGGCTCCAGGCGGCCTCCGCCACAAACCCCCTCCTTCCCCTTCCCTTCTTCTTATCCTTAAACCGTCCCCGCGTCTTCCTCCGCCCCGTCGTCTCGCCCTCCCCCCTGGGAACCCTAATCCTCACCCCTCCTCCGCCTCCCTCCGCTTCCTTTCTCCCGCCCCCATTTCTTCCCGTGGAGGATGGCCCCTCTGGGGCTCCGCCAGGTGCTCGGCGGTGGGCGGCGGCGGGCTCGGGCAGGTGGGAGTCGATTATGAGCACGAGCGCGTGGTGCGCCCCAGGCCCGCCGCCATCCCCTGGCGGAAGGACCTCGCCAACACCGTTCACCTCATCGGCATCGTCGGGGCGCCCGTCCAGATCAAGCACGTCAGCAGCGGCAAGGTCCTCGCCTGGACCCGCCTCGGCGTCAAGACCTCCCCCACCGACACCGCCTGGTATAGACCACGAATTGCTCTTCCCCCCTCTCCTCCCCGTCCTCGGTCTAAAATCCGTCTGTCATCGGTATCGGCAGAAGATGAGTAAAACCAAAAAGGAAAAAGGAAAAAGGGTTCTTTTGGTTCTTCATCCTCCTGTTGTGCAGGATCAACCTGACTCTGTGGGATGAGCTGGCGCATGTTGCGTTCCAACATGTAGAGAAAGGTCAGCAGATATATGTCTCTGGCCGGCTTGTGGCTGACTCCGTCGAGGGCGATGGTGGCAAGCGGCAGGTCTATTATAAGGTCAGCAACTTGCTCTGCTACTAAGATTGCTGTTCACTTCGTTTTTGCTTCGTTTTGCGCCATCTATGGGTGGGTTATGGACATTTTCGTTGTGTTTGAATTAAAGGTTGTGGTCCAGCAGCTGAACTTCATTGAGAGGAGCCTCCCACCAGTGTCTCTATATGGGTCAGACTCGAGCTCTCCAACAAAAGGTGGACCTCTTTTGACAGACCTACGCTGTGGGTAACCGAGAAAATGACTGGCTTCCTGGTTTTGGCATCTGAAATTGATTCTTCATCTTTTCTGTTTCTCTCAGCTAGTGGAAAGGCTGGAAATTACACTGGCAATGACGGCAGTTCACCGGAAGAGCTATGGCAAGCCTTCTTTGCTAATCCAATGGATTGGTGGGATAACAGAAAGAACAAGGTAGGTATATGGGGATCAAGTATTCATTCCCAATATAGCACCATAAGCGTGTTGCAACTTAATCTTCAATTCTCAATCCACGCCATCAAACGTTCTATGTAGTTGCTTAATCAGTAAAATCAACCACAAATGGTAACTCATTCAAGTCCGATATGAAATTTTAATGGATTAAACAGTATCATGTATTTCACTTTCTAGGCCATTCATTTAGCGCCAGTGGTATGGAAGCTAGTGTTAAGAGGATATGGTTTGGATTCATACATAATTTATTGATGATATGGAAGTTTGAACATTGTAGCTTGAGAATTGGAGGTTGAATAGTTTGGTGATAACGTAGTTAACCACCCACACATTGTGTAGATAATTTGCTTACCATGTATTGCTATTATTTTTTTTTGCTTCAGCTATTATGTATGTGTTTGTATATCTGTATGCACATATGTATATATAAGTTTAGGTTTAGATCATTCTCTGACTATTTGTTGCTAGTTTCTTTTGCTTCATTTTGTTGCATCCAAAATGATTCAAGATCTTATCAATGTTTCCCGTGCTTGTACATCCCTTTTTTGTTAATAAAACTTGTGGTACCATCTACTATCAGAATAAATATCTTATCAATGTTACCATGCAAGTAAGGTAACGATGCTTTACCATTTTGCAGAGAAATCCAAAGTCTCCTGATTTTAAGCACAAACACACTGGGGAAGCTTTATGGATTGAAGGCAGGTACAATCCTCCCTGGGTAAAGTCTCAACTGGCGATACTGGATTCTAGGATGAGTTCTCTCCAAGCAAATGAGACAAATCCTGCCCTGTCTTTTGTGCAAGATGGCGAGTTCACACATTTCTGAAGGAAATTCAGAGGTGGTATGTTTCAGGAGTGAGCATAATCTATTTTTTGTGTCTGGTTGGTTGATGCTTTACAACATTCTGGTACCACTCAGCAGTTGTTTCATGTTCACCTCAACCGGCTATAGGGTTGTAATCTGACTTTTGTTATTATCTGATGTCTACTCTTAGAGAGGAGGTAAAACAAGATGTCTTTTTTTGTTTATGACATGTGAATGCTGTTTGTGGATAACAGATTTCAGGTACTTTAATTGCTGTCATTGAAATAGTTAGTTTGCTTTGGAACAATTAAGGATAAGAGAACAATGCTACATAATGAGAACACACGAACATTTGACATAGATAACATAGGTGAGTGCCTGGATGAGTGAGGCGAACATGAGGCAAGGTGAGCTGTTCCTGTGTTCCATTGCCTCGATGAGCAAGGCAATTGCCTTTGATAACATAGCAATCAGCTGAACAACATGTTGGTGGAACAGAATGTGGACACAAGGAATCATTTACTCAAGAAAACTTGGGTGATCAGTAGTCATTTTTCTTTCCATGTGCTTGCCTGGATAATGGAACATAAAGTATTTGAAATATCTTCCCTATAAGGCATTTCTTTTCTTTCGGAAAGCTTGTGCCAATTGAAAGTGCTCATACACAGACACACACAAGCACCACAGGCATGGATTATTGCAGTTAAAGCTTCAGTTGGAGCGTACAAATGTCTTTGGAAGACGGCAAGAACTATTCTGTTATGTTGAAGTCAAGTTGAAGTGCACATTGCATAGTGACTACTTTAATCCTCACTGTAAAACGACCATTCTGGGAAGCCATGTTAGGAAGGTGTCAGAGCTGATTGATGAAACAATAGAAGCGGCAAATATCTGGCTGTTTTGCTCTATCTAATCATTCCCTTCTTCTATGCAAATGTGTGACTAGAGAACATTTTAAGTAGATGCTCACTCTTCTATGCAAATGTGTGACTAGAGAACATTTTAAGTAGATGCTAGCCTGGATGGTGAGCTTTCCTCTCATTTTTAAACATTTCATATGAGTATACTTCTGCGGTTCTATGCAGCCATGCATTCTGAGAGCATGCATATAGTTCTTCTCCTCTCCATTACTCATAAACCCATCTTCTACTTTTCCAATACCATGCTATGTGCTGTCATTATCAAGGCAGTCCCTTTCATCTTTCCTGACAAACACCTCTTCCTTTGCTCCTCAAGTCCTTCACGTGCTTTTCAGATGAAAAAGAGCAGCTTAGCTCATCTTATTGTTATTTTCTTGTGCTCAAATGTGCATTCAGATATTTCACTCTTTAAGATGGAAGGATTGTTCTTTCTCATGAGGTTTCTTAATTGTCTCCTGGGAGAGATTATCATTAAATATCATGACTATTTGGCATGCTAGGAACGGATGTATCTTTGAAGAGCTTGAACTCTTGAATGGCCTGTAGTTGATGGTTTTGGCCAGACATTAGTTCAATTTTTTGGTGGGTGGATCATTGAGTTACCACCCCAGTGCTGAACCCATCTGCTCTAGTAGAGATGGCTGACCACACCTAGTGAAGATAGGGGTGCATGCTGGGTGAGTAGGGAATCTGTTCCCATGATTTTGGGCCTCTCTTTTCTTTGATCAACTAAGTACTAAGTAATGAATTTTAAGGAATGATTATTGCTTTGGGATTTTGAAGGACTTGAAGAGAGTATTTCTGTTTCATGAAGCAATAATGATTGCAGGGAGACCTTGACATTGTTCACAAGCTTTTGAACAAACACCTTGTAGGCATGTGGTTTCTTGTAATTCTCTTAATGAGTTTACATGTAGACTGGAACTCGGCATTTAAAATTGGAGGACATAGTTGCTGATAACTTTGGTTCTGATAAATTATTTATAGTTGGTATATTGTATGGCTAGTAGCTACTGGATGCTTTCCATGCTATATGTGGCCATTCAAGGTGATTAAAGAACCTAATAGGATGATGCTTCTTTGGCTTAGGATTGGTGGATATGCACTTCAAGCATGGAAGCATCAAGAAGTCATCTGTTATTTCTGAAAGCATGCGAGAAACAAATGTTTCTAGATGCACTGCAATGATTGTAAGACATGGATTCAACACCCACAAAGTCAAAGTTTTGAAAAAGCTTTGATCGATGCAGGAATATTGCATAATCCTAATTTTCCTCCCAACTTTAGATGTTATTTGTACTACATGTCATGCAGAATTGGTAGATCATGGATGCATCAGTTTTGAGTTTAAGAAACTTATGCCATTGATCTATGAGGAATGCATGGGTGCCAGTTGACCTTCAGATGGGATCATGTAGATTGAGTAAGCCAAAATCAGTGATAGAAATGATGACCATGATCCCAAGTTCCTCTTACATTGTGTTTGCTGCTTGTAAAATCAAAGGCAACTTCAAGTTTGTGAAGGCTGCTTTTGGATATCGTCTGAAGTTGGCGAAGGACAAAAGAGTTATTATGTGCCATTGTCCCATCTACTTTGTGCTGACGGAGAATTGGAGCTATTCAGAAAATATTAGAGAGATTATACGTATGTTGGATGCACGAAGATGGCTACTTGCAGCTTGCTGTCAAAGGTTATTTTCATAAGCTTGCTGTGTTAGATGATAGCCACCCACTGTGGTTAGTGAACCATTGCATGCAAAAAGACTTGAATGTAGAGTTTGAGTGACCGATGTGGTGATGCTTTTTTTTTTTTGGAAAAGTGGATAGTACCGCCGATGCATTAAGAAAAAACATAAGAGGAACGTACAAGTATAGGCCGTGCACAAACAACAGTCAAACCCAAAAACCTATACACTAAAATGCCACACAAAGAAAGTGTGGCTCCAATTAGTCCCCAAGCAAACAAAAAGAGACGAAGGGAATTTACATTACAAAGATGAACAGTAGTCAATTCCCTCACTTTGTTACAAACCAAAGAAACAACAGACTCCTCAGCACGAGACTCTCGCCTGAAGATCCTGTTGTAAAAGCAGCAGACCGATGTGGCGATGTGTTGGAAAAGCATTGATAAAATGTCCATCCCATGTAGGTAATTGATCACTGTGGAAGTCATCTCTCCAGTGAGATGTTATAGAAGAAAAGACAAGCCTTTTGAGTTTTTCTTCATGAGAAAGTTGTATAGGGAGGTGAGATATCCAATTGCGTTCACTGAAACCAGACAGGTCAAGAAAGAATACAGTGACATGGTTTTAATATCAACTAAAAGGGCCAAATATATGTATATACAATTTATATAGTTTCAGTGAATTGAGTACCATGGAAGTTATCTCCATTGTTTCAAGGAATGCCTAGGAGAAAGGATGAGCCCTATGTACTTTTTTTGGGAGACAGTCATAAGGAGTGATGGAATGTCTAATGGTGTTCACTGAAATCAGAGGGCAAGAAAGAAAAACACAATAGCATGGGTGTTATGTCAAACAAAGAGTGATTTTTGTATGTATTGTTTAGTTGACTTACAGTTTAAATCCTTTTTCTTTTTTGAGTAAATGGTGGGATTTATACCATTGGATTATGCTTGTAAACTGAAGGATGAAGGCTGATCCAGTTCAGGATCTTTTTCAACCTCCACAAATCGGTCTTTCTTCTTCCCCGTCTTTGAGCCCAAAAACAAGTGTAATCCTGTCGCAACACACTTGGGATCTAAATGTAGGATACTGTACTTTCCTCCAACAAATCCCCCTTCCCCAAGATAACACCCACTGACCTGTTACAATGTCATCTGTCTGATTCTAATCATGTTTGGTATTGGGATAAATGGAGATATCCCTGACTTATCCCTAAACTTGAGTTGGTATGTTCCAAAGAGGAGGTTAGCCTCAACTTAAGACTTTCCCCATTTCAGACTTAAATTTGGAGATGAATCACTTAGGTTAGGTTTAACTAACTTTTAGTTCCCCCCACTTTTGGTGTTAAATATGGGGATATTCCACCTATTAGATGCGTTGTCTTCAAGGATCGTCTAGGTGACACCTGGGTGACAAGGCGCTGGGCAACACTCAAGGCGACTGGGCACCTGTTCAAGGAGCCCATTATGGTGGTCACCTGAGCCATCTTGGTGTGCCGAGCCTGCCTTGGGACCCCAATCTGCCTTGGCATGAAGCTGACTGGTCTTATTTGGGGTATGCTTTGCTTTTTAGAATTTTAGATAAAACTTTAGGGCCTTGTTTGTAAAAGTGATGCATATTGCATCAAGATTGGCAGGAGGCCATCAACTTCCCTCTCCTTTCCGAGTTTCTCTCGATCACTTCTTATACATATGGTCCTTCCTCTACACAGATTGACGGCTGCTTGGTCAAGCAGCCCCAGGCTTGTCATTTATTCTGTTTTTTTGCCTTTTATATGTGCATGTGCTGAATATTTGTTAGTAGCACTTCTGTATTAGTTGAAGATAGAATGTACATGGTAGAAACTGTAGACTAGTGGTCCTCTTGATATGTAATTGGTTATATAAACGAGCTTTAGCTAGGTGCCTCACCTTGTCACCTGAGCAGCAAGGTGGTGAGCCATCACCTTGGTCCCCTTGGACACCTTGACAACCAATAGTCATTCCCGTGCTCTTAGCCAATGCAGCCCCACTTAAGTTATATGGCTACCAAGCAATATCAGATTAAGGATAGGCATTTGGACCGTGTAGACTTTAGGGATTCACATGGTTTTGTGCATGGATGGCAGTATCGGCCGAAACCGAAACGGGCCTTGTTACTGTAGCAAGTCCGATACCAAAGAAAATGATTTTTTTAATGGTTTCGGACCGAAACCGGACCGAAACCGTCCGGTTTCGGCCGAAACCGGACCTGCTCAATACATTTTTTGCCTTTTCTGACTGTTTTGAACCAGTTTCGGCCGAAAACCGAAACCGAAACCGATACCGAAACTGATACGTATCGGTTTCGGTACCGGCCGAAACCGGTACCAAAACCGATACTACCATCCTTGGTTTTGTGCTCTGGAAGGAGGAGAAGGAGAGGAGAAGGAAGAAGAAGAAGATGTCTCATGGTGAGGAGTGCGGCCGGAGATGGGAGGCCGTGCCCTTCCCTTGGCATTTTATTAGGTCATACTTAACAAATTACAAATAATCTAAACCACCCCTGTTATATAAACTAACATGCAGGCGGTGTTAATGGAAAAAGATTTAAGTCACTTGGATCCATCTTATTTGGTCTGATAATGAACCAACGCCCTAGTAGATGACCCGGTCTCCTAAAGAGGCCAGGAATGGGCCCAATCAACCCCTGGACCAGAACCGGTCCTATCCACTACAGACTGGCTCGTCCCCATCCTCAATTAAATTATCCTGATACCAAATGTGACCTAAGGTTGTTGATGATTTAAGAACTGAAGAAATCTTGGTCACTAATTTTACTATTTTTTTTTGTGTAGATTGAACCTGACTCTGTAAAAGTGCACCTTTCTTGGTTGTCATATTCCCTTCCCTCTAGATGCATGATATTTAGTTCAAAACTGTTTGTTTCCTGATCCACATCCATGTAAATGTTCCCTGACTCTTGGCTTGTCTTCAATGACCTCCTCATTCCAATCTTCTTGTAGTCCAGCATACCGTTTGTAACATGGATATTGCCCCCACTTTTTCATGGAGTTCCTACCATTATGACATTTCAGCCTCTGCCAAAATGCATCAGTTGAATCCCCCTGCCAAAATGGAGTTCCTACCATTTAACAAACAAACAATTTTTTTAATTATTTCTTGCAGTAACCCATTTACGACAGAGAGAAACATCAATTATTCAAGATTAACTGTTTTTTCTCTTTTTCTTTCGGATTAAGTGAAACCTTCTGCTGTTATCATGTGTCTTTTTCTCATAAAAGATCTCATTTATCCCTCTTTCATTTGGTTCCCTTCTGAATCTATCTTTCTAGTCAACCTTCCAAATTTCTTTCTGTTTTCAGCTTTTGTTATCCGTAGTATTCAGCTCCTTTTGATAGGTGTCACCAAATATTGACCTCTCCTATCTGCCTGTCAAATTGTTCTGTCGGCAACATCCAGGTGCTTTTGAGACTGAAACACCGTGAGCAGCTTTGCATCCTGAGAACATTTTCCAAATATCCTCTCAGCCAGTGGATGTTGTACTGTCTTATTCTCAATCTGCTGAAAATAATTTTTCCATTTGTTTGCATGCTACTCTAAATAGTACTGGTAACATCAGTATCAGATGTTGCTTCTGCTCACCTGTCATACAAGATGTCAGTGATCTATTTCTGATCTCCACCTTTAACCACCACCTAATTACCCACTCTCCTGCCAGCTAGGAAAAATGGCTTCCCATGTGATGGCAACACCCTCAACTTGGAGCTCTTGTTTATTCATTTATTTTTTAAAATCCCTTTCTACTTGTCTTTATCCCAGAGCAACTCCGCCTGTTTCCCCTTGAATTAGAAATCGAAATAAATCAAATGCCTTTTGTCACCCTCCCTTATTCTCATCTGAGAAATCTCACAAACCTTATCCACTTCACCAGAAACAACTTCAGTCTTACTGCAATTTCCTCTCCACAAAAATGGCTGCCTGATTTTCTTTATTTGTTCTTTCTTTAAGCTGGTAGCAAATCGAAGTATGACAATTGTACATGAACTACATAAGCAGCATTTGTTAGTACCAGTAGGAGATAGTCTTCTATGCTGCATCCAGAAGTAGCTGCTGAAGTATCTGTTTCATTTTCCAACAATCTTTCCATGGGTCGCTGTGACAATAGAACAATTATCTGAATTTGTTTTTAATCCAGATATCATTTGGAAAATGACTCATAGCAAATATCCTTGGGCTTGTCAAGGGCAATAAAATAAAGTCATTTGGCCCTGAAAGAACGAGGCGACTGAGTCATTCCAATTGAACGATAATGATTGAAACAGTTGATCCCGTAAACATCCCCGAATGAGCTAGAACTTTCTAGGTGTCCATGCTTAGCAAAATTGGAGGGGAAGAGAGAGACAGACCCAATCTCTCTCCCACCCAAAAAGCAGGTCCTGAGCTGCTTCTGGAGAGCTGTGTGATTTCACAAGAGAAAGACGACTTTATCCCCACTTTTAACCCCTTTTTTTAACTCCTCTTCAACTTTTATCATCTCTCATCTCTCTTTCTCTCTCTCGGAACCATCTCTGCATCCATGCTCCACCTTTTCCAAATGTTCCACCCAACAGCATCATTCAAAATTACCAATCTCTTGACACATTTCTTCAAAAGCTCATTTTGGAAAATCAGCCATTGCTAACTCAGATCCAAATGATGCCTAAATCTACATGGGAGCAAGAAGCTTTCTCCTTCTTTGGCCAAGGATACGTGGTCTGGTCATTTGGCAGCATCCATTTAACCAATAGCAGGAGTGAAAAACCTATCAGTGACACAAAACCCCGCTTCATGATGAAACATCTAGGCCATACACAAAAACGAGGGTGTACTATAGTAGTATAGGCATTAGGGAGGCTAGTTTCTTCAGAGGAAACTTAACAAAGGCATTGTTTGCTCTGTTGATAGTTTACTATATCCCTGGCAGTACATTCCCATGCTTCAATAGGTTCCTTACAACTACTTTATTTTGTCTTGAAATTTGTTAACTGGCAGATTGAATAGGAGGGGTATCAGATGATCCTCCAAGGAAGCCCTGTAGAGCAATTGAAGTGTCATGTAACTTCCTATTCATTGAAACTGAAAATTTGGTGAACCTTAATTTGATTCTGCCAGACGTGAATACCCCACCCTTCCAAAAGCTGTCAGGGGAACTGCCAGGTGACCGTGTCATAGGATTATGAAACCTTTTGTTTCTCAACATCTAGAACATGCAACAGCTCATCAGAGGACAACACATTAGTCAGTGCAACTTCATCAGTAGACTTCATTAGGTTTTCCATAGCTTTCTTTTGTTGGGGAAATGCAAAAAATAGCAAGCCCCATTTCACATATGATGTGCATTTAATTCAGTCGTCATATGGCCTGTGGGATATGCTGACCTAATTGATAAGCTAGGCCAGTGTCTTATGTAACACAACTTCTTTAACGTTGGTTAGTTCTTTGGTGCTACTGCTGTCTGTATTGAAATTTTGCTTATAATGAGATGAACCCAGTAACCATGCTTATGACTGATAAAACTCTTGGAGTTGCAGAGGGAGATTACTTAGCTTTTTAGTTAGTTCATTTTTTGCTGGTTAATATTTAGTAAAGAGGCTCGTCTATGTATTTAACCTTTTGGTCATCTGACCTGCCATTCTTTCTTTTGCAAAACAGGCATTTTACCGGAATCTTCACCAGATGTCTCCTGCTTCCATGTAGAAGAAGACTTTAAAGAGCTGGGAGGCCACATTTCGGAGATGACGGCTGAGGTCTTCAATATTATGAGCCAGATCCCGTTGGTGGAGGCATCGGGAAATTGCACTTCCCACAGACGTACCCTGGACGGTGATTTGAGGTTTTAATGGCAGGAACAGATAATCTGGTGACTCGACCTGGTTATTGTCATCATTTTGGCCGGTTATCAGACATGATAATCGGATCTGAGATCTTGGTAGCTACAATTATAGTCCTGTAGATGACAATTTTTTACCAGTAATTATATTGGATGGGCTAAGGATGTATGTACATCCCAAAACAATGTGTCTATAATTTCATCGTTAAAATTTGTGCACCCCAAAAATATGTCTATAATTAGATTAGATTATAAAGATAAATTAAAATTTAATTAAAATTTTAAATGACTCACAAGGCAAGAAGGGTGGAGATGCACCTTGTTGCTGAACCATTCATCCAAGAGTTCGACTTACTGCACTGCACCATGTTGCAGTTCATCTATTTTTTTTTCTAGGTCAGTCTAAACTTGAGTTGTATATCTGTATAGTGTGATTGACAATCAAATAGTTGAATTTTTTTTTAAAAAAATAGAGATGGAACGTCCTAGTTTGCATGAGATAGTGGGTCAACCACTTAGACCCATTTAAGATATCCAATCCTTATTTTTTTTTGATTTTTTTTCAGTAGTCCGAACATCAATCAGGCTGTACAAACATGTAGTTGAGTTTAGACTGACCTAAAGATTGCAAGTGCAGCAGGTAAAACTCATGAAATTAAACAAACTGAATAAATTAAAATTATTATTTATGTTTGTATTAAAAGCATATATCATAAATATATTTAAAATATTTAAAATTTCAATTATATACACATACAAAATATAAGTATTTTTATTTTTATTATTATATATAAATATTATTAAATATATATATTATAATAAAATATGAAATTTTAATTTGACTCGAATCGAATCTAATTTTTTCAATTTGGTTCGGTCTGATTTGATGGGTAAATTTAATTCGATTCAGTTTGCAAAAAAAATTTAAAATTTCAATTATATACACATACAAAAGTACAAAATATAAGTATTTTTATTTTTATTATATATAAATATTATTAAATATATGTATTATAATAAAATATGAAAGTTTAATTTGAATCGAATCAAATCGAATTTTTTTGATTTGGTTCGGTCTAATTTGATGGGTAAATTTAGTTCGATTCAGTTTGCAAAAAAAATGGTCTCAAATTAAATTAAACCTAATTGCTCACCTCTCATGTCTCAAAAAGGTCGTTTATACTTACTATAGTGGTCTCGATCCCAAGATTATGGCTTTAAATGGGTTGGGATCGGGTCGGGCTTAAAAGGCCTAGACCCGACTCATTAGTTTTAAAGCATGTCTCGGGCCCGGCTCGACTAAGTGTAAGGTCCGACCTCAACCCGAGACCTGGTCCGACAAATTAAATGAAAAAATCAAAGAAAAAATAATATATATTATAATACAAAACTTACAATATCACCGAATTAACCAGAGTTTTAGATGTTCGTTTGTTTGAAAAGTCATTTCTAATTTTTTTAATTAAGTATAATAAGAAGTTTTTAATTTTTAATTAAGCACGGTAAAAACTTCCAACAGAGATTAAGAAAAAGGGAAAACGGGGTGATTCGACCCGCGAGAGTCGAACTAAAATTCTGGGCTCAATTCGTGAGACTTCATGGGTCATACTTTTAGACTCGACAAAGAATCCACGGATTGCCCATCCCACTGACAGTCCTACCCAAGATCAACGAGTCGACGAAAACACTCAATGGGCAGTGAAGGTCCAATGAGTAATTTCTTAAAATAGTACCTCAAGAGTAATAATAGAGCCACCCTTGATAGATCGATATGCTCTGTGAACACAAGTAGGTTGGTGATGCATAAAGGCGGTGTTTAATCAAATGTTTGGCACGCGGACTTCATAGTAGTAGTTGTCTAGATGAGCTGTTGTGTGCAACGGGGCAGACCAGCCAGACTTCATGGCCATGCAACAAATCAGAGACAAAGGCATGTGAAGATGCAATTAATGCTCCCTATCACCGTACTAATTAAAGTATCACCCATAAAACTAGTTAAGGGATGTTGGGATGCTTAAAGCAGACTCCAAGGCCCCCTTTGCTAATCGGGGTCGAGCATGTTAACCGTCCCCGATTAACGGAGGCTGTGTGAGGGGGAGGCGAGGCTCATCGGGAGTTTCTCTCTCTCCGGTTGCACTATCCGCCCGATCAACCCGATGTCAAAACCGTCCCAAAGAAAAATGCTCCTTTTCATGCATCCCGTATGTGATAATTAATTTAAAGTGCTCCCCGTTCATCTCGAGTGCTGGTTGTAGGGTCTCACTTACGGGCCCCCTAGCTTGGTTCTAATTAGCTTAAAAGCAAAATAAAATCTTTGGATTCTTTAGTTTCTCTTGGAGTGACATGAAGCGCCTAATTAATTCTTAATTACATTCCCCGGATTGACATGAAGCATCAAAATTTTGAATCCTATATAGTATAGGGAAAATATATATCCCTAAAATTTTCCCCATAGAAAAGTACTGTGAACCAAAATAGGAGATTCTACTTTTACTGCTTTTAGGACCGGTGATTTCAAAGTCCGAAGATTTCATTGTTTTGTAACTAGATGTCCAAACAGACGGCCGGATCGACCACTGGGTTAATATTATTGTTGAGAATACTTGACGAAGTGGGTGGGGGACCTGGGTGTTGGGTTTGAAAGAAGTTTGGGAGCACATTTAAGAAAGGAAAATTCAAAGGTTTTTTAAAGGGTGCTACTCTAAGTGCCGTGTTTTGTGTGGGGACTTTAGTCCCGCATTGGAAAACACAAAGAAGTGAGGGGACCTCATAATTCTTAGGGTCCCTTCAACTATGTCTGATAGTTAATAGTGGAGGTATGCTAGATCTTATCACATGCACGCATGTGTTGGGCGAGGCGGGTGTGCGCTTGTGATGACATAGGTCCCCGCCGGCTTGCTGCTATATGGCACCTTTTTGGATTTCCTTTTTGAGAGGGGTCTCCTAACTGGCTGTTTCGAGGCGAACCGCGCATAAAGGGGTGATTAATATTTTTCTAATCACGTTTAACCCTAACTGTGTCATTTTTGCACTTCCCAGAGGAATCACAACCGCAGAACGTCTGTGTGCGCACGGACATCGTCCCGTTCTCTTGCGCTCTCACAACCCTCTCTCTCCGATGTTCGGTGCATGCTCTTCAACCTTTGTTCTTTTGCTACGAAGAGGTTTAGGTTTCTTATTTAGCATGTTTACGAGGTTCTCGAGAGTGCGCTCGATAAGCTTGTGGTGGTAGTCGTATACCTGAGGGAAGACCGCCATACCCGTCGCACCATTCTAGTGGGGGCGATATCTCCTCTAAGGGGAGTCTCTTTGAGACGCTTTTACCTCGATTTATGTGTCTTAGATTAACTATTTTATTATCATGTTAAATTCAGTAATTATGCTTATTTATATCTCTTCTTGATCATTCTTGATTGAATCAATCCCGTATGAATGTTTACTATGGTTTTCCATGTATATGTGGATGTCCAGTTATTGCCATGAAGGGCAACACTGAGCAGACTGAAGTGATTCAGACCCAGTAAATATTATTTTTGTGTAAATAGCAAATGAATTAGATTCGACTCTTTAATTTGTTTATAATAGAATGAAAGGTTCAAAACTAATAGGTATGGGCAAAGATCCTTTGTGTATATTAGCCTTTTTGGATTTTCTTTTTGAGAGGGGTCTCCGAACTGGCTATTTGGAGGCGAAACGTCGCGGGTGTGGGCGCATAAAGGGGTGATTAGCATTTTTCTAATCACGTTTAACCCTAACTGTGTCATTTTTGCACTTTCCAAAGGAATCGCAACCGCGGAACGTCTCTGTGCGCATGGACATCGTCCCGTTCTATTGCGCTCTCACAACCCTCTCTCTGCGATGTTTGGTGCATGCTCTTCAACCTTTGTTCTTTTGCTACGAAGAGGTTTAGGTTTCTTATTTAGCATGTTTACGAGATTCTCGAGAGTGCACTCGATAACCTTGTGGTGGTAGTCGTATCCTGAGGGAAGACCGCCATACTCGTCGCACTATTCTAGTGGGGGCGATATCTTCTCTAAGGAGAGTCTCTTTGAGATGCTTCTATCTCGATTTATGTGTCTTAGATTAACTATTTTATTATCATGTTAAATTCAGTAATTATGCTTATTTATATCTCTTCTTGGTCGTTCTTGATTGAATCAATCCCGTATGAATGTTTACTATGGTTTGCCATGTATATGTGGATGTCCGGTTAGTGCCATGAAGGGCAACACTGAGCAGACCGAAGTGATTCAGACCCAGTAAATATTATTGTTGTGTAAATATCAAATGAATTAGATTTGACTCTTTAATTTGTTTATAATAGAATGAGAGGTTCAAAATTAATAGGTATGGGCAAAGATCCTGTGTATATTAGAATTATCTAGTGCATAATATTCTTGTTAAGATGACAATATTGTAACTAGGCTGAGATTTGACAATGTGTCTGATAGTGATTTTACTGGGTCTACGCACTCTGCAGCCCATTTTAGTAGTGGGTGCATTGCATAGTAGTGGTGTGTGGTGATTTTAAGATATTGACACTTTATCTATATATGTGTTGTTCTTAGATTATCTTATAAATTTTAATTAAGAGGTTCTGTTAGTGGATATTAATCTATTGATTTTCTTCTCCAAATATGTGTGTGCGTGCCTCATATGTAGCCAACCATTTTTAACTCAGAATCAAGACACTTCAAAAAAAAAAATCAAGATCGGGGTTGAAATTTATTCGAGGACAAATAATTATATATAATACCATTATTCTTAATTAATCCTTTAACTTGTATTTCATTATTCGTTTATTTTATAAATTTTAAGAAAGTTATGTTTCGAAATGCAAACTAATTAAGTAGAGGAATGCACAAATTGAAACCTGTTTGATCATTTGGCCATACATATATATGTCTTCTATTGGACATGCCAGTACGTAGCAAGAAATCAAAGATGTATTTTCCCCCCTTTTTTTCGGTCAATATCAAAGATTGTGTATTGATCAAGTCGTCTTTAAAAGAAGTTGTTTGATCAAGTAGCTAGTCAGACAAATGTGAGATAAAACATGGAATCAATGGCGTGATATATTGGTTAAAATTTCTCACTCATCAAGAATGGGAATGGTTAAGTTGCCCTCCCCCACCCGCTTCCAAGATCACACCAATTACAGGGAGACAATTAAGAACGGATCGATCTCCCCGGCAAATTCACTGACACATCTTGTCACACAACAACTTGAAACAACTCAGAAAGAAGATGAGGACGCCGTTTGAGATGGGTGGGATCGAATTGATCGATTCCTGTGGTTTTCCACAGAGACCACATCATCCCCGCCTCCCCGGCCCGATGGGAACATATATGCATGTGTAGATCTTCTCCAAAAACATATATATATATATATATATATATGAGAGGAGACCAAGATAGCCACCGTGACCATGCATGAAAGATATTTTAGTTCTCCTTCTCGCCGTCCTCTCTCTGTTTTCCCCCGCCAATTTTTTGCACCCACAAGCGAACGCATGGTGGATACAAAAACGTATGAAAAGAACTCCTGTTAGATTTTGAGACAAATATATTAATTAATCCTTTAATTTCTTCCTTTGTACAACTTGTAGATCACAAGCAAAATTTCCACGACCGTATTATGCATCTTTATCTCCCCCCCCTTTTTTTTCCCTTGATGATGTGAATACAAAAGGCAAATAACCACTTGCTATCCACGGTTCAAAGCTGTGGATCGATCGATCCTCCTGACGAAAACCCAGAACAGAAATTGCAGATCTTCAACGCACATTCCTTGATGGGTAACCTCAGAGTGGAATATATGGGATCCTTTGGTGTAGTCAGCTGCCTTGTCCTCCTCGATCTCATCAAACGTGGGGATCGAGAAGCAATTTAAAAAAGAGAGGTCATCCTTAGTTTGCATCGATCTGCAGTATCTTATCTCATCCTCTTATATGCATGCATGGTTCGATCTCTTGTGTACACATCTTGTAGTTCTATATATAAATATATATTTCAAGAGCTCGATCCAAACCCCCTGGCCTCGGACCCCTTCATCACTCTCAGCCTCCTGCATGAGGACGTGAACATCCTGCGCGCAGCAAGTAGGAAGAACACGTACGTACGTAAGCCCTCCATATATAATTATGAAGCCAGATCTCAAAAGAACTTAATTTGCTAGCCAGAGAACATCACTATATACAGACGACGACGATGGAAGATGTATAGATACTTACTCCCATGGGACATCCCCGGCGAGCATCCAGTCCCCGTCCTTGTCCTCGTAGGTGATGGCGTAGTCCGCGGTGGCCTGCGCCTCTCCCGCCGAGAACCCGATGGAGTAGCACTTGAACATGCTCTCCATGGCCTCCCGCAGCTCCTTGTAACCCCTGAACGCGTTGAGATCTATCTTCCTCAGGTATGGAGCCCCGTCCATGCTGACCTTCACGTAGAGGCCCGGGGCCTCTGCCTGCGTCTGCCTCGCCTCGAGGCAGTTCTTCCTGTACGACCGGATCGGCGGCCACCCCACCACTTGGGCCCTGCAGGAGTACAGAACGTACGTGAGGAGATGCGCATGGGTGTACGGCTTCTGTGTAGGGATGGTTCTCATGGGAGGAGGACTTACTTGGCTGCAGGGGGCGCGTCGGCTTCGGGGAAGTGATCCTCCAGCTGCGTGCAGCTGCTGCCGGCCGAGCCGGTGCAACTGCTCATGGAGGACCTGCTGCCGATCTCCTCGTCCACCTCGGCCATCGCCCTCTTGGTGCCCCTAGGGGCGGCCGCGGCCGGCGCCGGCTTCTGGGGCTCCTCCGTCCCGGGGAGGCCGAGCCTCAGCTCCGTCGCCCTGAGGTTGTCGAGCTCCCTCTCGTAGGCTGTCTTGGCTTCCATCTCTCTTGCCCAAGCCTCCAAACTCCGATCTATGACTTCTCTCTCTCTCCCCCACACGCACTGAAGAACTAACTGTTCGATCGCTGGCGTCGAGCAATAAGAAGATCTAGCTAGGGGAAAGACTGGCGATCCACTTGTGGGCTTCTTCTTGATCTCTTCTCCGGCGATGAGATGATTGATGGCAGATGTGTTGTTGGTTGCAGAAGGAAGGCGGTGAGGGGAAGATGAGCAGTGGAGGAGGTGATTTATAGGGAAAGGTGGGTGTGACTCCCCAATGTCATATGGCCATCACAAGAAGCAGTCTTCTCCTCCTCCTCCTCCTCCGCGGCTGGCGCGTGGACACGGACAGAAGGGTGGGGGGCCGGCAGGGAGGAGAGCAGGTTGGGCGGGGAGTGTTGGGGGCGCGGGGGGACAACCCCCCGGCAGGGTGGGTGGCCGCCCTCCTGGACTGCCTCCCCTGCCCACGGTCAGCTAGCGTCGTAGGGGGCGGGGGAAGATTCGGTCGAGGGTGGGGACGGGTCCCTCGGGCAGCTGTCTGCGGCCGGCAAGGAGCAGCCCCATGTGGGTGGCGTGGTTGTGGGGTTGGGGAGGGGATGGAACACGAACGATGTTGCCGCCTGCCGTCCACAGTCGTTTTTTATATACCTACGAGAGTAAGTATATATACAGGTTGATAATAATTTCTCTTTCTAATAGTAATCTGTGTCGACTTGCACGTCTTTGTTTTGGGATGTGTAGCATCTGTGTCATGATAAGTTCTCCAGAAAATGATGACGATGGCGAGAGAGAGAGAGAGAGAGAGAGAGAGAGAGAGAGAGAGTGTGTCTGTCAATCACCATGCATGCATGCATGCATGCCACTATATATCATCGTAAATAGCTCATGGATTGATGAGTTAATAACGTTTGCCATGATCCGAGAAAAGATTCGAAGAGTTGGCTGCAGGGTTTGTTCTCCGGTTGTCTCCTTGACCTTACTTGTTCTTTAACATAACATAAAAGAAAAATTGTTAAAAAATAACACAGCCCGTTCAGAGGCTCCAAATTAAGGTGCAGTCGAAGATCACCTGATTAATTAAGCAATGTCTCTACTCATACAAGATTCCTCGATTATAAACAAGAAATATTAATTAATATATGCTTCCATTAATTAAACGGCCTAGCTACCATCCATGGTAAAACACCGAGGTGATCATGAATCTTCAGGTTTTGTTGATTTGAGAGAAAGAATATATATATATACCTATTAAGTGTAGTAAAATTAACATTGTCATGCTTTTTTCTAACAATTAGTGTAGCACTAAGTATATATATATATATATATATATATATATATATATATATATATATATATATATATATATATATATATATATATATATATATATATATATGAACAAAAAAAATGGCAACGTTATGTGAAAACATATCCAAGAGGAGAAATTATTGAGCGAGCTAGCAGAAATTCGAACTCTTCTCACGGGAGACTATATATATATATATGTAAATGCTTATAATCTCTCATATACCAAACATCTTCTACGGTCCACGTAGGAGGACCTCCTTTGTAAGAGGGACATATATCACAGGTTGAAAGCTAGAATTAATTAATCCTCGCCCACATAAGTCGAAAGAATTCTCTGTTTTTTGAAATGAATACGCTAACAGGGATTAAATTATATATTGAGAGATTTAATATTCTTGAATCATGTCACTTACAGTGGACAGATACAAAGCTTGGCTACTGCATCGTCATCTACCCAAAAATAAAGCATATATTTATTTATTTATTTTAGCACGAGTCCAAAGTAGGTTAATCTTGTTTATTTAAAACTTTAAATAATTTTGGCACAACCCCAATTGTAACACTACACGTGTTTTTCGAAGTGTAATCTCTATTAATATATATAATTTTTTGGCACTAAAGTTGTAGGGCTGTTCTTCATGCTAGCACAGCATTCTTCGGCCGTAAATATTTGATGAAAGCGCATCTTTTTGTATGTTATTGTGGACAATTATTTTCTAATGTAGAAAGTTCTTATTGTTTTCAATTAAAAACCAAAAACTATACCATATAAATGACTTTTTAAGTGTAATGCCTTCTCTTTAAATTAATAACTGAATTGAGGTTAACGAAAGCCAAACAAATGCTTAAGTTGGAACAAAATTAGGGCATATGCCCTAATCTTCTTAATTCGTGCTTTAACCGATCGATCTCTGTGATGATAACCCTGTTACAATGGGATATCCTTTTGTACTCTTCAAGCTTCCAACGTTTGCCCTTCAATTGATTCTTAGCTAATGGCCAATTAATTTGATATTAGATTAGGATAAACAAGGAATAAAGTAAAACTGTGAGAGCCAATCAATAAAGTTAGAGTAATACTTCGTGCACCGCAGGCGGTGCATGTAATTTTTTTACTTGTTTCAAAAAAATTTAGGGAGAATTACTTGTATACCCTTAAAAAATCACGAATTACCTGCATACCCTTACCTTTTTAAAAACTACCGTCATACCTTCAAAAACTCTTAACCAGTGTTAGCAACCCCCTCAGTTTACTTGCCGTCTTGATGCTACATACGAACAATTCTCTTAGACCATTTTACCCCCTACCTCCTTTCTTTTTTCTCCACCTTCGCGATCGTAGATTGCGTCTGCCTCCTCCCCTCGCATGACCTTCTTGCCATTACGGTGGATGCCGCCCTAACAACCGTTGCCCTCTCCTTTCGCTCCCCCTTTCTCGGAATCTTCTCTGCCGGAGGGGAGCTCGCCCTCACCCTCTCCCTCCACTCTCACTCACGGCCGCGCGTCCTCTCCCTCTCCCTCCACTATCACGGCCGCGCAGATCGACTGTAACGGCCTCTTCTCTGTCGGAGAGTAGCTGGTCCTATTTCTCTTCCTCCAATCTCACGGCCGCTTGCCCTCTCCTTCTCCCCACGTCATTTCTTCTACGTGTGTCCATTTGGAAACTGCATTCAAGTATTTCATCCATCCATTCAAGACGTATTGAATTGTCTTCTCTGCTCAGATCCACCGAAGTCTAGGGCGTATCGTACGTAATTCATCGTGAAAAAATGTGGAAAAGATGGGGAACAAATAAACAGTAGGTTAACCGATTTATGCTTTATCTTACATCGATCTAGGAAATTCCAACCTCTCTGGACACTTGGTACCCGAACTTGGAAATCTTGAACGTCTTCAATATCTGTAAGTATTCACTTCCCTTGAACGATTTTTTGTTGGTGCTTTTCACTTTATTATGTGTCAGCTTCCTTTTTTCCTTGTGCTGTATCGGGAATAAAATGATACTCTGAACTGGGATAGGGTTTTTAGACTTTTAAAAGTGTCTAACAAGTGTTTTATATAGGCATGACTGGCAATATAAGACTAGTGCAACCACATTTGTCTGATGGCACCACCTTGCCTTGTCTCACACTCCTAAATTTAATGTTACAACTAGTAGGATGTAGTTACATTTTCTCTCTGAGTAAAAGGGATATGCTAGTTCAGTCATTGCAAAGAAAGAGAAAGAATAGCGAGATAAGATAGAAGTTCTAGATTTTAATATGTGCATAGAAATGTTCATGCACACACCATGCAGAATTTGATGAAGTTTGGCAATATCTTGCTGGTCACAAAATTTTTGTTGTGATTGACAATTACTTTTGTGGAAAGCAACCATACTGTTTCTATATCAGAGGAGGGTATTATGTCATTGCAATAACATTTCTCTGTAGCATCATTCTATCGGAGAGGTGACTGCATCTTCTGTATAGCCCGCTAGTTATCTTTATAAAAGAGAAGTTACTTTATCACACGCCTTTGTTTGTAATAGGTCTTTGGTCATAGTGGGTAACGATGAGTGAGGATACAACTGCACACTCTGTTAGTCGATGTTCGATTGCTCCAGATTGCCACTGTAACAGGGCTTGTAAGACATATATCTCGTCTCAAGAATCAAGCAAGGAGAGACGATTCTATCGGTGTCCACGATGTAATGTAAGTATATTCGAAATGCATGTTACATGATTGATGTTATGTCTAAGAGATTGTAAGTATATTAATGATTTTTTTTTGTAGGAGGATAATACTTGTGGGTACTTTGCATGGGTTGATGATGTGCATCATTCCACGGTAGACTTGAAGTATCAACTAATCAATATGGATGCACTCTTGGAAAAGAAGTTCAAGGCATTGGAAAGGAAATTAGACAAGCTTGAGACAATTGAATTGAAGATGGATAAGTTGCAAGCAGAGTTACCAAATAGACCACTGACAATTAGAAAAGTGATGGAAGAAGCAAGAAAAATCACTTTACACTTTGTCATTTTAGTTGCTATGTATATTGTGATGTACTATGTAATTTGATATGACAAGTGGGAGTTCACATGTCCCCATGTACTTGCAATTAATACATGTGTTGTGCCCCCGTGCTTTGATGTTAATGTGTTGCTATTTTGATGATAGCAACTCAATGAGTCACGCAGACAATGATGATGATCCATGCTAACTGTTATGGGGAGATTGTTAGGCCCATGCCCCTTGTGGATTGATGATGTAATGATATATTGAGTGCATCATGCTTGCGAACATACATAGTCGGTGCAGGTTTAACATGAGCATATATATCTTAGCACACTTAGAGTCTGTGCATGCATAACTCAAGTCGATGCAACTTTTATTGCTGCACGCGACTAAGTCCGTGCAACTCTTGTTGCTGCATGAACACAAGACTGTGCAACTTTTGTTGATTTGAGCATTTAAGTTCGTGCATCATTTCATCAGAGTCTGTTCATTATACATTCAGCCTAAACTCTAGTGCAGAACTCCATTTTGTGTAGAAAAGAGTCAGTGCACACTTGACGTGTGCGAGGCTGAACTTGGTGCAAAGGGATCTCAATGCATTAATGTTGTCGGAGCAACCTTTGTAGCTGGACGTAACCTAGTCGATGCAACTCATGTTGCTACACGCGATCGCGATTAAGTCCGTGCATTTGTGCATCTTTCAAAACAAAGTCTGTACATCCTTCAGAAGCAAGTCAATACATCCTTTACTCCATGAAAACAAAGTCTGTATATTCTTCAGAAGCAAGTCGATGCATCATTTACTCCATGAAAATAAAGTCTGCACATTCTTCAGTAGCAAGTCGATGCATCTTTTACTTCATGCACACAAGGTCTGTATATTCTCTGGTGGCATGTCCGTGCATTCATCTTCATTGTACATACTTTCTTATATGCATACTGCATTATATACATCAAGTCTGTACATGTCTCGATGCCATGTCCGTGCATTCATCCTCATTGTACATACTTTCCTATATGCACACTGCATTATGTGCATCAAGTATGTACAGGCTTAGATCAAATTTCGAACTAACTCAGTGTATCCTTTTCTCTTCTCTTTCAGATCAATTCAAGTTGGTAACTAGTATGTATACTTGAAGCATGTATACTTGTCAATGAGTGAAAGGTTAACAATGTAGAACAAGTTGTGAGGCTCTATTTACATGGAGCATATCAACTGTGAGGATGCATTTACAGCTGGTAGTGTCCCCCTTCCCCTGGGCACAGTCGATCACTGCCACTGAGGTTAGCTTACATTCAAACTGTCAAAAATGCACACAGACCATACTTCACAAAACAATCAATCATAAAATCATGGAATCCATTGATCATAAACACCAAGTCAATGCTCATAGAGCATACGTTACAATACATTGAAACTTGATTACACCAACAAAGGGAATTGAAACATCCATTGATTATAAACACCAGTTTAGTGCTCACAGAGCATACTTCACAAAATAGAGAGTTTGAAGCACCGTTTGGTTAAGATACAAAAATTGTCTTGCCAAAGATAGCATCTTAAGTGCTACTCCCAGGTGTAGTCCTACATGGCACAGATCTGCCTCTACCCCTTCCTCCCACCGGTGGCCGAAAAGTAGCAGGTGTTGATGTTACAGTAGTCTTCTTTGGTCTCCCAGGAGGCCTCCTACAAGAAATGCACTGTTAAGCAACTAAGTAAAAGAAATGTAAGATCGAAAAATTAAGTTGAATTACCTTGCACTTGAAGTAGGTGTGTTTTGGATTGGATTCTTGCATGTGTTGGCATAGTGACCAGCTTCACCACATCTTGTGCAATTATGTTATCTTTTTAGTCTAGCTGGCTCATCTGGATCTCGAATACGACTCTTTCTTGGCCTTCCAGGGGACGTCTTGTATTGGGTGGAAACACTTCTACATCAAGCTTGACCCAACTTTCTCTGTCAGGCATAGGGCTGATGGTCTGAGCATAAGTAGCCTTATATGTGGCCACATGGTAATAGTGAGATACATAGTCCTCCCACTTCGGTGCCCTATTTATTGATAAGAAAGCACATGCATGAACACAAGGAAGCCCAATTTTTTACCATCTATGACAGCTGCATGTCTTCCTCTCTAAGTCTACTTCAGCCCTCTCTGTCGGACTAGTCACTTGGGCTTGATTATGGCTGGCCTTCTCAACTAAATAACCTCTCAGCCCTCTTGTTGTAGCAATAATGTGGCTCCTGGCAATTGGTGTCAGTGTGTCCTTCCACCGGTCTACAAGTGTCATCTTATTATGGAAACTCTTCATGAATAATGATCTCAGTGTGTCAATGCAAGTAAGAATGGGCTTTGTGCGGACATCTCCAATGTAATTATTGAATGACTCACTGAAGTTATTGCAAACGTACATGCACTTTGTTTCGGTGCTGAACTGTGACCTAGACCATTTCAATGTCTTCACCTCCGGACCTAACATAAAATGGTAAGCCTTCTCATTTATTTGTCTCATTTCATTCAGGTGATACTTAAAATTGTGCTCATTGAATACTTTGGCAGATGACCACAACAGTTTCTTCAATGCTGGTCCTGGAAACTTGCTCTTGAAACTCTTGTAAAAATGTCTCAAACAAGTACGATGTTCTTGTACTGCATACACAATTGATACGACCTCATCTATCCCTTGTCTCATCAATACCAACAACATCTAAAACTTCTTCAGGTTGCTCTGCATCTAAGGGTACAGTTGGCCAGTCTTGACTAGCATAAACCTTTATGATTTTGTTGTTGCTGCACTTATCAAACATTTGGATAATATGTTCATCTGTCTCTAAGTTCAGATACTTTCTATCCCTGCTGCCATTCTGCACTTCAGCCACAAAATATATCTGATCAATTTATCCCCCCTCAGTGAATAACCCACTTGCTACCAACTGCAGTTCCATTAAATTAGCATAATCCTTGGTCCATGAAAAGGACCTCTGTCTGAAACTCCTCAGAGATAACCTATCCTATCCATCATGACCATGCACCACCTTCCAATGCCCACCATAACATAACTTAATTAAGTAGCTCTCCTCCATTTTACCTGTTACAAAGCTTTGAAATATACAAAAACCAATTCATTCATTAAACCTTTACAAAGTACCATACACAGGGTCACTCAATTTAATACTAAACCTTCAACTACTGAGAATAAAGAAATACTAACAGGATTGTGAACAGGAACTAATGCAAGTGAAGGGAAGGCAAGGAGGACATGCTTGAAAATGGAAACATTTTAAACATTTGTATAGAACAGAAGTGAACATGGAAAACCCACTTGAAAGAAGTTATGAAACTCTACCAACCGAGTCCCATTCTCCCCCCTCGATAAAGTGAGAAAATAAAAGTGGAGGTAAGATGGGGTACCAGAGCACCGGAAAAATCTTAAAAGTAGCCCTGCCCTGTGTCTGTGGACCTCATTGGTAACCAGAAAAGATGAAACCATCCCAAAGGCAAGTATCAGTGATGCGGGACGACTACGTGACTCGACGCGGACGAGTTGCGACCTTGGACTCTATAGGACGACGCGACGGGTTGGACGACACGACCAGCAACAACGATACAATGCGGCACCTAAAGAGCTCCAGAAGAGGCGATGTGCCCCAAACAAGAAGTGCTAACTCACGGTCGTCCCCATCGAGGGAAGCGCGACGATCTGCACGGTTGAGTAACCGGCTTTGAGTCTCGGGTGACCGGCTTGCTCTCACGCTCGGAACGAGTTGTGGGACGGGTGTCGCACTCACAACTCACAGCGGTGATGTATCGCGAGCTAGCTAGGAAAGTAACCTACTCACATGCAACGTCATCTAAAACGCATACTAGCTAAGCAAATACGACAAAAGGGGGTGGCAAGTGTACCTCCACGCTCGGGGCGTGGGGAAGACTTCCCGGTCGAGATCCGGAACTCCCGGTACAGAAATAATTAATAATTACAGAAATAATGCTAAGCCCACTCCACGCAGGGAGGTAACAGGCGACACGTGGGATCCGGGAGCACCAATCTCGGGTTGGCGGGCAGCAGTCGATGGCGCACGGGCGAACGCGATCGGCCGGTTCAGCTCCGTTCACTCGGGCCCACCGAATGGTACATGCGACCCGCTGCTGGTACGGCGGCGTCCGAGGCGGCTCCTGGCTGCAATGACTGATGGGGACGCTCCTGGAGTGTCCCGGGTCGATCCCCGGGAGCGGTGGTCGCCGGAGTGGAGGCGGGAGATTTCTTGTGAATTATCTCCCAATGCTGTCCCGCAGCTGTGTTTCTGTCCAGATCTGCGCGCTCCGGTGAGATCGGCTGGTACGCTCAACTCCGACGTCATATCGGGACACAAAAGATACCGTTGGAAAGAGGACTTGAAATCCTACAACATATTGGAACTACAGACTCTTCCAACGGTTGGATTGAAAATGGGAGTGACTGCAAACGGACTGAGCACACTGTCCCGAAATAAAGAACAGACATGACAGAACCTAACCCCCCTGATCAAGGGCTTTGACCAAGGATCAAATGGGCGAATTAGGACCTGATATTTTTATGGTGGGTAGAGGGGAGGGTGACGGAGACGCACATAGCTCATTTGTGAGATTTGGACAACATTTGAAGGATGAGAAAAATCAACTACTGAGATCTATCCGGCAGACTTGCACACAGGCAGATTTTGGGGAAGATGAACATGTGGATGGGAAAGGGGGCAAACGGACTCTGATCGACCTAAAAATTGAACTGGAAATGGCCTATGATGGGGGGAGCCTACCCTCAAAGTTTCGCGACAATGCAACGGTCGGATCTCCCGTACCAGTTCTTTCACCGAGCTACTATCCTGAAACTCCGAGTTTGGGGCAGCAGGAGGAAGACCGGCTCGTGGAGACTGAACGGCGGCACGAACGGCGGCGGCGGCGGCGGCGGTGAACGTTCACAGAGGATAGAGGAAGAAGAGAAGTAGACGAAATATGAGGGAGATAGAAGATTTGGGATCAGATCTAGAGAGAGTTGGGGGTGGGAGGAGGAAGAACACCAAGAACACTCAAGAGGGAGAGGGGAGTGCACATCAATCAATATTCTCTTCAATTTTCTCATTAGTACCACACAAAATACAACAAGAGACTATAAATATGAAAACCCTAGATCTAGATCCAAGGACATCCACTAACACCAAAGGACATCCACTAACATTGGTCAAGGGTGAGTCGGAGACAAGCATGGGGGACAAGGAGGGGGCATCCTCTACCCTTGTCTCCTTGGTCCAATAGTCCAACTCTTCTAGAAGCCCACCTTGGGCTTGGGCTCCTAATGGTCTTGAGGTCCAATTTAGAAATTGGACTCCTTACATGAAGTGTAGCCCATATTACAATCTTGATCCAACTAGAAGTTAAAATATAAAATACACACTAATACACTCACAATAAGCAAATACATGCTAATACACTCACAATAAACATAGGAAAGTATCAACACTCTGGTAGGGACTCCATACTGTCGCCCAGCCACAAGGATGTCAATGTCGACCGAGTCGTACTGCGGGTCCGGTACCGACGGCTCGCTGAGTCGGGCCGTACTCGTGCTCTAGTGTCCTCACCAATTCTCCCCGGGTGGGAGAAGCTCGACCCCATCGAGTAAGGGTCCGGGTCGCTCTGGTACCGATCCAGCAGATCTGGATCTATCCTCTGTAGCTCTGCCCGGGTGATCTAGGTGTCATCGGACGCGGGCCGTCCCCTCCAATGCACCAAGTAGCGCTGGTACACTCCGCCTCGAGTAGTCGTCACCTGCTCGTCTAGTATACATTCTATCTGCTCTCGCTGCTGAGGTAACAAGGCTGGAGGTGGACACTCTAGGGTGGTGTCACTCATAATGGGTGGAGACGGCTCAAAGGGCTCACTGGGTATCACCGCCAGGTCCCTATAAGCGACGAGATCCGAGACGTTGAAAGTCGAGCTGATCCCATAATCCTCTGGCAAGTCCACAACATATGCGTTCGATCCGACTCGCCTCACTACCCGAAAGGGACCGGCACCGCGAGCATGCAACTTTTTCACGGCTCCTGAGGGAAACAGTTCAGGTCTGACCCTGATCATGACAGAATCGCCCTCCTGAAACTCACGGTGATGCCTATGGGAGTCAGCCAATTCTTTGTATCGTGCGTTGCTAGACTCAATGTGACGACGAATATGCTCATGCAACTGTCTAATATGGCTAGCAAAAGACTCGGCTGACTCAGACACACGGGACTGGATGGGAGATGGGACTAGGTCTATGGGTCTCCTAGGTCTACGGGTCTCCTAGGTCTACGGCCAGTGACAATCTCGAAGGGGCTCATACCTGTAGACCTATTGACCGAATCGTTATAAGCAAACTCGGCCAAGGGTAAGACCAAATCCCAATCCCTGACTCGATCTCAGACAAGACACCTAAGAAGGTCCCCCAAACTCCTATTGACAACCTCAGTCTGACCATCGGTCTGGGGGTGGTATGCAGTGGAGAATTTCAGCTGGGTGCCCATCATGTGCCATAGGGTCTTCCAAAAGTAACTGGTGAATCGAACATCCCTATCTGATACTATGGTATGGGGAAGGCCAAATCTGGAGACACAGTGGGAGAAGAACAGACGGGCAACTCTAGTGGCATCCGAGGTCTTGGAGCATGGAATGAATAATGCCATCTTGGAGAACCGATCGACAACCACAAAGATCGAGTCATGCTTTCGGAGGGTGCGGGGTAATCCTAACACAAAGTCCATGCTAATGTCTTGCCATGGACTATCCGGGACGGGAATGGGAGTATAGAGGCCGGTACTTTACTTCCTTTGTTTGGCCATAGCACAAGTGCGGCACTGGGCCACAATACGAGTAACATCCCTCTTTAGGCTAGGCCAATAGAATCGATGCCCAACCGCCTCTATGGTCTTGTTCCGGCCAAAGTGGCCAGCAAGACCTCCCGCATGCATCTCCCACGTAAGAAAGTCACGAACAGAAGTCCGTGGGATGCACAACTTGTCACTCCGGAATAGGTGACCCTCCTGTAACACAAACTCGCTATAATCGCGCGAGGGACCATCCTGAAGGACGGCATAGATCGGACCAAAGTCTGGACAGTCAACATAAGCGTCCTTCAGCCTCTCTAGCCCTACCACCTCCACACTCATGGTGGTCAACATCATCACCCGACGACTCAGTGCGTCGGCCACCTTGTTCTCCAGGGAACGGCCTCCCGGGTTGGCACCTCGGTGTTCACCCATAGTGTCAGGGCGATGGTACTGGGCACCTCCACGGGTGGGCATGCAATGAGGCCTAAAGAGAACTAAGGGTGACTTACTAGACCTATATGGATGGACTGATGCAAGTTGAGGACCCTTGACTTAAACCGATATCCGGTACCTGGCGGAGTCCGAGGATCCGAGATCCTCTCACGCGAGTGAATCGCCTCCCCGATAGGCGTAACCTAACGGTCGGGCAACATCTTTTTATATATCGAATATTGGGATGCAATGCAACACCTTGGACAAGACTACCCTAGACTCAAACCGGCTCTGATACCAATTTGATGCGGGACAACTACGCGACTCGACGCGGACGAGTTGCGACCTTGGACTCTATAGGACGACGCGACGGGTTAGATGACACGACCAGCAACAACGATACAATGCGGCACCTAAAGAGCTCCAGAAGAGGTGATGTGTCCCAAACAAGAAGTGCTAACTCACGGTCGTCCCCATCGAGGGAAGCGCGACGATCTGCACGGTTGAGTAACCGGCTTTGAGTCTCGGGTGGCTGGCTTGCTCTCACGCTCGGAACGAGTCGTGGGACGGGTCTCGCACTCACAACTCACAGCGGTGATGTATCACGAACTAGCTAAGAAAGTAACCTACTCACATGCAACGGCATCTAGAACGCATACTAGCTAAGCAAATACGACAAAAGGGGGTGGCGAGTGTACCTCCACGCTCGGGGCGTGGGGAAGACTTCCCGGCCGAGATCCGGAACTCCCGGTACAGAAATAATTAATAATTACAGAAATAATGCTAAGCCCACTCCACGTAGGGAGGTAACAGGTGACACGTGGGATCCGGGAGCACCAATCTCGGGTTGGCGGGTAGCAGTCGATGGCGCACGGGCGGACGCGATCGGCCGGTTCAGCTCCGTTCACTCGGGCCCACCGAATGGTACGTGCGACCCGCTGCTGGTACGGCGGCGTCCGGGGTGGCTCCTGGCTGCAATGACTGATGGGGACGCTCCTGGAGTGTCCCAGGTCGATCCTCGGGAGCGGCGGTCGCCGGAGTGGAGGCGGGCGATTTCTTGGGAATTATCTCCCAATGCTGTCCCGCAGCTGTGTTTCTATCCAGATCTGCGCGCTCCGGTGAGATCGGCTGGTACCCTCAACTCCGATGTCGGATCGGGACACAAAATATACCGTTGGAAAGAGGACTTGAAATCCTACAACATACTAGAACTACAGACTCGTCCAACGGTTGGATTGAAAATGGGAGTGACTGCAAACTGACTGAGCACACTGTCCAGAAATAAAGAACAGACAGGACAGAACCTAACCCCCCTGATCAAGGGCTTTGACCAAGAATCAAATTGGCGAATTAGGATCTGATATTTTTATGGTGGGTAGAGGGGAGGGTGATGGAGACGCACATATCTCATTTGTGAGATTTGGATAACATTTGATAGGTGAGAAAAATCGGCTACTGAGATCTATCAGGCAGACTTGCACATAGGCAGATTTTAGGGAAGATGAACATGTGGATGGGAAAGGGGGCAAACGGACTCTGATCGACCTAAAAATTCAACTGGAAATGGCCTATGATGGGGGGAGCCTACCCTCAATGGTTCGTGACAATCCAACGGTCGGATCTTCCGTACCAGTTCTTTCACTGAGCTACTATCCTGAAACTCCGAGTTTGGGGCAGCAGGAGGAAGACCGACTCGTGGAGACTGAACGGCGGCGGCGGCGGCGGCGGCGGTGAACGTTCACAGAGGATAGAGGAAGAAGAGAAGTAGAAGAAATATGAGGGAGATAGAAGATTTGGGATCAGATCTAGAGAGAGTTGGGGGTGGGAGGAGGAAGAACACCAAGAACACTCAAGAGGGAGAGGGGAGTGCACACCAATCAATATTCTCTTCGATTTTCTCATTAGTTCCACACAAAATACAACAAGAGACTATAAATATGAAAACCCTAGATCTAGATTCAAGGACATCCACTAACACCAAAGGACATCCACTAACATTGGTCAAGGGTGGGTGGGAGACAAGCATGGGGGACAAGGAGGGGGCATCCTCTACCCTTGTCTCCTTGGTCCAATAGTCCAACTCTTCTAGAAGCCCACCTTGGGCTTGGGCTCCTAATAGTCTTGAGGTCCAATTTAGAAATTGGACCCCTTACATGAAGTGTAGCCCATATTACAATCTTGATCCAACTAGAAGCTAAAATATAAAATACACACTAATACACTCACAATAAGCAAATACATGCTAATACACTCACAATAAACATAGGAAAGTATCAACATTCTGGTAGGGACTCCATACTGTCGCCCAACCACAAGGATGCCGATGTCGACCGAGTCGTACTGCGGGTCCGGTACCGACGGCTCGCTGAGTCGGGCCGTACTCGTGCTCTAGTGTCCTCACCAATCAGGCATACTCTTTGGTCACAAATTCATGATGAGGGGGCTCAAGAATACACACCTGACCTGACCACCACGCCAGGGGGGGGGGGGCAGAAGAAGAGCACCCTGCGAGGAGCAAGCAACACGAGGAAGAAGCCGACAGTGAAACGCCCTTCTGAAGACAACACCGGAACGCCCTTCTGCGTGAATGGCCCTTCTGCGGAAGAGGAAGACGACACGCATTAAGGGGGTGGATTAGGGTTCTGGTGAGACTCGACGAGTTCGCCGAGGGTTCCGGAGAGATAGGGAGGTCACTCCGTGAAATCAGGTGCAAAGGAGAGGGGGGGCTCAATAATACACACCTGACCTGACCACCACGTCGGGGGGGGGGGGGGGGGGGCAGAAGAAGAGCACCCTGCGAGGAGGAAGCAACACGAGGAGGAAGTCGACAGCGAAACTCCCTTCTGCGTGAATGACCCTTCTGCGGAAGAGGAAGACGACACGCATTGAGGGGGTGGATTAGGGTTCCGGTGGGTCTCGATGAGTTCGTCGAGGGTTCCGGAGAGATAGGGAGGTCACTCCGTGAAATCAGGTGCAAAGGAGAGGGGGGGGGGGGGCGGGAAGGGCCGGGGAAGGGGGAACCGGAGGTTGGAGGGAGGAGGGGTGGGAGAGCGGAGGGAATGAAGGTTCCATTGAGCTCGAGGGGGGGGGGGGGAGATGGAAAACCCACTTTAATTCATAAACCTAACATGCGATACCCACGGGCCGGGGTAGGTTAGTCTTTTCCAGTCACCCAGTTAACGTCAGTCACGGCCCGTCGACAGCATGTGTATAATAGAGATGTATTTGAGTTTTTGAGGGTATGGCGGTAGTTTTTAAAAAGGTAAGGGTATGCAGGTAATTCATGATTTTTTAAGGGTATACAGGTAATTCTCCCAAAATTTTATATTGAGATTCATGTCATTTTATCTTGATTCACTTAAAAAATCATTTTAAAAGATAATAAAAAATAAAAAAATATATTTACATTTTTATTTTTATTTACCGTGGACTCCAAACAAACTAGGTGACTTAAGTCTCACTCAAGGATAAAGAACCTTAGATCTCGCTTAAAAAAATTAAAAATATATAAAAAGAGAGTACAATGTAAAGCGAGTAGAGGGGTGTGGGTACTTCCTGCACCGACGTAAGGTTAAGGACTTGAATCCTTCACTGTAAGCCAGTTAAGTTGACCCGTTGACCACCTATTCTTAGGTTTGGTAAGACCGTAAGAGACGATACTTTCAAAGAGGGTAGGGGGCCGGGTGGTGTAGAGTGTTGCCTATTTCTTTGTTTCAACGTGAGACTCAAGAAGAGGAACCTCATGTGTCCCACGCATCACCGTGATGGATATTTCACACGCATCAACGTGTTACATATTTGCACTACATAACGTTTGATAAGCGCCGCCGCATGTTTTAACGTGAGACTCAAGAAGAGGAACCTCTCTACAGTTCACTGTTCGGTGATCATCTACCCCGCTCAGAAGCCGCGTGAGATCACGCCCCTTCATCTGGCACCGTCTGTGGGAAACGACCGAAGAGCCAGTATGGTGCGAAGAAGTTCAGGGAGGAGGTCCGCCGGCGACAGGGGAAAGGCCATGGTGGCGGCGGGACAAGGCCCCTCTCAAGCCTCACAAAATCCCCCCTCCAATGCCAGCGCCCCCGCCGACGGACCGCCCCCTCCTGCCGCGGTGGTAGGGGTACCGCTTAACGGAGGCGTTGACGCCTTCCAAGCCCTCAACGCGAAACTGGATGTCCTCATGGAACTCACGAGGACTCATGCGGCCAGGGATGGAAGGTCACACGTGCCGGGGGGTACCGTCGCTGCGCAAGAATCCTGTGGATCAGTTCTAGAGGCTGTGCATCTGTGCGGCTCGATATTCTGCATCGGGCTTTGCGGACAACGTCGTTCCGCGCAAGGTATAAATACGCAACCCGTAGTTAGGGGTTGGGGCGATTAAAACGTCGATCAGAGCATGGATCTGGGATTCCATGCAGCCGGGTTCGGGAAAAAAAATTTTTTGTTATCCGCTGCGTTATCTGTTGGTGCTGAATGGAACCTTACAGTGGTATCAGAGCCAAGTTCACCCTCTGGTCGGTGTTTTATCGCCGTATAGAACCATGTTTATAGGGGAATTAAAATCTTCAATTATTATTTGTAGAAGAGGATGCTGGGCATCTCTGTTCTTCCAAGATGCTGGGCATCTGTAGAGCAATTTTTTTTTAAAAAAAACTTTTTGCCGGTGGGCGCACTGCGCCACCCGCGGGTGCGCAAACGCCGCACGCGGATGCACCGCGTGGGCGGGCGCCCGCCACGCAGGCGTCTGCGAAAGCGGGCGCCCGCGAATGCGGGCGCGGCCGCCCACGCGAGTTGCGTGGGTGGGCGCGCCCGCCACTATTGGCGTTGACCCATTTTTTATTTTAAAAAATTGTTTCTTTATTAATTTAAGTGTGTTATATATATATATATGCAACATATATATATATATATATATATATATATATATATAAATTCATAATAAATTAATGTGATTCTTATCTCAATTATTAATTGTATTATCTCAATAGTAAAATTCAAATGTTAATTTTTATTTAACCCTTTTTGAATTTACTAAGTTGAGATAATTACTATTTACCTTGAGATAAATTGGTAATAATTGAAGTTACTTCAGTAAAATTTAATTTTTAAAATTTTAATTATTAGATAATTAGTAAATTCAGAATTTGAATTTTATTAAAGATTAAGTGTATAAAATTCAATTATTTGAATTTTTAATTATTAGATAATTATTAAATTCAAAATTTGAATTTTAGAATATTGACAATTGAGGATAATTTTACTATTTAAATTTACTTTCAAACAAAATTATTGGATAATTAGTTTGAATTTAAATTTAAATTAATATCTTGTTTAAATTTTCAATTTAAATTTATTTATTGGATAATTAAATTTAAATTTAAATAATTATCCTAATTATCTAACTTATTTGAATCAGATTCAAATATGCATGCCCCTGTTATAAATGATGGTTCTTTACATTGTTTGCGTTATTTACCTTGCATTGGCTTGCTTATATGTTTAATTTTAGTTAATCCTGCTTAGATTTTTAAAATTAAACAAAGATAGCCTATTTTTGTTTGCACATCCCATTTTTAAATCCAAAAATATAGATTATTTTTAAAAAATAACCCTTGATTGATTTTGAATGAATGGTTTGGCAAGTGATCATGGACTTGGTTAATGTAATTAATTGGGTTCTGCGAACCTCCTTTCTCTCTCTGTTAAAATTCCAATGTACTTCTATCTCCCTTTTACAGTTGTACTCGCCCTAAGGGCTTCTGAAATTTTATTGACATGTAATTTACATTTTCTCGGCCTACGTGCCGTGTAAAAGTTATAATTATTACGGCGTCGGAGTTTGAAAGCGCGGAGCACACCCGATGAGGACGATCCAGCTGCTTCGGAAGTGGGTCGGGTGTCTTAGTTACATTAGGAATAAAGTCCATGATCACTTGCGATTTAATTTTACATTGGATGCATTTACTTTGTGCAAACTACTAGGTACGGTAAATATATTGGATATATTTATATTACCACCTAGGGTGAGATCAAGATAAAATCAAATTCCCTCACGATTAAATTTTAGATCTGGTAAGCGTGGCTCTAGGAGTCGTCGTGGCCCTCCATCATTATGGAGTGAATGAACGTCTTCATTTTATAGATTTGTTGTGCTTTCCACAAGGTCCATGAGTTTGGGGGCGGGATAAAACTCCAAGGCTCAGCCTCAATGGGGTGAGGAATTGAACTCGACCTTGTTGCACTTTCCACAAGGGTCGGGTCATGAACTCATTGCTATGTAATAATGATGGTTAGATCTAATCGAGAATATCCTTTGTTGTGCTTTCCACAAGGGGATGATTTCTCGGGGGTCGAATATCGGATATTGCATTAGATGCAAGTGCCTGTTGACTGCCCTTGAGATGATGTATGGCTTGTTGTGCTTTTCACAAGGTCGTACATCAGTCTCGTTGGGATTCAGACCCACTAGGTTGATCTCGTTGATCTCCCGTTCTATATACTGAGGGTTATAGAGTTCGATCGAAAAATAGTGGGACTAACTAAGATAGAAAACCACATCTAAGTTAGAACTTGAACATATGCTAAGTTGTCTTTTATTTCTTATCCAGATTATAATGTCGTCGTCCAACCCCCTCCGCGGCATCTTGGATGCCAATAGATTGACTGGACCGAACTACTCGGATTGGCTGCGTAATCTACGCATAGTCCTCACCGCCGAAAAAATAGCTTACGTGTTGGACACGGTTCATTCTGAGCCAGCTCTCGATGCCGACGAGGGCGAGTTACTGGCTTATGCCAAATGGTCTGAAGACTCCTCCCTTGTCGAATGTTACATGTTGGCCTCTATGGCTCCCGAGCTGCAGAGGCAATTTGAAAAGACTGATTGTAGAAGCATACTTCTCAATCTACACCAGCTTTTCGGGGAGCAGGGTAGGATTGAGAGATATGATATCGCCAAAAGACTTTTCAGGACACGGATGTCAGAGGGTCTTCAGTACAGGCCCATGTACTGAAAATGATGGAGTGGATAGAGAGACTCAATGCACTGGGGTTCAAGTTGGATCTTGAACTGTGCATTGATCTCATACTCCAGTCATTGTCCGATTCCTTTTCTTCCATCATCATGAACTTTAACATGAACATGATTGATGCAACTCTCCCGGAGCTGGTCAACATGTTAAAGAGTGCTGAAGGAACTATGCAGAAAGATAAACCATCTTCTTTTATAATGATTGTTGGCCGGGCCAACAAGAAAAGGAAGGCCACCCAGATATCCACCAAAGGTGAAAAAGGGAAGGGAAAGAAGAAGATCATGGGTAAGCAACTCGCCAAAGTTGACAAAGGGAAGGGCAAGAAGAATGAAAAAGAGGACAAGTGTTTTCGATGCGGGGAATCTGGGCATTGGAAAAGGAATTACAAGGTAATTCTAAATGAAGGTATTTTTGTCATAGACCTTAATTTGTCTTATATGGAATCCACATCATGGGTATTGGATACTGGATGTGCATCTCATATCTGTAATTCTGTGCAGGTGCTGGCAAATAGAAGACGGCTGGGCAAAAAGGAGATTGAACTGAGGATGGGCAATGGAGCTTTAGTTTCTGCCAAAGCTGTCGGGACTGCACGCCTCAGTTTACCGTCAGGAGTCATTCTGGAGTTGAATGACTGTTATTATATTCCTAATATTATTAAGAACATTATTTCAATATCTGGCTTGTATAACATTGGATATACATTGGCTTTTAATAGTATTGGGTGCTCTATAATGAATAATGGTTTGGTTATAGCCAATGGTTCATTAGTCAATGGTCTTTATGTATTAGATACACGTTCTAATGTTATGCAAGTTTCCAATGCTGATGAAGTGAATTCTGCATATCTATGGCATTGCAGACTTGGTCATGTAGGTGAGAAAAGAGTCTCACACCTACACTCAAATGAGTATTTGAATTCGTTCGAATATAAGCCATTTGATACCTGTGAGTCATGTCTCATGGGGAAGATGACCAAGGCTCCCTTTAGTGGACATGGTGAGAGGGCTATTGACCTTCTCGAGCTCATACACTCGGATGTGTGTTGACCCATGTCCATGGAGGCAAAAGGGGGTCATCTCTATTTCATTTCTTTTATTGATGACTTCTCAAGATATGTCTATGTGTATTTAATGAGACATAAATCACAAGCCTTTGAGAAGTTTAAAGAATATAAGAATGAAGTAGAGAAACATACTGGCAAAAGTATTAAGGCTCTTCGATCGGATCGAGGAGGTGAATATCTTAGCCATGAATTCACTTCTTATCTTAAAGACAATGGAATTGTTTCTCAGTGGACTCCACCGTATACACCACAGCACAATGGTGTATCCGAAAGGAGAAACATGACCTTGTTAGACATGGTCTGATCCATGATGTCTATGTCAGGACTACCCTTGTCTCTCTGGGGCTATGCATTAGAGACTGCGGCTTATTTATTGAATAGGATATCGAGTAAATCAGTTCCTTCTATACCATATGAGACATGGAAGGGCAGGAAACCAAATTTTAATCACATTAAAATTTGGGGGTGTCATGCTCATGTAAAGAAGAACGAGAGTGATAAGCTTGAGTCGAGAACCGATAAATAAAGGTTTGTGGGATATCCAAAGGAGACGTTTGGATATTATTTCTATCACCCTTCTGAGCAAAGGGTCTTAGTGACTAAGAGAGCTGTATTTCTGGAAAGAGAATATCTACTCCAGAAAAATAGTGGGAGCCAGATAGAATTGGACGAGGTGCAAGAACCACAATCTGTAGACACAAACTCATTAGATGAGACTATATCGGTTGATCCTATTCAGAGTGAAATACTGACACTGCGGAGATCTGGTAGACTACCGAGAGAACCTGAGAGATATGTTGGACATGTCTCAGAGGGATCCTCTAAGGTATGTATCGATGAGGATGATGATTCTCAGTCGTACCAGGATGCAATCCGTAGTGTAGACTCCAAGAAATGACATGAGGTAATGGATTCAGAGATCCAGTCCATGTACACCAACAAAGTTTGGAACTTAGTTGATGTACCAGAAGGGAAGGTCCCTATCGGCTGCAAATGGATTTTTAAAAGGAAAATCGGTGCAGATGGACAGATTTACACATACAAGGCTAGACTAGTGGCGAAAGGATATCGTCCAAGGCAAGGCATTGACTATGACGAGACTTTTTCGCCGGTAGGCATGGTTAAGTCAATCAGAATCCTCCTTGCCATTGCTGCATATTTGGATTATGAGATCTGGCAAATGGATGTGAAGATAGCTTTTCTTAATGGAAATCTGTCAGAAGAGGTGTACATGGTACAGCCTGAAGGACTCACCTCCAAGCTACATCTTAATAAGGTATGCAAACTTCAAAGGTCCATTTATGGATTAAAACATGCATCTAGAAGCTGGAGCTTAAGATTTGATGAGGCTGTTAAATCTTTCAACTTCATTCGAAATGAAGATGAAACATGTGTTTACAAGAAGGTCAGTGGGAGCTCTGTGACATTTTTGGTCTTTTATGTTGATGACATCTTACTCATTGGGAATGATGTAGAGATGTTGACATCAACTAAGTCTTGGTTATCCAAGACCTTCTCCATGAAGGATTTGGGAGAAGCATCCTATGTGCTGGGTATAAGGATCTATCGAGATAGATCTAAAAGGATGCTAGGATTATCCCAATCCATGTACATAGATATTATCCTCAAAATATTTAGGATGAAAAATTCCAAGAGAGGTCTTATTCCCATGAGACATGGAATTTACCTATCCAAGGGGATGAGTCCTAAAACTTCTGAGGAGGTGGCACAGATGAATAAGATACCCTATGCTTCGGCGATAGGGTCAATCATGTATGCGATGCTATGTACACGGCCTGATGTTGCCAATGCTTTAAGCATTGTCAGTAGATATCAGGCAAATCCAGGCGAAGAGCACTGGAAGGCAGTAAAGGGCATCCTTAAATACTTGCGAAGGGCTAAGGATCTTTTTCTACTTTATGGAGGAGAGGACCTACAGCTTAGAGCTTACACATACTCTAGTTTCTAGTCAGATCCAGATGACTGCAAATCCATGTCTGGGTTTGTATTCATGTTGAATGGAGGGGCAGTCGGTTGGAGAAGTTCCAAGCAAGATACGACTGCAGATTCGACGAAGGAGGCAGAATATATTGCTGCAGCTGAAGCTGCTAAGGAATGTTGAACATATCCGAGTGATTTTGATGATAACAAAACCCAGGACATTTCTCTCCCATGTATCTTATTTTCAAGAGAAGCTTCATGCTTTAAACCATCAAATTTCACCCCATGTCAAATGTGTGTTAATGAATCCTTCCATGTGTTTATTCGAGTATAAACCAACTTGTACTTAACTGTAACACAAGCCCATTTCAATCATCGAACAAATGGATAACTTCAAGTGAGCTAACACTTGACTTTTGCAGGATTGGAGATTGGCGGTCGACCTGTGGACCCTTGGCGGTCGACCTAAAATAACAGAACTGAAATCTGGGAATCTGTGAACCTGGCAGTCGACCGCCAGGAGCTAGCGGTCAACCTATTTTCCCAGCAGGCAAATGGCTACAGGACGGCCAATGGCGGTCGACCGCTGGGATCTGTAGGTCGACGGCCAGCCTCGAGCTGCCAACAAATGTTGACTTTTTTGTCACTTCGAGAAATGGCTCTCCTCTTGGTATTGTTTAATCCCTAAGCAACCAAACTTTCCATAAATTGTGGATCTAGTCTGGGGGAGTCCTTGGACCATTCAAGAACCTATAAAACTTATACAAGAGGGTTTGGAAAACCCTAATGCTAAGAGTGGATCAAGGAGGCTACCAAAGGTGAGAAGGAGGAAGCTTGCACTGTAGACGTGAACAGTGTTCCGAGAAGATTTCTTCATCCTTCTTCCTCCTTTCTGAGTGAAGATCAAGCTATATCTGAAGAAGATTAAGCCTGGATCAAGTCGACCTCAAGCTGCATCCAAAGAATCCTTCATCAACTAAGGGGGAGCTTTAATCAATCTCTTGTTCTTGTGTTCTTTCATTTTCACATCCTTCTCAGCTTCAAGTGTGTTTTGATTGTAATCTTGAATCTTCTGTGTGTGTGTGTGAGGATCTTTACAGATCCGTGTGTGTGTATGTGCAGTCAAGGTTGATTGCTTTTGTGTGTGTGTGGTTGATCTTGTAACACTCTACAAGATAGTGTGTGGTTCCTCACTATCGGTGAGGGGTGGATGTAGGTTGCCATTGTGGCATCTGAACCACCTTAAATTTGCTGTCTCCTCGTGGTTTGCGCCTTATCTTCTTTCCCCCTTCTGTGATTACTTGTGGATCTAGTCTTTCTGCTTCTTTTAAATCTTGTGTGTTAATCATCTTCTCTTAAATCCTTCGGTATATCAAAAGCTGGATTCGGACCGACAAGATCATTCTTACCGAAAACATAACAGTTTGCGTGAGTAAATCTACAGATCTATTAACTCCGCCGAGTACCAAGGGTTTATGCATTGGTTGTTTTTGAGAGATATAGTCTGTTTTGCTTGCGGCCCTCTTGTGTCCTCTCGAAATCGTTATCTTGTTTTTGTTTTACAAAAATTTGTTATCACCCAATTCACCCCCCCTCTTGGGTGTCATTTAACCTCGGGACTTTAAGGAAGCCGTCTGGATGAAGAAATTTATCTTGGAACTTGCCGTAGTTCCCGAGATATCAGCTCCCATCTCATTATTTTGTGATAATAATGGGGCCATCGCCCAGGTGAAGGAACCGAGATCTCACCGAAGGTCGAAGCATATTCTGAGGCGCTTCCACCTTATTCGGGAGATTATTGATCGTGGAGATGTGACGGTAGAGCGTGTACCGTCAGAAGATAACATAGCAGATCCACTGACTAAGCCTTTGACATAGACTGTATTTGAGCGTCATTGGGATAAGATGGACCTCAAAGTTGTGGATAATTGGCAGTAGTTCAAGTGGGAGATTGTTAGTGTTGGTGTGCTACAGGCTAATTTAGGGTCGGGTAGACCCGATTTATGTACGATCTTGTTCATTGTTAATAAAGTTGTATTTAAGCGTAAATATGCGATTGTGTATTACTTTACGATGTCCGTAGGATATGTGGTTGTAAAGTCAACTCGAGATTGGATCTCGATTATGAGACTGACTTTACATGAACACATACCTTAAATTATTCCTGGTTGGAGGGTAATCACTCGGGGACTTTGATTACCTATTAAACCAGTACACATGATGTGTTATGGACTAGTCTCATGATCTCCGGTGCGGGGCACCAATACATATGTGTAGGTGTATGTCCTTGGAGGATGTACACTGAACTGATCTGCCATTGGATCTTCAGATGGTTGATTATACCTAATATCAACTGAAGATCCAACTGTCTTAGTAGCATCGTTGGTCCTTTGACCTGAGACATTGATCGGATCTTACACGAGGACTGAACTGATTTAATTACTTGACTAAGTGACTTTAACCATAAGTCATGAATTATCGAGTCATTAACCACTCCAGGATACGTGTGAAGATCATCAATGGTCAAGAGGGGATCACTCACTGTCGGGTATATATCAGATAGTTAACGGGTCATGACATTGACGCTCCGTTAAATCCCTAGCCAGGGTCGTGTGAGTTCGTTTAGAACGGACGTCATACACTTTAAGGAGGTCATGGTCAAATGGCACGATCATGGGGTTTGACAGAAACCATACCCTCGATCATACCAGACTCATAGAAGGAGCGAGGTATTATATCGATGCGGTAACTGTGGACTTACAGGTACCAGACATGCTGGTTTAAACCCGGCGTCCTCTAGGATCACGCAGATTTTCTTGACCCAACATGATCGAAGGTTCAGAATAAATTAAAATATTATTCGGCTCTAGTAGAAGCAAAGAATACGTTTAATTTACTTCTAATTGAGAATTAGAAGTTATGGTCCTTAAACTAGAGTGACTATGGGCCTAGAGGATCACACACGATGGATTCTTAGGTGACGGATTATTATTGTACAAATGTATGTATTAATTCCCTTTAGTTCCTTTTGGAAAAGCGTGTAAATGGGGCTTAATACATATGTATAATAATAGAAAGGATATATATATACAGTTTCGGTCCTTTGGAGCCTTTTCAGAAATGGGCCAAACTCTATATAAAGGATCCTACGAGAGCTCCTTCCTCCCCTCTTGGCTAATCAAGCAATTAAGCTAAGGGGAGAAGGATTAGCTCCTCCCCCCTTCCTCTCTCTTGCTCTCTCTCTCCAGAAGGTGAAAGGGTCGGGGAAGGTCCGTGCCGGGGGTACCGTCACTGCGCAAGGATCCGTGTGGATCAGCTCTAGAGGCCGTGCATCTGTGCGGCTCGATATTCTGCATCGGGCTTTGCGGACAACGTCGTTCCGCGTAAGGTATAAATACGCAACCCGTAGTTAGGGGTTGGGGCGATTATAACGTTGATCAGAGCATGGATCTGGGATTCCATGCAGCCGGGTTCGGGCAAATAAAATTTTTGTTATCTGCTGCGTTGCCCGATGGTGTTGAATGGAACCTTACAACACGCCCCTCCGGAGAGCCCCCCCCCGCGAGAACGTGTCCCAGCACACCGCCGAAGGCCGCTTCACCCTCCGAGGGCAGTAGCTTATTCGCAACAAGATAGGAGGACCTTCACAAGCCCCCCCTCCGGAGCAAGAGGCCTCCTCCACACCGAAACAGGAGAAATCGGGGGCACGCCGTCCGTACCCGGAGACCGAAGTCCCCAGGGAGCGCCAGGACAGCCTGCCATCACGCCCCCTTAGCCCCACGGTGCAACAACGGCCGGACCTGTCCCTCAATCTACGAGAGTTCGAGAGGCACTTCGCAGCGTAGGAGCGCGTCTTACGAGCCTTGTAGAAGACCTCTCTGCTAGAGGACGAGGAGAGATCCCCATTCTCTGACAATATCTTGAAGGCAGAGGTATCTCCCAGAACCTCCATCCCGACCTTCAAGCCTTACGACGGCCAAGGCGACCCGGCCGACCACTTAGACAGCTTCGACGCCCTGATGACCCTTCATGGGACGTCCGACGCCATCAAATGCCGAGCTTTCACGACCACCCTGGTCCAAGGCGCCCAAGCATGGTTCCGGGCCCGCTCCCCCGGATCCATCCGAGACTTCAAGCTGTTTGGGCGAGTATTCAAGGAGAGTTTCACCGGCAGCAGCCCCCCCCCCCCCCCCCCGAGGTCGGTATCAGAGCTTTTGGCTCTCAAACAGGCGCAAGGGGAGAGACTCTGGGCTTACATCAACCGATTCAAATCGGAAGCCCGGAGAATCCCCCGCCTGGATGTAGCCTCGGCCATAACCGCGCTGACCGGAGGCACTTGGGACGATAACCTCCGCCGCGAACTTGTCCTCTACCCTCCCTCGACCCTTGCCGAGCTAGTGACTCTGGCCTTACGCCATGCTGAGTGCGAAGAAGTTCTCAGCGTGTGCCGAGGCGCAACCGGCTCGGGTCGAGAGGGGGACAAGAAGCGAGCACCCGAGTCAAGCTCGGGCCAAGGAAAGAGGCGGAACCGAGACGGGGAGCACAAAGAACCATCCCGAAAGTATGAGCGGTACACTCCCTTAACTGCTCCAGTGTACGAAATATATGAAGACATCAAAGGCTCGGGCCTCCTCCGCCAACCCGAGCCGATGAGGTCGAAAAGCCGCAATCGCAGCAAACATTGCCTGTTCCACAGTGATCACGGGCATCACACCGGTGATTGCCACCAGCTCCAGGATGAGATCGAGCGCCTCGTCCGCCAGGGACACCTATCCCGGTTCGTGGCTGGGCATAAGGAAGACCGAGGCGCCCCAGAGGAAATCGACAACGCCCCTCGCGGGGTCCATATCAACGTCATCGCCGGAGGAGCTGCATCGGCAGGAGATAGTGGCCGAGGAAGGAAGCGTCATGCTGAGCGGGCGAGCCGAGCCATCAAGCCTCCCAAGGCCCCACCAAGTGAGCCTCAGGTCATAGTCTTCTCCGACCGAGACCTGGAAGGGCTGACCACCCCGCATGACGACGCCCTAGTCATATCGGCCACGATAAACCATTGTAACATAGACATGATTCTAATTGACAATGGAAGTGCCCCCGATGTATTATCCTATGAATGTTTCCTTAAGATGGAGGAGGATCCGTCTAAGCTCCGCCCGATCCGAACCCCACTGTGTGGGTTCAATGACCAGGCCACTTATCCCGAGGGAGCCCTAAGCATGCCGGTTACTCTTGGCACCCCACCCAAGATCGTTACGGTTATGGCGGACTTCATAGTGATCAAGGGTATGATAGCATACAATGCAATCTTCGGCCGAGGAAACCTAAGCCGAACGAAAGCAGTGCCTTCCATCTATCACCAAAAGATGAAGTTCCCCACCAAAAATGGGTTAGGGGAAATCCGAGGTAACCAAGCCATGGCCAGAAGGTGCTACAATATCTCGGTTGAAGCCACAAGGTCGGACGGGAAGAACAGGGGCCCTCGGGACGTCGAGGAAAAATCCGCAACCGCCGAGCCTGGAGGCGAATTGCTTGCGGTTTTCCTAAACGATGATTCGACCCTGGGAGTAAAGATTGGAGCCGACCTAACATCTGAAGTCCAACAGCAATACAAAGAGTTTCTTTCCGCATACATCCGAGTCTTTGCATGGTCTCATGATCAACTCCCTGAGATACCAAAGGAGACGGTGATGCATAGGCTCAACCTCGATCCAACCATCAAAGCCGTACAACAACGCAGAAGGAAGCACGAGCGAGAGAAGCATGCGATCATTAAGGAGCAAGTCACCAAGGGGCAAAAGATTGGTCTTTTTAGACCGGTCATGTACCCGACATGGTTAGCTAACGTCGTCCTCGTGCCAAAAGCTTCGGGAAAGTGGCGAATGTGTGTGGTCTTCACCGACTTGAACAAGGCTACTCCAAAGGACTGCTATCCATTACCGAGCATCGACCAACTGGTTGACTCAACCTCGGGCAATGAGATACTCAGCTTCCTAGACGCCTATTCAGGTTACCATCAGATCAGAATGAATCCATAAGACATCGAGAAGACCGCCTTTATCACCGACTTCGGCGTATACTGCTACACCCGGATGCCTTTCGGGTTGAAGAACGCTGGAGCCACATCCCAGGGGCTGGTCAATCATATGTTCGAGAGATAGCTCGGTCGGAACGTCGGGGCCTATATTGACGACATGCTCGTGAAGACCCCCAAGGCCGAGGACCACTTCGCCGACCTAGTTGAAGCCTTCGACACCCTCCTAAAGTACAACATGAAGCTCAATCCTGCCAAGTGCGCCTTCGAAGTGTGGTCCGGGAAATCCTTGGGCTTCTTAGTCACCCAACGTGGGATCGAGACCAACCCCGACAAGGTCCAGGCCATCCTGAACATGCGCCCACCCACCTGTATCAAAGATGTTCAACGCCTTACCGGGCGCATTGCCGCGCTCAGCAGATTCATGTCCCGCGCAGTTGAACGATGCCTACCCTTCTTCAAACTGTTGAAGGGGCCTAAAATGGCATCTGCTACATTCGTGTGGGACGAGGAATGCAAAAAAAGCGTTCGCCGAGCTTAAGGAGTTCCTGGCTTCGCCCTCGGTGCTTTCCAAACCCATCCCAGGTGAAACCTTACATCTCTATCTCTCAGCGACTCCATCTACAGTTAGCTCGGTCCTAATCAAAAATGACTTGGGAGTCGAGAGACCGGTCTACTACACCAGCAAGGTGCTCAATGAGGCTGAAAGAACGTACCCCGCAACCGAGAAACTCGTGCTAGCGTTGGTTACCTAGGCCAAGTGCCTCTGACCCTATTTCCAAGGGCACTCCATCACCGTGCTGACCAGCGAACCATTGAAGAGGATTCTCGCTCAACCCGAAGCCTCGTGACGCCTCGTCAAGTGGGCCATCATGCTCGGGGCCTACGATATATCGTACCGGCCTCGCTCGGCTATCAAAGGCCAGGCGCTCGTTGACTTCATCGCTGAGAGCACCATCCTGACTGAAGAAAGATCTCCGTCCGCGCCCGGGCCGACCTGGGAACTGTTCGTCGACGGATCCTCCAACTCAGCCGGAAGCGGCGTCGGGATCCTCCTGAAGTCCCCCGAAGGAGCAGAGCTACAGTACACCCTGAAGTTCAACTTCCAAGCATCTAACAACGCTTCCGAATATGAGGCCCTTGTAAGGTTCCGAACAGCACCATCGGGCAACGCAGCGGATAACAAAAATTTCATTTGCCCGAACCCTACTGCATGGAATCCCAGATCTATGCACTGATCGACGTTTTAATCGCCCCAACCCCTAACTACGGGTTGCATATTTATACCTTGCGCGGAACGACGTTGTCCGCAAAGCCCAATGCAGAATACCGAGCCGCACAAATGCACGACCTCTAGAGCTGATCCACGTGGATCCTTGCGCAGCGATGGTACCCCCCGGCACGACCTTCCCCGACCCTTTCACCTTCTGGAGAGAGAGAGCAAGAGGGAGGAAAGGGGGGAGGAGCTAATCCTCCTCTCTTAAGCATTAATGCTTGGTTAGCCAAGAGAGGGGAGGAAGCTCTCGTAACATGTCTATATATAGAATTTTGGCCATTTCTTAAAGAACCCATAATGACCGAAATCGTATATATATCCTTTTATTATTGTACATATATATTAAGCTCTCTTTTAAACTCCTTTCCAAAAGGAATTAAAGGGAATTAATATATGCATTTGTACAATAATAATCCGTCACCCAAGAATCCACTGTGTGTGATCCTCTAGGCCCTTAGTCACTCTAGTTTAAGGCCCATTAACTTCTAATTCTAAATTAGAAGTAAATTAAACTTATTATTCGCTTCTACTAGAGTCGAATAATAGTTTAATTTATTCCAAATCTTTGATCACGTTGGGTCAAGTAAATCCGCGTGATCCTAGAGGATGCCGGGTTTAAACCAGCATGTCTGGTACCTGTAAGTCCACAGTTACCGCATTGATATAATCCTTCGCTCCTTCTATGAGTCTGGTACGATCGAAGGTGTGGTTTCTGTCAAACCCCATGATCGTGCCATTTGACCATGACCTTCTTAAAGTGTATGACGTCCGTTCTAAACGAACTCACACGACCCTGGCCAGGGATTTAACGGAGCGTCAATGTCATGACCCATTAACTGTCTGATATATACCCGACAGTGAGCGATCTCCTCTTGACCATTGATGATCTTCACACGTATCCTGGAGTGGTTAATGACTCGGCAACTCATGACTTATGGTTAAAGTCACTTAGTCAAGTAATTAAACCATTCCAGTCCTTGTGTAAGATCCGATCAATGTCTCAGGTCAAAGGACCAACGATGCTACTGAGACCGTTGGAACTTCAGTTGACATTAGGTATAATCAACCATCTGAAGATCCAATAGCAGATCAATTCAGTGTACATCATCCAAGGACATACACCTACACATATGTGTTGGTGCCCCGCACCAGAGACCATGAGACTGGTCCACAACACATAATGTGTACTGGTTTAATAGGTAATCAAAGTCCCCGAGTGATTACCCTCCAACCAGGAATAATTTAAGGTATGTATCCATGTAAAGTCAGTCTCACGTTCGAGATCCCATCTAGAGTTGACTTTACAACCACATATCCTAGGGACATCGTAAAGTAATATACAATCACATATTTATGTTCAAATGCCACTTTATTAATAATGAACAAGATACCCGACCCTAAATTGGCCTGTAGCACATCAATACTAACAGCCCTCATATCGGGAGCTCGCATGGCCCGACGGTTGGGGGCTGAGCGAGTCAGGATTCACACTGACTCCCAACTGGTCGCTAGCCAGGTCAACGGCGGTTATGAAGCTCGAGAAGCACCGATGATCAAATACCTCTAGCTGGTCAAGACTGTGGCACAACAGTTCGAGAGTTTTGAGGTAGTCCAAATAGCTCGGGAGGAAAACTCCCGAGCAGACGCCCTCTCTTGGCTGGCCTCTTCTCTTGACCCCGAGGGTACTCGATCGGTCCTTCTCGAAGAGCTAGAGCGGCCGAGCATCGATTCGGAGCTCCTAGCTGTTGACTCGGCCTCCCCAAGCGACTGGCGTACCCCGTACCTATCGTGGCTCCAAGATTCTCAGGAGCCCCCCAACCCTCGGGAAGCCCGAAGGTTGAAGTACCAAGCTCGGTGATTCGTTACTCTGGATGGCGCTCTCTACCGGAGATCCTTCTCCGGTCCTCTCTTGAAGTGCCTCAGCACTGACGAAGCCAACCGAGCGATCGAAGAAGTTCACGAAGGTCTGTGTGGAGCGCATTTAGGAGGTAGGTTGCTCGCCAGGATCTTACTACGGCTAGGTTATTGGTGGCCTACTCTGCAGCACGACTGCTTGACCTACACACAACACTGTGATCGGTGCCAACGATTTGACCACTTGGTCCATCAGCCAGCAACGGAGCTCATCGCCCTAGCCGAGCCTTATCCTTTCACTCGCTGGGGAATCGACATCCTCGGGCCATTCCCCACGGCCCAGGCCCAGAAGAAGTTCATTATTGTCGCCATCGATTACTTCACTAAGTGGATCGAGGCCGAAGCCACAACAAGGATCACCGAGACAGTCGTCTGGAATTTCGTCTGGAAGTCGATCATCTGTCGTTACGGCATTCCCCGGGTGATAGTAAGCGATAATGGTCAGCAATTTGATTCTCGTTATTTCCGAGACAGATGTGTCGACCTGGGCATTCGTAATCACTTCACCTCGGTCGCCCACCCTCAGGCTAACGGGCTGGTCGAAAATGCCAATAAGACTATCTTAAAAGGTATCAAGACTAGGCTCGGCAAAGCCAAGGGCAGCTGGCTTGAGGAATTGCCGAACGTACTTTGGTCACACAGAACGACTCCCAGAACGGCAACCGGTGAAAGCCCCTATCAGCTGGTATACGGTACCGAGGCCGTGATCCCGTTGGAGATTGGCAACCCCTCCCTCCGAGTCATGTGCTTCTCGTCTGAGGCAAACGACCAGAAACTGCTCGAAAACCTCAACCTAGCAGATGAAGTCCGAGAGATTGCCAACATCCGAGCAACGGAATACCAACGTCGCCTCACTCGATGCTACAACGCCAAAGTCTGAGATAGACACTTTCAACCGGGAGACTTCGTCCTCAGGAAAGCCGAAGCCTCTCGACCACTTGAGGTGGCTGGCAAGTTATCCCCTAATTGGGAAGGCCCCTACCTAGTGGTCGAGACGCTCAGAAAAGGAGCATACCGCCTATCCACAATGGAAGGAGAGCTCATCCCTCGGACCTGGAACGTGACTACACTACGCAAGTTCTACTTCTTAATACTGAGCATTGTGTAAGCGACATGAGATAAAATAAAAGCCTCCTTTCTTTTATTCAAACAACTCGCTTGTACATCAGAAAGGCCGAAGCCAAGAAAACACATGTCAAAAAAGCAAAAAATCCATCTGGCGCCGCCGTATGAGCCCATCACTCGGTTGACTCGGTTGACCTTCCTGCGTCCAGCCACTAACTTTACCTCGTGTAGAAACTGGCTCGGATAAAGGGTAGTCGACCCCGTCGGCTCGGGCAGCTCGGGACAAAGGTGACAGAGGGATTAGGAAGGAGAAGGCTACCTTCCAAGTTGAACTTGGAAGAGAAAGGGGAGAGGGAACGCATATGAAAGCATCCTCCCCGCCAACCTGCCAACTCTTTGGAAGGAAGAGAGTGCAGGCACCCTCCGAAGAGTGAAAGAAATGATGAGAAGAGCAGAAGAGGGAAAACGAGGCTGCGGGGGAAAAAGAAACCAGCAGAGCTGGACGAGGAGGCAGGGGAAAGCCTGGGAAGGAGGGAGCTTAATTGGCTTCCTCCTCCCCTCCATGGAGCGAGCAGGAAGGGACGGGCGGCAGGGATGCCTAATGCCCCCATCCATCCACCATCTCGCCCCCCTGCAAGCGTCGTCGGAACTGATAAAAAGAAGACGACGTGCCTCCACATGTCGAACCTTCTTCAAACTCGTCCGCCGGCCGTCGAACCTCCTTCAAACCCGAAGCAGCAAGGACTCTCTGCCCTCCGTCATTGGCAGCTTCATCTTTCGGGGCGTCTTCCATGCTCCAAATATAACGGCACAACGCTTCGTGAAGAAAGAATGAGGAAAGACTGTTAGGGAAAACCCTAAGTGATGGAGAGGAAGGGACGCCCTTCAGACCTTTTATAGGCGAAGAGAGGCTATTTGCCTTAAATGATTCTCTCCTCGAAAACACGCCAAAGGGATCTCTCCCTACGAGCGGTGACCTCAAACTTCTCATTTCTGCCCCAGCGGGACACACGAAGCGGCCAAGCATTCAAAGTATGAGAAAACAGAAAGACACCCTGTCAGACGCTCACCCAACCATCAGGCGAGATCCACGCAGAAAGCATCGGCTCTTTCCAACCACTGCAGATACGCTGAACAAAATACGTCAATGGCGATACGGAACAGTTAAGTCTTCGTCATAACGCTATTGCCTTATCTATTTTTCTACACAAAGGAGAAAGTTATTTCTTCAAAAGGAAAAAGACATACAAAAAGAGGAAGCAAAGCAGATACATCAGGCCTCTGGCCCACCTTGAAGCTCGGAAGTGGAGGGCTCAGACGGTCTGCCCCCGGCACCCTCGGCGACGGCCGACCCTGGCACTGACCCCACCGGCGTGGGAACTGCCTCGGTTGCATGCCATCACGAGGCATCCGGAGTTGGCGACCCCTCGGAGGAAGAGCCCCCGTGATCCTCTTCATCCGGCGCTGAAGCAGAGGAACTGGAGGATGACAAGTCCGAGTCATAGCACCCTTGCCAGTCGCAGGAGCAGCCCCATCCCCCTCGGCTCCGGCCGAAGGAGAAGCCGAGCCAGCATCGTCGCCGACCGCAGAAGTAGCCCCAGCCTCCTCGGCCCCCTCTTGCTCGGCGGGTGGGAGAGCTCGCCCGGTAGGGTCGGCCCCATCATGCTCGGCGGAGGGGCGAGCCGCAGCAAGGTCGCCTTCGACTGCGAGTACGACCCCGGCCTTCTTGGCCCGCTTCCTGGCCTTCGCGGCGGCCCGGATCAGGCCCTCCACGGAATCCTTACGCTTGGACCCCCGCAGCCTAGAGGATTCGCCCTGGGCCGCCCCCTTGCCCTTATCTCTGGCTCGGGAGTGACCCGTGGGAGCAGCCGTGTATTATCCCGGACCTTTCGGATCCTTCTTCGTGGGTCCCGGATCTGGTTTTCGGAGTGTCCGGCTCCGTTGTGTCCGAAATTTTGTTTCGGACATCTTTCATGTTCGGATCGGCGCGATCTGGAGTTGTTTCGGAGGCCCGGAGGCGTTCCGCGGCTTTTTCGCGCGTGTTTTCTGATTTCCGGTGTGTGTTTCGGCTTTTCCTTCGGAAGCTCGCTGCGGGCGAACCGGGCAGTTCCCCCAGGCACGAGTGGTACCGTTGCGATCGGTGCGTTCCGAGGATTCCGGAAATGTTTTTTTCTAATTTTCGGTATTTTTCTGAAAAATCGGATTTTCCTATATAAACCCTTTTCTTTTCTCTTTTTTCTTTTCTCCTTTCTCTTTCTTCTTCTTCTTCCTCCTTCCTTCCCCAACCGTGGCCGCCCTCTCCTCTCTCCCTCTCTCCCATTCGGGCGCGGCGGACCCCTCCCCGACTGTTGACGGCGGCAGGGCGACGGCGCGGACCCGTGGGCGACGGCGAGGCGATCTCGTGGGCGTGCGGCAAGCGTGGGGAGTTCGTGAAACTTAACGCGTTCTTCGCGATTCGTGGGTGATTTGGCGGAGCATTCGCTCCATTGAGGTAGGGTGACGTTCCTTAGCCTCTAGCCGATCTTTTTCGTCATTTATAGGCCGAGGGGAGGCCGAGAGGGGCTTATTTGAGCATGCTTGGGGTTTTTCCATGTTTTGGGGAGAGTCGCCCGATCTATGGATTCGATGCATGAATTCTTGTTTTGGTGGCCTAGAATCATGCTAGGGGTCCCCAGGGGTCTTCCCCTTTGATTTCCCCCTCTCCGGTGGAGGTATGGGGGCGTGGAATGGTGTTTTTAGCCGTTCCCGGCCGTTCTCGATTTTTCGGGATGATAGCGGTCCACCAGTAACCGCCTTCATCAGGTAGCGGTCAGGTGGGGACCGCCTTCATCAAGGTTTCGAGCGTTGGGGCTTGTGCTGTCGGCAGGCGGTCGCGGTCTCGCTACTGACCGCGACTGCTGGTGGCGGTCAGGGGGCGACCGCTTTCAGCCTGGGGTCCGGCACGGTCTTCGAGATGGGTTTTTGACCGTTGGAGTCTGGTCGCGGTCTCCAGGAGACCGCTACCAGGTGAAGGCGGTCTTCATGCGACCGCTTTCACGTTTTCGTGCACCAGGGTGGTCGCGGTTCCAGGCCGACCGCGACCAGGTGATAGCGGTCTTGGGTCGACCGCTACCACAGGAGGCGGTCCTCCGGTGACCGCGACTCCCCTTCTTCACCGATTTGAGTCCCGGACGAGCTAGTCTCGATCCCTGTGCTGACCCGTAGTCCGACTGATGTGGGGCATCATGTGGGGGCTACACGTGGGGTGCCGTGGGGTCCCGGGAGGTGGTGACTTCGGCTTGTGTCACCGTGCGTCAGTGTTCGTACAAGGAGCGTTCCTCGTACCTGCGGTTACAAAGTTGTTTTCCGTTGACTTGAGAGTCTACTCCTTCAGTGACCCTCCACTAGTCGTAGCCTACTAGTACGCGTGTGCTAGTCGCACCAGGGAGTGGTGTACGGGCCGACCTTTCGAGACGGTTTGTGGACCGGTTACCGTTGGGCCCCACGTCTTGCAGCCAGAGTCCGGCTGAGGGGAAAACCGGTCAGAGGACCAGACCAGGGACGCGCGGTCTGTGTGTGCACACGTGGTTGGGGGCGGTTGGACCCACGTCGACGGGCGTGACCCCAGCTAGTCACTTGTTTGTGTTTACTTGTACGGTGTTTGCGCCTCGGGTAGGACCTACCATGTCAGGCGGTTCACCTGCAGCGCGGTGTCAGACGTCAGGGGACGCTACCGGCTGTGCTTCTAGTGGGTGGTACTCCTGTCGAGTACGGAGTGACAGACTGTCAGTCGTGTGTTTCCGACCTTCGGGTTTTACCGGTTCGACCTTTGAGCTTTGGTCTTCTTACCGTGGCACGTGTGTCGGTTTGCGTGCCGTAGGGTCTAGTTATGTAGAGTACAGGGCTTTCCTTTCCGAGGTACTTTCCTACCGTTAGAGTAGTGGTTTCTCGTTTTACGAGGTAGGGTTCGAGTGATCCCTACTGAGTCTTGTCCCAAGACTCATTCCCTGCGTGTTTTCACCGTGTTTCAGGTGCGGCGCCACCTTCGGGGAGCGCGTCAGGAGCGCAGCGTGGTGCGGGTGCCCAGAGGTAGTGCCAGAGGTCAGAGCCGGGGTATGCCCCGTGTAGCTGTACTTTCTTTCTTGTCACTGTACTAGTCATGGACTACTGTTGCTGTTGATGTTATTTCATTGTGGACCATGTAAAATGTTAATTTATTTCCTGCTTAATATTATAACTGTTTATTTTCTGCAATTATCTGTGATGCTTGTGTAGTTTCCACACCATCCTTTTAACCCTTCCGAGTCTTCGGGTTCGTGGGTGGCGGTACGAGTCTCGGGTTATCGGGCCTTCCCGGTAATCGGATTCTCGGGTCGTTACAAGCCGACTCGTCGACAGCCGACTCGTTGCCAAGGTCGTTCACCTCTGCGGCCTCCTCCAAAGCCAGCCGCCTGGTGTCTGCATAAAAAGGAAGACATAGTCATAAAAAGAAAAATGATCTCAACATCCAAAGGAGAACCTAGTTTGTGGCACCTGAACCCGATGGATGCAGCCGTGTAAGAAGACATCGCTCGATATTCTCTGGAGTAACCAGCTCTTCTGTGGATTTGCGGTGCTTCAGCAAGACAGTCGCATATTTCTCCACATGTGGAGGGAACTCATCCTGCCTGGGAGGGATATTCGGGTGGAAATTGGGGATTACTGGACACCTCCAGGTTTCCTCCACTGAAAAAATCCCCACCCAGAAGAATTGAGTTTTCCACCCCTTATGCGAAGAATCCTTCGCAGCCAAGGAGATACAGCTCCTATTCCGCCTCGCCTGGATGAAATAGAAACCCTTTCCGGCCGAAGGATGTGCTTTCAACTCAAAGAAATAGTGAAAGAGGTCCAAGGAAGGAGGAACTCCACACTGGTGGCAGAGAATGCGGAAGGCGGAAAGAAGAAGATAAGAATTGGCTACCAACTGAATGGACGCCAACAGGAAAAAATTGAGAAGCTGATGAACGAAAAGTTCGAAGGGAAGGCGGAACCCACCCTTCCACGATAGAAGGAAAGTACAGATATGGCATGCACGAGAGTCCAAGCTCGTCTCGTCTGGAGAGGCCGCGGCAAAGTAGAACTTGTAGGGCAAGCGATACTGGTGCTCCAGCCTTCTCACATCCACCTCCCCCAGTTCACTACAGTTTGGAACTGACGCCTTCACCATTGGCTCGTCCTCCCACTCCTCAGCATCCGAACGCTGGCCCGCCATGGAATCCGGAGAAGAGTTTCAGGAAAGGTGATCTCGGGACCCCAAAGATTCCAGGGGAAGAGGAAGCCGCCGGACTGCCTCCGCGGTTATCTCCGCCAACTCCACGAATGCCGCTGCAAGACTCTGCTCTTCCATCGTGTCCTCATGACGCAACGAAGAGCCCAAAAGTAAGAATGGAGGAGAGCCAAAACCCTAAAGACGGAGGGAGTCTGGAATGACAACAAGCGTCCAACGCCTATATCCCCACGCGGAAGGCGGCGCGTCGTTTCGACCTCCAAGAAAAGGGGGCCCCTTCAGTTCAAATATGTTAGGATCATCATTATTACGGGCCCAGGTGACCACGACACGTGGCTTCCTAATATTGCCAGATCTCCACCCACCTGAGCCACGCTGGTCCAAAACCCCAAACAGCTACTCTTCCGAGCTTACTAAAGCTCGGGAGTAGGAGGGGGACAAGTGGAGAGGGGGATTTCTGTAGCCCATCTAAGAGCAGCCGAACTAGGTCCATCAGGACCAAACGAGGCCCAGCTCATTCCAAGTGACAGCCCCGCAGGGCCCACTTAGGATAAAAAGCCCAATAAGTTCACTCGGGATCACACCCTTCCTCGGCGGCCCTTAGGCTCAGAAGGCCCGAGCGTCGGCCAGGTCAGAGAAAGACCCATACCCGATCTATCCCCTGGCCGGGATAAGGGCAGGCACTCAGCGCCCACTCCGACCTATCCTCATCCGAGCTATGCCTATTGCCCGGACAGGGTTGGCACCTTTTACGCTCGGCTCGACCGACGATTGCATATCCACGCTGCCGTTGAGAGCCCTTTATGAGTAGGAGTTTATGAGGATAAGGGACCCATGATCCCTCAAGGCTATAAAGACCCCACGATGAGGACGTAAAGACCCCACGATGAGGACGTAACTCCCGCCTGAAACTCCTCATCTTACGGGACTCATGAGGCGAGCACACTATATAAACATGGGACTCCCTCCAATGAAAGGTAAGGGCAATACGCGCCTAAAATTCCCTGAGCAGGAACCACTTCACCACCTTGGTGTAGGGGGATCTCGTGCACCTCTTTCTTCCTTCCTCCATATCTTCCACCATTTCTCTACTGACTTAAGCATCGGAGGGTTTTCCCCAGGGAACCTCCCCTGGGCCCCCTGATCCGTTTCCCTTTCTCTACAGTTCACTGTTCGGTGATCATCTACCCCGCTCAGAAGCCGCGCGAGATCACGCCCCTTCATGAATATAAAAAACTATATCTTACGTTTTTTATTATGAAATTTGATGTAATTAAGTTCTTAAAAATGTAGGATGTTACGACAAGAAACTGGGCTATGGTAGTGAGTTGGCTTGGTCGAAGGTGTGTAAGTCAGTGACCAAGGTAAGGCTATTAGTGGTCGCACCAGAAGATATGAAAGTCGATGACAAGGCTAAGGCCATGAGTGGCCACACCGAAGGTCATAAAGATCAGTGACTAGGCTAACGAAGGTCTTGAGAGAGGCCACACCAAAGGTCATGAAAGTTTGGTGACCGAGCTAAATCCACGAGTGGCCGCACCAAAAGTCATGAAGGTAGATGATCGAGCTAAGATCGTGAGAGAAGGTCATGAAAGTCGATGACCGGGCCAAGACCATGAGTGGCCACATCATAGGTCACGAAAGTATGACATCACATTTGGAAGAATTGATATTTTCCATAATAAACTCAAGTGTATGAGTACAAGGAATTCATGAATGATAGACGCGGTGATTCTTCGCCTTCCATGCTTAAAGGAGGATCATACTTCCAAGTGTTTTAAGGTAGTGTGCTCCTCAGCGGAGGGCCTCCACAACCTGATATGAGCCTTCTCAGTTTGGGGCGAGTTTCCCGGAGATGGTCATCATGACATCTTTGAGTTTTTGCTGTCGGGGCTCGTCACCTTCTGGTCGGATTCTCGCGATAGGCACTTCCTTTGATTATCAGTGAGGCCTAGGTTGAGGAACCGTTATTGTTGGATCAACCGTTGGATCTCTCAGTGAAGACCAGTGCACTCATCAGTGGTGTGGTCGTGGTCCTGATAAAACTCAGAGTATTTCGTTTTGTCCCTACAGCTAGAGTTGTCAGGCATCCAAGTGGGTGTAGACACGCTATTCCTGACATCACCCTGAGAAAATCTCATATTACTATATGACGCCCCGCAGTGACTTTCACATTTTGAATTGCTTGAGTGCTTCACATTCTTGAGTCTTCTTTCGCCTTTTGAGTGGGTTACGTAACACTTCTTCGGCATCCGAAAACTACCTCGTTGTGAAAATCATGCGGCATACGGATGGCATCGCCACCAATCAGACGTATCAGAAGATTCCGAAACCAGGAAGATGTCTGGTGGATGGCTGCTGACGGCCTTTTCGGGGGGATCCGACAGGTTTTCTTAGAGGCGTCCAGGTCCTTGGACGCCTCCATCAGTGAAAAAATAAAAAAATAAATAAATAATAATAATTGTGAAGGCGTCTAGGGCCGTGGACGCCTCCATTTGAGGCGTCCAGATGCCTGTACGACTTCAATTTTTGACACCCGGACGATCCCGATCCGCCGATCGATTTGACGTTTCGGAAAAATCCAAAAATATAGGGACGTCTTGCCAGCTAGACGCGCCCACTCGTGAATCACGGGTACCTATCAAAATCACGCGCTTTACCCACCATCTACGCCTTTTGGCGGGGTTCCGGTGGGCGGAAAGGGGCGCGTCCGGAGTCCCGGACGCCTCAATATTGAGGCGTCCAGTCTCCTTGACGCCTTCATAAAAATATTAAAAATCAAAAAATAAAAAATGTTTAATGTGTTGATGGAGGCGTCCAAGGTCCTGGACGCCTCAAGCCACCTCCCCTCTATAAATAGAGGACCCCCTCCCTCGAAGGGAAGGGGCTTCAGATCTGACAGAGGAAGGAGAGACTCTGCCGGATCCCATTTCTAACCTGTGGGTCTTTTGCAGGGGGAGGTTCTGCCGGCTTCTCGGGTGCCCGCGCTCGCGAGAGGAAGGTTAGCTCCATCCGTTCTGCTTCCACGTCGTCCCCACGCTGCCAAAGCTCCGCCGGATCCCGACATCGGCACCTTCAATAAGCCATTCTCTCCCATTCTCTTTTGTTATTTCTATCGCATGCATCATCCCGTCATCCGTCATCTCCTTTCATAAGGGAGATCCATTTTTATACACGTTTGCACGATCCCCCATTCATCATAGCATTTTCCTCCTACTCGTGTCCAAGAGGGGTTTAAAAACAACACCAACCATGTGTGTGTCTTGCCACGATTTCATTATTCTTCATCAAGGGATTAATACTACACTGCAATCTTTTCTGATCCACCTGTTATTTGTCTGTTTCTTCTTTTGCAAGGGTAACCAAGGAAAGCCCTCTCCATCGGTCGGCCGAAGGGAGAGGAAGAAGCAACCCGCCATCTCCCGCTTTTGAGATAGGCGCGATCACTTTCTTTATTTTGGGGTATCCGGCCCCTAGCGATCACATAATATTCTCGAGGCCGTGGAGAGTCATTTCCCTCAATGACCGTTTAAATTTCTGTCATTTTTATTCTGTATTGTGCTCATATCTGCTCATATTCTCGAGGCCGCGGCGAGTCACTTCCCGCAATGGCCGTTTAAATTTTCGCCCCCTATATCTTGTATTACTCTTATATCTACTCATATTCTCGAGACCGCGGCGAGTCATTTCCCGCAATGGCCGTTTAAATTTCTGTCATTTATATTCTGTATTATTCTCATATCTTGTCATATTCTCAAGGCCGCGGCGAGTCACTTCCCGCAATGGCCGTTTAAATTACTGTCATTTAAATTCTGCACTTTTCCCATCCCCCGAGGTCGCGGAGAGTCATTTCCCGCTATGGCCGTTTAATCCCCATCTCTTATTACATTGCATCTGTCCCGCACGCCCCGCCGGAGTAATCTCCCGTGGTGGTCTCTCTCCTCTTCTCTCTTCTTTCTGTGTTGCAGCAAAACGAGCCCGCGCGCTCCGCTTCGCCTCCTCAGGTATTCCGCGTGACGTCGCTCACAGATTGGCGATCACGGTGGGATGACTTTCGCTTTCCCTCGGTTACCCTTGCAAGTTCGGCACCGCCGTGTGCTCCTCCACCTTTGCGCCCTCGTGCGCTCCAGTTGTGCTCACAGTAGCACTTTCAGTTCTTATCTCTAGTGCACCTCGTGCACTTCGCCACTAGTCCCTTGTGATTCATTGGGTGTTGATTATATCTTTGTTATCTCTGTTGTTTTCTTATGTTCTGAATATCTGTTCAGCACTTCATTGCATGCATCCACCCCTTTTCTAGTTTTTTTCATTTTTTTCTAAGGATCACCCTCTCTCGGTGAAGGAATGGCTCTCCGTTCGGAAATTCCTCTCGACGGACTAGAATCTCCTTCACCGGGACCTCCGTAAGTCCCCGACAGCAAAGGATTCCCTCCTCGTTCAATGGGCTGGTTGTACCATTGAAGTTCCTCGGAGCTAGTAACCCATTTGTGGTGAGACGAGTGACCCTAGCTAACACGGCGGTGAAACAAATTGGAATTGGGGTCCTTCCTATTTTGTGTGAACTTCAGATTTGGTTAAAAAATCAAAAAAAATCAAAAAGGAAAAGCAAAAAAATTGGACGCAAGGCATTCACTTGTGTGTTAATCTCTGCTAATTGTTTGCTGGTGTATGCTATTATGCTCTCGAAAAATATGATGGATGTCTGAATATAATTATAATTGTTTCGAGGCCGACGCCTTTCGTTATGGGTCTCAAATGCGTGACCCAGGTCACGACTCTTATGGGGTCTATAACTCAGACTGGGGCTATCAGCCTGACCCACAGGCCCATCCCATGGACGTTGGCCCGTCCTATAAGTCCTCATATGGAATACAGGCCACTATTAGTGGAGCTTCCCCCTCCACTAGTGTTCACTATGCCTAGGATTTCATGGCTTCTCATATCGACTCTCTCAGCTCTCAACTTGGAGCCTTACAGGCTGTTATTGAGAGGAAATTTCTTCCTCCTTCCCCTCCTCAAGCCAACCCCCTTCACGCTTTCATGAATAATATTACCAAAATGGAGAAGGATTGGAAGGAGAGAAGAGATGAGTACGGCATCTGGGATATGAGTGAGCAAGATATTCTTCCAAGTCGTTACAATCAAGTGGACGCCGTCTGCCCACCATCCATTCATCACACTTATCCATACGGCTCTCCGCCTCCACATCCACATCTATATACGCAAATTCCTCCATGCCAATATATGTCACCTCATCTCATCAACACACCTCCACCACGGCATCCATTTGAACCTAATGATTTTGAAGAATTGCAAATGGCACATGATCACATCTGTGAATATTTTGAATATGCACCTACTCCGAGTTTTCTTCGTTCCTTCCGTCTTCCACCACCACCAGAATATCCCCCTACTCAGGATGAAGTCACTGTCCCTACCCATGCCAATGAAATCACATGGTGTTATGATGGTGGGTCCACACTCCAACAACCCGCGTCAATGCACCATGAATCACCCCCTACCCTAAACTCCTCACGTACCACCAAAATCCGACGTTTCCTATGTACCAAGTCTCCTGCCGTCGCCCCTCTAACTACGCAAGTAACCCCCATACTGTCGGCTTCTGCCGAACCTCCCATCAGCCCTTGTCCCCAACCTAGTAACCCTCCATTGCCCCCACTTAAGGCCTCCACCATCCCTATAACCCCGAATCCAACCACGCATATTCCTTCACTCCACCCCTTACCCAGACCCGTGACTAACTCTGAGCAGGGCCCATCGATTCTTGCACTCGAGCCAACCTCGTTTGCTCTCCAGCAAGATGAGAAGCTCGTCGTGTTTCAACCCTCACTTACCCTTCCTACAACCCCTTTCATTGAACCTCCATTACCCATTGAGTCTGCCGCCTCCATATCACCTCCTTTTACTTCCTCTCGGAGTGGGTGTATTCTGACAAACACATGTGCCGATGGTGATGCTCAAGAACCGGACAAGAAGGAGTCGGTTACGGCTATGCCTTTCAAAATCTAAGATTTCATTTGTCGAATGTCGATTCGAGTTCTTGTGCCGGGCACTTTTGAGAAGCCTGAATCTTCATCCGTATCAATGTCCATCACGAAGGACTCTCAGGAATTGATGCCGAGCCAATCGGGGGCCAAAATAATAGCGGTCACGTTACTCGTGGGCCAACATGCTTTCAAGGCTTTTATTATCCCTTGTTCGGTCATAGTCCAAATGGCCAATCAAATGATGACACATTCTACTGTAGAGGAGATCATGAACTCTACGCTCAAGGGTGAGTCAGGGCAGTCCTTGTTGGAAGCCTTTGACACCTCATCCACACCCTACCAACCTCCATGTAAGAGGGGAACACCTATGCTACCAAGCATATTCATGAAGCATATTCCAACACCCTTGAGCACAGCCCCAAATAAGATGCTCCTTATGCCGAACATCAAATTCCCAATGATAGATACCATTTATTTATCAAGGGAGTTATTTCCAAAGGAGCCATTCCATGTCAAGATCCCTACTGCACAAGCGAGACTCTCAAATCTTTGCTATGATCATTATTTGCCAAGAGAGTTACCGTTTGCTTTTGAACGTCCTAGGGGTCTTATTAAAAATTCACCAAATGAGAGCCCATGGGCCCTGACCGCACTGATTGGATTGGTTGGTCAGAGAAGGACTAGGCCGTCTCTTCATTGGAGAGAGCATGCAAGGCCAAGAGGCCAAGAAGCCATGTTGAAGGTTGAGAGGCCGCACTATGAGAGAGTATTTACCAAGAAGAGGGAAAAGCATAAAGAGAAGCTTAAGGACAATAAATCCCTTATTGAAGGAGCCCACATCAGTTCATCCACTTCCTATCCCAGTCCATCACTGCTCATGCTGCTATTCAGCTTCTTTTTATGGGTAGTCCATTGGTTAAGGAGACGCCTTCTGTCATCTAAATCTAAGCCATCAAGCTCCTCTGCTCTAGGGCCCCTGAACCCTCACATTCCTTGTTGTCCGGAGCTTCCGGACCCCTACATTCATCCCTGTTCGGAACCTCCGGACCCCTCCCTATTTAATTCCATGTCTTTATCCACCTCTCACCCCCATCCGGAACCTCCGGATTTCTTATCTTATTCTCTATCTCTCTCAGGGCATCGCACCCTTCCTTCCCATATCCATCCGGAACCTCCGTGCCTCTCCTTCTTTCGATTTATCCTTTTGTTCTTCCAAGTCATCGCGTCCTTCGTTCTTTTCACCCCTTTGACTTGCCTTTTTACATACTTCCTAGGGCATCGTGTCCCTCATGATCTTCTTCCTCCGGAACCTCTGGATTCATTTTCCCATGATTCTCCTCCTTTACGTCCAGACCCTTCGGATTCGCCTCTCTCGATTCATCAATTTCTGATTCCTCCCGATCCCGCTCCCGGGTTCGACCCGGTTCCTTCCACATTAACTTCCTCGGGCACCTGCCCATTCTCACATTGTTTCCGAGGCTTTAGTCCTCACTATTTTCTTTGATTTCTTCTCATCCTATAAATTCTTCTAGGTATCTTTCACCTAAATCTGGTTTTATCCCCACTTATTTAAAATAAACCGCCCTAGTTGGAGGATTGTTGTAGAGAGGCCTCACTGCTGTTCTCTTAAGATGTCTTGATGACAATGAGGTCTGGAAGTGCGTAGAGGAAGCACACTCAGGTGTGTGCGGTGGCCATGTAAATAGCCAAATGCTCGTTAAGAAGATCGTCCGGCAAGGCTTTTACTGGCCCACTATGGAAGAGGATTGTGATGTCTATGTCCGTAGGTGTGTCAAGTGCCAACTCCACGTCGATAAAATTCATTCACCATCTTCCTCACTTCATCCAATATCCTCCCCATGACATTTCTCCATGTGGGCATTCGACATTATTGGTCCCCTAGGTGATCCCAATTCTTTCACCAAGCAGAAATCTTTCATCCTCACTGCGACAGAGTACTTCACCAAATGGGCCGAAGCCGAAGCTTACGCGAAATTAAGGCGTCAACAGTCTGCAAGTTCATCATGAAGAACATCCTCACCAGGTTCGGCGTCCCAAGCACAATCGTCACCGACAATGGGCCACAGTTCATTTCTCAGGATCTTCAAGACCTCTGCAAAAGGTACGCAATCGCATTGCATCATTCATCACCTTATTACCCACAAGGTAATGGCCAAGTAGAGGCCACCAAAAAAACATTGATCAAAATCATAAAGAAAACCTGTGAGTCTAGTAAGTTTTCAGACTGGCCAGAAAAACTTATCGAAGCTCTATGGGCCTATCGCACCTTAATCCGTACCCCCACCGGGCAGACTCCGTTTGCCCTTACTTACGGAATGGAAGCGGTAGTCTCGTACGAGACTTTGATTCCTTATCTCAGGATACAATTGGATGAGGAATTTTCCCTCGACAAACATCGTAATTCACACCTTACCCAATTGGAACTCTTAGACGAGAAGCGGTTGGCCGCTGCCGAGCATGCACATGTTTATCAAAATAGACTCGCTCACTTTTACCAAAAGAAGGTCATTGAGAGAAAATTCAAAGTTGACGAGATGGTCGTGAAAAGAATTTTTGTCAAACCTGGAGGGTCGCGTTCTAAACTTCAACCCAATTGGGAAGGACCATATGTGGTTCAAGCCGTGTACCCTGGCAACGCCTACAAGCTAGTCAATGCCGAAGGGACCGAGTTATCCCACCCCTGGAACGGACTTTATCTTAAGAAATACTACCCTTAGATAAGTGTAACAACTAGCATGGTACGAGGACCATCGGAGCCGGAAATTCACTCTTCGGTCTTTGTAGTCTAACTCAGGGTTAACCTGCGCATACTCTCACACCTCGCTTTCGGGATCAAACGAAGCGGAACTCGAGGGAGGCCACAAAAAAAAAAAGAAAAAAGAAAAAAGGAAAAAAAGGGGGGAGTGCCTAGTGTTCATCATGCAGTCAAATCTTTGCATCTGTCCTTCATGTAGGATAGGACCTATTAGGGCTCGGTAGGTCTCGGGTCTTGGCCCGCCAGAACCGCGGAGATTCATGTCTGGTCATATCGGCTTACGCCCACTAAAAGACGGCAACACGCGTACATGCAGCTGTTTAAGCCAAAAAAATTGGTCGTATTGCTTATTGTGGGGCATACTCGAAGGTCTCCAAGAAAGTCGTAATCTTTGTTCTCTTCTTTCTCGACCCAATGAGACAGCCGGCGCCCTTAAAACGCTGAGCATAAGGGAACCAAAATACCATACCCTGAAGGCGAGAGTAGGATTCATCTTCTCGAACTCGAGTCAGAGCACGAGAAGATGGTAGTGTCCCCGCAGGCATACAAGAGGGATTCCCACATATCAAATCATCGTGTCTCCCTAAAAAAATAAAAAAAAATAAAAAAAAGAGGAGATAAATCAAAGTCAAATGAAAGCCTGGTCGTGACCGTGCCTGATTTCAATAAGCGAAACCCCCCAAAACGAAAGCTAAATTCCACAAAGGGGCAACGTAATTCTGTTCGAGGTTTGGCCCGAAGTCGCCCAAAAGGGAGAGGTCGAGTAGGTCCCGGTTAACTCGTCAGGTTAACGATTTTGTCGGTCCTCTCGGAAGGTTTCCCCCACCGTACTCTTCTTTCTCCCTCAAAGATTAAAGCTCAGTGGAAATCCTGAAAGGCGCGCCCCGCGAAGGCAAGTGACCTCGTTTTAGCAAAACACACATATAATTATCTACTTCGAAAGGTAAAATCCATCGCCGCGAAGGAGTCTCGGTGTTTCTGGCCGGTCAAGACCTCTATCTACTACCTCAGTGGTTTCTTACTTTAACCTCGGGCTTAGGTCAATGCAAGCGCGTCACCAATACGTGCGACGACGTCTGATTCCGGGTCAGCATCGCGCGGTTGGCTGTTGGGATTCCAAGGTGTTCCATCATATACCACCTAGAGTTGTGAGGAAATAGACCCGGGTCGGGCAAGTCTTTTACCTCGAACACTTCTTCGGTGTATCCTTGCGGTCGGAAGCAACTGGGAGCCTAAGCATGGCATGCCGGTTTTGTCATCAGGTTAAGTCTTAACCGACAGGATTATCATTTGAGGAGTCTAGGGGCCCAAATCAATCTAGATGTGCACGCAGGATACCTGGGAGGTTAGTAAAAAACCCTGTCTTCATAAGAGTCATGTGCCACAAGAATGGTCGCTAGGCATTAGTTATAAAAAAAAAGAAAGAAAAATTGTGAAGTGGCCCTCGGAAGACGCCGCCAAGTAAGTCCCAAAGTGGGAATCCTCTTGGAGCACGTCAACCTCGTATTAGGATACTTAAGAACGATTTAAGCACCCCTGGTTAAAAAACCATGCCGATTGTAATAACAAGTGTCTTTCAAATAAAAAATAAAAAAAACAAAATTTTCAAAAAAAAAATATCAAAAAAAGGAAGGCATAAATAAACAACACAAAAAATATATCCGTGTGATCTCATTTGTGTGCTACGTTTTTAAGTTATGTTCCCATTTGTGTGCCCGTATGTTGCATTCATCACCTTTGCTCTTGCCTTAATTAATAAAGAAATGGCCCCTTGACTCGTTATCATGGTTAGTCTCAAAACAATCACCCACTCTTAAGCAAGGGGCCAAGTCAGAACGGAAAAACTGACTTGTTTCATTGAGCAATGTGCACAGGATTGAAAAGCAGGAATCAAGACAGAAGACATGAAACTGAACATTCCTTCCTTATTTCCTTCTAGAAATTGTACATCAAGTTCCGTCCTCTCTCTCAGTGTTACCCCTTTCCCCACTCTCCAGGCAAAGAACACTGGAGGGTGTTGCTAAACCATGCGAGGCAGTGCCTCTACTGCTCTGTACCCCTCTTCCCGTCTCTGCTCCCCGTCGATCGACAGGGGCAGCAAAGAAGCTGCTAACACGAAAGTCACGCTCTCGTGCTCTACGGTAGCGCTCTTCACCATCTCTCAGCCATTGTTCAGCAAGACCAAGGCTGGTCCGGAGTTCAAACAGTTGGGCATCCATGGCCCTACGCTCCTCCCTCTCAGCCAATCTGTCGGCTCTCCGTCTTTCGGTGTCTCTTTCCCTTTCCGCGCGTTCTCTCTCTCTGTCCTCCCTCTTCAGCTGAAGGGTGATCCTCAACTCCACGGCGTCCCGAGAAGAGCCATTGTCTGGACGATGCCGTAACTCTTCCTCCAGTTCCGCTATTCTGGCTTCCCCCTGCGCGGTGCAGACAAGTGCATCTTGCACCTCTTTCGTCTGCCATAATCATCATCTCAGGTATGTGGAGGCACGAATAAGTGAAATTCAATGACCAGACTCTCACCTGGGCGGAGAGCATGCCTTCTGCCTCCGCGGCTCGCTGCGTAGTATGAGCAAGCTGCTCATGAAGCAAATCAAGTTCGGAAGTGAGGATCCACAAACTGGAAGAGACACCATCCGCCCCCATCGCTGAGGAAGCCGCATCAAGCTGGGCGCGCTGCAACACACATAAGGTGACACTGAGGACCTAACGCCAGAAATCTTGGTCTATGATCGTGTGTATGTAGGCTTACCGAAGAACTCAAGGCTGCGCGAGTATCATGTAACTGTCGCTCCGTGCCTACCAGGCGAGCTTGCAGGTTCGCTATCATAGTGTCGCGAACATCCTGTGGCCAGGACATAGCTTAACAAAAAAAAAAAATTGTGCTCACCTCTACGGTCCCTTCAGGATGGAGTCGCTCTGCATACATCGTCTTATAGAGGCGCATATAATCCTCGCTGTCTTGAGCATGTGACTCCACGGGAGTGCCACCCCGTTGCCAGTCCTCATATTGCTCAGGGAATCGCACTCTCCAATCAACGGAGGTCGCCGGCCCACGTGTCTTCCTCCTGACACGTGGGGTGGTAGTCATGTCCACCCATTCTTGGGCCAGCCCTAGAGTCCTCATGGCCAATCATAGTAGAAGTGGCTCGATTTCGTTCAAACAGTGCATCCAGAGGTCGCGTCCGAATCGGGCACGGCTAGTTATGACCCATGGCTGATCGGCGTCAGGCATGCCCGCATAAGGCCTCCAGACCACCTGGGTCAGGTCACACACATCTTCTTAATATAAAAAAAGGGGGAGAAAAAGATGATGATGAAATAATAATCACCATTGCCGCGGGGAACTCTTGCAACTCGCGCCTTAACACCATCAGCTGGTAGGATAGAGAGGCTGGGCTCGTGATAGGTTGCTACCGCCTTGCCAGTGGCACCGCCATTGGACGCCAATGACGGGCTTTTCCCATTGGGAGGTAATAATAGCTCCACAACTGCACCGTCATGTGTCATTAACATATCAAAAAAATAAACACAAAAAATATCAAAAAATAAAAACAAAAACAAAAAAGGAGAGAAGCAGGATACCTGGATGAACGGCGTGAAACCACTCACTGTTATCTTCCGATCTGCTCTTTCAGACAGACCCGCAAATAGATGCGCCAACATGGCTGCTCCCCAGGCGTATCGTCCCACTTTCTCAGGGTCTATCAGAAATTCTAAGAAACGGCAATGAATGCTGTCTCTTTTCGAGCCCAACAACATTTTCCCCAACAGGAAGAACATGAATCTCCTCAAATCCATGTTGGCTCTCTCCCAATTGCTCGCGTCTACGCAGTAGGCAACGCGGCATCCTCTTTCAGTCCTCTCCATGAACTCTTCCAAGGACTCATCATCACGAGAACGAATGTCAGTAAGTCCCAACGTCTCCATAATAGGCATCTTGGCTACAGACCTGTTCTTACGATCATCCAGGTCCACTCCTAGCAACCTCTGGGCAGCCTCTCGGTACTCGGAGTACGTAATGCCAGTCAGTGCCTCGCTATCCACTTTCAGGCCCGTAATTCGGACCACATCTTCCAGGCTGGGCACCATGTGCCCCCAAGACATCAAGAAAGCACGGCTCATTGGATCCCACCTTTCGCGCAATGCTTGGACGAGGGCAAGATCGAGCCTGATTGGCTCGATCCGAAGAAAGACTCCAAGCCCCATCACGTCTAGCCTGGCCTTCTGAAAATCCGAGAGACCCCGATATGCGGCCACTATCAACTCCCAGGGAATGTGTGATTTCATCACACCCTGCGCATACACAAGGAGGGTTTTTGTTAGAAGGGAGGAAGAAAGAATGAGAGAAGGGGCAAGAAAGCTCATCTTACGGGTTACGATTGGGTCCTTTCACTGAAGTGCCCTTCGAGGTCTGAGAGCCTCCTAGAACTACTACCACTGGACCTGCTTCTCTTCGAAGAGTGGGAAGATTCACCCTCCACTTTGAACCTTAGAACCCTTAGTTCATCCATTTCCGTGGAAACTTGTTGGCTACCGGTGCCCCTGGGGAGACGAACGAGGATGATATTTATAGAAATGGGAGAAGGGCGAGTCAAGACTGCCTACATCGCTGTTAATGATAACCCTCGTGATAAGGCACCTTCCTTGTGGTCCCACATGTGTCACTTCACCGCTCGCAGGGTAATTGATTGATGGTGCGATATGATGACTCACTCCCTACGTAGTCTAGGGATGCCCTGTCATGCTGTAGAGGTCATCCAGGAAGATTGGAAGGTCGTAAAGGAGAAGAGGCTAGAGCCGTCATTATTGACTTCGGCGGCATATTTTTGTGTGAAAGACGGTCGGAGCGAGATATGAGTCCCCGTTTTCGGACGAGGTCTCGACAAGCACGTTACATGGGAACAGTGAAGAAGCGTAAGGAAGAAGGAACGCACAAGAGGACAAATAAGCGGAAGGAAATCAAATCACTCCATTCATAAGTCTACATAAACTGTCATAAACATCACAATCATAGAGAGGAGGCGTATGCTAGCTCGCCAACTCTCGCCATCACCTTCACACTCATCTCTCTAGGTGTTCCTCTCCTCTCTCTTAAGGTGAGGGTCCCTCAGGGGCCTTATGGAGCCCCGTACAGCAGCACTCGCCTCGCCTCATGGCGCCTGCTCAGCAGCGACGACCCGCTACTACTCCCCTGGCATAGCAAAGAAGCCACCCATATAGAGCTGGCCAGACTGGCGGAGTCGCGCCCCAAATTCTCGTGCCCTCTCATAGCTTACCTCCATGTCCTCTAGCCTCTGTCCAATAGCTCGAAGGCCTAGCTGGAGCTCTCTCACCTGGACCTCCATGGCTCTTCTGTCCTCCCTCTCCTTCTCCCTCTTTAGCCTTTCTCTTTCTGTCTCTCTCTTGGCCACCTGGAGGAACACCCTCAACTCTAGGATGTCCGGATGTGGCCTCTCTTCACTATGACGCCGCAGCTCCGCTATAGTCGCTACCCAGGCATCACGCTCCTCTTCAGCCCGGGCCGCGCGAGCCACCGCACCGGCAAGTTGCACTCGGAGGGAGGTAATCTCAAGAAAATGGGCCGAGGAGCTGGAAGATGCACTGCCAGCCATTCCTACCATCGATGCCCGCTGGGCACGCTGGAACAAACAAACAACGGCCATCGGCTAAGCTCTAAATTTAAAACAAACAAAAATTAAATAAAAAAAATGCAACACTTAACTTACCAGGATCGCCAGTTCCTGTTGAGTGACGGTCAGCTGCCGCCGAGCCTCTGCTAGTTGGGCACGCAAGCCGTTGACGTCACGCGCATCCCCGGATTGGAGAGGTCCCACATGACTCTCTCTCCGCTGCCACAGGAAGTCGACGATGTCCTGCACCAACACGCTCCCTTGCTGTCTAGGGAGACGTATGCGCCAGTCCTCGAGCTTCGCCTTGCCGCGACTCTCCTTCCTAACACGGTTCGGCTCATCCGCGCTCGCCCATTCATCGGCCAAGCCCGGGGTCCTTGCCATGCCCTACATCAAGAAAGGAGGGTCTTACGTCGAACAACAAGAACGCGTCTCCTGTCAAGGACGCGTCCATCATTTGAGTGCAACACTCGCCAAACCCTTTTCCCCTCTCACATGGCTCGCTCCAAACTCAAAATGGATCAAAGAGGAGGAGATCGAAGGACCTACCGGGCCATGTTCACCTCCCTCCGTGCCATCGGGCCTCTCGGGTCCCTCAAGTGCCCGAAGGGGCCCTTCCTCTTCCATGGACGCCTCTCCGTGCTCTTGCGCGCCCCTCCTCGGGCGAGGAGTTCCTCGCCCCTTTCTCCCTTCACCACGGTTCGGCCCATCAAACTCCATGGATCGAGAGTAGAATGAGACGAAGATAGGCGAGCAAATCTCAACAGGAGGCGGGTTCGTTTGCGGGCAAGGCACGGAAGAAGAAGGGCCGCCTGGCGCTTTAAATTTGAATTTGAAAGTTAAGACGCGTCATCGCGCCTAGACGTGCCCAAAAAAGAGAAAAAAATAGGATCCCTCCATGCAAGGCGTAATTCCCTACTTTTCATGGCAAGGTGTCATGAAGCGTGCCTCAAAAGAACAGGTGCAAGAAAAGAAGCGTGGGAAAGGGAAAGTGCACACAACAGAAGGAACCATTTCATTTCACATAAGTAAATAGTCAGTTGTACATCATAAAGTGAGGAAGGTGGGGTGTACAAGCAACTCTCTAACTCTCGCCACCACCCTCCTGATCATCTCTCGCCTCCCTCCTCTGACGGGGATCCCTAGGGGGTCTCTGCAAACTCTGAGAGGCGGTGCTCGCCTCGCCCTGTGGTGCCACGCCAGCCTAGAAGGTGCGACTACGCTCCTCGGCCGAAGAAACCAGGAAGCTGCCCATGGAGAAGGAACCAGACTGACGAAGTCGCGCCCCGCGCTCCTTCACCCTCTGATACCTCTCCTCACTCTCCCGAAGCCTCCCCTCCGCTGTGCCGAGGCTCAGTCGGAGCTCCATCATTTGGGCTTCCAGAGCCCTCCTCTCGTCCCAATCTCGTTGTCGCTCCGCCCTCCTGTCCTCCCTCTCTCTCTCTCTCTATCCTCCCTCTCCCTCTCCCTCTCCTCTCTCCTCGACAGCTCGAGAGTAATCCGTAGCTCCAGCACGTCGCGAGGAAGCTCCTCAGCCTCCCGCTGTCGCTCCTCCTCTTGCTCTGCTATCTGGGCGTCACGCTCTGCCACCCAGGCGTCGCGCTCCTGCTTGGCACGGACTGCACGAGCCAGGTCATCCTGGATCTCCGCCACCTACCAAAGCCCGCATGACCCGTAAAAGATCGGTGAAGGAAGAAGAGCAACTGGAAGGAGAGCCGGGGTCAAGCAAGCACTCACTCGAGCCGCGCGGTCGCGCTCGGCCTCCTCAGCCCGGGCCACCGCATGCGCCAGCTGCTCTTGGAGGGAAGAGACCTCCGGAGAAGGGCCCCACAAACTAGAACCTGCTCCGCTAGCCATCCCGACTGCCGCTGCTTGATGAGCACGCTGAAACACAAGAGCAAACGACAATCAGAGGCTAAGCATCAAAAAATCTAGGTCAAAAAAAATGTATAATAGAGACTCACCAGGATCTCCAACTCCTGCCGGATGGCCGCCAACTGCTACCCGGCGTCTGCCAGTTGGGCCCGCAGGTCGGTAATAATGTTATCACGAGCATCCTGCATTTATGCACATAGGCTAGTGTCACATGCATATGAATATAGAGAAGGAAAAATCTTCATCTCACACTTACCCCTGCCGCCCCACCGAGGTGTAGACGCTCCGCGTACGTGGCCCGGTACCGTCGCAGGTAGTCGGTGTTGTCCTGTACGTGGGACACCACCGGGACTCCACCTTGCTGCCAATCCTGATACTCTGCAGGGAAGCGCGTACGCCAATCAACGATCTTCGCCTTGCCCCGGGTCTTCCGCCCGACACGGCCCGGCTCATCTACATCAACCCACTCCTGGGCAAGCCCCAAAGTCCTCATGACCAGCCTAAGCCGCAGCGGCTCGATCTCGTTCAGGCAGTGGACCCACAAGTCCCGCCCAAAATGATGACGGCCCGCTACGACCCAAGGCTGGCCAGCATCGGCCATGCTCAGGTAGGGCCTCCACACCACCTGCATCGCCATACATGCATCATATTAGTTGCCATTTTACTCAATTGAGTCACATGCATAAAAACAAAAAAAAATCATACGCATCATACCATAGCCTCAGGATACTCGGTCAGCTCACGTCGAAGCGACGCCAGCTGGTAGCAGTGCAGTGCCGCAACCATGACCGGCCTCCACCGCCGCGCTAGGGGCACGGCTGTCCTCCTCCACTGCCTGGCTCTTCTCATCGGGAGGTAGTAGTAGCTCCACACCTGCATCCGTCATGCATCATTAGCTCGAGTAATGGCATAACTATGATAAAATGCATAAATAAAATGTTTACCTGGAGAAAAGGTGTGAAGCCACTAACTCTCGTCTCCCTCTCTGTACTCTGAGAGAGATCGACGATCAAGTGGGCGAGTAGAGGTGCTCCCTACGCGTAGTCCCCCACTCGGTCTAGGTCCTCTAGGATCCCGAGAAAGCGGCAATGGATGACGTCCCCCTTCGTCCCTAGCAGAAGGCGGCCCAGTAAGAAGAAGAGGAACCTCTGGAGGTCCAGGTCTGCCAGCTCCCGCTCGCTCGGGTCCTGAGTAAAAGTCACCCGAGCATCTCCTTCCAGACGCGCTAGGAACTCTGCTCCCCTCTCACTAACCCACTGCCGCGGGTCCTCGAATCCGAGCGCCTCCATGACATCCACTAGGCCAACCACCCTGCTGTCTCTATCGGTCGCGCTCGTCTCCAGCCACCCCAACTCCCTCTTCTTCAAAGGAACGCCGTCGGTTAGCAGTGGGAACGAGTGGCGTGGAATGCCGATTTGGATGCAGCACCGATGCGCGTTATAAAGAACAAACTCCGTCGCGCCGATCAGTTGGAGTTCAGCTCCGGGAGAACACCTCGCGAAGAGTTCGCGTGAGAGTAGGCATGCCGGTGCACAAGTAAAAAAGCTTTGCGTCATGGTTCTGAAGTGAGATCGCCAGTCTTCATGTTTCCTCAGCCACGGAACACGGTTTGCTATGGTACCACTGAAGCCTAACACATCATCTATGTGATGAAGGGGGCTTTGTTGGAAGAGCTTCGAAGCAGTTGGCATCCCCTCGCGATGGTCAAATTTGAAGTGCAAATCAATCCAATAATTCAGAAGAAGTGCGCAACGAAAAGAAGACTTACCCATGCTGGAGGCAGTAAGGCCACTATAAAGGTAGGCAAGGACGGCGGGTCCCACCCCCTTTCCACTCCAAATCCCGCAGATGGCACTCAATTGGTCCTCCTCCACTATGTTGTCGGTATAAGGGAATAAGAGAGCACTCGCCAAACAGATGGTAAACCCTTTCATGATTCCTCCCAAGTGGTCATTGCCTGGTGACCCTCTCAGGGCATCCATGACCCATTCCGCGAGCTTTTGTAGATCAATTCCCTTTTGAGTCCGGACCTTTCTAGCAGCACCAGGCGGCATGAAGCTTCCGAGGACACTCTCAGAAGTCACCCTTGTCAGCATCTGCATAACCTTTATCCTCCCGTCACTCTTGAATTTCTTCAGTCCGAGCAGAAGTTCCACCTCTTCGAAGAGGATGGTCACCTTGAAGGTAGGGAAGATGAAAGTGTGGGTCTGGGGATGCCAGATCTCCACCAATACGCCCATAGCCGCCCAGTCCATGCGAATCCTCTCGTAGTGCTTGGCATGAATAAGGAGCCCTTGCAGATGCCGCTTTGTGATTATGGCCCTCATGCCGATGGAGATGTTGGAGGTGAGTTTCGAAAGCCACGGTAGCTTGGAAAATTTCTTCGGCCTGTAGACACGCCAAAATTGACATTACTTTGAGTATTTCTCATATTGCCTTGTAATGCCCCATTTGACCCTCAAATTAGCTTATTTGAGTATTTTTTTTTATTTTTCATGGATTTTCTTCCCTTTTTCCCTTCTTTTTTAAAATTAACGCCCTGGAGAGGGGCGTGTTTTTAAAACGCGGCCTGATCCAGGGCATGTCTCCCCCATTTTATCTATTTCTCCCCATTTTACCTATTTTATAAATTCGTGACCTGGTGAAGGGCGTGTTTTAAAACACGACCTACCTGGGGCGTTTCTTGATGAAAGGACGCCCTGAGATGAGGGCGTCAATTCCCGGCATTATCTAATTTTTGAAAAAGAATAAATGTTTTGAAAAATGTTAATTAACGCCCTTCTTTGGGGCGTGTTTTAATTAACGCCTCTCCCGGAGGCGTGTTTCAGAATTTCCAAATAAAAGAAATATTTATTTCCAAAATTGATCTGGGAGTTGACGCCCTTGGACAGGGCGTGTTTTGAATTAACGCCCTATGACAGGTCGTCAATTCTTGAATTGACGCCCTGACCAAGGGCGTGTTTCATCTTCTGGCTTCGCAGCCCTTTCCCCAGAGAGTCCTTGCCTCGTTAGACTCCTGCCTTGATTGGGGCTCTTGCCCATTCTTATCCTTCCCCCCTTATTGGACTCTTGCCCATGTTTTTATCCCCCTCTTTGGACTCCCCTTGTTCGATCCCCTTTTCTCCCTCTCTCGGTTCTTCTTCTTCCTTCTCCCCTCGGTTCTTCTTCTGGGGCTTCTTCTGCTCTTCTTTTTTATTTTTCTTTCTTCACAGGTTGCTGCTTCCATGGCTAAGGGAGGAGGCTCTGCACCGCACATCTTCATCCTTTGAAGCTCTCTCTCTCCCCATCGAACATATAAAGCCCAAGCATCGCACATGCTCTTCTCCTTTATTTTTTTATTTTTTTTGTTTATTGCATCATTCATCTGCATGCCCATCTCCTATTCGATTTTCTTTACATCTCAACCACGTTGAGAAACCTCCCCACAGTGCACTCTAGCACTCTTTCCCCTTATTCACATTTTTATTCATATTCATATCATATCATTCATATATTCCCACACCCTCTTTGCATAGGGGTTTAAGGGCCAACACCCACAAGGTGTGTTCTTGCACAATTTTCATGCTCATCTTTACATATAGAATTTGATGCTACACACCATATTCTAATCCATATTTTTTTTTATTGGTATTTGTCTTTTTTGCAAGGGTAATAAAAGCAAGAACTCTCTTCATCGGCCGGCCGATTTGAAGAGAAAGGAAGCACTCACATCCCCGCATCTTTTGAGGTACTTTTCGCGATCATTCCTCCATTCCCTTATTATTTTTCACTCGAGACCCTCGCGTCTCTGGCGATCACACACTCCCCTTGTGCACCTCGTGCATATATTTTCCTCCATATTGATGATTATTGCATGTCTTTTCTTTGATATTTTTCTTAAGTGGATTTATTCTAAAGTAGAGATCCACAAATTGACGATCACGATGGGACACTTTGTGTTCTTCTTTTTTATTACCCCTTTCCCCTTTGGCACCCTCGCGTGCCCTTTCCCTTTGGTACCCACGGTACCCCTCCTTTGTGCCCCTCGGGCACCCTCCATTGTGCTTTGCACTCTCCCCAAGTGATCTGTCAGCTTGTTAGATTTTCTTTTTGAAAATTCCACTTATCCAAGATTTTTGACGAGCATGCTTATTCATATATTTGTTGATTGCCATGATCATCATGTTGTGACTGTGAGTGTTTGATGTTTCTGGCCGCGGAGTTTCTCTGGAGACTGAGGGAATTAACGCCTCTGACAGAGGCGCTTTTTTATTTAACGCCCTTACTCAGGGCGTGTGATTTATATATAACGCCTTCTGACAGGGCGTCTTTCAGCATATATCATGGTTTCTCCTGGTTTTATTACGCTGCTTGTGAATTCACGCCCTCCCCCAGGGCGTTTTTTACTACGTAGCGCCTCACATCAGGGCGCTTTTTGTTGATTTGACGCCCTCACTCATGGGCGTCCTTTTATTTATAGCGCCTCACCCTAAGGTGCGTTTCTCACTGTTGCTTGTGGGCCCTCACAGTGATTCACGACAGTGACACTGTCGTTTCTTTTCTGGATAGCGCCCCCTTCCAGGGCATCTTTTTACTGTGGGTTTGCAGAACCCTTCCTTGCGTGATTTTTCATCATGATTCATGCCATGCTCATATTCATTGATTGATTATATTGTGGTGATTCCAGCTTGTTTGTGAATTCACGCCCCTCTCCAGGGCGTCTTTTTACTTGGTAACGCCTCACGCCAGGGCGTTTCTTTGTTTGGCCGTGTGTAGCCCTGATGGTTCACGCCCGGCCCCAGGGCGTCTTTTAGATTTGACGCCCTCTCGCTGAGGCGTCTTTTCTTTGGATAGCGCCTCACTCAGAGGCGCGTCTTTTTTGGTAGCGACCTTCGACAGGTCGTCTCTTTCCTGTGATTTCACAGAGCCTCCGCTTATTCATGCTTCGTTGGTTTATATTATTATTTGGCTCTATTGGTGATTTGCCTATCCCCTTGCACATATTGCATTCATTCATTTGCATTGGTTTGGGAGACCTCTTCTCTCCTCACTAGGATTCCACACACCCTCTTGGAATCGGGACGACCCTCCATTGAGCATTCCGTCTCTTTGGACCGGAAATCCCTTTTCCAAGCCTTCATAAGTCCCCGCACCCGTGGATTCCCTCACGGACGCCGAGCAGGTTGTACCCTTTGAAGTCCCGAATTAGTTGGCCTAAACGTGGTGAGAGAGTGTTCCTAGTTGGCATTGGAGTTAAATCATATTGAAACTAGGCTCCTCCCCTTATGTGAATCATATCAATTTGCATAAATTCATTAATTCACCAAGGTTCGAACATAAAAATCAAGGTAACCATTTCAACTTGGGTGTGTTTCTTTGCCAATTGTTTGCACATTATTTTGATTGCATGATGGCTTACCATGATAGGAAAAATAACATGTTCAATTCAATTAATGTTCATGAGGATGTACAACCTAGCACTTCTTATAATCCTCATTTTCAACATGTTCAAAATTCTCACCATACTTTCAAAGGACCGCGTCCTCACTCTTATGGTGTTGCCCGACCCTTGGGCAATGTCCAATCCAATGGTCCTTCAACTCAATTTCGAGCCACTATTCCCATTAAGCCCTCTCGTCCCAATGATGAGAAGGTCTCCCAAATCATTCATGCATTAGATCATCTCACCCCTCAACAAATCCAAGCCCTTAAGGCCACCGTTGAGGGTGCATCTCCTTCATCTCCCCCTTCCAATCCTAATTGGGTGGCCCATCACCCACCTCCCTCTTTATTCACGACCCTCCACGGGTGGCCCATCACCCACTTCCCTCTTCCACTCATGTTCCTAATCGGGTAGCCCATTACCCATCTCCTTCTATTCACACTCCTCCTCGGGTGGTCCTACACCCGCCTCCTTCTATTCCTCCTCCATCACGGCCCCGAGGCCCATTTACTCCCTGCAATCCGGCCCGTCCGGGTTCTTTTACGGGTCATCCCGTCAACTCCCCTCCACGGCATTTTTATGCTACCCCTCCTCCTTCAAGGCCCTGCCAACCCTCGGTTGTTCAAGTCACACCCCTCCCACAATCTCTGCTTGATAAGATTACTTTGATGGAGGAACAAATAAAGAGGGTCACGGCTCCTCCTACTCCAGTCAATCCTCTCCATGCCGCTTTGGACGAGATTACAAAGATGGAGAGAGAATGGAAAGACAGGAGGGATGATTACGGCGTCGGCGGCTCAAGCAAGCAGGAGCCGGCATTTGAAGAATCCAAGGCAGTGTACGATGATGATGAAGCTCCGCAGGCACCCCTTCCGAGTTTCCTTAACTTTCCGCTTTCCCCATTTTCATTCGATGAACCCCCTGCTCAGGATGAAACCATCCCTGATCCAACCCCTATTTATGAGACTAATTGGTGTTACGATGATGGGTCGATACTTCAATCACCCACACCGGCACATTGTAAGTCTCCTCCTATCCTTGACACCGCATACATTACACTTCCTCCAGTTACACCATTAACCTCCGCAACACTGGCCTCCCCCAAGCCTTCCACTATTAAACCTCCACCCGTTAAGCCATCTACCTCCACACCATTAGCCTCCATCGAACCCATCATTGAACCTGCCCCAATTAACCTCCCATTACCGCCACCTCGGCCTTCCATTATCCCTTTAAAACCCACTTTGCCTATTAACCCTTTACCCTTACCCATGGCTAATCCTGAGCAGGATCCACCCCTTTTTGCACCCGAGCCAATCCCAACTGCTTCCGAGCAAAGGGAGAAACTCGACGTGTTTGAACCCCCGCTTACGCTCACCCATTTGCCAACGCTTTCCATCATGCCTCCACCATTCATGGAGCCTTCCGCCTCCGCTTCACCTCCCCTTACTACTCCGAATGGGGGGCCTTCTACAAGCACAGGTGCCGAGGACGATCAAGAGCCGGGCAGCAAGGATTTGGCCGCGCCATTCAAGATTCAAGAATTCATTTGCCGGATGCCAATCCGGGTTATTGTGCCAAGCACGGTCGAAGAAGCCAAGTCGCCAACATGCCAAGCATTGATGCTGTGTAAGGGCCGGGCAGGGCTCCCTTTGTTCCAATTTCCAAATTTTGAATCTTTGGGCAACATAATGCTTCCGAGCCCAACTTTCCAACTCCCTCACACCATTACTTTTCGCCTTCCAAGGGAGTTGTTATTCACCATTGAAGCTTCGACAGGGGCTATTTCTTATACACTTTCACTGCCGTGGAGGGGCAGTTATCTTAATGCTAAGGGGCCATCCCTTATTTGTTCCACTTTCTATTCATCCATCTCTATCACTTTTTCTTCATGGGCCATTCCCAGGGTTAGGAGGAGGATCTCATCCTCTCGCCCTTCACATTGTTCATATTCTTTACATTTCATGCATTCATCGCATCCATCCCATTGCATGCATTTGCACCTCCTGCTTCCCGGGTTTCCAAACCCGTATCTTCCCCGCCTTCCGGCACCTCCGGATATTCCGCACTTCCCATCTTATTCATCTTCATCTTTTTACCCACTATCCCTGGGGCATCGCGTCCCTTTTCCTGCTATCTCCCTGGAACCTCCAGGAATTTTATCCCTCCTCTTTGGGCATCTCGCCCTTTCTGATTCTATCCCTCCGGAACCTCCGGACTTTCCCTCGGGCATCGCGCCCCTTTCCATTCTCCGGAACCTCCGGACCTTTCTCTCGGGCATCGCGCCCCTTTCCACCTTCCTCCTCCGGAACCTCCGGATTTTCCCCTTGGGCATCGCGCCCCTTCTCATTTGCTACCTCCGGAACCTCCGGATTTTCCTCCTGATCCTCCTTCATTCCTCTCTCTTGGGTATCGCCCCCCTTTCTATATTCTTCCTCCGGAACCTCCGGACTTTTCCCTCGGGCACGACGCCCCTTTCCACCTTCTCCTTCCTGATTTCATTCCTCCGGAACCTCCAGATTTTTCTCTCCTCCCTGGGCATCGCTTCCCTCGGCATTTGCTTCCTCCGGAACCTCCGGACCCTCCATCTTTCTTCCGATTCATCTTTCTAATCTTCCTGAACATCACATCCTTCATTTTTTTCTTCCTTTTCCATCATCTTTTTCCCTATTTCATCTCAGGGCATCGCGTCCCTTCTTTTGTCATCCCTCCGGAGCCTTCGGATTTTTCCTCTCATGATTCTCCTCTGCCTCCGGACCCTCCGGATCCGCCTCTTTCTATCTACCAATTTCTTCTTCTAATTCCTCCTGATTCTGGGTCCGACCCAACTTCTTCCACATCCACTGCCTTGGGCATCTGCCCATTCTCCCATTGCTTTCGAGGCTTTAGTCCTCATTCCTCCTTCTAATTCTCCTCTCCTTCTGTAGACTGTTCCATGTGATCAGGGTCTCCGCGCCTTAGTGAGGGAGTTCTAGCCCTCGCCTCTTTTCCTTTTTTTCCTTATTCGTCTGAGTCTGGTCTTGGCACCACTCCTTCTTGTTAAGCCACTTTCAATCCTTTGCTTCCAATCCTTTATCTGCCTAAGAGGACTATCCCACGATGAACAACCTCTCGCGGCAGCTGCTTTAACAAAGGTTGCAAGGTAACATATTGGCGTAAGTAAGCATTTATATGATATCATTACCTCATTACTTCACGCATGATTTTCAAGATGAAGTGCTTCCTAACAAGATTAAGAGTGGTGTTTAGATCTTTATCTTAGGCTTTTGTTAAATTAAATCATATCATAAAAGCGTCTTTAGGCTTGCTTTTGTAGCACTCTTGGTTAATAAGAACCCCGCGCTGGGAGTTTGACATTCTCTCCCTGCTTGTTAAGATCAACCCTCAGCGGGGCACCTCACACACTTCACGGCGTCCTTAGCCGGCTCATTTGGTTAAACACCATTGCTACCTTGGCCATGCCATGAGTATATCTGAAAGTCTTTTCTCTTCTTTACTCGGCCATGTGCAGGGGCAAGAGGTTGACGGATGAGATGACCAACCTTGGTAATCCCCAATACGAGAGGAGTCTCAAATAGGGGCAGTCTTGACCCAAACTGAATATGAATTTCATGATATACATCTCGCCAAAAGGGCTATTATGAAAATCAAGTCAGAATTTCGATAAAAGCAAGATTGTGAATTATGGCATGACAAGAGTGGCAAAGTCCCCGCAGGAAAAACCCTAGTCGTATGCATGTCAAGGGTCTAAAAATCAAAGGCACAAAGCCCCGACACAACAGACTACCTCTTTGAGGGGAAACACCTTGGAAGGAATTCAAGTCTTGATATCTCCCATCCTGTATAAAGCTTGTCTCAATTATTCTTCTCTTCTCCCTCCAAGACCGAATGTTTCTCAGGTATGGCCTTGGTAGGGGCACCGTTGATCAAAGACGGTCGGTTATAGGGCGCCACCTTTCAATGCACGCCCAGCTTTGGGTAATTTTTAGCAAAAGGGGAAGTTACAAGGGTCCCTAGCCAGTGGTTTAAAACAACCCTTTGATGCTGCATTAACAATGTCTAAGCTAAAATGCAAAAAAAAATTGAATATTTCCCGATCAAAATCCCAACAAAAATTCAAAATATTTTCCAAAAATCTCCATAAAAATCAAATATTTCCAAAACTCCATAAAAATTTGCATATTCCAGAACTCATAAAAATTTGCATATTTCTAAAATCCAAAAATTTGCATTATATTTTCTGATGGTGTTTTGCAGGAACAGCTTTGCAGAGACCAAAAGCACGGGATGGGTCCTCTCTCTACTTATTGCTATCAATCTATTGATTCTTCCCAATATTCTCATGACATGCCACCCAGGGGCATCATCTCCCTATATCATTCTGATTATCATATCTCATGATTATTCATCTCCAAATATTTCAATCAACTCCTGCTCGTTTCATCTGATTACTCCGCCGATGGGCATTATCAGATCCTGATTATTTAACTCCAAAAACTTGATTAGCCAGATTGTCATCCTCATGACAAACAATAAATAATGATGCTTTGCTATGCCATGATTTGACTTATGCTGTTCATGATATATGCTATGATTGGTTGCTTTGATTCATTCTATGTACGCTATGATTAGATGCCTTATTCATTGCTTGTTATATCTTGGCTAATGAATTTTTGAGCGCATGAAGAGGCTCTTGGTCCCGCCGGCAGGGCATCATCACTCAAAGTCCCACGGTGCTTGCAGCTCAGTTCTCAGTTCCCATGCTTATTGATATCACCATCTCCCTGTATGCATTCTACTATATGTTACATACGCTACTAGGTTATATCAAGGACCTTGTGGCTTTGGTAAATCTGAGATTTAAGTTCCCCTTCATCAAAAATAATGATGATTCCAGAGAAGTCTTAGTCACACGGATAGGCCGTTGAGCCGTCCAAGGCTGGGGACGATGGTTCCCTTTTTACGAGTTGGTGCGTGGATAAACGGGCTTCGGCTTAGTATCAGCTTGCAGAATTGGTTTTTTGACCCAGTCTGGGCAGTTTAACAATATTATCCTTGATTATATTATATTTTCATTTGTTATTTTCCCTTTAGCCCAGCATGCATTCATGTAGGACATTGAATTAACATTGGAAAATCATTCTGATAAGCTGATGTTGAGAGTTGAATTGATCTTAATCTTTCTCGATATGAGATTTTCATTGCCGGATTGAATCTTCAGTTCGTTTTGTTGCTGTTTTGGGTGATTTTCTCGAAAGCTCCTTGTTTGGATTTTTATCATCTTATTTTTAATCATTTCCCTTTGATCCACCTTGGCTGCAGCACGTCCACTGGCTGGTAACCGCTCCCCAATGGTGAAACTTACAGGTTTGTGACCTGGGGTACTTCCACCGCGCTGGAAGTTGATCATTTATTTTATCTCCTTCGTGCACCGCGTGCACACTCCCCGTCTTATCCAAACATCGTTGATTTCGTTGAATTTCTCGAGATTACTTCATCTCGAGCTTTTGATTTGATTTCATCACGTGATGATGATTGCGTGTCTCATCACACCTTGGCATCTACTTTTCAGTTTGCTACGCTCCCTTGCAAAGCAGACGCCAAGGCGGGGCAGCTGTAGACACGCCAAAATTGACATTACTTTGAGTATTTCTCATATTGCCTTGTAATGCCCCATTTGACCCTCAAATTAGCTTATTTGAGTATTTTTTTTTATTTTTCATGGATTTTCTTCCCTTTTTCCTTCTTTTTTAAAATTAACGCCCTGGAGAGGGGCGTGTTTTTAAAACGCGGCCTGATCCAGGGCATGTCTCCCCCATTTTATCTATTTCTCCCCATTTTACCTATTTTATAAATTCGTGACCTGGTGAAGGGCGTGTTTTAAAACACGACCTACCTGGGGCGTTTCTTGATGAAAGGACGCCCTGAGATGAGGGCGTCAATTCCCGGCATTATCTAATTTTCGAAAAAGAATAAATGTTTTGAAAAATGTTAATTAACGCCCTTCTTTGGGGCGTGTTTTAATTAACGCCTCTCCCGGAGGCGTGTTTCAGAATTTCCAAATAAAAGAAATATTTATTTCCAAAATTGATCTGGGAGTTGACGCCCTTGGACATGGCGTGTTTTGAATTAACGCCCTATGACAGGTCGTCAATTCTTGAATTGACGCCCTGACCAAGGGCGTGTTTCATCTTCTGGCTTCGCAGCCCTTTCCCCAGAGAGTCCTTACCTCGTTAGACTCCTGCCTTGATTGGGGCTCTTGCCCATTCTTATCCTTCCCCCCTTATTGGACTCTTGCCCATGTTTTTATCCCCCTCTTTGGACTCCCCTTGTTCGATCCCCTTTTCTCCCTCTCTCGGTTCTTCTTCTTCCTTCTCCCCTCGGTTCTTCTTCTGGGGCTTCTTCTGCTCTTCTTTTTTATTTTTCTTTCTTCACAGGTTGCTGCTTCCATGGCTAAGGGAGGAGGCTCTGCACCGCACATCTTCATCCTTTGAAGCTCTCTCTCTCCCCATCGAACATATAAAGCCCAAGCATCGCACAGGCTCTTCTCCTTTATTTTTTTATTTTTTTTGTTTATTGCATCATTCATCTGCATGCCCATCTCCTATTCGATTTTCTTTACATCTCAACCACGTTGAGAAACCTCCCCACAGTGCACTCTAGCACTCTTTCCCCTTATTCACATTTTTATTCATATTCATATCATATCATTCATATATTCCCACACCCTCTTTGCATAGGGGTTTAAGGGCCAACACCCACAAGGTGTGTTCTTGCACAATTTTCATGCTCATCTTTACATATAGAATTTGATGCTACACACCATATTCTAATCCATATTTTTTTATTGGTATTTGTCTTTTTTGCAAGGGTAATAAAAGCAAGAACTCTCTTCATCGGCCGGCCGATTTGAAGAGAAAGGAAGCACTCACATCCCCGCATCTTTTGAGGTACTTTTCGCGATCATTCCTCCCTTCCCTTATTATTTTCACTCGAGACCCTCGCGTCTCTGGCGATCACACACTCCCCTTGTGCACCTCGTGCATATATTTTCCTCCATATTGATGATTATTGCATGTCTTTTCTTTGATATTTTTCTTAAGTGGATTTATTCTAAATTAGAGATCCACAGGGCCTGGGAAAAGAGGGTATGGCTGGAAGAGAAAAAGAAAACAAGGAAGGAAAAGAAGTGAAAAGAGAGTTTGCGCGGAGAATTTAAAATAAATCAACTTACCATATGCGACTGGATCATCCCACTCAGATGACCTTCGAGGTCGGAAAGTCACATGATCTCGCTGCTAGGCCTGCTCCTCTTCATAAGGCAGGAAGACTCGCCTTCCATCATGAAACCCTTAGATTTCATCTCCTCCTCCCCTTTAAGCTTCTAAGCCCACTCCTTGGTGCATTTGGCTGAACTAGCCTAAGGGAACATTTATAGGAAAGGAGAGGCGCTAAAGGATGAAATGCGTCACATCAGTGGTCAGTCGTCGGCATTTTGTCTGCATCTCCCTTGTACTGTGGTACGATTCTGTTGCTTTCTGATGTTATTAATCTGTGCAGGTTTTACTAACAGACGCCACTGTCCCATCTCGTGTACCACCGTTCGGTGATTGGTCCCACCATGTCATGCATCATATTATATGATATTTACGCTATTAGAACATGTTAAGGACCTTGCGACCTGAACGAATCTGGGATTTGAGTTCCCCTTCAACAAAAACGGTGATGATTTCAGAAGAATTTGGGTTGTACAGATAGGCCGTTAATTTGTGGTAGCGTGGGGACGATGGTTCCATTCAGTGAGTTGATGCGCGGATAATCGAGCCCCAGCTCAGTGTCGGCTCACCGAACCGGTATCCTGACCCATTCTTAACGAATTGATAATATTATCATTGGCTATTTTCTATTTTAGTTTGTTTTAAATTTTCTTTAAACCCAGCATGCATTCATATATGACTTTGATTTTATTGCGGAAGATCATTCAAAGCGATTCGATTACGACAACCACTGTGCTTCAATTCTTACAAATATGAGATATTCCACTCCGAATAAAACACGGAGTTTCTTTGAGACGGCCCTACGCTGCTCTTCCAAAGAAGACCCTTGTTTAGACTGACCATCAGATATTCCTTTGCTTTTTACCCTGTTTGACCCACCTTGGCCGCAGCACTTCCACATTGGCTGGTAACCGCTCCCCAAAGGTGAAACCTGCAGGTTTACGACCCAGGTACTTCTGCACCGAGAAGTTGGTCTCCTTTATTTTCATACCTGAGCGCACATCTCCCCCTCCCTTGTTTGATCTCCGTCCAAGCAATCGTCAAATTTGGAAGACCTTCTTCAAGGTCGCCTTAGCGAAATTACGGGAAAGATTCCAAACAATAATGTCAAAAGCGTGTCTCATCGCACATTGGCATCAACTTTTCAGTTCATTCCCACTCTATTTCACTTCACTTCGATACCATTCCATTACGTGTCACTCCCTTGCAAAGCAGACGTCAAGGCGGGACAGCTGTAGACACGCTATTCATGACATCACCCTGAGAAAATCTTATATTACTATATGACGCCCGCAGTTGCTTTCGCATTTTGAATCGCTTGAGTGCTTCCCATTCTTGAGTCTTCTTTCGCCTTTTGAGTGGGTTACGTAACACTTCTTCGGCATTCGAAAACCGCCTCGTTGCGGAAATCATGCGACATACGGACGTCATCACCACCAATCGGACGTATCAGAAGATTCCGAAACCAGGAAGATGTCTGGCGGATGGCTACCGATGGCCTTTCGGGGGGATCCGACAGGTTTTCTTAGAGGCGTCCAGGTCCCTTGACGCCTCCATCAGTGAAAAAATAAAAAAAATAAAAAATAATAATTGTGAAGGCGTCCAGGGCCGTGGATGCCTCCATTTGAGGCGTCCAGGTGCCTGGACGCCTTCAATTTCCGACACCGGGATGCTCCCGATCCGCCGATCGATTTGACGTTTCGGAAAAATCTAAAAATATAGGGACATCTTCCAGCTAGACGCGCCCACTCGTGAATCACAGGTACCCACCAAAACCACGCGCTTTACCCACCGTCTACGGCTTTCGGCGGGGTTCCGGTGGGCGGAAATGGGCGCGTCCGGAGTCCCGGACGCCTCAATATTGAGGCGTCCAATCTCCTGGATGCCTTCATAAAAATATTAAAAATCAAAAAATAAAAAATGTTTAATGTGTTGATGGAGGCGTCCAGGGTTCTGGACGCCCCCATCTTGAGGCGTCCAGGTCCCTGGACACCTCAAGCCACCTCCCCTCTATAAATAGAGGACCCCCTCTCTAGAAGGGAAGGGGCTTCAGAACCGACAGAGGAAGGAGAGACTCGGTCGGATCCTATTTCTAACCCGTGGGTCTTTTGCAAGAGGGGTTCTGCCGGCTTCTCGGGTGCCCGCGCTCGCGAGAGGAAGGCTAGCTTTATTCGTTCTGCTTCCACGTCGTCCCCACGCTGCCGAAGCTCCGCCGGATCCCGCCATCGGCACCTTCAATAAGCCATTCTCTCCCCTTCTCTTTTGTTATTTCTATCGCATGCATCATCCTGTCATCCGTCATTTTCTTTCATAAGGGAGATCCACTTTTATGCATGTTTGCACGATCTCCCATTCATCATAGCATTTTCCTCCTACTCGTGTCCGAGAGGGGTTTAAAAACAACACCAACCATGTGTGTGTCTTGCCACGATTTCATTATTCTTCATCAAGGGACTAATACTACACTGCCATCTTTTCTGATCCACCTGTTATTTGTCCGTTTCTTCTTTTGCAAGGGTAACCAAGGAAAGCCCTCTCCATCGACCGGCCAAAGCGAGAGGAAGAAGCAACCCGCCATCTCCCGCTTTTGAGATAGGCGCGATCACTTTCTTTATTTTGGGGTCTTCAGCCCTTGGCGATCACATCATATTCTCGAGGCCGCGGAGAGTCATTTCCCGCAATGGCTGTTTAAATTTCTGTCATTTATATTCTGTATTGTGCTCATATCTGCTCATATTCTCGAGGCCGCGGCGAGTCACTTCCCGCAATGGCCGTTTAAAATTTTGCCCCTTATATCTTGTATTACTCTTATATTTGCTCATATTCTAGAGGCCGTGGCGAGTCATTTCCCGCAATGGCCGTTTAAATTTCTGTCATTTATATTCTATGTTATTCTCATATCTTGTCATATTCTCGAGACCGTGGCGAGTCACTTCCCGCAATAGCCGTTTAAATTACTATCATTTAAATTCTGCACTTTTCCTATCTCCCGAGATCGCGGAGAGTCATTTCCCGTTATGGCCGTTTAATCCACATCTCTTATTACATTGCATCTGTCCCGCACGTCCCACCGGAGCAATCTCCCGTGGTGGTCTCTCTCCTCTTCTCTCTTCTTTCTACGTTGCAGCAAAACGAGCCCGCGCGCTCCGCTTCACCTCCTCCGGCATTCCGCGTGATGTCGCTCATAGTGGGCAGTCGAAGATGAGGTTTATCCTAGATCTCTATCAGGATCTGGCTAAGGAGAACAACGAGACGAGGGAAGTCTTCTTGGGGGCATCACTGATCTTCCCTTCAGTAGTCCCGCTACAGGCGCCCGTGTTCATGCTCCTTTGTAGGCCTTTGTCGTACCTCTTAAGTGAAGTTTTCTTTTGCATGAGAAGCGAGAAAGTCCTCCTTATTGTTGTATCTATGAGTTTCGATCAACAACTTGGGGAAGGTGGTAGGTGACTTTTTGGTTAATTAGGGACCCTCGGAGGCCTAAGTCGATGGTCTTGTTGAGCATCACTATGAGGGTTGTTGAGACATCCAGTCGCTAGACTTGGAGGGCCTCAATGTGGAACTGTCCCTGTTAAGTCCTGAGGCTTTCGTCTTTCCTCTCTACTTTAGTGCCATGAGGTAGGCAAAGGTCTTGATGGGCTACATATACCTAGCGAAGTGAGAGAGAAAAGCATGGCTAAGTTCTTGCGAGCTTGATATATAGCTTGGCGTGAGCCTTTTGACCAGCTTGTTGCCCCTCTCTAAGGTGAGAGAGAAAGCTCGACACTTGATTTGGTCTAACACTACCGTGAGGGTATAGTGTGTGTCGAATTTTTCTCAGTGTTGGGCAGGGTTTGAAGTCCCGTTATAGGGTCTCATGGATGAGAAAAGCTCTAATTTTCAGGGTGGACTGCGGTTAGAATTAATCTCTAGAGAGAAGGGGGAGCCGCTAACTTGGGCGGAAAAGTTGGCTTACTCGACAACTTTGGTGGCCATCTCCTTCATCTCTCACCTCATGTCTTCGATCAATTTGTCGTTCCATCTCAAAGAGTGTCTCAGGAGGGGGTTTAGTACTCCGAGGGGACGTAAGTGGTGTCTCCTTTGATTGGCTACAGGGAAGAGGAGTGAGTTAACTCGGTGGCGTCGGTGCAAGGCTCCGGTGGAGTGGTCACAACATCTGTGGGAGCCTTGTGCCCTGGTTGTGCCAGGGGTGGGCTATCACCCTTGGCAGTCGTTATGTTGATGAGTTTGTCATAGGCGGAGGAGTTGGTGTGAGGCAATCTGTAGTAGGGCTGTCAATGGGTCGGGCCCGGGCCGGACTTAGGTCGGTCCGGTCCGCGCCCGACTTATCAAGATTAAGGCCCGAGCCCGGCCCGGGCCCGACCTATGTCGGGCCGAGCCGGGTCGGGCCCGACATTATGTAAAAAATACAAAGCCCGACTAAGGCCCGGCTCGGCCCGACAACTTTAATAAAATAAAAATATAATAAAAAATAATAGATTTAATAATATAAATCTTATAATCTCATTAAATTAATTAAAAATTTGATATTAATTACATAATTTGTATGAAAAGAGAGTTTTAAACTTTCTAATTAAGTAAAATAATATAATTTTAAGTAAATAATTTTTAAAATTTTTATATTAAATAAAAAAATAGAACGGGCAGGATCGGCCCGCGGGTCGAACTCAAAGCTCGAGCCCGACCCGCCGATCTAGTTGGGCTGAGTTTTTAGACTCGACTAAAAATTCGCGGGTCAAAAAAGACCTTATAATCTGATCTAAAATTGAGCCAGATCCACGAATCTATCGAGCTAACTCAGTCCATTGAATCCGTAGGCAATGATCATATCCTTAACCATCACAATGCCTAGTATGATCTGCTTCAGATGGCCGACTTGACCGGTTAAGGTAAAGACTCCCTCGGCGAGAGTCTGCTCGGAAGAGAAGAGAAGAGAAATAGGAGAGTAGAGTGAGCATTTATTACATATCTTGCAATGTTGATGTACCGTATCTTTTATAGGACTCGGTGTCCAAAGACTTGTGAAGTCGAGGGTTTCGCCACAGTAATGATCGTGGGCGGCGGACATATTTGGTATTGCTCGTTGTAGAATATGGTTAAACATACTGTTAAAAAAATGAACCTTTCGAAAGTTTGGTAGGAGACACGTACGATATATATTATACGTCCACGCAATATTATAAGATTGTCAATAGAAATGTAAGATTGCCACGTCCACCTCCCTTTCCCACGTGTGCCACCCCAACCGGTCATACGCGCTATTATTTCTGATTTGCAGGATGTGGTGTTCGACGTGGACAGGTGAGGATGCGATGAGCCGATGACCATCCATAAGATTTTGAGAACGCGTTACATGCACGCGGAATCGCTCAAACTATGAAAAGCATAAACAAAATGTTAAAGTAATTTGAATTACTGAGTCATAATTCGTATAAACTTAATTTTAAAAACAATTACATGTTTAAATTAATTATATCAAGTCGTGTCCAAACAATATCTAGTGTATGTTAATGTCTAGAAAATCACGGATATCACTGCATACTGCATGTCTCGCGACTTGTACGATCGAGTGAGATAGTCTCTGGATTTTTTAGCCCGAGATGACCGAATCAACCCGAGTTAACATGAGTCGTCCCCAAGCTCGGTCGAGTCAAATCGAGTTGACGTGACCTAATTACCTATGTCTGGGTGGAATTAGGCCAAACTGATTCGTCGAACCGGGCAACCTTAACATCATATTTAAGCACACGCATGCACAACCGCCCATCCGGCGCGAGGCCCAGAGCCATTAAATCCGCCGAGCCCACCGGCCACCCCTCCGGACCACCGCGAGGTATGATATACTACGGCCTTGGCCGGCCGGGTCTCTGCTTCGATCCCTTCACACATGCAGGCACCCCCTCGAGGTCAGGAGGTCCTGCACGAGGCCGAGTGCGGCGGCTCGTAAGACTCACGACAGAGAAGGCCTTTTCCCGAAACACGCGAGGCCAGCTATAGCTAGCTAGCTAGCTGCAGGCTCATGTGGCCGTCGGCGTCGTGCTCGGTCAGCAGTGCCGGGGGATGGATTAGCAACCTGTCTCTCTCTCTCTCACTCAACGGCCCCCTGCGATAGCGATCTGGCTTCGTCCATGCACGCTCAGGCGAACAATTTCTTTTTCTTTTTGGTCAGTGAGAACGAGACTAGGAGAGAAGAGTAGGGCGGGGAGATAAAGGAAGGGGGGAGGGGAGGGGGAGAAAGAGAAGAACCTACCTAAACTAGGCGAGGTGTCCGAATATCGTCCCCCGATATCTCTGGGAGATGTTGTCGATCACTTAAGCACATCACACCATGTGAGAGAGCGGCATCCCAAAACGACTCACCCTCACTTGGGAGCGAGGGGGGGGGGGGAGCACCCAAGGGATCGGAGCTCCCCCACAGAGAGAGTTCAAGATCGAACCTGTGACCTCTCTCTCGTTGAGGAGAGGTATTGTCCGCTGCGGGGGTGCATGGACCTAAGGCAAACAGTTCCAAAGAGAGTATTTGTGTGATTAGTTTATCCTTTTCTCTCTCCTCCTGTATAAACAGATCCATCAAACGAGCAGGCATTCCATGTAGCCTGGCTCACCCATTAAACGTGAATATTCCAAAATGATGATGCAACATGTGATCGTCTCCCTCGTTACCAGCTGGGCAGAAGTTGGTTCAAAGGAATTACATCTTAATTAATGACCTCGACGACCTGGAAATATATAATTAATGCGCGCTATTAACCACTTAACAAGACTTTTCTCTTCCCTCCAGGCTACTACACATATATACCACATCTTCCTGCAATTGATGCTACGTAAGAGCTAGGCCCGGCGTTGTCAATCTTGTCTAGAAATTCCACGGGATATCACAGACAGACTGAAAGCTCATTCGCAGACATCAGATCAGCAGCTCCATCGAACGATATACGATATTTGGAAATAAAAGAAAAAAAGCGGGGAAATCCTCCAACCAAATCCCACTCCCTCTCTCTCTCTAATTTTCTAATTGGAAATGGGTAAATTAGCGGTCTATTATTTTACGACCCAAAAGTCCACCAAGACCCGCTCGATCCATTAAGTGACAGTCCACCTGAGGCCCACTTACGAGGAGACCAAAAGTTAAGACCTCAAAGAGCATCTAGTCTCGGCTCGGTCGACCATGTTAGGGACTCCCTAAAGCTCGGGGGGAAACTTAACACGTCACCGGCTCGAGCTAGTGTATGGTCATGAAGGAAACTCTCTCGGGAATACCCGGGACCGAAGTGATACGCAGTAGCCCGGACTCCTGGGTGAGGATATCCCTTATCTCAAGGTGGATAGATCCACGACATGAACCTCCCTTGGCCCGGAGCTGATCTATCACGGCCGGACATCAATCCCCAATAACCGAAGACAAATCTTATGCCAATGTCTGAGAGGGGAGAAGACGGAGGGGAAAAGGGGAGAGCAAGAGTCCTACAACGGTTGAAATACGTACCGAGGACGTAACGCCCCCTACTCAATAGCCCCCCAAAATTTTCGCGAAGCCAAAAAGAGAGTATGCACCTATTTAATCGCAGGGACCTCCCTCCGAAGAGGTAAGTTTGGATCCAAACCCCTAAACTGGTGAAGAGTAATCCCGAATCTCCAATTTCCCTTATTCCCCTATATCCTACTCCTATCCACTCTGACTTAAACATCAGAGGATTTACCTTAGGATCACAATATAAAGTCTTCTGATCTTTTATCTTCTCTTTTGCAGAATCTTCTCTTGTGATGATTTAGAATAATTCCTCTGAGACATCATCTTCTCAGATCCAATAATTTATAATTGGTACGAGATCTTACCTCTTCACTGACGCGTAAACAATGTCGAAGGACTAAACTATCTAACTTAAAACGTCAACTACTTGAACCGTGAACCTTCCTACCATACGTTGACATCGATCTTGAGTTTTAAAACCTTCAACTACTGATAGAATCGACTAACACTATTTAGAGATTTTTAATTTTTAACCTCTATAATTTTTATATTTACATATCAGTCACTCCATCCGGATGGATGTTTCTTTGTAACGTCTTAAAATCTCAAGTGATTTAGTAAGCGTATGATATCATTACAAAAGAATTCCTCGTGCATTTATGAAAAAGTCCCAAAAAAGAATGTTCAACAAATAAATTTATAATTTTGAGGACTTATTAAATATCAAATCGGAGATGTTAATTACTTAATTTGTAAATATGAAAGATTATAAGAGTTAAAAATTAACAATCTCTATTATTTAACTATATATTTTCAAAGACTTTAAATTAAGGTTCACTGGTGATCCGTATCGAATAAGGATTGCCTTGATACGATACAATATGCCCGAGTCCCATGTGACAAAGGCCGACTCGATCCATGACAGCCTTAATTTCTTCCCCCACTTCGATGCCCTCACCCCACCCCTACAGAGCTTCACTCCCCTACTCGTTGTGACTCAGCCTAACTCGGTCAATCTTAGGCTGATGCATACTGTATCAGATTTTCTCAGATACGATACATCATGTTTGAGTCAGATCAAGTCGACGAATCATGTTTTAAATAAGTCTCAACAATTGTGCTCGTTGTGACTTAGCCCGACTCAATCAAGGAACTGATGCATACCGTATCAATTTTTTTTAGATGCGATAAGTCACGTCTAGGTCATATCAAGTCGACGAATCATATTTTAAATAAGTGCCAGCAGCCGAACCTAGCAATATTGTGCGTCACCATCGGGTGGGTGGAAGTTGCCTATATATGTCAGTCCCCATTCCCGCCATGAAACAATACTGTCGACAGTGCCAGAGGAAGCGTGGTGGCGGTGGCTTGGCTGTACTCTCTCTTCTTTCCGACCGGCGGGACAGACAACAAACGGAGTACTGCACGGGCGGGGCATCGACGGACAGCCTATCCAAGCTGGGAAATTTGTCTCGATCGGACAGACGATGTGATGATCCATGCATGCGTGCCAACTTGGAAGGGGCATGCATCATTTGCATGGCGTACACGGCGCGATGCATGGCTCTCCATGGGAGGCCCTCGATCGATCGGTACCCGACGAACTCAACGGTTGAAACTTCTAATTCACTCTTTACTTGGAAAGAAACGTTGGGAGACGCAACGTACGTATAAGAACCGTGGGATATGTATCATCTTTGTCGTCATTGATCATCTTTATAAATCCTATCCCTTTCTCCATCACATGCATGCCGCTGATCACTGATTTTTGTGTACAAACATGTTATTAGAAGAAATGGAAAGCAACTAAATGATTGATGCACATGCATGACCTCCCACTTGCTTGCTACCTGTTCGTGCATATATGGGCGCGTGTGAGAGCGAAGTCTATACATATGGTGGTGATCGACTGATCTCAGCTGACCCATACCAGCCTGTTGGCTTTCCTGTGAACATTTGCCCGTGCATCCATCAATTCTCTGTCTCCTTTTCTTCTCCCTTGCACGAAGAATTCAAGAAAATTAATGAGGGAAATTAAGGGACAGAGGTGTATCCCTAATTTTATAATATAATTAATTAAGCAGTGATCGAGGATAAAAATTAATGGGAGAGAATATAGATTATAATTACTCGTTGTTCTCGAACGTGAAAAGTTGCTCCGATTGATTCATCAGGCTTCGTCCATGCACGCCCAGGCGAACAATTTCTTTTTCTTTTTGGTCAGTGAGAACGGGACTAGGAGAGAAGAGTGGGAAGGGAGGGGGAGAAAGAGAAGAACCTACCTAAACTAGACGAGGTGTCCGAATATCGTCCTCCGATATCTCTGGGAGATGTTGTCACTTGAGCACATCACACCATGTGAGAGAGCGGCATCCCAAAACGACTCACCCTCACTTGGAAGGGATCGGAGCTCTCCCCACAGAGAGAGTTCAAGATCGAACCTGTGACCTCTCTCTCGTTGAGGAGAGGTATTGTCCGCTGCGGGGGTGCATGGACCTAAGGCGAACAATTGAATGCTACTTTTCAACAACAGAAGATGGAGAGCACTATCTACTCGGGTACAAGTATAACTAAAACGCTTAATAAAAGCTATTTGTAGTAAGTATGTTCCTGGGAGGGGGAGACTTTTGATATATAGATTCCAAAGAGAGTATTTGTGCGATTAATTTATCCTTTTATCTCTCCTCCTGTATAAACAGATCCATCAAACGAGCAGGCATTCCATGTAGCCTGGCTCACCCATTAAACGTGAATATTCCAAAATGATGATGCAACATGTGATCGTCTCCCTCGTTACCAGCTGGGCAGAAGTTGGTTCAAAGGAATTACATCTTAATTAATGACCTCGACGACCTGGAAATATATAATTAATGCGCGCTATTAACCACTTGAACAAGAATTTTCTTCCCTTCCAGGCTACTACACATATATACCACATCTCCCTGCAATTGATGCTACGTAAGAGCTAGGCCCAGCGTTGTCAATCTTGTCTAGAAATTCCACGGGATCAGCACAGACAGACTGAAGGCTCATTCGCAGACATCAGATGATCGGCAGCTCCATCAAACGATATACAATATTTGGAAATAAAAGAAAAAAAGGGGGGAAATCCTCAACCAAATCCCACTGCCTCTCTCTCTCTCTCTAATTTCCTAATTGGAAAGAGGTAAATTTGCGGTCTATTATTTTACGACCCAAAAGTCCATCAAGATTCGCTCGGTCCATTAAGTGACAACCCATCTGAGGTCCACTTACGAGGAGACCAAAAGTTAAGACCCCAAAGAGAGTCATCTAGTCTCGACTCGGTCGACCATGTTAGGGACTCCCTAAAGCTCGGAAGGAAACCTAACACATCATCGGCTCGAACTAGTGTATGGTCATCAAGGAAACTCTCTCGGGAATGCCCGGGACCGAAGTGATACACAGTAGCTCGGACTCTAGGATGAGGATATTCCTTATCTCAAGGTGGATAGACCCACGACATGAACCTCTCTTGGTCCGGAGCTGATATATCAAGGTCGGACATCAATCCTCAATAACCGAAGACAAATCTTACACCAACGTCTGAGAGGGGAGAAGACGGAGGGGATAAGGGGAGAGCAAGAGTCCTACAACAGTTGGAATACGTACCGAGGACGTAACGCCCCCTACTCAATAGCTCCCCAAAATTCTCGCGAAGTCAAAAAGAGAGTTTGCACCTATTTAATCGCAGGACCTCCTCCCGAAGAGGTAAGTATGGATCCAAACCCCTAAACTGGTGAAGAGCAATCCCGAATCTCTAATTTCCTTATTCCCCTATATCTACTCCTGTCCGCTCTGACTTAAATATCAGAGGGTTTGCCCTAAGATCACAATCTCAACTCCCCTGATCTTTTGTCTTCTCTTTTGCAGAATCTTTTCTTGCGATGATTTAGAATAATTCCTCTGGAGGCATCATCTTCCCAGATCTAACGATTTATAATTGGTACGAAATCTTACCTCTTCACTGACGCGTAAACATTGTCGAAGGACTAAACTATCTAACTTAAATCACGTACACAAGTAAGAAAAGTCAACTATTTGAATTGTGAACCTTCCTACCATACGTCGAATAATTTGACATCTTGACTTCTAAAACCTTCAACTATATCGATAGAATAGACTAACATTATTTAGAGATTTTTAATTTTTAACCCCTATAATTTTTATATTTACATATCAGTCACTCCATCCAGATGGACGTTTCTTTGTAACTTCTTAAAATCTCAAGTGATTTAGTAAGCGTATGATATCATTACAAAAGAATTCCTCGTGCATTTATGAAAAAGTCCCGGAAAAGAATGTTCAACAAATAAATTTATAATTTTGAGGACTTATTAAATATCAATTCAGAGATGTTAATTACTTAATTTGTAAATATGAAAGATTATAAGAGTTAAAAAGTAACAATCTCTATTATTTAACTATATATTTTAAGGACTTTAAATTAAGGTTCATCGGTGATCCGTATTGAATCGGGATCGCCTTGATCTGATACAGTACGCCCAAGTCCCATGCGACAAAGACCGACTCGGTCCAGCCCACCCCACCCAGCTGCCAGCCTTTTTTCCCCCACCCCGGCAGCCTTAATTTCTTCCCCCACTTCGATACCCTCACACCACCCCGGCAGCCTTAATTTCTTCCCCCACTTCGATCCCCTCACACCACCCCCACATACCTTCACTCACCTACTCTGTTACTCAACCCGTCAATCTTGGGGCTGATACAACTGTATCAGATTTTCTCAGATGCGATACGTCACGTCTGAGTCAGACTTAGTCGACGAATCATGTTTCAAATAAGTCCCAACAACTGTGCTCGTTGTGACTCAGCCCGACTCCGTCAATCTTAAAACTGATACATACCGTATCAGATTTTTTTAGATACGATACGTCACGCCTAGATCAGACCGAGTAGACGGACCATATATTTTAAATAAGCGCCAGCAGCCGAACCTAGCAATATTGTGTGTCACCATCGGGTGGGTGGAAGTTGCCTATATATGTCAGTCCCCATTCCCGCCATGAAACAATACTGTCGACAGTGCCAGAGGAAGTGGGGTGGCGGTGGCTTGGCTGTACTCTCTCTTCTTTCCGACCGGCGGGACAGACAACAAACGGAGTACTGCACGGGCGGGGCATCGACGGACAGCCTATCCAAGCTGGGAAATTTGTCTCGATCGGGCAGACGATGTGATGATCCATGCATGCGTGCCAACTTGGAAGGGGCATGCATCATTTGCATGGCGTACACGGCGCGATGCATGGCTCTCAATGCATGGGAGGCCCTCGATCGATCGGTATCCGACGAACTCAACGTTGAAACTTCTCATTCACTCTTTACTAGCTTGGAAAGAAACGTTGGGAGACGCAACGTCGTATAAGAACCGTGGGATGTGTATCATCTTTGTCGTCATTGATCATCTTTATAAATCCTATCCCTTTCTCCATCACATGCATGCATGCCAGTGATCAGTGATTTTTGTGTACAAACATGTCATTAGAAGAAATGGAAAGCAACTAAATGATTGATGCACATGCATGACCTCCCACTTGCTTGCTACCTGTTCGTGCATGGGCGCGTGTGAGAGCGAAGTCTATACATATGGTGGTGATCGACTGATCATCTCAGCTGACCCATACCAGCCTGTTGGCTTTCCTGTGAACATTTGCCCGTGCATCCATCAATTCTCTGTCTCCTTTTCTTCTCCATTGAACGAAGAATTCAAGAAAATTAAAGAGGAAAATTAAAGGACAGAGGTGTATCCCTAATTTTATAATCTAATTAAACTTCAAGAAAAATTAAAGAGGGAAATCAAAGGACAGAGGTGTATCCCTAATTTTATAATATAATTAATTAAGCAGTGATCGAGGATAAAAATTAATGAGGAGAGAATATAGATTATAATTTCTCGTTGTTCTCGAACGTGAAAAGTTGCTCCGATTGATTCATCAGGGTTAATTGTCGCCAACGATGTTAAATGAAGTGAAGAGAAATGCTAGTTGATCAGGAGAAAAAACAAACAAACAAAAAGGTGATTGTGCAAGATTCGGGCAGGATGATGGTTGTTTAATTAGGTATAATTTATTTTATTCGTTGCAAATCTTTACGTTATGATTCATAATAAGTGTGCATTCATGCTCTAACAATTTTAATATTTATTATTATAATAAATTTAATATAAGTTTGAAACTGCAATAACAATATCCGTCGCAAGCAGCAAGATAAATTTACATTTTTTATACATGACCTTTGTAGTAGATAATATTAAAAAACAACATTACTTTTATAGTAGGTAAATTTATAATTTTGTTTGTTGCGCAAGATAAATTTATAATATGATATTTCAAAAGATAAATTTATAATAATTTTAAGAATATTTTTATCAATTTAATATAATTAAGTGTACATTTAACTATTAAACTAAATTCTAAAAATTTAACCTGATCGACCCGATTAGATTTGTTGAATCTAATATTCTGAAGTAAATTTCAAATCATCTTTTATTATGTGAAAATATCATAGAACTTGCTCTTAAAAATTATAATCTTCGATGTTATTTCTTTAATATTTACTTCATTTGATAGAAATTATTTACTCTATATTTCTCTACTCTATTTGAATCAAATCTAATATCTAAAAGGAGATAAGAATATAATTCAAATCAAATCAAATCGAATAAAATCAAATTAATTCGATTTGATTTGATTTAATTTTAAAATAATTTGATTTGATTTATTTCGAGTTGAACGAGTTAATTCAGTCTAGATTAATTTAACAAAAAAATCTCTTCAAAACAAACTAAACCAAACAATACTCACTCCTAAAACATGTTAATTACATTCGCATAGAAACATGTGATAAAGTAAATTAATTTTGCTCAAAATATGGAGGAGGGTAAAACAAAAGGTAATTAAAGGAAAATCGGATTCCTGGAATATCATAATTAGTATAGAGTTTAACTTCAAAAAAATAATTAAATATCACATATGTATTCAGATATCAAGTCGCGTGTGTCCAAACTAACAACTAATTAAGATTGCATGTTAGATATCCAGGAAGGTTGCGGATATCGTTACATCATATTCCAGCGAACACATGCACATGCACGAGACGCCCATTCGGCGCGACCACCGGCCATCCCTCCGGACCACCGCGAGGAATAAGTGATATACTCCGGCCTTGGCCGGCCGGGTCTCCGCTTCGATCCCCTCACACATGCAGGCACCCCCTGGAGAGTCAGGTAGTCCTGCACGAGGCCGAGTGCCGGCGGCTTGTAAGAGTCGCGACAGAGAGTACCATTGCCGACTTCGAACAGCATCATATTATCGGGGCGTCTTTGATAACCGACTAAGGAGGTGCCGTAATCGACCCCGAAGGGTCGATTATGGTACTCGAGATCGGTTATCGAGTTTATGTGAGGGGAAGAGCGAGCGAAGGCGGGGCCCATCGATTAACCGGTGTCGACTAACCGAGAGACAACCCTGTTGTCAAAGACGCCCTCGGAAATTCAGAATTCAGAACCCCCGGGCATCGTCCACATAGGGTATTCTTATATGTATGTACCATTCAATCTTTCATCTCGTATGGTAAGAGAAGTTTTAGAGAAAAATGGATGCTCTTCGTGGGCCAAGTTTAATTGGTTGACCTATTTTTTAAAGACAAAAAGGCGTCCGTCATCTTTTATTTCTGATTTTTCTAATCATTCCATTTTTTATTTTTAATTTTGCTAATCATTCGATTTGAGTCGACGATACAATTAACAGTAGATAGCTTGAACGAGGAACTACCTGAAATTAGTTTTGTTTTTGGACTAATGATTGCACCACCCACCCGCGGTGTAGCAACTGAAGCCCTCGAAGCAATTAATGTGGTGGATGATGACGGCAGATTAATTTGAGGATCTCCACTTTGGATTTTTTTTTCTGTTTTTCTCAGGTTTCGTTTGATTTTTAGTTTAAGGGGGCATGTTATATATGTATTGATGCTCTCGGTAACATATATACTCTCGCATGACCCTTTGATAATGAAAAAAGGGTGGAATAAAAGGTCTTAGTCCAAAGAATAAATAAAAATATAGTTTAATAAGGTGGATAGATTTTTTTCATCTTTAACTTAAGTTTTCATAAAATAATTCATTCTAGTTAAAAGGTAAAATTAATTATTTCACCTTAATCTAGATACATACGTTTCAAAATAAAAAAAAATAAAAAATATAAATAACTTACTTGAGTTTAAGCTAATCCGATTTTCCCTCGGGGCCTTATAATCTTACCCTCTTAATTAAAGTACTCTCGTCTTGTTACACTGATGACAACAGATTATTAGTGATTTGATGCATGCAGTCTCATGCCACAGCAAGACGAAGCATCAACTCCCTCTCAATATATTATATAGACAGATGACATATTTACGAGTCACTGATAGATTAATTACATGTTTATGAGCCACTAATTAGTGCTTACATCAGCTCTAAATTTCCTCACTAACCACTTGCATTTTTGGGTTTATAGCTAGCTAGTTCAACTCATTGACGTACACCCAGTTAATTATCATGTCAAAACATTCAGAAGGAAACACCTTGAGGGTGGCTTTGGTATGGAATTGGGTTAAAGATGAGTTAAGTCAACTCGATTAAAGTAATTCGGAATTAACTCATTTTTGATTTGGTAGGAGAGTAATTAATCTGGGAGTAAGGATGTGAACTAACCTAATTTTAATCTAGTATGATTTGGTAAATAGTAAGTTAACCTAGTAATAATGAGAAAGAGAAATAACATTTATTATGAGAGAGAGACACACATTTAATTGAGTATTTATTGAGGTAAGAGATTAACCCACCTTAACTCACCCTTGGATGTGGATTTCAAAATCTAAGAATATACCTGGGTGATTAACCTAATCTGATTAATACTAACTCTTACTAAAATATAAAAAAATGTATCACAGAGTTAACTTAGAATTAACTCCGGAATAAATCAATATAAAGAGAGGCTGAGAGACTCAATGCATGACTTGGAGTACTTGCAGCCACTTGAACAAGAAATTTTTTTTATTTTCCCTTCAGAATAAAAAATTTATACCACTACTTGTCAATCTTTATTATCTGAGTTGAACTACACGGGATCATCACAGACAGATGGGAAGCCCACGTGCACTCATCAAATTAACAGCTCCGTCGAAAGGAAGAGTACAGGATCATCACAGACGGATATGGGAAGCTCACGTGCAGACTGACACCAAATTAACAGCTCCATCAAAAAGCTGCACATCTCTCTCTCTCTCTCTCTCTCTCTCTCTCTCTCTTTCCCACGACATTTCAAGGCATACATGTACCTGTTGAAGAACTAGACCATGTGCCTAACCGAAGAAGAGAGAAATGTTTGCTAGCAAATTGCTACAGTACTGCAGGTGGTTGCAGTTGTTTTTTTTCTCTCCTGAATTTTTTTAGACTTGGGCCCCACATCATTTTAACGTGCAGGGGCCCACTTTCCAGTCTCATGGTCTAAGCAATCGCGAAAAATTCTACCATTTATAAAAAAAGTTATCTTATCGTGTAAGATAAATTATTTTGTGACGTGGGTATTCGACGTCAAAATAGAGTGGCACGTGATCCATATCTAAAAATTTAAAACAAAAAACAACTGCACCGACTTGCAGTGCAGCATATTTGCTGCACTCCCTTAATTTACTACTCAACTTGAAATCATATACACAAGAAAACAAGATATTTTCACTTGACAGAGAGATAAACTGTTACCTCTCCTTCTATGTTGAATGATTAAACATTAAGGTTTCCATTTCAGAATGTAAATTTGAAATTTTTTTGATGTAATTTAAAACTAAAAACAGATGACAGTAGTTTGTCTACTTGAATGGGATCTCGACTGTAATGATCACTGCATAGTTGTATTGTCTCGGTCTCTATGTAGATGGCATGATACATGTATAGAATTTTTTTGACCGGCCAACGTGGGCGCGTGACTTTCACCATCAATTAGGGTGATTTAAATCTCTCGTCAAAAAAAATTAAAGAAAATAAAAAAAATTAAACATAGTGCACACCCAACGTGTGTGATAACTCTCAGGTGTGTGCACTAATCATTTTTCATAGTATAATGCACTGCTTAAGATATTCTTACTTAGTTATTGGGCCGAGCCCAATAAGACGCGTGCTAAGGACACCTCAATCCTGTGATAGAATAACTTTCGGACATGAGCCATGCACAGTTCTCCTCCTGTCACTAAAGGCAACTTTGTTAACCGGACGGGATCAACGCATTCGACCCCGAAGAGTCAAATGCGCTAACCGACCCCGGTCAGTAATATTATGTGTTACAGAAGGGTTGGGGTCCACACCGCTCTCTCTGATCGGTTAATTTATCCCTCTTACCTTAACCGAAAAATAAAGTGAGACCAAGAGACTAAAAAAAGATAAAACGATTAGGTTATGAACTAGATAAATAGGAGATCATATATAAGAGTGGAAGTGTTACTAGAACTCTGCACTCCGCTTGGGACTCAAAAGTCCCATTAGGACTGGATGTTGGGGATGTGTACCTGAAGCGGAAGTCATCCCACACGAAGGAAGACGTCGAAGAAGACGATCCACGCTCACGAACACTGGGAAGGGAGCGACGAAACCCACGTTCTCCCTCTGATTTCCTCTCTCTATCTCACGTACTGTATGTGTGTGTAACCTAATGGGGAGTTGCACACTTATGTAGAGAGGACGGACCAGTCTATATTGGGCTTAAACAGGATCCCACCCATAACAGGATCCTAACGGGTACTGAATGGGTTCAGTCCAATAACGTATTCTTTTAACTAGACCTAATGGTGTGTATACATGTGTGTGGCCCAATCACAAGTGGACCACAATGTAAGGATAAAATATAACATTCTCCCACTTGGTCCATCTTATCTTAAACATACCAAATCTTCCTTTCGAAAACATACATATAATATAGACATATACATAGTTTTGAAAAGGACTCTTGAAGATTTGATATCTTAGGCCTACAATTGAAGGGAAAAACACGGTACATGCGTGCATGATTAAAATAAAACCACACACCATTCCAGCTAATAGAATCTGCAGAAGTTCAAGTATCGTAAATCAAATGACAGGGGTCATGGCGATAAATGTATTCGGATCACACACTACCTTCCATGTACCACAATGTCACCAACTTACTACAACTAAACACTGAAACTAAAATAGTAGATAAAGTCAAACTTAATGTTTATCTGCTGGTCACCACTTAAGTATAAATTCTGTCAACCATAATCTATAACCAATATGTATATACAACAAATGGAATAGGCAGAAAATAATATAAGTGTCATAACATATCAAGGGAACTAACAAGACCCATCACATGACTATAAAAGATGCTAACATGTAGTCCCTTAGTGAGCGGGTCAACAATCATAAGATCTGTCACAATATGTTCTACAGACACTTCATGATTCTTCACTCCATCTCTAAGAGTAAAATACTTAATATCCAAGGCTCTACCACCCTTGGATGCCTTATTATTCTTAAAGAAGAAGACCGCGGCGGAATTGTCACAGTAAATCTTGATAGGCCTTGAGATGAAATCTATAAATGATAGACATGTGAGCAAGTTCGGCAACTGAATGGCATGTCCACTAACCTCAAAACAAGCAATGAACTCAGTTGCCATAGTGGAAGTCACTGTAATACTTTGTTTCTCACTGCACCAGGTAATGGCTCCCCCTGCTAAGAGGAAGATGTAGCATGTAGTAGACTTCCTCGTGTCAAGGCAATCACCAAAATCAGCATCAGAATATACAATGACCTCCAACTGATCTGACCTCCTGTATGTGAGCATGTAATGTTAATATTGGTGTGCTACAGGCCAATTTCGGGTCGGGTAGGTCCGATAGTTGTACGATCTTGTTCATTATTAACGAAGTGATATTTGAGCATAAATTTGTAATTATATATTACTCTACGATGTCTCTATGATATGTGGTTGTAAAGTCAACTCGAGATGGGATCTCGATCATGAGACTGACTTTACATGGACACGTACTTTAAACTGTTCCTGGTTGGAGGGTAATCACTCGGGGACTTTGATTACCTATTAAACCAGTACACATGATGTATGGGTGAGCAGTCTCATGGTCACTGGTGCTGGACACCAATACATATGTGTAGGTGTACGTTCTGGGAGGATGTACACTGAACTGATCTGCTATTGGATCTTCAGATGGTTGATTATACCTAATGTCAACTAAAGATCCAATTGTCTCAATAGTATCGTTGGTCCTTTGACCTGAGACATTGATTGGATCTTACTCGAGGACTGGTGGTGGGGACACCACCGGTTCCACTACAGGGTCCACTACTCGGAGCCGACGCCGCACCGCACCGACTGTACCGAGCTTATGGCTCAGAGACTCGATTGAAGACCCGGCATACTGAGTAGTTATACTTGTGTGTATTTATATCTTTGAGTATTGAGTATTTGTACGTGTGTCAGTATTGAGTATTTGTACGTGTGTAAAATACATGTTTTACTACATGTATTCACTTTTGTTTTATTAGGCAAGGTTGGTCAAAGTTATTTGTATTTTAATTTTGTTAAACCCATAAGTCAATAGTGGGTTGGTGGCTTTTGTTTTATTAGGCTAGGATAGATATGCAAATAAAGGAAATAAGGAAGGTATGGATGTAATAGGCCTTTCCTATAAATAGGAGGCCAATGCTTGTTACGAGACATGTTATGAATGAATGAATGAAGTGTTTTGCCATTGTGTTTTCTCCCTTCCCTCTTCTCTCCATTTGTGAGATTTGAGTGTGTCGCCCGGTGTGAGACCGTCCGGCGTGAGGCCGAGCCGTGTGAGATAGCAGTTATCCGTTCCCGTCCTGTTCGCGTTCCGGAGTGTCGTCGATCCATTCGCACGTCGCCGCCGCGTCAACTGGAATGGTTTAATGAGTTGGCTAAGTGACTTTAATCACAAGTCATGAATTGCCAAGTCATTAACCATTTCAGGATACGTGTGAAGATCATCAATGGTCAAGAGAGGATCGCTCATTATCGGGTAAATATCAGACAGTTAATGGGTCATGACACTGACGCTCCATTAAATCCCTGGCCAGGGTTGTGTGAGTTCGTTTAGAACGAATGTCATACACTTTAAGGAGGTCATGGTCGAATGGCACGATCATGGGGTTTGACAGTTACCATACCCTCGATTGAACCATATTCATAGAAGGAGTGAGGGATTATAGCGATGCGGTAACTGTAGACTTACAGGTACCAGACAGGGTGGTTTGAACCCGACGTCCTCTAGGATCACGTGGATTTACTTGAACCAACATGATCAAAGGTTCGGAATAAATTAAACTATTATTCGGCTCTAGTAGAAGTGAATAATAAGTTTAATTTACTTCTAATTGGTAATTAGAAGTTAATGGGCGTTAAACTAGAGTGACTATGGGCCTAGAGGATCACACACAATGGATTCTCGGGTGACAGAATATTATTGTATAGATGTATATGTTAAAAGCCTTCAATTCTTTTGGGAAAAGATTAATGATGAGAAAGGCTTCATATATGCATATACAATAATGCATGGACATATACACAATATATGATGTTAGGGGTTCTTTTAGAAAGTGCCTAGCCATTATATATATGGGTGTTATGTGTTACGAGGCTTTTCTTCTCCACAACCAAGCATCAAAGGAGAAAGCTCCCTTCTCTCCTCCTCTCCTCTCCCAGTGCTCTCTGTCTCTCCCTTGTTGCTCTCTCTCACTTCCTCTTAAGGAAGAAAGGCTTAAGAGAGAAGAACATGGTATTGAGCACCCGTGGTTCGTGCGCGGGGGGAAAGAACAGAAGGATACTGTCACCGCGTGAGGATCTGTGTGGATCAGCTCTAGAGGCCGTACATCTGTGCTGCTCGGCGTTCATGGAAATCGGCATCGGGTGTTGCGGACAACGTCGTTCCGCGCAAGGTAAAATCTACAACCCGCAGTTAGGGGTTGGGAGTAATTATTGCATCGATTAAAGCACAGTTCTAGGATTCCACAAAGCATGGGTTCGGGTTAAAAATTTTATTATCTGATGCGTTGCCCGAACCGGGCTGACCGAATCCTTAATCCATAGTCCCTTTCAAACGCATGACTTTCTTGGCAGCCTTCCAATGATCTAAACCTGGGTTGCTTTGGTACCTACTAACTATACCCACAGCAAAAGTAATATCTGGACGTGTACAAGTCTGAAGGTACATCAGGCTCCCAACTACTGAAGCATAGGGAATGGGCTCCATATGCTTCCTTTCTAAGTCATTTTTAGGACACTGCAGATCACTGAATTTATCTCCTTTTACAGCGGGTACTTTATCGGGTGCACAAGATTATATGTTGAACATTTCTAAGACCTTTGAGATGTAAACTTTCTGAGAAAGACCAAGTGTACCTGAAGATCTATCTCTGGTGATCTCAATGCCTAAGACATAACAGGCATCACCCATATCTTTCATCTCAAAGTTCTTAGAAAGAAAAGTCTTAGTTTCATGCAACAAACTAAGATCACTACTGGCAAGCAAGATGTCATCCACATACAAAAGCAGGATAATGAATTTACTCCCACTGACCTTTAGGTATAAACATTCATCAGTGATTTTTTTCTTAAACCCAAATGACAACATGATTTCACTAAACTTTATGAACCATTGACGGGAGTCTTACTTAAGTCCATAAATAGATTTCTTTAATTTGCATATCAAGTGATCTTTTCCCTTAGCATGAAACCCCTGAGGCTGCTCCATATACACTTCTTTATCTAGGTCCCCATTGAGAAATGTCATTTTCACATCTATTTGGTGTAACTCTAAATCAAAATGAGCCACCAAGGCCATGACTAACCTGAATGAGAGCTTCTTAGAGACTGGAGAGAAGGTCTCATCATAGTCAATGCCCTCTCTCTGAGTGAAATTGTGACGCCCCGACTCGGAGACCCGGTCCAGTCGTAAAGACTCGCGTCGGATCCCGATCGAGACGTCACAGTGGGAACAACCCAAGCGGTACAATTACGATTGAGAATTATATATAAACACTGAGATATGATTGCAGCGGAAATGAAAATACTCACTTCATCAGCTTATAGTCAAAGACTACATCCACATAGATAGAAATAAAGATAACAATTTCACAAGTCTTTTATTACAAATCCAAATTTCACACACACTATTTTTTTCTAACATATCCAATACAACTCATAACACAACTACCTAAGATAATAACTAGAAGTAACTCCAAGCCGCGGTCAGAACACTACGAGATCACTCATCGCTTTCCTCTACCGCTTCTCCTGAAAATGTTCAACGGGGTGAGTCTACGAATAGACCCAGTAAGAGACTAGCATAGTCCCCAGTCATAACATGTAAGAGCACACCAAAAGTGATTTACGGCATTTCATTTTACAAAGTGATCATAAGTCATGCTATTAACCTTTTACAAATAAAACATGTACAATAAAACTCTATTCTATCACTGATAATTTAACATTTGTAAATATTACTATGCAAGGTAACTCAGTTCATTTACCAGTAGAATGATTCCAGTACTAGGCGGAGTAATCTCACGCATAGTGAAGGGATCCAGACAGACATAATATGCCCTTTTCCAAATCACCATTTGATATACTGGAGATTCATTAACAGTGAATATTTACCATATAGTAACAGTAAAAATGCAACAACAGTAATTTCAATATCAGTTAAATGAGTAATAACAATAGTTTCAGTGAACAGTAAAAGCAGTTCCAATATCGATTCAGTAACAATAATAGTCGTATAAATAACGACTCGGTGAACAGTAAAAGTAATTCAGTATCAATTCAGTAGGCAGTATCAGTTGTTCAATTTCAGTTCAATAAACAATAACAGTGGTATAAATAGCCAGACACAGTGCCCAAACCACCACTAGAAGGACAGTCAGTCGGTATTCGATCACCTAGGTAAGTACTGATGAGTCTTGGTTACTACGCAGAACCGGGAGAAGTCCTCTCCACCTTAACCAGTGGTACTTGTCCACCTCCAGGATTTCATTCCCTGTTACCCTCGGGGCCAGTACAGTGTGAACCTCCCTATAGGGACATTTCTACAGTTTGGTTCCAGTCTCCCCCTATGGTGGCAGTGTCCATTTGGCATTACTAACGGTACGGTAAAAATATAAATATGACTTATATGAAATGGACACATGCCACTCAATAATTTTGCTGTGAATATTAATATACCAATGCTGTAAATTATTTTTATTTTTCTAAAATTTTTAAGTTATTCAAATATAATGACATATCTATATATCAAAATTTACTAAATCTGTTTACATGTATCAGAATGCCTTGAAATTTCAGGGAATCAATATATTTACAGAAAGAATCCAAACATAAAATTTTCATCAATTTTCAGACAGAATTTATAATTTTACAAAATTCTTGTATATCAACATGTATCAAAAATTTACTAAATTTAACTACCATGTTCTGAAAATCACTTAACTTTTTCTGCATATCATATTTATATGTAACATTTGACATAAAATTTTTCATAAATTTTCATGCAGTAATTTGAATTTTCCTAGTATTACATGTATTTCAACATATATCATAAATTGACTAAATTTAGTTACCATGTTCTGAAATTCCTTAAATTTTCACTGCACATCACATTTACATGTAAAATTATACAGAAAATTTTTCATAAATTTTCATACAGGAATTTGAATTTTTCCAGAATTGTATAAATGTTCCTATACATGGAAAATTATCTAAATTTACTCACAACACTCTAAAAATCACCATAATTCATAAAACTATCATCCATAACAGAAATATCAATTTTAAAACTTTATATTTTTTTCCCACTACATTACTATTTTTTACACTGTATTACTATTTTTCACACTAAGTAATAAAAATATATCATGAGTAATAAATAACCTAAATATATCCAAAATGATCAGATAATTTCTAAAAATTTACAGAATATTGTTTCAGACAGAATTGTCATATATAAAAATTTTCATCATTTTTAATTCAGTAAGTCTATTTTATAAATTTTTATATCAGTTTCTAAAATTTATAATAATTTACAATAATAACTTTTAAATAGATAAAATTCATCCAGAACACTTTCAATGACCAAAATATACTAAAAAATAATTTAAAAGTACTCTATATCAATTTTGTAATATTCTCAAAAATTTTCACAGAGTATTAATATTTATTCAAATTTCTAATCATTTATTTAAACATGGGTAATTGTACTAGTAAATATTCTGTTATCAGACTAAGGTGAAAATTTCATCACTTAGTTCTGACATGCATTTTAGCATTCTGGTAAAGTTTCAAGAATTTCCATATAGTATTTCTATTTATCCCATAATTTTATACCTCTAACAAAATATCAAAAATTATGTAATATTACTTGCAGGCATCAGTAATTATTTAATTTTTCAGAATACAATAAACTTAATGTAAGAACCTTTCTGTGAAATTATAAGATTTTTGTGAACATGAACTTTAATTTCTGTAATTTCTATATAATTATTTATATATATTTTTATGTATGAAAATTCATTAAAATAAAATTCGTGATCCAGAAATTATGAAATTTTTTATATACATGGGATTCATAGTAAGATGTATTCTTAAAATTTTAGGTGATTTAATATTATCCCTTTAATATTTTAGTATAATTGAACACATTAAAGATAATATTAAAATATTCATAAACATAATAATAAATTAAATCAGACATGAAAATTTTTACAGAGGACTCACAACATTAGATCTCATGATTCTGAAAGCTCTCTAAATGTATCATACACTACTGCTAATTATAATGCATTAATTACTTGAGTTTACCCTTAATCACATGCCTTAACTTAATGATATCATAAAAATTCGACTAATCTATAATCACCCATGGTGACATAAAGATCTATGGATTTAACTATATCTAAAGATATTAATTAACATACCCTAAATCATCTTAAGCATGTTAATCCATGCTAATTAATGAGATAAAATGCTAATCCCTTACCTTAATAATACTTAAACCTCTCCTTAAAGACCTTGACACCTTCTGCTTCAGCCCTTCACGTACCCAGCCAGCAATAGGGACAAATGAGCCCCCTAACCCTTCTATTTATAGGCATTTTGGCCTAATCCATCTTAACCCTTCATTTAAATTAAGGGTGGAGATTTAACCAATTTTATTACTATTATTTAACTCTCATTTGACATTCAAACCCCACCTACCAATTCACCTAACCTCTTTTGACTATCTTGTATTTATTCTTCTTTTTTTATAGCATGTGTTATTTGACTAAAGAAGGAATGTAATTAAACTAATAGAACTTTAACTAAGAAACAAACAAAAAAAAAATTTAATATAATTGGCCGCAAATGCGGCCGAAAGGGGGGGATGCCCACCCGCGGGCGCGCGCACGGGGGCGGCCGCGTGGGCGGCGCCCGCCCAAACTTTTTTTTTGAAATTTTTTTATTTTTTTCATTTTTGACCTACAAAAATTTTATTTATATTTATGACCTTTTTGTTTTAATATTTTTCTTATTCTATTTTAAACACATTAACTCTCAAATATTTTTTTAAAATTGTGCTTATTATTTTTTTTTCTCTTTACTTTCTTCTAACCTTTAAAAATTCTCTTAATTTATTTTCATGACATAAATAAATATAATAAACCAATAAATTCAACCCTTTTAAGCATGCAAGAAAAAATTTTATTTATTAAATAAAATGCTATAAATTGTCGGGCATCACAGAAACATTTAGCCACCAATCTGGCCTTATATCTCTCAACTTTACCTTTAGAGTTCACTTTAGTTTTGAATACCCATTTGCATCCAACAAGTTTGGACCCTTTAGGCAAGTCAACGAGATCCCAGACTTGATTTTTAGCCATTGAGTCAAGCTCTTCTTTCATGGCTTCAAACTAATAGGTGGACTTTTCACTTTTCATGGCTTGTGAAAAAGTCACTGTATCATCAATGTCACCCATGTCTACATTATCCTCCTGTAGGTATACCAAAAACTCATCAGATATGACAGGTCTCCTAACTCTTTCAGATCTGCGTAGTGCTGACCCCTAATCCACCTGAAGAGGTGGTTAATCAACTATTGCAGCATCTTCTGGCTCTAGAGCCACTTGAGGTACTACAATTTTTTATTCCCTCTGAATATCATTCTGAGGAATGAATATGGGAACAAAGTTATCAGTTGTTACAGGTATTTCAACATGATCTTGTAACTTCTCAAAAGAAATATCTCGATAAGGTCCACTCCCACTGACTCCCCCATCCTCAAGAAACATTGCCTTATATGTTTCTATAATGATGGGAACATATGATAGGCAATCGAATCTATACCCCTTTGATCTTTTCGGATAACCAATGAAGAATCTACTAGTTGTCCTAGGATCAAAAGTCTTTTCTTGTGGGTTATATGGTCTGGCCTTAGCTGGACATCCCCAAGTGCACATATAACTCACTGAAGATTTCTTACTACTCCACAACTCATAAGGAGTCTTAGGAGTAGTCTTAGTAGGAAACTAATTCAAAATATGTACAGCTGTTTTTAAGGCCTCCCCCCACAAAGACAAAGGAAGAATAGAATGGCTTAACATTATTCTGACCATTTCTTTAAGCGTTCGATTTCTTCTTTCTGCAACACCATTCTGATAAGGGATGTCAGGTATAGTGTACTGAGGTACAATTCCCTCCTCTCTAAGAAACCTAGCTAATAGTCCAGGCCTCTGTCCCATCTCTGTATACCTACCATAGTACTCACCACCCCTATCAGATCTGACTACCTTAATAGATTTTCTTGATTGTTTCTCTACCTCATTCTTAAAATCATTAAAGACATTGAAAACATCTGCCTTTTCAAGAAGTAGATAGAGATACATATATCTAGAGTAGTCATCAATGAAAGTGGTAAAGTATCGCTCACCAGTAAGACAGGGTGAAAAGGGACCACAGATATCAGTGTGTACTATTTTCAGAAGTTCAGAACTTCTAGTGGCATCCTTATTAGGCATGCGTGTTTGCTTTCCATTTATGCAATCCATACAAGTCTCAAAGTCAGTGAAATCTAGAGTGTGCAACACTCCTTCTCCCACTAACCTCTTAAGCCTCTTAATGGAGATATGCCCTAATCTCCTATGCCACAATATGGATGAATTTTCATTAACTCTACCACGCTTGTTCACAATAGAAACTGAAGTATGTAGGGTATTAAAGGATTGTTCATTCACATTACTAAGACACAATTTATATAAACCATCAGATATAGAACCAATACCAATAACAACAGAATCTTTCATTAATTCAACTAAAAAGTTTCCAAAACTAATATGAAAATCTTCTGAAGTAAGTTTTGATACTGAAACCAAATTTCTACTAAAAGAAGGTACATAAAAAGTGTCTTCCAAATCTAGAACATATCTTGAACTCAAAATAAGCCTATAAATTCCTACAGTCTTCACTTGTGAGCGCGTCCTATTTCCTGAAAAGATGTACTGCTCACCCTTATTGATAGGCCTTTGAAATAGGAATCCCTACATAGAAATGACAACATGCACAGTAGAACTTGAGTCAATCCACCATATATTATTAGGAATATTTACTAAATGAGACTCATAGCAAACATAAGATGAGAGATTACCTTTATTTTCAAACCATCCTTTGAATTTTAAGCACTCTTTCTTAATGTGTACAAGCTCATGACAGAAGAATCATTTCTTTTCTTTTTCATTTTCTTTTTCTTTGCCTTTGCCCTTTCCTTTCTTGCTGTGCTTCTTCTTACCCTTCTTCTGAACACTCTTGTGCTTTCCTGAACTTCCACTTCCTTTATGAGAGGAAAAATTAACAACTTGATTCCTCTCCCCTCTCAACCTCTCCTCCTCTTGAACACACATGATCATCAATTCATTTGGTGATCATTTAACCTGATGTGTGTTGTATGAGATCTTAAAGGTCTCATACTGACTTGGAAGAGAGTTGAGAATAAAGTGGACAAGGAATGTATCTGAAATGGTAACCTCCATTGCATTAAGCTGAAATGCAATGTCTCTCATCATCATAATATGTTCCCTAATACTACCACTGCCAGTGTATTTCATTGAGGATAGCTTAGCCATTAAAGTGCCAGCCTTTGCTTTATCAGAACGGATGAACTGTTCCTCAACAGCCTTTAAAAATCCACTAGCTGTGGCCTGCTCAGGGATAGATCCCTTAATATTTTGACCTACATGTCCTTGTAAGAACAATAGGCACAAACGGTTGGATCTTTCCCATTTCTCAAAGTGAGTCTTCTGTTCATGTGTGCTTTCTGTTGTAAGTGGAGCTGGTTTTTCCTCACGCAAAGACAAATCTAAATCCATGCACCCTAAAGTAAATAGTACCATTTATTTCCATTCATTGAAATTAGTGCCATTCAGATAAGGGACAGTTCCAGTGAATGGTGTAAATAAAGGAGAAGCACCTGAAGATAACCAAATGCTCACATATATAAAAATATGAAATAATGGCAGCAAATTATGAGGCATAAAAATAAATGCTAAGTAATTCTAACAACTGAAATAAATTACTTTAGCAAGTTGTCTAGTTGCATCATTATAATCTCTCCTTTGGGTGAGAATTATAACATGCTAATAGACAAACTCCTCACAAAATAACTTAAGTGATAGAACTAAAACTTATATACACTTTGATGTCAAGAGAGAGCACATTTAGGTACAAAACTCTCAAGAGTCGCCATGCACATAAATTTTATTCTATCATGTTCATAACATGAAAATAAAACACTCCTTTGAGAGTTAAATTCTACATTCAAGTCAGAAACATAAAGTTTGATATTATTTTAATTCCTTAATGAGAATATTTTATTAATTATTCTCCATGCATAAGGCCACTTTGGTGGTCAACTTACACACTTTGAATGTTAAAATATCCTCCCCCAATTAAAAATGATTACAAACAAATTATAATACTCATAAATGACACTATCTTTAACTTAAAAGTGTGAAATTTTATCATTCCTCGTAATTAGTGCCACTTTAGTGGTCTACGTAACCACTTAAAAATCAAAAATTCACACAAAACTACATAATAGCATCAAAATAACACTAAATATGAGCAAAAGAACATAAACACAATAATTATTGTAATCTGAAATGTAGATATTAATGCATGAATAATTACTGTAGAGAGGTCAAAATATCACAAAAAATATCTCCTAATATTACTGCAACAATTATTTGTTCATAACAAGCCTTAATCATGCCAAAATTAAATTAAAAGGGGTTAAAAACACTAGTTTTAACATGCTTTTACATAAATATCCTTTTCTATTTGCAGAAAAAATCACTGAATTGTAAACATATCTACAGAAATTACTTCTATATCCAAACTGTTTACATAATGGACCCATATCCTTTAAAATGTTAATGGGTTCAAAACAGACTCAGAATAAATGGGCATAAGATCCAGAACTTAATGGATCATATAGAAATCCCATTAACAGAGTTTAAAGAATAAGAATATAATTAAATGAATTTAAATAAACAGTTTTATACTTAAAGGATACATTGAAACAATAATGGATACGGATATTTAAAATAGATTTTAATTGGATTCAGATACATAAACGGATCCGGATTCAGATTCCAAATAAGATCTGTATGGATCTCAGACCCATATTCGAACCCAGAACCGTTTAATAACTTAAATCCGGATCCGAAAAAGATCCACAATTCAAACCCAAATTTAAATCCAAATGCATTAATAGGAGACCCAAAATTAGATCCGCAAACTTTATTGGATCTTAATATTGAATTTCAAAACTTAAATATTCACTTAATAGGGGCAAAAGGGTCAAAGACCCTTCTTCTTCCTCACCCCTGCGTAACCCCTCATACCCCAAACCCTAACCGCATCAGCAGGTAACCGCCGCCACCAACAAGGGAGAGGGGAAGGGGGGGTTGGCCGCCCGGTCGCCGTCGGACCCCCGCCGGCTGGAGACGACGCCAACGGCGTCCTCCAGCGGGGTCCAACACGCGCTCGCGCGCGGGCGGAGGCCCCTGCACGGGCGCAGGTGACCGCCGCGGCGGGTTCCTACCGCAGGGGGCAGCCGGGGCGGAGGCTCGCCGGCGACCGCCGGCCTTCCCACGGGCTGAAGACGCCGGAGACGTCGTCCGGTGGGGAGGTGGCCGCCGGGATCCCTCCGTGAATGAATACCCCCCCCCTTTTTTAAGATCGCAGAGGTTCCCTGCGTAGGCAGCCGCTCGCGACGGTGTGCCTGCGCAGGGAAGCCCTCCATCGCGGTGGCTCCCCTGCGCAGGGAGCCCCGCCCGCCACCTAGGCCCAGGCCCACGGCCGGCCGTGGTATCCCTCCGCAACGGAGATCGCCGCCCGACAGCCAAAGAAAATAAAAGAAGAAAGAAATACATTATGTTCTTCTTGTCTTCTCCGTACGACATACAGAACAACGAAATCCCAGGGTATCAAACAGAAGGAAGACATCGAAGAAGATGATCCACGCTCACGAACACCGAAAAAGGAGCGACGGAACCCATGTTCTCCCTCTGGTTTCCTCTCTCTATCTCACGTACTGTATGTGTGTGTAATCTAATGAGGAGTTGCACACTTATGTAGAGAGGAGGGATCAGTCCCTATTGAGCTCAAACAGGATCTCACCATAATAGGATCCTAATGGGCACTGAATGGGTTCAGCCCAATAGCGTATTCTTTTAACTAGACCTAACGGTGTGTATAAATGTGTGTGGCCCAATCACAAGTGGACAACAATATATGGATAAAATATAACACTGGACACTCTCCTATTTGGCTCCAAAATATATAGGGACTAGGATTAATTTTCTCTATATTGCACATTAGACCATCTTTTATCCCGTAATTTTTTCTTGAGTTTGATTCCATGTAAATATTGTGTCCCGTCTTTGTGATATTTTATTTACTTCAAATTTTATTTTATGTTTATGGGGTTGTCTAGTTCATCCTCGTATTGAACAATACTTACAATATTTTACTTAATAGTTGGTAAGAGGTAATTACTTCCGAACCATCCTTTGAACGGTTGCCCGTGAACTTCACAGGAGGCTCAAACGCGCTCAATCAAAAGGTAGACAAGACAACAATTGGGAGATCAGAATTAAAAAAGAAAGATAAAAAAAGAGAATTACTCAAACCAGGATAATTAAGAGAATATGATAAATAAGTTATGTGAAAATATGGATCCCACCTTTGTTACGATGTCCAATAATTGCTTGAACATTTTAACTTTAAAACCTTTACACTATATAAATTGAATAGATTAAAAACGATGTTGCTACACGGATCGGAATTATAAATCCCCCCAATTTTTCATCTATTTAAAAACATTTAAGTACTTTGAAAGTCCGACTAAATTAACAGAAGATGCAATTTAATCACACTTTCTAACTTGGCGTACTGTGTCTAGAGTACTGCAATCTATATATTGAAAATTAAGTTTATATATCGAGTGGCATTCAATAGAGAAATCATGAATTATTTATGATTTTAGTAATTTTAATTCTCCGTAATATATTCATTTATATTTATATTATCTAAATAATTGATTTGTATAAATTGAAAATCAATGATCTTTACATCTTTTCAATCCAGCATCGGTTGAGCTGCGAACTCAGATCCGGCTTTCCAATAAAACTATAGGGGCCTGTTTGATAAGCTGGCGGGGTAACTTACCCGCCGGTCACATGCCAGTCACAAGGGTTATTCGCAGGTAATATCTTAAAATGGGTTTGATGGTCATGGGATTAAATGGGTAGAGTAGGCTTTTTCTTTGTTATTTTATCTAGTAACTCGGGATTGGGTATCCGAGCTGATAGCTCGAATACACCATCCCCCGGGTAAGTTACACAATCCATTTATCAAATAGGGCCTAGGATTTTTTTTTTACCTAGCGAAAAAACTATAGGATTTTTTTTGATTAAAAAACTATGGGATTTTTGTTTGAGATGTCAAAAAACAACTATTGAAAGAAACAAAGATAGATGAGAGCAAACACAAGTCTTTCTGCCTTATTTTTCTACACTTTATCGTGATTCCAAATTAATAAATATTTTGATTATAAAAATAATAGAATTTTATTAATGGAAATTTGTCCATTGATGATCCGATGACTCCAAGAAATTCCTCTTTAAGTGGGCTTTTTCTAAAGTCCAGCAAGGCTTCGCAGAATGGGTTGGGCTCGGACCTCGTTGGGCCCGGCATAGTCCCTTGACGTATCTAGTACCATTCGCACTCACATGATGAGATATATTATTCCTACAGGATATTTGTATTCTGTGTGTTTCCTTTTTCTTCTATATAAAAAAAATTAATAAAAAATATAGTATGTTTATATTTTGACAAGAGGGGGATTTTGATGGAGAATCCATGTTACTTTTCAAAATCCATCTCAGAATAGATTTTCTGTAAAATTCATATAGTACTATTATTTCTAAGTCCATCTCTCTCCCCATTCTAGATTTAATTAGACTTCCAAAATCCAATGTAAATAAAAGTCTATTTAAAAAATACTTCACTTCCAAAATCCAATGTAAATAAAAGTCTATTTAAAAAATACTTCAAGTATGTCGAGATTTCAATGATTAGAATCTAACTGCAATGCATTCGCAAATGCTGCCTAAATTAAGTAGGAATTAGCAACCTTTTCATTCAGGTATCAAATGACAATATATGTGAAAGATTATGTCAAGAGTGGCTTGATTGTTTTAAGACTCTCTATATATGGATGAAATTCCAAGGTTTAAGTGCCATGTGAGCACATTTGTAGAACTTTAATGAATGAGTAATAATAAATAAATAGTTGAAGCACAGTGACCCCTTAGTGTTTTGGCCATTATATTCAGCAAGCCAATGTCATGTAGGATCTCCCAATCTTCATGCATGTCAAGATATGTCCAACAGTTTCTATCTCTATTTGTGTAGGCTTTATTATGTCATATGAATAGGATATTCAATAATAATAGTTTTGCAATAAGATGTTAATAATAGCAATATTTTGGATAATATCTCATGTCATCTTCAATGTAGAGGGCAAGTTCAAGAATCTTTAGGCATCTAAAACACTTTTTATGTCATGTGCATTATATAGGGACATATCATTTTTAATACAGATCTGGACCTACATTGTTTTTCCAATAAAGACCTGAAGCCTAAAATATCATCCTATAGCTAGAGCAAAGCTAGGATTCTTCACTTGGAGGAGTCAAAGGATTTAAATTATTCATTAATTTATTAATCAACAAAGCATAATATTTATAACAAATCTAATGAATAATAATTTTTTCTACCTAAGAATAATATTGTACGTGTAAAACCTAATAAAAATTTAGTTTTGTCATAAGATCTTCGTAGAATGATAATCCTATAGATATCCTCCTTTCATGTCACCCCCCCAACCTATGTCAATCAGTTATACCTTAATTATTATTTCATTTTTCACATTCATATTGGCATTAATTTATAAATCACAAAGTTAATTTTATGCAGCATGCATCCAACCACAATAGAGGCTATAGCATAGCTTCAACATCAGAAATCTATACCTTATTGTCCATGGATCATAATTTTCCCCCATCCTTCTAAGGATATTAGTTAGAATGAAGTCACATGTTTCCCTCTTTAAGATGAAACTGTTTAAACTCAATTTCAATAGGTTTTATGTACATCCCATGTTCTTTTCTCATGATTTTATATTATTATAAGCTATAATATTTTTTTAAAAAAATTGTACTATTCACTTGGATGTTCATGTTTTAGAATCTAATATTAACATTCCCATTTCTAAGGTTTTCTTGTCCTTCAACATGTGCACATTAAGTTAGCTTACATTCAATAACTAGGGAGTGTCAATATTCATTTTGTCTTCACATTAATTACCTAAGTTTTAGTCACAAAAGCAACAAATGCCCTTTGAATGATGTAGTTAAATGAATCAGAGTTCAATTATTTGGAAGTTTATGGTAAAGAAACCACAAGTAGTAACAAGGAGAGCCTTTGAAGGCAGCCTTCAGGCGGTCACATGTTAGGCAAGCTGATTCAACTAGTATCAGTCCATGTGGAGTCTACCAGTGGATTTGATTTAATGATTGCTTAAATTAGCTCATGTGTGCATAGATCTGAAGTTAGACCTACATGATGGCTATGAAGTAATTTAAGCCAGGTAAAGTTTATGCACAACTTTGGATTGATTATTATCTTAATGCAAAGTTGTATTGAAACTCAGGCTCGGTTTTATCGTTTTGGTCTAGGTTTGATAAATCGATATAATATATCTTATATCGCACGTATCAGATCGTACCAGTCAGTGACCGATACGACCGATACGTGATACGCTATCGATACGTTAATTATTTTTTTAAATATTATATATATTATTTTATATCAGATGTGATTTTATGAGTAGTTTGATTCATAGTGCTCTTTTGAAACTCTGAAACTAAGGTTCAAAACTCATGAGCATCATTTACCTTCATTTTTCTCGTTACTCTTTAGGAAAAATAAGTAAAAAATTCATATCAATTTTGATATTAGAACCTTTAATCTCACAAATAATTAACACATTTACTAATCACTAAATTACATATATTTTTTATTATATTTTACTATAATATATATTTATTGAATAATTATTTATTCTTAACACATGGTAATACGGAATAGTACGATGTCGTATCGTATCGACAAAATATCGGTACAGTCCGAACGAGTGGACAAACTTTGATTTTGGTTCACTATTTTATTCAGATCCAGAATTTCACTGTAATTTGAAATGTATACTTTCTTTTGTAATAATGTCAAAGATTTAAACTAAATTTCTTATGTGTATACTCTTATAATATTTAACTTTTACATATCTACGCTTAATAGATTAATAGTTAATACATTGGAACTGTCAATAGTACCCCTAAATATAACCAAATAGTTGATTCGTACACTATTGGTCTTTAGGGCATTAATTTTGAAGAGATATTCTTGGATAAATACCGTACGAATGTTAATTGATCTAAATACTCAAAAATACTCTTAAAACTATGTGATCTTGTCAAATCCCCATAATAAAACTTCTCTTAAGGGTAGATTCCCCGTCTCAACATTTGCATTGCAGTCAGGTTAAACTGTTAAAGTGAGGACATAACAGTGGCTATTTAAATTATTTAGGGGTATGTTCGACAGTTCATAAATCAGAGATAAATATGTACAAATCTAAATCATAGGGGTGGTTTCTTTAAATTGTGGAGTACGAACTAAGAAGTAAGAAGTGGCTAACTGGAGTGGTGCCTTTAAAAGAAATCTCCGACGAGTAACTGCGAAGTGTGAGAACAACACCCTTGTTTGGGGACGAGCGCCGTTTTCTTGTCCGCCGCCGCTGTTGTGCAGCTTTTCTACGGCATGACAAGGTTTTCTTCTTCACCTTTGGCTGGTTCGTCCTGTAGAGAGGAAGGTATCAGGTGCCGGAATGCTTTGGCTTCGGCTTCCCCATCACCGTCACCCGCCTTCTTATCGTTGGCCACCGGTTTGAAGTCTCTTCTGAGGGAAACAGGATCCTCTAAGCAGTAGAGCCTCCTGGAACAGTAAAGTTTTCTTTGTTGGTCTTTTTTCGCATGATTGGGTTGGCGTGTTTTGTAAGTGAGAGCTGAAATCAGCTTGGCTAGATTTCCGATTGGGGGTGGGTTGTAGGCTGGTGGGTATTTGGGAATTCTCTTGGTTCATCTCTAATTTCCTCTGGGTATGTTCCCTGCCCGGAAGAGAATTCTTTTGGTCTGAGCTCATCTGGGATGTTCCAATTTCGTCAAGTTCCTGTGCGGCTCTTCCATTTTCGGTTTGATTATGGAGCGAAAGGAATGTTGGGTAACATGTGTCGCCGTCGTTGTCACGTTACAGAGTCGCCTGAGCTCCCTACGTGGGTTAAGTGCTCGCAGGGTGAGAATTCCACTGCCGAGGGATCAGAAGATGATTTTGTGCTGCCCTCGAAATTTGACAGTTTGGATGATCGGCCAGGTGTTCGGAGGGGACATGACAGCGGACCCACGACCGGGCTTGTTTCCTGTGAAGCCATAAGCGATGCCGATGCCGATGCCAACTATTTAAGTACCATTTTTAGTTCTGGGTTCTCTTCTCCTGATGCAGTTGTTCGAGCTTTGGATGGTTGCTCAGTCAATGTCTCTGTAAGTTTGGTTGATAAGATGTTAAAGAGATATGCTAATGATTGGGTTTCCGCCTTTGGCTTCTTCAGGTGGGTCGAGACTAAATCTTCATATAACCATTCAACTGATTCCTTTGACTCAATGGTTGACATTTTAGGGAAGTCAAAGAAATTTGATGTCATGTGGAGTTTAACTGAGCAGATGGTTCCTGGGAAGCTGGTATCATTGTCAACGATGGCTAGGATCATGAGAAGGCTTGCACGTGCTGGACGATGGAAGGATACGATAGAGACTTTTCAGAACATAGAGCAATTTGGTGTTAAGAAGGACACTTTAGCCATGAACACGTTATTGGACACACTGTGCAAGGAGAGGAGTGTCATGCGTGCTAGAGACATATTCTTTGAGGTGAGGAATTCAATACCTCCTGATGCTAGTACTTTCAATATCCTAATTCATGGCTGGTGTAAAGCAGGAAAACTTGAAGAGGCACGGTGGACTATGGAAGAAATGAAACAGTCTGGATTTAGCCCTTGTGTGATTTCATACACCTCATTGATTGAGGCATACTGCTTGGACAAGAATTTCCGGCAGGTTGATGCCATTCTTGAAGAGATGCAGGCAAGTGGCTGCTCTCCAAATGTTATTACCTACACTATTATAATGCACTCATTGGGGAAGGTGAAGGACACTCAAGAAGCTATGCGGGTCTATGACATGATGAAAAATAATGGTTGCACTCCTGATACATCATTTTACAACTCTTTGATCTACATACTTAGTAAGGCTGGACGGCTACGGGATGCTAATGTTATCTATGAGGAGATGAATAGAAATGGAAGCACACCTAACCTCACTACATATAATACCTTGATTTCTGCTGCTTGCTTGCATGCTCAAGAAGAACATGCTCTGAAACTGCTACTGAACATGGAAGAAACTTCTTGCAAACCTGACATCAAAACATACACTCCCTTACTAAAATATTGCTGCAAAAGAAAAAGAATGAGGATCCTATACTTTTTATTGGGTGACATGCTCAAGAAAGATATCAGCCTTGACCTTGGAACATATACTCTTTTGGTGCAGGGGCTGTGCAGGAATGGAAAGCTACGTCACTCATGCTTGTTTTTTGAGAAAATGGTGCTCAGGGGATTTGCTCCTAGGCACCATACATACAAGATGTTGTTGGAAGCACTAGAAAAGGAGAAGCTGGACAAGGCAAAAGAAGATATCCTAAAACTGATGGCACAGGCAGAGGAAAAGAACCAGTTTGCTTAGTTCCACAGAGGAAAAGAATCAACTTTCTTCTGGCTTTATAATACATCAAACTATGAAAATCTGATCAAGCTTCATATGGTTCTTTGCTCACTATTTTTCTAGTTGATTGAGCTTCCAAGGGTAAAGATAGAATTCTACCTATCGGGAGAGGCTGTATGATTGGGATCTGTTGATCGTGGAGGGCTGGTAGTTCCTGTTTTGTATTATATGCTTTATTGACATCATATTCATCCCTTTCTTCTCTTGACATCCTTCAGTTGGATCTGGGACAAGGTGAGAAGATTGGGAGCACATGATTCCAATTTTATTTTTCTTCTCAACTTATCCTGCTTGAAATGTTCGGAAACTTGCCAATCTGACCTTTCTCTTGGTAGTGCTTATGGGCAGCAATAATTTTGTGATTACCTAGTGTTAAGGAATTGAACTTTGATGATGATCTTTTGATGATTTACAATTTCTTGCGGGAAATGTGGCCCTTCAAGAAAACAGTAATTTAGTATATTGGAATCTCCCTGTTGGCTCGTCATGCCTCCAGTCTAAGATGGGAATTGCAGTGTTCCTTCTTATTGCAGAAAACGTTTTTGTCTTCCTTGATGAGAATTTCAGTGCCTCATTGATGCAACATTCAAGATTGAGCTTCTTTCATAACATCACTGAAAAATAGAAGGAAAATAAGTTTTAAGTTTTAATAATTGACATCAGGTTCTTTCATAATGTCATATCACAACAGAGCAGAAATAATTTTCGAGGCTTGATAATTGAAAGTAAATTAATTTAAATCCAAGCACAGATCAGTTCAAGAAGAAAAAAATCATGTTTCCCATATTAATGTTGTTTATTACAAGTACCACATGTGGCTGTTTTTCAGATGCATTCTGCAATTCTTTGAGTTAGTTCATTTATATTGAAGTGTATTATACACTTTATATTGCTCAAGTTCTTGACTAATTGAGTTTGGACAATTGAGGAAGTGCCCATCTGAAAAGAGCTCTTGGGAATATTGGACTATAGGTGATGCACCAATAGACATTTGAAAGGACACAATGTTCATATCTTGTTAGGCATGAGTTAAGATTCACTTTGGTACTTAGGCAGTCAATGTTCTAAACCGTTACTGCATCTTCCAATAGACTACAAGAAGCTGTGTTATGGAATCTCAATCTGAAGGTGGTTAGCTGCAAGGACGACACCTGCCCATATTTTTCTGGAGTAGATATAATCTCTAACAAATTCAAAGAACAATTTGAGAATTACTTTGGTTTCGGGCACAGATATTTTAAGAAAAATTCCATCATTTTTTATTTTTAAGCTCCCAAGTGAAATCTAAGAATGTGGGTTTGGGAGAAAATAGATATAACTTGAGAGGGAAGAATCTAGTTTAGGTTAATGGGACATGCATTTGCATGAAGCAGCTGTGTGCAGAAAATTTGAAGCAGAGAAATAAAATAGGCACGATGAGGGTGTGTAAGTGAGGTGGGGACTCTTGAAGAATTAAACTTACATTGTGGAACTATAAGTCAGGTTAACATTTTGTGGGTTCCTCTTAATGTGCAGTAAAAAATGGGGATGGGAAGAATGGCGGTTGTTTTTTTGGGACCATACAAAGTAATCAGGTGCAGGTGTCACTCTGAAAGGCTCTACTATATTGGTTTGGGTGAATTACTCTTGAGTCTCTTCTAAGATCTTTTAGTGCAGTAAGTCACTGTGTCTTGTCTTTTTCTACAATTTAATATCATCTCTATTCATTGTGGATTTTTCGTCACTCAGTTTAGGTATCATGAATGACTATGTTGTATATTGCGTATCATAATGCTGCTAATGAAGAAGATAATAATCATTTTTCATCTTGCCTTATGGTTTTCTTGGACATGCAGGAGGCTGAGGCATGAGGAAAGCCAAAAGATTCACATCCCTTAGCCATCATGTATGCTGACTTTTGAATATGTGGATGGCTCATCTGTGAGAGAGAAGCTCTTGCAGCTCACATCCCATTGCAGCATGAAAGAGGAAACAATGGTATTGCTATATGCTGGAGGATTTAGTGGAACTGTAGTGAGACAGTGTTTCAGGGAAGTGAACTCTTCTTTGAGAATTTATGCCTTCAAGCTTTGACATTTTTTCATGTCTGGTCTAGCTATATTTTGCATGCCACTTTCCAGACTTGGAAGATTGTCATTCAGTCAGTGTAATTCTTTCTAGCAGTCTTCATTTTCTTTAGGTGGCAGAGACCTCTCCTCTACACCTTTGATTCTATTACCTCTATCTGCAATCAAATTAGTGGTTCAATCCACTTTTTCTCTAAAAAGGTTGATGGAGGCCTTATTCATGGTGATCCGACTGCTACAGACGTGGCAATAAAAAGTAGAAACGTCTTGTATTATATTTCTTCCTGTACCATAATTTGCCCCTTGTTAATTAGCAAATGCAGGGGGTTCATTGTAATATGTTGATTAGGTATTTCTTACATCTTCCTTGGGAATTTTGTTTATTAACTTACTGTTACATGTAGCAGGACATGTTAGAGATGCATTCTCAAAGTCATGAAGCTGCCAATTTTTCCATCTTTTTTAGTGCCTGGTCCTCATCTACTTTAGTCTGAGTTTCACTTAAGCACTTCCTGGAGATTCATTTGTTTGTTCTACAGAGTGCCACTCAGTGTGCAGTTATTACATCACAATGCAGTCAGCCAAATTGATTCTTTCTAAACTGGTTCTAGCCCTGTATAGTTACTCGGTATTTCTAGTAGCATCAAATGAAACACAAGTTTCGCAATATTGTCACGATCCTTGAGCATTTGTCCCAACAAGGCTGCAGTATTCCAAAGTCTTACTTTTATGCCCCTTTCCTTGTTATTGAAACTTTTTTACATGAAGACTCTTTCATTTTTCTTATTACCTTCCTATTGTTAGAATGCTTTTTCCCCTTCTGGTAACTTTCCATCCTACATCAAAAGAACACTTGCAATAACCACTTGGAAAATGTGTCCTTGGAAGGATATCATGTGGCTACCCACAATCCAGCCATAGGCTTTCTGACATTTGGCCCAGGTGAAGAGGCATATTGAATTCTATAAAGCGTTATTCACAGAGGAAAGTAGAGGGCACTCTCACTGGGATGATCCGCAGCCAGTTACTCTGTCAGAGCCGGAACAAGCATTCCTGATTACTCCGATTCAAGAGGAAGCAGTTACAGCAGCAGTATTCAGTCTTGGTAGTGACAAAGCTCCTGGGCATGATGGTTTTCCTATGTTCTATCAAAGGCTTTACCAAACAGTTAAATTGGATGTTATTTCTGTTGTTCAACGTTGTTTTCATGAAGGCAGAGGCTGTAAATTTGTTAATCAACCCTTCTGGTGCTTATACCAAGAAAGGAGGAGGTTTTGGAGGTTAAGGACTTTCTACTGATCAGTTTGCTTAATGGGGCTTATAAGATATTGGCTAAGGTCATGGCTTGTAGACTTACTACAATTCTTCCTAAACTAATTCAAGAATTTCAGAAGGGCTTCATCTGTGGAAGGAGACTGAAGGATACTTTTCTTCTTGCTCATGGGGCTCTTTTCTCTATTAAGAAGAGGAAAGGGTTGGTCTGCAAACTAGACTTTAACAAGGCATATGATCGGCTATCCTGGAAATGTGTATGGAATATTTTAGCTCGCCATTAGCTTCCTGGCCATTGGATACAAGTGCTCAGGGAATGTATCTGTACAACAAAATTTTCTATTATTCTCAATGGTGGTGTGCATGGATATTTTGGCAGTTACAAGAGGCCTCTGGCAGGGGGATCCATTACCTCCTCATTTTTTTGTGCTATTAACCAATATGCTGAGTAGAATGCGTTGTATAGCATAACAGCAAGGTTGGATTAGGGGGTTTCATATACCCAAGACTCCATACCATATTTCACATATCCAATATACTGATGACACCCTTCTGTTTGTTGAAAGTGATATTCAACAGCTAAAACATCTCATTTCATCTTAAGGTTTCTTGAAACTTGTTCAGGTATGAAGACTAATTTTGACAAAAGTACAGTTATTGGGATTAATTTGGCTGCCTCAGAATTGAGGGGTTTCTCTAAAATGTGGGCTGCAAGACTGATTCTTTCTCTTTCATCTACCTGGGTCTCCCACTTCATTATTGTCAGTTGAAGGTTAATGAATGCCGTTCCTCATTCTGAAAATTCAAACAAGAAAAAATTCCCCGTGGAAAGCCAAAAACCTCTCACTTGGGAGCCAAATCACTTTGCTTTACTGTGTCCTATCTACAATTCCTTTCCACTACTTTTCTGTTTTCTTGATTCCGAAAGGGGTAATTTATTAGATAGATAAAATTCAGAGATGTTTTCTTTGGGGCGGCCACAACCATAATGCTATGTGTATCCATCTTGTCTCCTGGGACGAAGTGTGCTGGCCATGCAGATATTGGGGCTTGGGAGTTAAAAATTTACGTACTATGAACATAGCTCTGCTTGGCAGATGGCTATGGGAGGTCATTTCGAGCAATCTGTGGAAGGAGATTATGTGGCAGAAACACTACCATCGGGAGCACAAATTTTACTTGTAAAATAGGAACATATCATACACGAGTCCACTGTGTAAAGTTATCACGCAACCAGGCAAATGGGTTGAGCAATGCATCATAATTAAGATTGGCAATGGTGAACATACATTTTTTTTTGGCAGGACAAATGGCTCGGTGATCCCCTGAATCAATATTTCCCTCTGTTATACCTTCTGGCTGTGGATAAATGGCAGACAGCCCACCAATGCTATAGTGTCCAAGGGTCTATGTTGAACTGTAACATGCTTTTACAGAGTAATTTAAGGGAAGCAGAGGAGGCAAAATTTCTTTCACTTATGCAAAAGCTGTCAGTGACCAACTGGTTTAGAACAGGGGGACATTTACTGTTAAATCCTTATATAATTATATGCAGGGACATGTAGAAGTACCATGATGTATGGAAAGTTTAGAGTCCTATTAAAGCTCATGCTTTTATGTGGCTGGCTTTTCAGAATATGCTGGTCGCTGAGGTCTATTGAAGAAAGTGGGATGGGAACAATGACGACTGTTGTGTCTTTTGTGTGCTGTATCCAGATGACACTGATCACCTATTTGTTGACTGCCATTTCAGCACAGAAGTAGGGGGAGATTTGGGACTAGAGCAAATGTTCAATGTAACTTCCATTCCTTTGAGGGGATGTGAAAAGCTCTCTTTGATCCCAGGTCTTCAATGGGGAAATGTCATTGTTCAAAACTGCTTCAGATTCTTCCTCATGCAGTTTTTTTGAGTCTTTGAAAGGAGCGCAATGATGTGATCTTTCAGGGAAGTAGGCCTTACTTTGAAAACATTTGTCTTTGAGCTCTTTACTTTTTCTATGATTGGAGCAGATTTATTGTTAAGTTGTCTGTGGATGACTGGAAAAAGGAGATTCTTTGTGTTTCTACTTTCTCAGTAATGTAATTTTTTTGTTTTCTTTTTTAGGAGGAACCTCTCCTCGTCCTGATTGTAACACCTTTGTTTATTCTCTTAATAAAATTGGTGGTGCAATTCACCTTTCGTTCAAAACAAAAATACAATCTGCAAAAGCTGAAATTGACAGGGCAGACATCATGGAACATAATAAAAATATGTCAATGGACTTGTTTCCCAGGAACAAGCTCTCCTACATTCATTATGAGCAACAAAACTACATCTTTGAATACTTAAAATGGCCATCCAGCACAACATCCGTGGTAAATAGTACATGATTCATATCCCAAAGAATGAAAGGAAGTATACACTTTAACATCACCTTCCAAAGCTAATCTTTTGTCTTCCTTGCTCAAGTCCTTTAGGTCCCACAGTGGCATTAAATGGTCGCCTTAGTTTAAATGTTGTCAAAACTTTCAATTGAGTGAGTTGGCTCATATTCGTCGAGTAGTTAAACGAAACGAGTCTGAACAGCCACTTCAACTAGTCAATAAAGTTCGAGCTGAGTTCGGGCTCAAGTGTCAGTGCACAAGCTGAGTTTGAGCAGAACAATAATCAGCTCGGCTTGGCTCATTTTCACCCCTACTCTTGGTGTTTCAGAGTTCCTATGAGGAGATGTGTGACCTATCTCATTGGGGACTGGATGGTTCTTCTGGTTGTATGTTGTGAAGCCATAAGGGTGCCCCATGGTTGCCATGCGACTGAGGCCATTTATTGGTAATTGCCATGTTTAAGATTGCATAGATCTTAGGTTGACTTGCATAGAGAGACTCAGACACATGATCTTTGGGTAGGTTCAACCCATGCCATGTTATTTAATGTGTAAATGGAGAGAAGGTGCCACCTCACCTCCACTAACCCATGCAGATTAGTTACATTGGCTTGTGCCATGTAATGCCAAGTGGGATATTGTGGGGCCATGTGTAGTGGGAGAAGTGGGAGCTATGAGATGTCATCTGAGAGGAGATAGGACCCATGTGATTTAATAGGGATGCCAGAAGTGGTCATGTGGCTTGATAAGATTGGCTTTGCCATGTGAGGAAGTGCCGAATGCCACATGTTGCCTTGTCATATAGTGATTGATGAGGAAAAGAGGGTTGCAAATTCACCCAACTCTACCAGCATCTCTTCCTTACCTCTCCACTGCTAATCTCTTCTTTATAAAGTCATACCCTGCTCTCGTCTTCCTCTTACTTCAGCTTCTGCAACCTGCAACTCTTAGAGAGGAAAGAAAGGAAAGAGTGAGAGGAAGAGAGATAAAGCTACAAAACTAGTACTTTTGAAGAGGAAATCCAAGACTCAAGTAATAAACACCTCTCACTAGTGTTTGACATGTTAAAGAGCGAAAGAAACCTGAGAGAAATCTTTGAGAAAACCTTTGCTTTGGTTGTGCATCCAGTGAGGAACCCCTTGGCCTGCATGGGGTAACCTGTTGTGCCGGAATTGGAGCCATAGCAAAACTTTTTCTGCTGTTCCTGCTGCTTTGGATATTAGAAGCTTAGAAGGCCTACTATAAAACCCTACAAGGTTAGTTTTCATATTTTATAAAATAAGAGGTGTTAAGCTTTTTATTATTCTGGCGTCGAGCTATTTTTCCGCAGGAGGAGCACAGAATCTTAACTTAGGTCCGCACTTGACCTTCTCTGTGCTTGTTTTGTGAACGTCTGGTTGATTGAAGAAAATGATTCATGAATTCCATGTTTTAATATTACTTGATGATTTCTTAGTGATTTATGACTTCGTAGGGGTAAAATCTATTTCATGAGTTTGCTAATGCTTTACAAAGTTCAGAGTTTGAGGGATGTTTCAAGTACGTGATTTTTGCTGAATACTGGGTCACAGTCAGAAACCCTGCAGGTTGTTCCAACTGATTCAACACCCATTTTGCGATCCTAGTGCTACTTTGGGTGACCATAGATTCTACTTGGGCAGACAGGCAATGACTGGTGTGTTGTTAACAGGCACCTCAGTTTGGTTGATACCGATACTGATTACTGGTTTTCTTAGTGCATGTACCCCTGTGGCCTCTCACCTCTAGGATGAGGACTGGGACTCCCGCAGATCAGAGGGATGACAAATGATGGGGGCATAGTATTTACAAAATTTAATTAGTACAGGTCTGTCTCGGTAGGGTAACTTCATTTCTGAGATTCATGGTTTCGATGATTATAAGATGATGACGAAGGTCATGATGATATTTATCTCTTTGGAACTTCAATTACGAATGTAATGATGACTACGGCCAAAGTAGATGATATAGGCAACCATGAGTAAAGACTCTGAATGTATGTGAAAAAAGGAAACTGTGAATAAGTGATAATCTGGGTTGTTGTTTTCATTACTTGGTTGATCAAAAATTTACATGATTTGTGATGTTTTATGTTTCTTACCAACATGTTGATAATGATGCTTCATTTAATTCTTGGATCAGATGAAACCTAAGTGGACAACACAGTGAGCATAATGACAAAGAAACATGAACAAAGGTGGAATGAAATTTGCAATCACTTACATGCTATCTTCTTGTTATTACTCATCCTTGTGTGTTGGTACTGCTAGAGGACCCCACAGCGCCACTGATATGAGACGCATGCTTCTAGGGCAGGCTCAGAGCACCCAGAGAGGTATTTGTGTGGAGACAGGTTGAGGCTATAGGAGCATAGCTTGCTGCCATCTGAAGCTTATTAGTACGTTGAGCAGTCCATTTGGTCTTTCTTTACTGGACTATATAGATCTATATAGATAACCTCTTTGTCACTAGTACTTATTTACCTTGGAATGACCATGGATGATCCTGTGTTTTAACTTCCACGCTGATGTAATTTGTATGTTCCAAGTGCAATTGTACAGTTTCTTCCAGGTTATAAATGGTATTAGCAAAGGCTCTCTGGTGTGCAGACTGTTCCCTGCTGCAAGGGCAGACGCCAGTGGCAGTTATATACAGGTCTTCTTCACATTTACCCCAGCTCAAAGTGCTAGCCAGTCTTTCCTTCGAAGGAGCAAAATGGGTGAAATGAATATTTATGCGGATGGGCTAATATGGGAAAGCAAATATAACATGATATATGGGGGATAGAGTGGCAGCATTGGATCCACGTCCCTGAAAATGGAGAATGGATGTTACACATTGCAAGTCGCAAAAGCCAGTGTGTGTGTGTGTGAGAGAGAGAGAAAATGGACATGAATGTTTCCGTTACCATTTCCAATTGTAAGTGGGAAATAGAAACACAAATAGAAGTATGTATTTTCTTTTCTTCCTCCATTTTGATATTCCATGTATAGTAGAAGCGGAAATAAATGTTTACATCTCCTTTTCTGTCTCTGACCTATTAGCCCCATTTTGGAAGGGAGTTAATCATTTTTATGGGTTAAGTAGACCCACTTAAGTTAATTTTAAGTTAACTCATTTTTAGTTAGATAGGAGAGTAGTTAATCCGGAAGTAAAGATGTGGATTAATTTATTTTTAATCTAGTGGGATTTGACAAGGAGTGAGTTATCCCGATAATGACAATTAAATTATTATTTTTATTTTTTAATATATATATATATATCTCTCTCCTTCTCACACACATTAATTATAAGTTTAAGTTATTATTTATTTTAATTTAATTTTAATATATGTAATAAATTAAATATATTATAATATAATAAATAATATAATTAATTTCATTGATTAAAATTTAAAATACAAAAATGCCATTAATTATGGGTTTTGATTATTGTTCATCTAAAAAAATATTTTTAATTTAATTTTTTAATGTTTTTGATATATTCTACAAATTGATAATATCATGTAAATATATTTTTATAAATAACATAATTAATCTCACCGACTAAAATTCAAAACACAGAAATGCCATTAATTATGATAATTGCTCATCTTAAAAAATATTTTATTTTAATTTTTTATACATTTTTAATATATTCTACAAATTGATAATATCATGTAAATAATTTTTTCTTGATAAATAACATCCTTAATAGCACTAATTAAAATTTAAAAGTAAAAATGTCATTAATTATAGATTAGATTATTGTTTACATTAAAATAATTTTTAAAATATTTTTAATAGTTTCTATATGATAAATATATCATTATAATAGTAAAGTTTTGATCAAAATGATCATTAATAGTATTAATTAAAATTTCAAAGAAGATAAAAGTTATAATAATGTACTATTAAATATATTTTAAGTTAGAAATAGGAGAGAGTGTGTGTGGAGAGAGAGCGTGCGACATAGAGAGGAGAGAGAGACTCCATTAATACAACATTTAATGAGTGAACATGAGAGAGTGAGAGCACAACATAGAACATGTGACATTTAATGAGTGGGATAAAATTTAAACCCATCGACGAAGGTGGGTTTCGAAACTCAGGCATAATCTATAGTTAGCCCATATGTAAACTTGAATACACTAAATCATCGATCAAAGCACAAATTAAAGTGATTAACTTTGGGTTAACTTTGGGCTAAATGAATAATAACCCAAAATCAAAGAGGGGCTTACAGTCTAGGGCTGGGTCAATTAAACAGATTCCTAAGTCAGAGGTCCATTGAGACCAGATCTAGACTTAAACCCTAAGCACCTCTTTGTTTAGGGGACGAGGTTAACCTAGGTTATCTCTTATGGGCTAATCTATCCTGGATAATTTGTTTAAAAGTTTTTGCTTTGATAGTACATGGGTTATTTCTCCTTGATACAGTAGGTTAGCTCTTTTCTATTTCATTTGTTTCTGTTGCATCAAGGGAAAACTAAGGTTGCCACATGGCTCTTCCCTACCCCCAACCCCCCCTCTCCCAGCCAATTCCTCTTCCTCTTCCCCCTCACCCTTCATCACAAATGCATGGCCCCACTATCGTCGAACGGCATGGCAGACATTACTGGGCATTGCATATGTTGCTGCAGACACTAGCAGAGACATCGCCCAGGGCCAATGTTGTGGATGTTGCCAGTGTAGTCGCGGATGACACCAGACATGTTAAACGCCGTTATAGACACCGTCGAAGGCCGTGTGCCAGCCCCCTTCCCTTCTGGCGTCCACCCCCCCTTTGGCGTCCCCCCCTTGCAACGGGGGCCCTCGCCACTGCTATCCAATGCCCTTCTCTATTGTAAAAGGATTTGCAAGGGGGGGTCACAGGGAGGATGCCAAACTGGCTTGGATGGTGGCTCTTTGTCGAGATCTCAAGTCTCAAGGTTGGCTATGTGTCGGCAATGTGTAGCAGGGCATAAGAGGGATGAGGACAGCCGGCTATGGGGGAATACAATCGGTGATAGGGTCAGCAAGGTGGAGTCAGCAACAGGATGCCCGTGAGAGGAAGGGGTTAATCCTATTGCGAGAGGAAGGGGGAGGCCCATGAGTCAACCTTGGGGTGACGCGTGCGCAATCATGGTCATGCAAAGGCAAGATAATCGGGATCACGCAAGGGTAAAAAAGATATTTGGTAGAAGTGGTTAAGTGTATTCCAACTTTGGAGGTGGGTTGAAGTGTCCAGGTTAAATTGGGTTATCTCCCACTTGCCCCAGGTTACTTAAGCCTTCCAACCAAAACACTTTTTATGCTAATCTCGGGTTATCCTCAGGACAAGTGGGGGATAACCCCCACCCAAAGAAATGCTTAATGAGTCCAGGTTTAGACCGAACTTAAGAGCTATATGCTTCCTACGTCGGACATAGAAGTCAAAACAAATAAATCCTCATTCCAATCCAACGCACTTACACCCCTAGTTGCAATGAGTAGAAAATATCAACATCTAGCCAAAATCCCCGATGAAATGAGTTTTGCAAGCATCCTAAGAAATGCTAACTTAATTTGCTTGAGGGCGCTTTTGCTGTGTCACAATAAAGGCATCCCTACTAATGAGCCATACCTTGATGTAACATTTTCCCTTCTTTAGAGAGAGGTCGGCTTCAAATCCCACCTCCCACGATTCTACGAGAGAGATCGAATCAATAAATTCTTGAGGACTTATGCTCGAGTGCTTTCCATAGGTGGGGGCCCACATAAAATTTATTCCTCACAATAAAATCTCCAAACCTGAAACAGCCACCTATATTGGCAAGAATTATCATGAGATTATATGAAAGAAATCTCCTAATATATAAAAGGGAATATTAATTGAGAGATTACTAGAAATTGTAAATATCCTTACAAAAAAAATGAGAGAGGCATGGGAGCCCACTGTTCCGTTGTTGGTGAGTGTTCGTGTCCATGCTTGCAGTGCCACAACTGATGCATACCTTTTTATCCACTTATTAGGGGATGGGATCTCCCATGCATGCACTTGGATATTCGCTAATATCAATACCAACATATAGGTGGTGGCAAGAAGACCCACTCATGTTTGATACCCACAAAAATTTTCCAAGACTTCCATTGTGTAAGGGGGGTCATTGATGTCATCCCCATAGATTGATATAGACATTAGTGAGTACCCCAACATGCATGCATGGGAGATCCCATCACATGGGTGGTGACAAGACGCCACTCACGTCTGGTACTCCTAAAAAAAGTTTTAGAACTACCCTTGTGTAAGGAGGCCATTGTCACCACCATACATTGATGTAGATCTAATCCCTCCATTTGGTGAGATCTCCTTATCTACGAGTATATAGAGAACGAATCCTCTCGACAATTAACAACGAGTTCTTTGTGAGATTTTTTTCAAGTCAACTACTCCAAATGGGTTTCTTCCCTATATTGTTGGGAGATTTGAGTCAGATGGACTTCCCCGATGTAATGGCCTTTTGAACTAGAATATTTCCTATCAAATGGGCAGATATGATTTCATTAGGCCTTCTTTGATAACGAATGAGTAATGTTAGATGAATTATGTATAGATAGTGAGGATATATCAAAATAAGTCATCATCTTTTGATTTGATAATCATAACCTTATTCTTACCTTCCTTATAAATCAAATTGTACTATATATTTGTCAAATCTCATCGAGACATCAATTTTGACAAGAATTTAAAATCATATGTTTGTCACCTATTTTTTCTTTAAAAAAGATGAATAGATAAAAGATAGAATAAATAAAAATAGATAAAAAGATAACTTTCATTTTAGGTAAAATAACTAATCAGGGCTTTTGATTGACTTAGATATTCTAGAATGATTCATTGTCACCCAAATATCTCATCTCAGAACCAAAATATGAGCTCAATGACCCTAACATTTGACCTAATCTAAATTTGTTCAATTATTAAATAGACCCCTAGAGTACTTCAGTTCTTATTTCCTGAACTAAAATTTGAAAGAAAAAATGATTAGGACTCTCCCATTTATATGTACTTACACATCAATGTAGAACTCTCCGCCCATTGACAATAGATATTTTTCGATTGCATAGTGAGACGCTCATGGCCCTTAATCGGTTCCTCTTTTCTGGAGGGGAAGGAGGTGTTTCCTCCCTTTACTTTTCATCCATTATTAAAATGACTCTTATATGAATAATGTTTTGAGAATTTCTATTTATATAAAGATATTTTCAGAAGTTCTTGAGAAGATGAAAAGGATCATGATCTCCTTTTCTAACGTCAATGGGTACTGCTCAAATAATTAATATGACAGTTTCTCACTCTAGAGGAGGTCAAAGATTCAGTATTCTCACTCTGCCTAGATAGTGCTCCTGACCCTGATAGCTTCTCAGGTGATTCCTTTACTACCTATTGGGATATCATCTTTAGGACATTGATGCTACAGTCATTGATTTTTTAATTGTGGTGCTCTCCCAAAATCTTATACTTTTACTCACTTGGTGTTGATTCCTAAGGGTGATTCTCTGACCTCTTTAAGAGATTTTAGACCTATCAGCCTATGTAACTTATAAAATTATTTCATTCATAATTTGGAAGAGACTTTCTGTGATGTTGCCTGCTCTTGTTTCTCTATTGCAAGGGACATATGTCAAAGGGAGAGACATGACTCATAATATATGTCGAGGCATGACTCATAATATATGTCTTGCTCAAGAACTTCTTTACAGCCTCATTAAGAAGGATAGGGGTCATAGTGTTGTTTTTAAACTTGACATGATGAAAGCTTTTGATAGACTTGAATGGTCTTTATCTCTTTGTTGTTCTTGATAAATTTGGGTTTTCTACGTCTTAGGTTAATCTCATTAGAGGTTTATTCACCAATCGCTAGTTCTCAATTATTTTTAATGGCACTCTTGGAGAGGTATTTCTCTTTCTCTCGGGGTTTAAGACAAAATGAAGACCACTTAGCACCCAACCTCTTTACTCTAGCTAAAGAGGCTTTCAACATGCGACTTCAGTATTTATTTTGCAGGGATCTTATCGCACCTTATTCCACTTTCCTAGAGGGCCTGTTTGTTTAGAGGATAAGGGTGGGTACCCCATCCTATCCATCCTAACTGATTTGGGTGCTAATACAAGATATTCTAGTTCAGTTAGGATATATAGGCTCTTATCCGGGTTAAGGGTGGGATAGGTTGTTCTAGGAAAAAGTAGAATAAGAAGGGTTAAGCTTTTTCACACTTCTCGAGGAGGTATTTAGTGTTATTTTATCTCCCAATCAAAATAAAATGGTGTATTTTATGGAATACCTTACATGTGGTTAAGTTAATTTGCTTATCCTAACCTGCAAACAAACAGAGCTAGAGAGACCAATTATTTCTTATCTTCTATTTACTGATGACACAATCATATTTATAGATGGTTCTCAAGTTTCACTGCACTAACTGATGGCTTTTATTAATATCTACAAGAGATGCTCAAGGCAGAAAGTCAACAGAATCAAAAGTTTATTCTATATTGGAAGCTTGGCCCCTCAACAATGTACCAAACAGATATCAACATAACTACTATATATCCCTCATAAGGTCTTTCCCATCACCTACCTGTGAGCTCCTTTGTTCAAAGGAACAAAGTGAGAAACAAGATTAATTGCATCTTGAAAGTTCCGCCTACTCTCTTCTAGTGGTAGGTTATTTTTTATTAAGCATGTCCTTTCCTCCATACCTATACATATACTTATTGTTCTCTCACCTCCCAAAAATACTTTGCACTCTCTAGAAAGGACATTTGCTAGTTTCTTGTGGGGTTATTCTCCTATAGGTGCCCGCAGACATTGGATTACTCGGAAGCACCTGACTAGGTCTACTTCTAAAGGAGGCAACTAATATCAGGTCCTTAGGAAATACGCTCAAAGTTCAGCTATGTTGAAAACTATACTATCATAAAGGGACTTTGGATTGATTACATTCACAGCACTTACCTATGAGAGCATCATCTCTTTGCTTACCCTGCAATAGGATCACCCCATTGGAACATGATATTAAAATGTAGGCCATGGGTTCTTCAGAATACTTGTTAGTTAGTGGGGGAGAGTCACATTTCCTTCTGGCATGATAATTAGACAGATCAAGGTGCTCTTAGGGACATACTCTCATATGATCAGTGGTACTCTATTAGGCCTACTCACTGTTGGTTACTTCATGACTATCTCACTTCTGGGTAAGCTCTTCTACAAGTATTGTCTCCTGACATTTTTATTTACTCATAGATAGTATTAGTTGCTATTCTTCATCTCAGGGACAAAATAGACTTATCTGGAAGCCTAATCCCAAAGGGCTATTTATCACCAAGTCTGCTTGGCAAATAATCTGACTGCAAAGCTCCTCTCTTTCTACTTCTAAATAGATTTGGTGCTTTAAGTTTCCCAGAAAAATCTCTATTTGTGTTTATAGAGCTCTAGTTGGTAAGTTACATGTTGATGATGTTGCCCAGATAATTGGCATACCCTTGGCTTGCTGCTCAACTCCTTCCTATGAAGCTCTTGATCATGTGTTTGCTCACAGTGAGATAGATTAATACTGCTGGAGATTTTTTAGGGACATCTACATGATTCCATTTCAAGTGACTTACTTTAGCTACATATTTACTTCCTCTCTTTCAGTGGTTACAGGTACCTCTTTCTACTCATTCTACATGGGCATTGCATCTTCTATTGTGGCATGGTTCTTATGGAAGGCTAGATATTCTGCTAAGTATGATAATTTTTCTACTAGTAAAGAGAGTATTCTGCATCAGAGTATTAACTTGATTAGGGAGAATCTTTGATTCTCCTCTCTTTTACCCTATGTTGTCCATTGGGTGCCTCCTACGTGGGGTAAGATTAAACTGTAAATCGGGACAAAGGCTAATCGGGCACGTGGACACTTGAATGCAAACACGCAGATAGTTGGCCCTATTAGCTAGTTGGTAGGGTGCATGGCGTCAGATGTAATGTAATAATGCATAACCTTGCAGGATAGATTACAACTTAGGTACACCTCTCGCGGGAGAGATCGGGGAGGAGAGATTATAACCAAAACATAACGCTACGTAGGGGGCATGGGGAGGGGAGATAAGTACAAGAAATAAAACAACTCTGCGTAGGGAATACTCCAGTCCAAATTGCATACAAATATAGAAGGGTTAGAGTGGGGGGCCTCTTATAGCTGTGGGTAATGGAGGCCAACAGGGCACGTAATAGGGTGGGAAATGGGGTGTGGACGGAGCGACATGACCTACTAATGGTGAGAGAATGGACAAATCTGGTCAAGTTGTAGACCCAATGTCGCAGACGTTGCCGCGACTGTCTTCGTCACTTGGTGTAGCTACTTCCGTTGACGTGTCGATGGAGGAATGTCTAGATATGATAGAAGATGACCAGATCTGAGAGAAAAATGCCTAGATCTAATGGAGGAGTGATGGAGGATGACATGGCGAGGAGGATTGTTGCCACACTCTAAGGTTGCTTCTACTGGTGACCTTTGGTGGAGGGGATGAGGTCATCACTGGCGTAGTGGTTGAGGAGGAGGACGACTTGTCAGAGATGGTGATGGAGGGAGGAGGAGGGCTTGTTCTTAGATCTCTCCTGCGGAAGGATCTGTCCTTCGGTGCTACTGTTGGTGCTACTAGAGTGGACGGTGGAGGGAGTTGGCAGGGGGATGCAGACTGGATCTACAAAAGAAGAGGGGGGTGAGTGGCAAGATGGTGGAAGGCTGAGGTGATGGAAGGGGAATCTAGACCTTTTTCCAGAGATGGGGAGAGATGGGATGATAGAGAAGACGATGCAGGAAGAGAAAGGAGAGACCTGGGTGACCTACTGAGGTTGGGGGGGCTGGATAGGTATTGCAGATTTGGTCTGCAAGGAGGTGGTGGGGAAGGAATGGGGATGGAGAGAAGATGGAGGGAGAGTTGGGATATGCAACGGGGAGGCCTGGGCGACCTAGTTGTGGTGAGAGAAGAGGAGGAAAAAAAGGAAATATAGGAGATAGAAGGGTTGACGTGGTAGGTTAATTTTCAAATTTTAAATGAGGAAATAGGATGTTGGAAGGAGTACGTAAAAAGGAAAGGCTTTACTTTTGTCTCCTACGAATAGAAGGGAGGAGAGAGGAACGTGTGGAGGGAATGGATGGAGGCAGGTGGTGGCTAAGGTTGGGAGGGGTGCTAGATCACTCTAGCATATGAGATGGTGAGATGGGTGGCCAGGATGCAGTCTGCCCTCTTCAAGGTTCTAGCAGAATGGGGGTGACGACCAGCTAGTGAAGTGGGGGTTTGTAGGGGGCAAATGGGATGTCTAGGGGGTGGGCCGGGAAGGTGTTGTTCGATCTATGGAGGATGAGATTTGCAGGTTAGGGATGTTCAGGAGGTGGGGGAAGATGATGATGGTGTGGGAAAATCGTGGGCCTCTTACCCTGGCCTCTCACCCTCCCTCTCATAGGGTTCTCTCTCTCTGAGCTCACTCATGCACTCACACACGAGGGTAGGGCTGCACAAGGGGTAAAGGAACTCTTGCATTCTTCTTCTCTTTCTAATATGCCAATGCTTACAAGAGGGCCACTATTTATAGAGTGGCCAAGACTAAGAAACAGACTAAAATGACCCATCTCTTGACATGAAATAACTATTCTTCCGTAAAAGACCAAAATACCCCCTACTCAATTGGAAGTGGCCAGCTTATCCTATCACAAGCATAATGTTTCAATTAACCTCAACTAACTTGATTAATTACTAATGACCCAAGCAACAAATGACTAAAATGCCATTGTTGGTTTAAAATAAAAGAAAAGTTACATAAACGACGTGATGAACATAGAACTCTTCTCCGAACCATGGCGACATCGGCAGGGTTGCTCGATCTCCCATGTACTTCATCACATCCCCGTCAAATTGAATACTAATAGATGTTGTAGAGGCAATCCTGGTCTTTCTGCAAGTTCTTCTATCCTTAAAAATGATAAATGTCATTCATTATTGTTGTTGGGTGTGAGTTCTTGGGGCACACTATTAGTCTTGTTGCAAAGCTCAGAGCTATAATCCTTGGTCTATAGCTTTGCATATATGCAGCAAGGTTTTACCTGTCTCATTGTGAAATCAAACTGCTTAGTTCTGGTCTCTCTCCTCACTACTAACCATGCATGCTCTAATTCCTTAGGTGTGATTTCCATGGTGGTATGACTTGTGTGCTCTCAGAGAAGTTATGGACTTGCACTTCTAGCTACCATGTGGTCGGAGAATGCATGCAACAGGGTTGCTGATGCTTTAGCTAATCTTCTTTTTTTTCGATTCTCAAATCACATCGTTTTAACATGAGTCTTCTATGTTTCCTTCTTTTGTACGAGGAGAGATCACCGTGAATAAATCTAGCATACATCCATCATCTTTGCTTTTGAAAGTTTTATGTCAGAGGGCTTCTTGTTTTCTTGATGTACTCTTATAAGATAAGGTGGTATATATATATATATATATGCATGTACTTTTCCATGTTTGGTGCAATAAAATTCCAAGAGCTGGCCGAAAGATCAATTTGACTAGATTGGAGAAGAACAAATTTATTTATCCAACTATATTTTTATTCAAGCAAAAAACAAGCCCCAGACAAATCAAATTTAAGGATGTGCGCTTTGTTAATTACAAAGGAGACGGATCGATGAAAGAATGCAACAGCAGCATCACCCATGCAGCTCATACATGATACACCCAGCATATCATGCATGAATAAAAATCCCAAGCCAGAGACCACACAGGAATTAAGACTCAGAAGTGGGCGAAGCCCACCACGGCATACGCGAAGAGGAGGACGAAGGCCAGAGAGGAGGCCTTGACGGAGCTCCCATCTGATGTGCCTACGGTAGCAGGAGTGCTAGGAGTGGTCTTCACGCCGCCTGCATCCAAACACATGAAGATCGCAGTCAAATCCTCGGCGTAAAAAAGAATATTTATAGCATCCTGATGAACAGCAACACACAGCATATATATTCTCGAAGCTAGCTAGCGTTTCATTCATTTACTTATTCAGAAGATCAATGAAGTAACTCTCCGAACTCTCTCTTGTTCTTTAGATATTGTGCGTAAAATGTTCCCAGTTGTTAAAGACGATCATGAAAGGAAGCCTTTATAATTTCGAACTACCTAGCTAGAAGCTCTCTCTCTCTCTCTCTCTCTCTCACACACACACACACACACACCTGCTGCTGGTGCAGTAGTTGCGGGGACAGGGGAAGCAGCTGGTCCTGCAAGAGCTGCAACAGCAACACATAAAAATGAGAAGCAGCATAATCAGAACTTCTCACCCGAAGGCATGCAGACACGTTAATACAACTTTTGCAACTGATCACCGAATTAGCTGCCTGTGATTTCTCTCACCAGCGCAGGCGCTCACTGGGGGAGTCTGGACGCTGCACGCGCCGGGGAGCGCCAGGGCCTGCGTCTGGTTGAGGGTGATCCCGTACTGCGCCACCCCACCGTTGAGGACCAGGCACAGGCACTGCGGCGCGGACTTGACCACGCTGGAGAGCTGCGAGCAGCATGTGGTCGAGGGGGTGGTGCTGTTGCCGGAGATGTAGCCGAGGCACGGTGCGAGGCCCACGATCGACGTCACGCAACCACTGAACTGCGCCGAGGCCCCGGCGAAGAGGGCGGTCACCATGATAGCCACTGCAACGAAGACCGTGGTGGAGGCGGCCATCAGTATTTTTTTTTTTCCGATCGACCGAAGCCTCTCTGATCGATCACCGGAAGATGTTATGGGTTCTGAGGCTCTCCTCTCTCGGGCTCTTGTTTTGAGTTGGGTTGGAGCTGAGAGAGAGGCGAAGTGTGGGAGGATTTATAGAAGTCTTGAGAGAGAGAGATCTAGAGAGATGATTGCGTGTGAGAGAGATCAGTTAATGTTAAGCATGCAGTGAGAGATCAGAGAGAGAGAGAGATGATTACGTGTGAAAGAGACCACACGCATGCAACTGTGGGTGACCGACTACGTCCTACCCGCTAATTAACTAACAGCTCCTGTATACCATATATGCTCAATTAATTTCTCAGAGGGGAGAGGCCTGGGAAGTATTCAAAGAGGGGGGAAGTGATGAGCTGATGGTTGCAGCGTCCTCATGCATTGCAGGCGTCGACCCCTTTGAAACGCGTGGGCTCGTTGCAGCCGTCATCTTTTAACACCGAACGCGTACCTCTGTCTAACCAACATATGCATGTGTTGGTGAATGTGACGTCTGAAGGGACGGAGCTGTCCGCCCACCTAATTATAATATGCCATTAATCCAACCATCCGATAAGTACACGTCTTTCCCTTGATCTTTTGCCATGCAGGCATATTATATATATATATATATATATATATATATATATATATATATATATAGAGAGAGAGAGAGAGAGAGAGAGAGAGAGAGAGAGTAATGTTTAGTGCATCCAATTTATTAATTATATCTTTTCATATAATTAATATAATATTTAATAATTTTTTAAAAAAAATTGAGTAACTTCTGTCCCAAATTTGTTTAACCCCGTGTCGTATCACTGGATGACGTGACGTGGAGATTGAGTAAAAATAAAAATTGGATACTATGAATAGTGAAAAATAATATTTTTTACTATTCACAGAGAGATTTTTTTTCTTGATCTCCACACCACGTCAGTAGGTGACGTTCTAATGACGCGACGTGGGGCCAAATAAACTTGAGGTGAGATCACTCAAAAAAAATTTAAAAAAATATTAAATGTTAGATTAATTACACTCGTAGATGTAATTAGTGAAGTGGGTGCGCGCATTAAATATTACTCATGTTAATAATTTCCCCGGGCCCGATTGGTCGATCGACAAACTCTAGTTCCTCACTAGATTACATATACATCAACTCTCCATTTTCATTGACTATCAGAAACTCAAATTAATTTAAGGGCTAGCTCCGATCGAGTTAGGGATCATTAATTTGTGTGCTGTAAAAATGTTGAAACACATCATAAACTGTCGTGGAAACAGCATATTTTGTATGTTTAAATTAGAATGCTATATATATATATATATATATATATAATGCTTAGTGCATCCTACTCTAATTACATTAATCGACGTAATTAGTGTAATATTTAATAATTTTTTTGAATAATTTTTATCCCAAATTTATTTGACCCCATGTCACGTCACCCGACGACGTGACGTGAAGACCAAATAGAAATAAAAATTAGACACTATGAATAGTGTTTTTCACTATTCACAAAGAGATGATTTTTTTTGCTCCGTCCTAACGTCATGTCGACGTGTGACATTCTAGTGACGTGACACATGAGGGCTACATAAATTTAGAGTGGAAGTCACTCAAAAAAAAATATTAAATGTTACACTAATTATATTAATACGTGTAATTAATACAGTATGTGCACTAAACATTACTCATGTTAATAATTTGCTCGGCCCAATTGGTCGGTCGACAAACTCTAGTTCCTAACTAGATTACATATACATCTACTCGATCAGAAACTAAAATTAATTTATGGGCTAAGTCCGATCGCGTTAGAGATCATTAATTTGTGTGCCGTAAAAATGTTGAAGAACATCATAAACTGTCATGGAAACAGCATATTTTGTTTGTTTAACTAGAATGTTGTATATGTGGATTGTTTTACGCTGTTTTCTTTATGTTTGGAGTGACATATAAGTTGCCAAGTTTAGAAACACCACCAATGTGGCATCTTTTGAAGCCGAAATCAAAGATTTTAAAAGTTTCAAAATTTGATAATTTATATGCCACTCAAAAAGTGTGCGGTTGAGGAACCGGTAATGAATCTCGGGTATCGATTTTTTCGAGTGCTCGGATCGAGTCACGGGACGGGTTCCACTCACTCACTCTCGCAGCGGTGATAAAATTATAACGAGTTAAGTTCCTATCACTCATGCAGCGACATAAGAAAATATACGAGATAAGCAAAATATCAAAGTAGGGAGCGGACACGATATCTCCACGCTCCTGGCATAGGGAAGACGACCCCGGTCGAAACTCGTACTCCCGATGTACAAGTAATTAATTAATTACAGCAATTATTTCTATTGCCCACTCCACGCAGGGAGGTAAAGGGCTACACGTGGGACCCGAGAGTAGCGAACTCGGGTTGACGAGCAGTAAGCCAGAAGGCTCCCGGGCGGGAGACGGGCTGCTGGTCCGGCTCGGTTCTGCGGGCCCGTGGGACAACAGGCGGGTCCGGCTACAGGGACGGCAGTGCCCGGGCGTCTCCTGGTTGCTACGGCTGGCTGGGACGTTGCTGAGGGGTTGCTGGTCGATCTCCGGGAGCGGCGGCCGCCGAATGTGAGCCGGCGTATTTTACCGGGTTTAACCGGCGGATTGCTCTGCTGGCCTGTTCACGGATCAGATCTTGGCGCCTCCACGAAAATAATTGTTGTGCCCAGATCCGGAGGCGTATCGAGGCGAGATCAGCGCCGTTGGACAGAGGACTCAAAGGGCTACAACATAAATTAATTTCACATCCATCCAGTAAACGGATTGGAAATGAAAATCACTGTTCCCCAAGTATTTCTGCTGGCTCGGATTACAGACAGTCAGGACAGAACAGGATCTGCATGAAAATGAGTTTTGACCGACAGGGGAATGGTAGAACTGGATCTTGTGGATTTTATGGTGGATAGAGGGGGATGTGTGGGACGTGCTCAAATTTTTTTGGGATTTTTTGGAGATGGTTAAGGGGGCGGGAAAAATGGAATAACAAGACATTATCCCGCAGATCTGCTGATTGACAGACTGTCAAGGGTGGAAATAAAAGACTGGGAAAAATAGCAAACGGTGGCGGATTGACACGAAATTTAAAATGGGAATGACTAACAAGGAGGGGAATTATCTCTCAAAATTTTAAGATCATAAGATACACGGATTGGGAGGACCAACCTTTTCTTTGAGCTTCTATCCGAGATCTCAAAATCCTGGACAGCACTTCAAAGAACGGGCTGTGGCGGCTCGACAGCGGCACGAATGGAGGCGGCGGCGGCGGTGACTGGAAGTCGCATCCAGCAGAGGTGGTAGATCTTGGAGTCACACCAAGACTAGGGCTTCACACCCTAGAAAAGGACAGCAATCACTGCTGCAAGGGGAGAGGAGAGAGGGGCGCCCTTGGGGTTCTTTTTGATTTTCCAACAATTCTTCTCATTAATTGTATGAAATATAAAAATACAAGGCTTATATAGCAATGGATACAAGACCTAAACTAACCTCAGATCTAGGGTTATGGAGGGGCACTTAGGGGATAGGAGAATTATTCTCCCACGTGGTCAAATGGCCATAAATAAACAATTACAACATGAATAAAAAACCTATAAAAAGGGGGCGCCCCTTTGAAAAAAGGGGAGAAAAGTTTGATTTCTTCCTTCCTCTCCTTGATCCAAGTCCAAGGTGGACTATGGACCAATCCCACATGGGCCCTAGAGCCTAGGTAAACCAATGGAAAAGGAGATTGGGGTCTCGTCGGACCTACGCGGCTTTTTTACAAAATAACTCATTGACTTAGCTCAAGTAATCCATTGACTTATACTTGCCGTACATTTACAACTCAATTATCTCAAAGATATAAATGTAAACAAAAGGATACAAATGTAAAAATAAAATATTAATACTCGGTATTAATTCCCATCAGTATAACTCCGATTGAAACATCTCTCTCTCTCTCTCTCTCTCTCTCTTAATACTTGAGATGTAATGGAACTATAATTCCATTTTTTTGTTAACAAGTAACCTACTTATTATAGTGGTACTTGGGTCTACACAAAGTGCGAGAGACTTCGGTTAAAATCCAACGATGTCCAACTCATGTGCATCTCTTTTTCTCAAGGTTAGTTATAATAAACCATATGCTCACATCCTCTCCTGGTAGCCACTGGATAGGTATACCCTAACCACATAGAGTAAGGCAGGAACGCTGGCTGAATTTGGTATTTGGTATCTGCTACACATGCTTCGTTTAATAATCTCCAACTTGGATGTATTATGTACTTCTAGAAGAGATTACAGTACCTTGCATCATGCTAGAGCCGTGAAAAAAATCGTTTTGCTTTGAAAAGACCTCTTCCAATTATAGATCATAATATCTGATAACAAGATATATATATATATAAATGGGCCTAGTGTGTTCAATCATTACAGACTAAGAAATATTTACTGCAAATTGTACCCCATCGAGCCAGGTCGATGTAATGTGATCTGGGGGTCAATAGGGGCTTGCTTTGTAACACGTCAAATAACACTGTCAAATCTCCTAGATGCATAACAAACCATCTTCAAATAACAACTCAATAGGAGTCCACATAATACCACCATGCTCAATTAGTCTTCTTCTAGATTGATAGAATCCTTGAACTTTCCATAAAGGATCTTCTTCAGCTCCGCCATTTGTGCAAGCACAGATTCCTTCTCTTCCTCTAGCTTCTCCAATTCTTTACTAGCATCTTCTTTCATCGTCTCCAGTCTATTTTCCACGTCCTCCCTAGGCACGTGGGCAAATACCTCTCCTATCTGAAACCTTACAACATCCTCATCTGAAAGGATCAGCTCGTTGCTGGCATCTTCCAAATTTTCATTTGTTTCCTGCAGTAAAAGGCTAATGAGCAGTCGACAGAATAATTTTATAGTGTCTGAATCATTAGAGGACAAAGTCACAGAAACTGGGGAAATAGCTGCGAACTTTTCCTCGCACAGACCAATCATTTTGCATTTTGATGCATATACAGCTGCTGTATTCATCATCCTTATGCATGTACTCACAATGACCAAAAGTTTATGCAGTTTTCAACTCTTAAAAGATGCTAAAAATTGTCACTGATTATGTGGATAAAATTCAGCGATCAGGAGGGCAATAACCATGATATCCACTAGGCATCTTATGAGTGAGCAAGGAATATAATACATAATGACACTCAGTGTCACTGTCTACTTGCACTTCAACAAGCTACCATCATACCCATAATTCTAGATATTATTTACATATTAATGCACCAAAGTATACATTTTCTCATTGGCCCCATATTGCTGGCTCTGCCATTTGTGTTGGCTCCAATAAGAAAGAGCATTAAGGAGCTAACTAACAACCAAAATATGCAGAATATAGACTGGTGAATCAATACTAAAACAACTAGGCATGTACTTTTGTGGGACGAAGAGAATCCCAGGTCCAGCCCTGTCATTTATATGCTGGCTCAGGCCTGGCCCAGGACAGGCCTGTCCATCTAAGCCCGGGCCCAGCCTATAAAATAACACCCTGCCTGGAAAAGGCACAGTCCAGCTCTGACTACTAGTTAGGATGCAGAATTTTACATAATTCTGTAGAACACCACAACGTTCCTGTGCAATCTAATAGCCAAAATCAAAATTCACACAAGTGCTGAGAGTTATAGAAGAGACCGATCAAGTAAAATGCAGGAAAATCTGGAGGAAATTGGATGGACACCCTACTTTTATCAAATAGGGGGCAAGAATTATTATGTGAACTATACACAAGTCATCATGTGGCCCAAGTCCATCCAAAGCCAATAGAGTAATACTTGCTGCAATCCAGCGATTGAAGCACGTGCAGTTTTATCTGCGAACCCTCTACCATTGGTCAAGATCCTCCATGCCATGTCACATGTCTATATCATAGGGGATGTGGACCAATGGAAGAGTGTTAGCAAATGACATGGCACTTGCTGCAATGCCTGGAGGGATAAGAAACCCTACCAAAGAATTTCCTGAGCAGGAAAAACCCTTTTTTGAACATGAAGAGTGAGGAGTACAGGGATTAGGACTTGGAATGTGGTGGTGATATAGCAGAATGATCAGCAAGGTGATTGGCCATTACAAAGAATGAGACTTTCACTAAAATCATCATTTGCCATTGTCCCAAAAATTAGGTGGGTGTTAAGAAAAGCAGACATGGAAAGGAGTTGCAGATGGCAATGGCAGCAAGGAAGCCAGAGATCAAATCCTGCATGATGCATATTGGACAAGATACGAAAATGTGATAAAGAGCAGATAGCAACTGTTTGGGGCAGGATTGACACCTTAAGTGAAGCAGATAGTATTTTACAATATTTTCCCACCCCTTGCTTCTTGATCAGGCCTTACAAAGCCCAGGTTCAGATCATGTAATTGGCAGCCCACAGCAGAATGGGCCAAATTTGAAATGGAGGCTTCTCCTTGTTAAGCCAGGCCAAACCTGATGAGCTGTTGGGCCAGCCTAGCTCGATGACACACCCAAAAACAACTTCTCAGATTGACTAATATATTAAACATAGAAAAGATTTAACTACAAACATGAGATGGTTGGACATAGTAAGAAAGGAGTTTACCTTCCAAGGTTTAACTACAATATGGCATCGAATAGATTACAATGGAGGATAGAATTCATGTAGATGACCCCAAATGAGGGGATAAGGCTCTAATGATGATGATAGAAAAGATCTTTTATTTTTATCTTAAGCTCTCAATAAGCTACATGAAATACTGATCCATGTAGCCTGGGAAGGGGGTGGCAGTACATATATGCAGAAGCTCATTATGACTCCGTTGGAAGTATCATCATCAACGTTCGCCAGTTCGTTCGGCTCGGCCGTGCTGATTTTTTTGAGGTACGATCAGATACAGTACCATACCGTCCCGTACCGAATCGAGAACAAATAAGAAACTGCTTTTTACATGGATTAAGTTACAAAATACCTTTAACATCTCTTCTCCCCGATCCCTCTCTTCGGGTTTAGGGTTTTGGCCTTGTGCTCCAAGTCCAAACCGGTCGCCCTATCCCTTTCTTCTCCCGTCCACCCCCATCCCCAACCCGTCAGACAACAATGGCCATCCCACCGCCCTCCCATGCGCCGCCAGACAATGCCGGCCACCCCGCCGCCTTCCCCCTTTCTTCTTCCCTCTATCCCTTCCCCAACCTGCCAGACGGCACAGAGAATGCCAGCCACCCTGCTCAATGATGCGGACAATGCCGCCCTCCCCCGCGCCGCCAGACAATGCCGGCCACCCCGCCGCCCTCCCCCTTTCTTCTTCCCTCTATCCCTTCCCCAACCTGCCAGACGACACAGAGAATGCCAGCCACCCTGCTCAATGATGCGGACGATGCCGCCCTCCCCCGCGCCGCCAGACTATGCCGGCCACCCCGCCGCCCTCCCCCTTTCTTCTTCCCTCCACCCGTACCGGATCACACCTATGCCAACATGTCGCCGTGCCAGTTTCACCCAAGTACGATCTGGCACAGCCATTACAGTGCGGCACGGATCGATCCTGCAAACCATGGTCATCATAGATGGAATAACTTTTGCATCATAGGTTTGAGCCATTCAAAAGAAACGTTGGCAAAGTCAGCATGTTTTGAAAAGATGTTAGACATAAAATAATTAAAGTTGTATATTAAGTTGTTAATTAGGTTTTTTGGCCCAGGTCATTACTTGCTCCCTATTGAATATCTGATTGGAACCCATCAGTAAGATTGGATGAGAATAATATTCAAAAATAGATGTAGCTTTAGATGCACATGCAAGATTTACTCAGACATCCTCGTCAATGTTGGATGGGCTTCCTCATAATAAAAGAAGTGGGGAGGAGTTTCCAGATCAACAGGTTTCTAAACTTTCAAGGCATAAACATCTAAATATGAGAGAAAGGATAGCTTTTCCATGGTTAATATTGTTGTAAAAGAAAATTAATATGCCTACTAAGTGTTGTGACAGAGAATGATACCCCGAGCATACCGCATCAAATAACATGAAGAGCTACCCCCTCCCACTTAGTGAGGGAAAAAAATTCTGGAATGCAATTAGTAATATTCCAAAGTGTGTTATTACATATCAAAATCATGTATTGTGTAGGACTATCTTCTAATCTGCTCATTAGTTAATAGTTGCTCTCTTTATCCTTATATCGAACCTTCATTCTCTAGACTATTTCCTAAGTCTAGGGAATCTTTGGAGTTATTCCCAGGTTGAATGGAACCCATTTCCTCCTTGGCTTGTTCAATCTCCTCCGCGGACACCTCACAGAGCAAGGAACCCTTTACACACCTTCCTGACTTGGGTGAGAGTCTGCTCAGGTCTAGATCACCCATCACCTCAGCTTCCCCACAGGACTTCTGAGACAGGTGGCAGTGCATAAGAAAATGACCCTGCACCCTACCCAAGCAGTCTCCCGCTTGAGAGACCTGGACTGAAGGGAGCACCTTCTCCCCTACCTCTGCTGCACCAAACAAATTCCTGCTTGGAATGTCACTGACCATGTTGAAGCTCAAAGGATCCTCATTGTCGACTTGCCACCGCTCAAAAGACGAAGACAATGCCAAGGCAGCCCCTCGCTCACAGGCGAGTTCTGTCTCTGGTTGTCCATCTCCAGTGCCGGAAGCTGCCTCAGGCAAGATCGCAGAGGCCTCTCAACAAAGTTCACAGAGTTACATCCCCAATAAGTCCTCCCCAGACCCAGTCCCACATTTCGCTCCTTTGCAGAAGCCAAGGTCTTGAGTTGGATTGTGAGTTTTGTTGTATCTCAAATTGCAATAAATTTGAGGACACAGGACATCGGTCAGCATGTGGAATTTTCTGAAGAAACTTATCATCAAGATAACAACTCATGGAAATAGAATCTTGGCAGCAAAGTTAGTGGGTACGTTCATAAAAATCAGAATGTTCAGGAATTATATTCTGGTTTCATAAACACGTGGCTCAAACATAAGCTGATCATAAAAAAAAATCCCTAAGAACACCCCAGCCACTGTTGAAAAACTGCAGGAAAAGTGCTTGAGAGATCAATTTCTAATGAAATACAGACCTGAATGTGAAATGGTTCTTTGAAATGTGATAAACAAGAAGTTGGGACCTAATTTAGACGAGTGCTTCCAGAAAGCTACTTTGGAAGAACAACAAATACTCTAGTAGAACACTGACAAGGATAGTCAAGAAAACAATGATCCACCCGGGCACATGATCTTTGGATTATACAATGCTAATCCTATAAGCAGCATGGACACATTGCTCAAGATTGCAAAAAAAGTTCTACAACTACTGTAAAAAAGGACAGATCATATCTCTGCGTAGGTATCAACCTCGGATTAGGGTTCCCAACACATGCCATACTACTTCAGTTCTGCTGAGGCAAATTCTTCTAATTCCATATCTAGCATCAACCTGGCATCCTCAACTTCTCTCGTGACAGTTGAATCTACTCAGGAAATGATTCAATCAGCTCTGTTTGTGATGGGAATTGTAGGTAAAAGCTTCTCAAGATGTTGTTGAATGGACTCTAGAGCATCCAACCATGAGACTTCTTTTTTTTCAAAGGTGGCAAAGCCACAATTCATTGAATAAAGGAAACAAAATGGACAGAATACAAGGAGAGGGATCCCACTAGGGGCACAGAAAGCACTGCACAAAAGAAAAGAAAAACAAGACCCAGGCATACTGTATAGATGCAAAACTAAAGTGAAAAAACAGACATTAGAGCGCCAAAAAAGGAACCAAAAAGCGAAGGAGAGCACTAAGTGACAAAGTCCTTCCACTGTGCCATTTTTTTCAGCAAAACAGAGTTCTGTACTGGCTGGCTGTCCTTAACGGAGGACCAATCCTAAATAAGCCTCTCCGCTCTCCTCAAGATGTCACAGGGACTGTTCCATTTCTGCCTGAAAATTATGTTGTTCCTCTCTTCCCATTCAGCCCAAAGAATAGCATAAGGAATAGTTAGCATAGTTTCTTAAAGATTTTTTTCCAGGGCATCGCTTCTTCCATCCTTGCAAAAGTTGGAGCATGTCAGAAAGTTCCCACCAGTGGATGCCAAGAGCCTTAATAAGAAGAACCAAAATGAATCTGCTAATACCACATCAAAGAAATAAGTGTTCAATAGACTCAGAAAAAACAACACGCAATGGGCACCTCTGCTTAATGTCTGGAAAAACTTTCTTAGCCTGTCCACAGTTGGGAGTCCTCCCACCAACTTCCAAGAGAAGATTTTGATCTTGGTAGGAACCTTAGCATTCCAAACCAATTAATTCCAAGTGACTCTGCAACCAGCATCCTGTAGAAATTCTATACAAGATTTCACTGAGATAAACCATCCTTCTCCCACCTCCAAGTCCTGGAATCTGGCCTGCTAATATTAAGATGCTATCTAAGCAAACGGACATGTGAGCAAAGTCCTCGGTCTCCGCTTCTGTGAAATGAAATCCCTTCTGAAATGAAGTCTCCAAGAATGACTATCCCCTTCCCTATAGAGGAAGAACTGAACCTTTTCTCCTTTAAAAGGAGTAAGATCATAAACCAAGGGAAAGAGGGTGGAGAAGGAATTAATGGAAGCCCATGAGTCTTCCCAAAATCTAATCCTCCTACCATCTCTATGAGTGAAAGCCATGGATGTGGCCATAAAGTCTGCAGTCTTTTTTTTTCCTTTGAAAGTGGATAGTACCACTAATGTATAAATGAAAAGAGTATGTACAAGTATAGGCTGTCACAACCCCAAAAATTGGCAACCCCAAAAAAGAGCCTGTACAAGAGAAGCCGACACAAAGGCAGTGTGAATCACCCTAGCACCCCAAACAGCCAAAAAGAGAATTAAGGGAATTCACATTACAAAGAATGGCAGTCCATTCCCTTACCCTATCACAAACAAAAGATACAACAGTGTCCTTGGCTCGAGACTCCCTCCTGAAAATCCAATTGTCCCGCTCCCCCCACAACGTCCATAGAGTGGCATGAAGGATAAGCCACCACACCATCCTGTCACTCCTTTGGGACCAAGGCCTAGCCCAATGCACAAACAAGTGGAGTACATCACTGTGCTGGCCGATGACGCAGCGGGTCCTCCTAGCAAGCTCCCTCCACACCCCCTATGAGTAGGAGCAGCATACAAACAGGTGGTTAAGGGTCTCGTCGTACTCACCACAAAGACAGCAGGTTGGCAGCATGCCCAGAAGAAAGTCTTCAGGACAGCAGGAGCAACCTACAAACAGGTGGGCAAGTCTGCAGTCTTGGTAATGTTTCTCCAAGCTTGGGAGATATTCGAGGTAAAGTGCGGGATCAGATCCCACGAACTACCTCTCTTATGGCATTTAGACCTCACTACAGACTACCACAAGGCTTTGCTGTCATCACCTAATTTCCACAGCCACTTGTCTAGGAGTGCTCTGTTGAAGATTGACATGCTAACCAGACCTACTCCCCCTTCTTCTTTACTCCTGCAGACTCTGTCCCACTTAAGAAGATGAAGTCCTTTCCCAGCTGAATTTGCTCCTTTCCAGAAGAAAGTACTCCTAATAGATTCAATCCTTCTCACCACTGTCTTTGGTGGCAGCATGACTGAAAGTTGGTAAATAGCAAGGGATTACAATACCGTCTTGGAAAGAACTCATCCTCCACCAGCGGAGAGCAATTTAGCCTTCCACCCCTCCATCTTCTGATCAATTTTTTTAATAAGTCCATTCCAGTCTTGCAATCTTAATGGACCATCAGATAGGGGTAAGCCCAAGTATCTGATAGGAAAGGATGATATTTTACACTTGAGAATATCAGCAGCAAATTTCAAATCATATTTACCCAACCCTATACCAATGATTTTTAGTTTCTTGTAATTAATCTTCAGACCCATGGTAGCCTCAAGAAAGCACTAATAGGTTCTCGATGTTAATAAGTTCCTCGTCCTCTACTTTTGTGAATAACACAGTATCATCAGCATATTGTAAGTAAGTGATACACAGGCTTTCTCTGCCCACTTGGACACCTCAAATCAAATGGTTTTCTCCGGCCATGTTCCACATCTTGCTGAGAATTTGGCTGACCAAGATAAATATGTAAGGGGAGATGGGATCCCCCTGACAAAGTCCTCTGGAGCTGTTAAAGAAACCACAAGGTTCACCTTCTAGCAATATTTTTTGGGAAGGTGACCAACAGGCCACGATTCATTGAACTATAATAGAACAAGATTATACATAGGAACAACCTAGAAAAAAAAGAAGAAAATGAAAGAAAAAGACTACCAAGATGGTAGAGATCAGAGCCCTCCCCCAATGGCTACAGTAGCCAGTACACTAAGATATCAGGTTACAAAGTCAACTTTTCCCCATCCCTCATCTTCGGCAGAATACAAGATGGCAGTTTGAGACCCATATGCACTGACATACCAGACAGTAATACATTTGACACAGTTACTGATGATGGAAGATGGATGATTGAATTCCTGACTGAAAATTCTTAGGTTTCTTTCTCTCCAAATTGACCACAGCATAGCTGGTAGGCAGAACCTCCATATATCCTTCTCTCCCTCCTCCCAAAGATGCTTATCCCAGTCCCTCAATAACTCATGGGCGCTGTTGCAGTTCATCCACTTGATATCTAAGCTCTTGCATAGTTGATGCCACACAGTTTGTATAATACCACATTTGAGAAACAGGAGGACTGCTGTCTCCTTGTAGTAGCCACAGAAGATACACCATTGTCTGATATCTGGCCTGAACCTGTGTACCCCGTCAGAGGTTGAAATCCTGTTCCGAGCTATTTTCCATAAGAAGAGCCTTATCTTGATTGGCAACCTCCTGCTTGGCTGTTCCAGACCTTTATAGACCAGGCCACTCTCTGCCTCCCTTGCAAAAGCATTCTAGTTGCTGAGTTAACTGAGAATTTACCTGATTTCTCCCATCTCCAGGTTCTGCTGTCCCTCTCTCCCAGAATTATGTTCATATTCGAACAATATTGAAAATCTGGCAGTGGCAATGCAAGCATGCATCCAGTTTATCCATCTATGCTTCAACCCCATGATGTGCAAAATTCTATGAATACAATTCCAGCTCACCCGATCATATGCTTTTTCAAAGTCAAGTTTGATCACTGCACATTTCTTTTTTCTAGTTCTTTGATCATGTAGACACTCTTGGGCTGCCAAGAAGTTTTCAAGAATGGACCTGCCCCTGATAAAAGTTGTCTGATGTTCATCCACAAGCTGATCAATGACACCTTTAAGCCTATCAGTAATGGCTTTGGTGATGATCTTATAGCAGCCATTAAGCAAACTGATGGGCCTAAATTGGTTAATTTCCTCAATTCCATCAACTTTAGGGATCAACACCAGGAATGTAGAATTAAAACTCCTAATAGCAAGAGGATTGTCTCCGACTTCTTTGATCACATCTACCAAACCTTCTTTAATCACTTCCCAGAAGGAATGGGAAAAACTCAGTGGAAACACATCCGGTCCACGGGATTTCTCCCCATCAATAGAAAAAACAGCAGCTTTAATTTCCTCTTCTGTGAAGGAGGCTTGGATACTCCCTGCAATATCCTCATCTATTCTAGGCAACAGGCCATCTACCACTTGGGGTCTCCACAATTCCTCCACATGGAAGAGGTTTGAGTAGTATTGAATCAAAAGGTTTCAGATCTGACCCCTGTCCTCAACAACTGTATCATTCACTTTCGGTGATTGATTTTTAAACATATTTTCTTGGCACAAGCTACTGTATTGAAAAAAAGCTGAATCACTATCACCCTCCTTCGACCACTTTTCCTTTGCCCTGTGCCTCCATTTGATCACATCACTGAGAAGCCAGTCATTATACTCAGCCTTTAATTGCCTTTGCATGGACCTGTCCTCCTCAGAGAGGGAACCCTGTTCCTTTCTTAAATCAAGCTCATCCAGCCTCCTCAAAAGCCCTTGCCTATGCTGCACAGACCCACCGAGAACCTCAGGAACTCCATTTCTTTAGTTGATGCCTGATCCATCTTAGCTTTCTCTGAAAAGCGATGGCAGCATATTTATCTTTTTGTACTTCTGACCACCACTGCTGGATCAAGTCTTTGAAACCTTCGTGCCCAGCCCAAGCTTGCTCATACCTGAAGATTCTCTTAGGGCCACTTTGGTAACGGGTTAGGTTAGGGACGGATGGCTTATCCGAGTTAGCCCACCCCACCCCTAACCCTAACCCGAGTGGATTAACTCATTCCACCTATTTTCAAGGAACGAGTTAAGTCACTTTAATCCTATCCCACCCGGGTTAAGAAAAAATATATCAAACAGGGAATAATCTACCCGACCCCAGTTAACTCACCCTAACCCGACTTAATCCGTTACCAAAGTGGCCCTTAGGATATTGATCTGGTTTCGTTCTCACAATAATAGGATTATGGTCTGACACTGGCCTTGGAATTCCCCTGGTTTCTACCAAGGGGAAAACCTTTTGCGATTCTGCCTAGATGAAGATCCTATCCAATTTAGACTGCCCTCTGCAATCCACCCTGTTAGTCAACCAAGTAGTCTAGTTGGTGCAGTAACTTCAATGATACTGGTCTCTCTTGTCCTGAGAATTTCTATTCCTATGTTCCTTGTCGCTGTTCTTCTAAAATCAATATTGCAGATTGAAAGAGTCTAAATGTTACTGGTGTTGGTAAACTTCATTCAATTTCCCTCAAGTTTAATGATGTCACAGTTTAGAGGCTAACACACAATGTATCAGGATGCTTATGTAAACCCCTCTTTCTCTCTCTCTCTGTCAACACCCCATCTCTCTCTGTCAACACTAATCTCTCTATTGAAAATATGAAATGGAGGAGAGGAAGAAATGCACTGCATTCATAGCTGCACAATCAGGCCAGAACCACTTCTTTGATGGCTTTCTATGAATCTACCACCTCTCTTTGCTGACAGCATGAGCAGTGGGAATAGTGTCGGTCACTGCCACCAATAGCCACCAGCCAAGGATGGCAGTACCGGTTTCGGTATCGGTTTCGGCCATGACCGAAACCGAAATATACCGGTTTCGGTTTCGGTTTCGGCCGAAACCGGTTCAGAACATTCAAAAAGGCAAAAATTACAGTGAGCAGGTCTGGTTTCGGTCTGAAACTATTAAAAAAGTTTTTTTTTAGTTTCGGACCTGCTATAGTGAGCAGGTCCGAAACTATTTCGGTATGGGCCGAAACCGATACGTTTCAGCCGAAACGTATCGGTTTCGGCCGATACTGCCATCGGTAACACCGGCAACAGCTGCAGCAATAGCAATGCTGACAGCTGGTAGGAACAACAGCATCAGCAGCACCTATAGGACCACAGTCAAAAGCCAATAACAGAACTTTTTTTTCCCCAAAGAGGTTGTTTTCCATCTTTTAATATTTGATATTTTGCTCTTCTTTTTTCGTTTCTTTTTCATACAGCCAAAACAGAGTAGCACCCATATACCACTTATTACATTCTTGCCAGATCATAGCCATACCAAGCACCCGCACACATGTTGTATCGATTTAATACAGGTGCATCAGCAAGACCAAGAAAATTCTGGTAACATGGTCCTTAGAGACAAATTTTTAGCACGGGTGCTTTTCTTTCATCTCTACAACCCCCCCCCCAAATATATTTTCTCCCTCCTTCCCTGTCTGCTTGTCAGTTTGTCTGTCTGTTACAGCTGACACTACATGTTGCACAGACTATAGCTCAGCCCCCACATGACTGGTGGCACAGATGAGGTCATCCTCCACCGTCTCCTTATTCCATTTCTTTTCTATATTTTTATTTTTATATATTTGAAATTTGGAATCAAGTATTCATACAATACCAGAAAAAAACGGTTCCTTTCATTGTGGATATAGTCTTGGAGATGGAGAATGGCAGGGATAGGAACACAAAGGAGGAAAAACGAAGAAATGGAAGGGAAAAACAAGGGGGCAGGATGGAGTTCCAAGAGCATAGGAACGTGCCCTGCAGGGGACTGATCTTTGTTTTTTGGTGCTATGCAAAGGGTCACTGAGTAGAGTGCTGCGAAGAGTCGGTTCTCTACAGGTGTTGCAAGGTGGAGGGGCATTTGTCATGGGAATATTTTTGGAAGTTTGCCACCTCTGCTACCCTAACAGGGACTGGGTTCTCCTCAATGGTGATAGGCACGGTAGAACCAATGGCTTTGTGATCGTTGCTTTACTAAAAGGGGAAGAAGACAAAGAGAGATTGCCAGCTCCATGTCCTCACCTGGTCTTCAGAAGTAATATGGAGGAGATCCTTTACCAACAGGTCCAACACGGCTGCTGCAGGATCTAGAGGCTTAGTGGGAGCCGCCAATGCTTGGACAATGTGGCGCCATCATATCTCCTGGTCTGTTGTCCAGGTGATGAAGTCAAGAAGAAGATTCTTTTGGCAGAGTTCTCTTTCCTTGAGAGGCTTAATTCTGTCAGTGGAACAGTAGAAACCAAGGGTGGGTCCTAGTCCATCAAGTGCCCATGATGCTCCAGGTCAAACTTCTTAATATCCCATTGTATCTGTGGAGGAAAGGCACATACCTCCCTGGAAAAGAAGAGCAGGAGGATCATTCAGGTGGACAACAATGCCGTCAAAGATACTAGGGGCCTAGTGGAGGCATAAAACATGGAAGTTTCACAGTTCATAGAATACTAACCCTGATGTCTTTCCATACCAAGTTGCCAATGCTGATAATATTTATTTACCAGTATAATCTAAGAAACCCATTACATTGTCAACTTACTTACTAAAACAAATTTATGGGAAAAAACTACAAAAAGATACATGGTCAAACCAACATCATTTAAACATAGAGAAAAAATGTTCGCTGATCCAGAAGTAAACAGGTCTGAATGAATTCCTTAGAAAGACATGTCTGATAACCAGGGATATGTACCAATGGAGCATGGTGGATGACATCCACAACATGAGATCCCGTCTTAGAGAAAAGCCAATTTCTTTCACAAACTACTGATGTTAATCTAATATGGTCAACGCAATCAAAGTAGAATATGCAGATGGAAACTAAGATGTTTATCAATCAATGATGAAACAGGGGACAAGAAACTTTAAGGATCCGGGTTTGAAGATTAAATAAAAAAATTGGCATGCACGTCATCTTCAAAATAAAAGCTTACCACTCAGCCCTTTAACTGATGATAAGCATAGCATGTGGCCATCCCTGATCTTCGTAAGTAACTGGCAGTTACCCCTAAGGCTTTGGATTATCACTAGACAAAAAGGTCCCAGTTCCAAAAGACATATCATGGAGCATGCAATATGTGAACTTAATTAGTTGTTAATCTGCACAAGAATCAATGCCATGACTATTGTCATTGAAAAACATAAGCAAGAAGACATGTGTACCAACAGAAGGTAGCAGCAATTTTGCAGGCCTGTAGCCTAACTCCTACGTGGAAAAAGAAAAGGGGTAAAAAAACTATTTACCAATTTGGTTATTGGAGAGAGTTTTCTTGCACATGGAAGTTTGCATCAAATACTTCCAAGATATCGAAAACTGTACAGTTCAAACAAGAACTGGCTGTACAGGATAAGAACTGGCCAGGAAGAGGAGACTCATTGTTCAACAATAAGTCAATGGCCCAACCTCCTGTGTTCCCCTGTTTCTCCTTACTTCCATCACCCCCTCATAATCCTAATTCTCCTTATCAAAGAATTAGAAACTGCCCACCTATACTGGAACCGGCCAAGACAAGTTCTGTTCACCAGTTTTGGCTTAGAACTACTTAAAGTAGACTGAACCAGGTGAAAACCAGGCTAAGACTCCTGGTACAGACCAGAAATGACGAGAGCAAGCTGAAGTCCACCAAAAGAGGGGGATTTTCTTATCCTATAATGTTCATAATATTTTAGTATCTTCCATTGAGCAGAATTACCCATGCAAGGACAGATCGGTCAATCCACAAGCTGGATGCAAACTGAAGCCAGAAGTGACTAAGACTGGTCCATTTCCAAAGATCAAGTTTTGATTCCTACACTCTCCTCACTCTCCAGCTCATCCTCCGCATTCTCCTGCTACTCTCCATCTTCATTCTCTTCCTCAACTTTCTGCCTGTGTTACAAAGGTGTACCCCTGATCCAAAACTTGAGTTAATGGGTGAAGAGGCCTAGAACTAATATAGGTATAGGATTATTGTGTTTTCATCAATGTCCACCTGTTAAAATGAACTCAAGCAGAGTCATACGGAAAGTAGCACTCCCAAAACCATGAGACCCAAGACCAAGAATAAACAAACCATATGTTAATGGACTGAACCATTGATCCAAACTCAAGTTAGTAAGTGGACAGACCAGACCTAATTTAGTTACATAACAGCTCATAATTACCTGGCATGGGACTAAATGGCTTTTGCCAATAATCTAACCACCCAGAACCTGCTGTATCTTGTCAAAACCAACCAGTTTCTAGCCAAAATCTGAACAATCAGTCTAGCTTCGGTCATGGCATCTTTATCCTTCTAACTTTATATGCTACCCAGGAATGAAAACCAAATGGTTTGGATGAGAACTTGCGAAAGCAGATCAAATTGGCGCAGTTAAGCTGGTTTTCAACATGGACCAGTGAGTCTTTTGTGGGGGAGGAGGAGAGAAGAGTTAAAGGATTGGATCCTTTTTTAAATTTATAGGGGCAACATATTCAACTTATTTTCATTTTTAAGGGCCATGTTAGCGATCTATAGGGGCTAGCAAGCCACAAATAAGAGGTAGCCAGTAGCCAGACCTTGAAGCATATAGCTGAAGCCACAAAATGGCTTTGAAAGTAAGAACCCCCATTAGTGACCATAAAGAAACAACCATAATGATAAAAGGACTATATGGTTTTCATGAAGAAATGATCCAAATCTAATATGCCTAAGTTGAACTCCCATGAGACTACAGAAACCTGATGAAAGAAAAAAGGATCTTGGCAGCAATCCTGGGAAGAAAAGATGGTAAACAGACCCTCAGTGGATTGTTTGTGCGCTCGTCTTACATAGCTTGCCTACATGTCGAATATTCACATTTTCACACATGACTTCCTTTGTTTCACCAGAATACTGATAGCTAGAATAAGGTTATAGTCTCTTGGAATCTCAAACAAACTTGCAACTTCCTTGTATAGTCAATCAGTCTAATTAAATACCTACATAAACTGTCTACTGGAGCGTCCTCGTACAAGATCAAACAAGTAGGATATCTTCCTCTAGTCTCCAGTTTTCCAGAAGCGAAATGAGTCAAACTGAATCCAAATGCTTATTCCGGGGAGTCGGACGAACGTAGCTCGACCAAAGGTGTCCCCCAACCAAGAGCTCTTCATAAAGCCTAGTATTGTATCCCTCATTCGTAAAAGCAGAATCATATCTCTAATAAAGATGCACTAGGTTTTTTTTTCCACCAGCAGAATGAGAACACCCGAACAACAAAGGGTAGCATCCAAACATAACGCGTGAACATTAGCAATCAACCAAAACATCCAGACAGTCATTGACTTCTGCAACGGCGAGGAGCAGTACCTTGGCGGCCTTGATCTCCTCATCGAGCTCGTGGAAGCGGTTGTTGAGCCTGCTGAACTTGTTGATGTTCTGTTGGTCCTCCCATGTCACCTCCGCCTCCGAGCCCGACCCCTGCACAGGCCACGGCCCGATGTCGGGATCCAAATTCAAATCTCGCGTCAAAAAAAATAAATAATAAATAAACGTAATCGAAAACCTATGTTCTATCGCATTATTGCCACCTTCCCCTTCTATAGAGTGCACACCTACCTAATCCACCCCCCATGGCATGCATCAGAGGAGGAGGAGGAGAAGTAGGGTTTTGGCCGCTGAAATCGTCCGGGAGTTTCTTACCTGCTGCATTTTTGATCGATCTCGGCCCTGCTTCCCGTCTGAGCGAGGGAACGAGCGGAAAAGAGGCGAGACAAGCAGGTGAAATGAACTGCTTTGAGGGCGTCAGTAGGTGGACGAACGTTCTTCACATAGACTCATGTTATGTTATAAGAAATTCAGATACCGTGAAAATTTATATGATGCTGTTTGGTATCGGGATAATTTTGAAGAGAAAAGGTGTAAGTCATTCTAGGATAATTTATGTCTAGTCTTATTTTCATGTACGTTTGATACACAAGAGGTGAAATGGAATTAGAAAAATGAGGATAAGTCGTTCCAACAAAAGATTGGAATGACTTATCCTCATTTCTAACTCCAAAATCAGGGTTAATCTTATTTTTCTTAACCCGAGTTATCTTCGCCCATTTTAGTCATACCAAACATAGAACGGGGTTAGAGCGAGGATATCCCCGCTCTAACCCCGTACCAAACAGCCCCTATAGGTCGGCAAAACATACCTCATATGAGTGAAAAAATAGTACATTTAGATGATTATTCTTCACTCCTATAAGTTTATGGAATATTTTTCGCTCGCATTGATTTCTTTTCATCAAGTTATATTTCACCGATCAAATGCATGGGTCTACGTGCTAATGCATGGGTCTACGTGCTAAGAACACTGAGTTGCATGCGATCAGTGTATTTAAGATTATAAAGTGTAATTCATGTCACATAAACCAATCAAAATATAGTGCATAATGTTACACTAAAGTGTGTAGCAAGTCATTCTATTCTATATATCCTGAAGTCTTCTGTGTTAGACTTCACAACCATCACCCCCCAAACTTTCTTTTTGATATTATTAAATCTATGATGAGACATATAATTGAATTTCATTTAAGAATCTTTTTTCAAGCTGTGGATGTATTTTGTTGGGTTGTGTTTAGGTTTGTTTGGGTCTTGGGTTTTGTTTAGATTTTTATTTGGGGATTAAATTCTTGGATTAGTGAATTAAATGGTGTTTAGTCGGTGAACTCAAATAATGGGTTAGTAGTGAACATGAGTTGGAGGGGGGGTGTTTACAATGGCAACATAAAGCATGAGCAAGAGCATTAGTAAGAGAATTTCTTTGGAAATGCAGTGGTAGGAGAGTGGCATTGCCAAGAGTAGCAAGAGCAACAACATGAGTATAGAACTGACATATCCTCTTATTTTCTCTCTCTCTCTCTCTCTCTCTCTCTCTCTCCAAAGTTACCCATTCTCCAAGGTTCTTGGCATCTACCTTATTCATCTGTTGCAACTCCAGAAGGGGTGAGTCCAGTCCATTACCCTAGGTACCATCACATGCATCCCATGCATAGCCATTGAATTTTTTATATAAAAACATGGTTGTATTTTGACTTTTGCAAAGGGTCCTCCTTGAGCAAAAATAATCCCCCTTCTCCCCTAGTTCAACATAATGTAATGCATATACCACTTGCATGGATTATCAATTGAGACTTTAGTTACATAGGGACATGACTACATATCTTTGTTAGCCTAGTAAAGGCCCACCTAACATATGGCAACAATTGAAGACTCTTGTAAGGTAGGAGGTTGGTATAGGATGCACTATGCTAGGTACTTAGGAGTATGGTTGCATTATGGTTCTTGGCATCTGCCTTATCGGATGCAACTCTAGAAGGAGTGAGTCCATTACCTTAGGTACCACCACATGCATCACTTGCATGGCCCTTGAATTTTTTGATAAAAGTCTTGTTGTATTTTGACTTTTTTTCTAGTTGTCCCCCTTGAGAAAAAGAAATCTCCCTTCACCACTAGTTAAACATGACCCAGTGGATATACCACTTGCATGGACTATTAATTGAGACTTAAGTTATATAGGGATATGACTTGCTCCCCAATGCTAATTTTCTGCGTAAGTTAGTGTTGATCTAAGACCAAGTTTTGTCTTTATCTTTTCAAAGGCTGATATCAATTACAATAAAAACACTCGCTGCACCGCCCCCTTAATTACACCCTGAGACAGTGCACCAAGTTTAAAAAAAAAAAATTTGTGACGTGGTGTGCAAGCCCCCCAAACTTGGTAAAAGGACTAAAGTTAGAAGGATAAAGATGCCATGATCCGAAAATTTTAGATAAAATATCACGGCCAAAGATACTTTAATGTTTATCAAGGTATATTTCTCTTGTTGAATTACATCAAACCTATACTCAATGGATGGATCTCATCTTATTGGACTGTTGTGGAGAGAGTTATCCCAAAAGTCGACTTTATAGTAGCATGATGCTTAATATTTAGTCTATATATATATTATCAAGTTAATTGAATTTTGAAAAAGGAATGCAATTAGGGAAAGCAAAAACTAAAAGAATGCTTACGCATATTAAAACAAAACTATCTTTAATCTCTTACATGCGATGCCTAATATCATCCTATATTGATAGATGTTTGTGGTGGACTACGGAAAATCAACATGCAATGGGATATACACATGTAGGGCATACCTTGTTATGGAATTAGTGGAGAGATTTTCATACACATATCGAAGGCAAAGGAGTAGGCTACTAGAATCACTTCGCAAGATTTCCACATTTCAAGTTCCAAGGTGACGAGAGGACGTCTTCAAAGTGGCATGATGAATAGCACCTTGAACTTGGGAAAATGCAACCCTTGATGAAGAGGGTGCAGTCTCCAAGAGTGAGAGAGAGAGGTGCTAGAAGGAAGAGGGTAGAGGAGAGGGTGCACCAAGCACCAAGAAGGGGACCAAGAGGTTGGGTGCCCCTATTCATTCTCTCTTATTTATGGTGTGCTAAATCCAAATGCAATGTCGACTCTAACTCCAAGTTGGAGTAGTCGATGAATTGCTCTAATTAGATCGGTTCAAACCCCAATCTAAATTGGAGAATCAAAGAGAAAAATACCACTATTTCCTTCCTAGACTTAGGCAAGTCCCAATCATAAACCAATTGAGATTAATGGGCCCAAAGGTTTCCCTCTCCAAGAGGGAGGCCACCTTTTCTATTCTAAATAGGAAAGGGGTGAGTGCCCCTTTGGGGTGGACCACCCCTTAGTGTGCAACCTTAATCGACCAGTATCCCATTGTCCAATAGCTCCCATTTGCCCACTAAGAGTGAGGTCATTCTTATCAAAGTCTATTTCTCACTTCCATATAGGAAATAAAATGTGTGACTTGTGGGAGATACATTGAACAATTTTGTAGTGATCCATTAAATCATCCCCTTAACTAACAAAACACTTTAAACAATCTCATAGTATCTCAGCATCCACCTGATATTAACACTTCGGATCTCTCCTATAATAGCTAGTGTTAAATCTGAATGTAATGTGCTAACGACTCTTGTCAACTCATAGTCGAAGAAGCCTTCTAAGAAATGAGTCACAAACTATAGTGCTATATGATATAGCCTTCTCTAACCCTCATGCCATTCGGATTCATCTTAACTACTTTCCTAAATATGTCCCGCTGGGCGTACTAACCATGGCCACAGGGAGTATGCTAAAGTAGTGACATTAAGTTTCTTATTCATGACATAGTGCTTTTTTCTTAAGTGGTACCAAAGGGATCACGTTAGTGTGATATGGGAGCTCACACAATGGTGAAGTAGAGATCCATTCACCACTTTCACTATCGGTCATATTTGACACATATAATATGATATGTATGTTATAGTGTTCTTCAATTAGTATGGGTGTGCCACTCTAGAAGAAACAAACAACACACAAATGTTAGTCTAGCTATACCTTACGTGACTAACTTGAGTCTCGCAACCCAGATACTTCCACTGGGCACCATATTGTGAATCTCACATCAGGTATTAATAGGCTTTTATGAATTATCCTCATGGCCTCATGATCGATTGAAGTAGATCTCATCTTAGCCCTGCTAAGGTGATAAATTGTTAATGTTTGGGATATTTTACTCACATTTGGAAGTGTCAGAAATATCAAATGTCTCATCTTACTTGCTATCAAGAGCGCCAAGGTGAATTACCAATGTGAGAAGGTCGATTCTAACTTGGTGACACATGATGTGTAACCCAATCATTCCATCTGAAACCACATTTGGAGACTGAACTTCTAACTTTTATTTATGTCAACAAATATGTAGTCATTATAATTTACAAAGACCCATGGTTCCATTATGGGTAACAAAAGCAAATCCAGATATTCGATTGGTCACTAGATCCACTACCATAGGACTAGTGCTAATAGATTGGAGGATCACTTAACCTCTAGCAAGTAAGTCTCAAATATAGTGATGACAGATATCAATATGCTTCCTGCCATGATACTTGGGGTCTTTGACGAAGGGAAATGCCAAAGTGGTGTCCACATATAGCAACATATATACGTACCCTCATCTTGGTGAGATGTAATCGCTAGACATTACAGGAAGCTCTACAAATACTACCTCTTGACATGTAGTGGAGCAGACTATATACTCCGCTTCCATAATGGATAAAGTAATACAAGTTTGCTTTCTATTACACTAGGAGATAGCTCCACAATCCAATAGGAACACGAAACACAAGGTGAACTTTTGCTCATCTCTATCACTAGTCCAATCCGCAATGCTATAGTCACTTAGTATTAAGTCTCCTCCTTTGTAACATAAGATATGATTAATTAGACCCATCGCATAGCTAATGCAAGGCTGCGTACATAACATGGTATATATTAAGCTTCCAATTCTGACGGCATATGACACCTTGGACATTGCTTTCTTTCTTCATTTTTCTGGGGACATTGATTAATACTTAAAGTATACCCTCTACTAGTGGCATCTATTGGCTTTGATTGATGCATTCTAAATCACTCTAAGATCTTGTTAACGTAGATTTCTAAGACAAACACAATAGCTTTTCCAAGTGATTCTACACTACTTTCATATTAACCATATAACTTGCTTCACCCATGTCTTTCATCTCAAAGACGGAAGACAACGACTACCTAGTGGCCTCAATAATCTCTGTGTCATTCCTAGCTAGTAAAATGTCATCAATATACAATGACAGAATAAGGAATTTTTCCTCTCAACGGCTTACATACACACACTGATCTTCTTCGATCATCGTAAAGTAAAATGAGAGATGACTACCGTGTGGAACCTCAAGTACCACTATCTAAACAATTGTTTTAATCCATATATGGAATGCTTGAATTGACAAACCTTGTGCTCTTTTCTTGTGACTTTAAAGTTTTCTATCTGAACTATATAGATTTCTTCGTCTAGTTCTCAATTGACAAATATAGTCTTAGCATCCATCTAGAAAAATTTCAAATCTAGATGCATGACAATAGCTAGGATTAGGCGAACATATGAGAATCTCACAGCCAGGTAGAATGTTTCTTCATAGTTTATACCCTCCTTTTGGGCATAATCTTTCACCATGAGTCATACATTGTATTTGTCAATCGACTCATCTACCTTGCATTTAGTTTTGAAAATCTATTTACTTCCAATTAGTTTGTGCCTAGGTGGGAGATCCACTAACTCCAATATCCCATTCTTAGCCATTGAGTCCAACTCATTTTGCATGGTGACTTCCTATTCTTTCCCAGAAGATGATCTATTGCTTGCCTAACTGTCTTTGGCTCTTCATCATCTATGGCTCATAGAAAAGTGCTTCCCCTTCAATCCCAAAATGACGACGAGGAATAAGTCCATCTTACCTTGGCAAATTTGTGTGTCTTGACTTTCTAGTGTATCCATGAGTTCAATCTCAATGGGCACATTTACATCCATGGGGTTTGTTTTCAAAGGGCACACTCCCACAAGGCCATTGATCATCATTACTATTTCTAGCAGATATGTAATCAAGAACTAATTTCCTCCCTTCGGCGAAAGGTGGTAAGATTTCACCTTATTCCTCTATCTCATAGAGCTTAAGACTTCTCCCACTATCACTTAAGTTATAAAATTTATTCTAAAGGAAAACAACATCTAAACTTTCATTTACCATCATTCCCCCTTCTGGGTATTGTTCATACATGACATAGCCCCTTGAGTTATAAGGATATCTTATAAAGATAAGTTTTCTAGCTTTTTGTTATGAGAAGAGTGATGGACACATCATGCACACCCACATGGTTGTAAATGTTTAGGTCAAGCTTACGGCCATGCTGTGACTCATAGGGTGTAGAAGGAACCAACCTTAAAGACACGCAGTTAAGGACATAGGCCATAGTCAAGAGTGCATCCCCCAGAAAGATATTAGGAGGTTGGCTTGTGCCATCATCAGCCTAACCATGTCTAACAATGTTCTAGTCCTTCTTTCAACTACACATTTTTTTGTGGAGTATATGAAATAGTGAGTTGTCGACGAATTTCTTTATCATCACATAGACCTTGGAATTGATTTGAGAGATATTCAGGACCACAATCCATCTGAAAAGTCTTAACACTCTTACCCATTTGATTCTCCACCTACGCTCTAACACCTCATAATGGTGAGCGATCAAGTAGGCATATCCATATCATGAATAATCATTTATGAAAGCGATAACATATGAAATTCTGTGTTGAGCCTTAATACTCATGTCACGCCCGGAGATATATACAACAGAAACAAGTCAGAAACATGAACAGCCGGCAAAGTAAGCCTCGAGCTAGCGAGACAATCAGAACCCAATAATACAAATAATGTACACAATATCATAGACAAAAAACCTTCACTTTATTGCTCAAATAATAATCAAAGTTTACAACTGACATAATGACTCTCTTGACACATGACTCACTAGACTCAAGAAAATAAAAAATTACAGCGACTTGTCCTTTAATTAACATAATGGACTCAAGACACTCTAACTTTCTAGGGCTTCGCTCGAACTTCATTCACTCTCGGAATCGCCACTTGAATAATCCGACTCCGATCCACTAGCACTTCCTAAAAAGAGTTAGAAAAGTAGGGAATGAGCGTACTCACCCAGTAGGTATCTCCGTGTCAACATAACGGCATGTTTACATAGTTAACATTTTAGCTCTCGAAGATAAGATAATGAGAGTGCGATAAAACATGCGATAAAAATCATAGTAATAACAAATAGCAAGATATGAATGTAAGGTCATGATATTGCAAGAATATATGATCATGATCTAGCAAGAATATAAGTTGACCTTTCAATCACAAGAATGTATTATCATGTATCGAGAATGTACTTTTCATAACCTTGAAAAGGCTATGCACTAGTCATGTAACAAACATGTAACGAGAATGTACTTTTCAAGCATGTATAATTTCATGAATTGCCCTCGTGGATTTCACCAATTTATAAAAAAAGTACTCCCGACGTAATGCGACGCCAGTAATCATTATACCCCATGATTATTAGTATATTTTCGGCCATCTGTCGAGGGGGCTAGACTGGAGCCCTCGGACACCGTCCGTGCCCGCCTTTGCATCTTCAAGTTATAAATATAGTTACTTTCACGAGAAATATCGATAAGTTCGGCCAAAAATGTCAAACTCAATAATTCAATTGAGATGATGGTAAACAAGGCATGAACGTACCAATTCCTTGAAAAAGAGGTCAAAAATGAATTAAGAGGATGTTGTGCTACGGAAGAATTTCGACAGCATAACGGTATATTTCACAAGTTCTATATTTTATTAATGACTTGATAAATAAGGTTTCAGGTTCCAGACCATCAGAAGATCATCTGGGACTGCTAAATAGAACAGAATCAACCCTTAGGTCAGACCTCGGGTTGGGAAAATTTTTGACAAAACGTGGTTTCAAGAAGGCCACTATCTTGAGGTAGTGGTCGAGTAGGGTCCGCGATCAGAAGTCTATCGACTCAGGGAACTCAGTCAACTGGAACACAGGGAAGCCGGTCGATTGAAAACAAAATATCGGTCGACTGACAGCACAGTCAACACACTGATAGATAGTGGTCGGTGGACAGCCGCTACCAACATGTCGTGGTTTCGAGTCAGTCGCTATCAGGACAGAGTGCTGAAACATGAAGTGCTCTTCTAGACTTGGGTTTTTAGGGTACAACCAGCTCGACGTCCTAGTGGGAATCCCAGGCTCGCGGATTCTTACGGAGGTCTTGAAACAAGAATTCCTAGTCCGGCTGAAGGAATATCTGACGGAGAGGCATTCAATGTTCAAGAAGATTTCCTATCATGTGTAAGTGACTAATAGTAATGTACCGGAGTACGGGCTATGAACAAGGAAAGGAGAAAGACAGGAGATGGGAGTGAATCATAGTAAAACAACGATCAATGTACAGAAAGTTCAAAAGAAAATATCTTAAGTACACAATTATAGGGGTTGATTTGTGAAACTAACATATGTGAAAATAATTTCCTTATAGCATGAGAGGGCATAAAACATAACCTGTTTGAAATATGATATGGCAGAAATTATGAACATAATGAAATAACATGAAATATGACATAGTTACTTATACTTAGCAGTGAATCATATGGGTTGATCTGGTCACTGTTTCGGGTTAACAGTACAGATCGTGGTCGTTTTGGAATGGCTATATGGAGGTCACGGTTTCTATAGGACCGCTATCTGTCTTCATCAGACAGAAACAAATCTCGACCGTGCGAGACCTATTTCTATGGGAAAAAAAGAGATGTAGACTAGCATGAAATTGAAGGAAAACATGTTAACATGTGAACAATGCATGAAAAGGGCAGGTGATCAACGAAAGTTATTGTCCTTTCATTAACTTAGCAAGGACAACATGAACTAAGAAATCCTATTGCGATATCATAATAAAACTTGAAATACGCCATGCACGATACATGAAATCAAGCAAGATCATAGGGCTTTTACTCCTAACATGATATTTAAGCCGATTACGAGACAACCTATCTCTAGGATTGCTCCTAGACTTGGAATTTCTCGCCGAAAGAGAGCCCTTGTTCCTACGCGTCCTGCGTAGAAACAGCAACTTCCGCACACTCAACCTCCTTAAATGCTGGTTCTCCTAACACGAGAATCAAAGGGGTGTTAGAAGATACTAAGGGGAACAAATAACTCTAAAGGAATAACTTAAAATGCTGACACTATACCTTCGTTGTACGCGATCCAAAATTATGGTTCGCGCTAGACGAATCTGGGGTCTATTTATAGGGATTAGTATAGGGTTAGGGTTTCCCTTCGAAAATAGGATCCTATTGGCTATCAATTTGATCCCCTAAGAGTCCTAGATAGGTTTTCTCACCAGATCACATCGAATCATGACTGATTAGGGGATAGGAATCCGAGTTTTCCGTGTTTTATCCCTTTCCATTTTTCGAAGAAGATCGCAGTCAAGTCAGGACTGCTTTCTTCAAGGCGCGGTCGCCCGATAGACCGCGACCTAGTCCGTCTCTCCAAAAATTGAGTTTGATCTTAACTCCACTTCTACTTATCTCTTATTTCTCTATTTATCCATCTTAATTAGGAAAATATTCCCTATTACATCTCTAGTGATTGGGCTTGGGCCAAAGGCTCAATTTTAGGGTTTAAGGTATTTTTTAAAGTGGGTTTAACCATTTAGTTATTAATTAAGCCTTTAACCAAAAGGCCTTAACTTATTTAGCCCATTAATTAACCCATTAAGCCTTCAAACCTATGAAATGCTTGAATAATTCCTTTTAATTTCTAAAAAATTTTAGAAAATCGCCAGGGGTGCTACAACTCATTGGTTCACTAATGTCATAATGGACTAGTTACAATAGTTCTGTGGCTCTCTTAGTCTTTTTGAAAGTCTTACGACATGCTTTTCCAGCCAAACATGGCTCATAAATGAAAGGTCAACCTTAGTGAGTGGTCTTAAGAGGCCTCTTTAACTAATCTAGTCATCCTATCTTGCTCTATGTATCTGAGACGAGAATGCCACATGATATAATCATGGCCTTTATCATTCATCACATATGAGACAAAAGAAGCAAGATTATTTAAAAACTAATTTAAATAAACTATCAATTTAAACCCCAAGTGCATAAACAACATCATCCAATGATATGTATTTGATGACTTGCCAATGAAAGTCAAAGTAAAGCCTAGAGCTAAGAGACATGACATGAAAAGTAAATTGTGTTGGACCCTAGGCACGTAGAGCACATCTTGCAGGATTAGCGCGCATCCACTCTTCAAGTGGACTTGATATGAACAAACTTCAATAACCTCCTCGCTATTTTTTCGTTTCCCATATAGACTCTTTGTGATCCTAGTAGAATCTAGCAATAATTAATCAACAAATCCCACTCTATCTTGCGTTATGTGTCTCATTGCTCTTGAATCTACAATCTACTCAGGAACAGAACAAGCAACTAGAGTGTGTGAAAAAACACAAGCACAAATTAAGACACCTAAGGGTGTTTGGTGTAATATGTGCGGGTATTGGATTGTGTTTTCGCAGGTATCAGATTGTGTTTCTGCGATCATTAAATATAATGGATCTTCGATCCCCAAATGGCGAATATTAAACTATTTTGAAGCCTTCGTGGCATAATCAATGAGTTGCATAATTTTCAGAGTTGTTTGGTCTAAAATAAGTGAATTACCTAATCTCAATTTTTAAAATATAAAATTAAAACCCTATAAATACAAAACTAAACCCCACTCCCTTCTCTCTTCTCAGTTCTATCCTTCTCCTCCTACGTTCTCCTTCCATCCTTCAATGACCGACAGTGGACCATGGAGGGGTGAGGCGGCCAGACGACGGTGGTGGCAATGGCGGGACTTGGGCAAGATCGAGCGGTGGAGCGGGCGCGGTTCGTTCGTGGAGGTGGCAGACTGGCCACGGGAGATTTCACATTTTCGACAAGATTCGATGTTTTTCGACGCATGAAAGCTTCGCCAGAGATAGGGGGATGGATTCTGGCCATTCCTTTTATGTTTCCCTGCCAATTTGTGTTGATCCGAGCTAGAGAGAGAGAGTTTATTTCATATCTGGGGAAAATAGCATGCCCGGGGTTGTGTGGCAGTTTCTAGTCGATTCCAGTGGTGATCGTTGGTTTCGCTATTCGATCAAGAGTGTTTGTGATTTTCAGCCCTCGAGTGAGGGAGGGAGTTTCCGAGCGGCGTCGGGCCACATTGTGTTCACAATTGGTGTGTGTGTGTGTGTATGTGTGAGCCGGTGGTACTCCGGTGGTTTTTGTTCTGACTGTGTGTTTTTACTGTGAGTGACACACCACTAGTTGTCACCTTCGGTGCGGACGCACCACCCAATCTGGGAGAGGTCGAGGGTGTTCTCGTGAGATGGTTTGAGCCGGTTACTGTGGGCCCTTGCATAGACGAGGACGCTGTCTACTTTCTTTTCAGCCTAAGTATCGGTTAGGAGAAACCGGTTGTGAGACTTAGACGAGGACTCCATCTAGTGTGTGCACACGTGGTTGGGGGCTCGGACCCCGTGTTCGTGGTTGCAGAGACACGGACCCTAGCTAGTACTAGTGGGAGGGGTGTGTGTGTGTCTCACTACCACACTCTTAGACAAGAGGTGGGCCGGGCGTGAGATGTGAGACACTGTATAAGATGTCAGTAGACGCATCCGATCTTACTACTAGTGAGTGGTTTCTCTTGTCACTTGCAGTTATGGTACAATATACTTGCGACGTTTAGTGAGTCGAGGTTCTTTCGACACGTGCGGATGTGGTACTGTGAGTTTACTTGGGATCAGGGATCCCTTGACACTCGAGGTGTTGTGTTGCCTAAGTGACGCTCGTGTGACAGGGTTTTCAAAATGCAGTCTTAAGCTTCAATTGGAAATGCCTTTGAATATATAATTAAGTTCTAGGGGAATCTAAGTAAAGAAAGAACCTCTCCCAAATGAGAAATACAACAACCATATTCCTTCTAAATTCAAAGTTCAATGCCACTTTCAAGAAGTGAACATCTAGTAATAGTTGGAATGCATGATTTGTAGGACATGACCATATATATATAGATACTGTCAAGTGCTGACAAAAACACCAGAATTTTTTTGTTGTGTGTATAGAGTAAAATGCAATTATTGATTTTTTTTCAAACGAAATTAGTGAACCCATCAACACGCTCACACTGAAATGAATCATGGGCCATGACAACCAAAAAGTCCAAGATGTACTTCTAATTTTCAAAACATAAGCTAGCACATGAAATATTACACAAAAGGTAATTGACACGGAGTTTGTGTATTGGAATCTAGATAGAGAGTGGGCGAAAAATTATACAGTATATAGTTTGTAGTTCCCGACTATACGCTTCTAAATTTTTGGCACTTACCGTATAAAAAGATAATAAACCTATAAGTGACTCTATTAAATATTAACTCAGAAACTTTTTTAACTGAAAGATAATATTTGTAAAGTGGAAAACGAGGGAGTCCGTTCATCCTTTCATTGCGGAAGGGATAGGACGTGCCACCCCGACCACCAGATAAGCGATTTTTCATTAAGAAGTGCAGAAAGAAAAGAAACATACTATGGGGGGATACAAGGGACGAGCAAGGTCCGGGAGAGGGGGAACACCCTATTCAGGATGACAAGAGGGCTAATACAAAAGCCCAAAACATCAAAAGAAGAATATTACAACATGGGACATCCTACTGAGGAAGGGCGGAGTCTAATTACAGTAAGTGGGCAAGGCCCAATAAACCCAAACAGGGAACGACAATGAGACATCCAACTAGATAATTTTTAAATATAAGCTGTTGCAGAACGAAGCCGCCGGTGGCTGCAGCCTGGCCGGTGGACGGGAGCACACTTAGGATGGCAGACCCAACACGCAGACCGACAGTGCAGAACGTCCCAGCGCCACCCGCCTGGGATGGCAACCCAAACTTCAATACCACTTTCAAGAAGTGAACATCTAGTAATAGTTGGAATGCATGATTTGTAGGACATGACCACATATGGATACTGTCAAGTGCTGACAAAAACACCAGAATTTTTTTTTGTGTCTATAGAGTAAAATGCAATTATTGATTTTCTTTTTTCAATTTTCAAACGAAATTAGTGAACCCATCAACAAGCTCACACTGCAATGAATCAAGGGCCATGACAACCAAAAAGTCCAAGATGTACTTCTTAAGTTTCAAAGCATAAGCTAGCACAAGAAATATTACACAAAAGGTAATTGGCAATACCCCTCAAGAACAAGACAGAGCTGCAATGGAGAAGTTAACCCAACAAGTACCCTCACCCCCTCTGCTCTATTACAATTTCATGTGCTAATAATAATAGATAGCTACTCCAGGGGAAACTTGTACAATGGCATGAGCAGCTGGAAGAAGAACCACCACGCATGGAGTGGGGAGGGGGGGTAGCTTAGAGGGACAGCCCCGACTCCTCATCCTCCTCGAGGGTGGACGTGTACGCGAAGTAGAGGGACCAGATGAGGGCGAAGACGCCGACCAGGATCCAGCCCAGGAGGTTGCTGCTGACCCCCAGGCTCAGCCCCGTCCCCTCCGTGCTCATCCTCTCGTCCACGAGGGCCAGCGCCGGGCTCGACACGCTCATCACGCTCACGGCCGCCAGCAGCGACGCCCCCACCCCGACGGCGGGCGCGGCCGCCTTCTCCTCCGAGGCCGAGCACCTCACCCTCCCTCCTCTCGCTCCCCTTTGCGGCAAAGCTACGAACACCACGCGAGCAACGTCAATAATTAATGGAGAGCCGTAACTGACGGGGGGCGGGGGGTGATTCAGAAGCATACCTAGAAGGGGAGACGACGAGGCGCCGGCTGCCGCCGCGTTGTGGACGAGCGCGGGACGGGCGACGGTGGGGGTCGCCGTGGCAGCGGCCATGGAAGCCATCTCTTCTCTTCCGAGGTGGGAGGTGGGGTGGGGGGAAAGCTCGGGGGAGATGGCGCTGTGCTGCTGTGTGGTCTCAACGCAGGAGAGGGGGGTGGGGGTGTGGAGACCAAGTTTATTCGGGGTTGGCGGGAGGGGAAGATCTCACTTGGAAGATTTGTGGCCATGAAACCGCGGAAGAAGTACGAAGCGGATATGGCGAGTGTTCTGCCGGGAGATCCTCATCCTGGGGGAGCCAACCGGGTTATCCCACGTCACGTGTATGCGGGTATCCGCTGGATGCCCATGCCCATGGAGAGCACGGGAGAAGAAATGTCTCTACCTGCCGCTCGTTCGCTCTATCACTATCCGTCGGGGGAGGATAAACTCGGTTAAGCAGGATAATTAATATCCGGGAGCAATCTCATGGGTAAGTGGCTTCGCCTCATGAAATGACACGGAGTTTGTGTATTAGAATCTAGATAGAGAGTGGGAGAAAAATTATATGGTATATAGTTTGTAGTTCCCGACTATACGCTTCTAAAATTTTGGCACTTACGTTGTAAAAAGAGAATAAACATATAAGTGACTCTATTAAATATTAACTCAGAAACTCAAGTGCCCAGTCTTGAGTCTTATCAAGTGCATTAGATTCCGGATTAAAAAAAAAACAAGATGACCGGCAGAACACATAGGATTATTTTGTTTTAATATTGGAGAGGGTAAGATTCTCCGCCCAACATTTCATAGTCCAAAGGCCCGTAAAGGTCTGCGTGGCCCAGTAAATGACAACCCAATTTCCTAACGAGGGCCTGCTTGCTATAAAACTCAAGATAAAGGGCCCAAACAAAGCTCACCATGCCTTGGCTCGGTCGCCCATGTGATAGCCTCCCTAATATTTGGGAGGAGCCCAGACGCACCCTTGACCGAGCCAGCAAAAGGTGGATAAAATGCTCCCTCAGGGATGTCCAAGGTCAAGACTACCTACTTAAATGGGAAAATATCCTTTATCACTCGTGGATCAGCCTATCACTGGGACTCCCCGACGAGTCAGAGCGGATTCCTCACGGCCGGGCACTTATCTTTAATAACCCTAAGTGAATTTTATGTTACCATCTGAGAATGGGAAGTCCATGAGGATAAGGGGAGAATAAGAGTCCCTGAACGATAAGAGTTCATACCGTGGACGTAACGTCCCCCAGATCCTCAAGATTCCCACTACTCGGAAGAGGGAGCATGCAGCTATATAAACCCAGGGATCCCCTCCAGAAAGGTAAGTCAATTCTAGTCTCCTCAAATGGTGAAGAGTGGCTCCGTGCCTTACACCTCCTTTGCCTCCTTTCGCACCCCGCTCTTGTCTTTGCTGACTTAAGCATCGGAGGATTTTCCCTGGGATAACAATCCCAGACCCCCTGATCGCTTCTTTCCCTTTTGCAGAATTCCATTCTGAGGTGGGTTCTTACAACTGATCTAGGACTCGTGTTGCCCTAGATCCGACGGCCAACAACTTAGCACAAGATCTTACCTTTTCATATGGCGTCGTCTATGGAAAAGTGAACAAGAAGCCAACATAGTGCGAAAGAGTAGCAACAAGAGATTGACCGGCGATAGGGGGAAGGCGCCAATTGCTGTGAATTATGAGCCCGTGCCGTCACACTAGCTGACCGGCCCCTCTCCCAACGCTCAGGCCAATGTCCCTCCCCCACCGCTGCCTCAGGGGGACTGCATGCTATTGTAGATCCTGAGGCCTTCCGCTCCCTCGATGCTAAACTAGACACCCTTGTCGACTTGATGAGGGCCCAGGTAGCTAGGGAGGAGCGATCCCAGCACTCACGTTTGGACCCCCCTCGAGTTGAGGCCTCCCGGCGGACGGCGGGAGGTTGTTTCATCATTCAAGACGGCCGCATCCTCCACAGCGTGGCAAGCAAACCTTCTCACCCCCCGCCTCCAGTTGTGGAACAAGAGGCTTCCTCCAACCAGCACAGGGGAGGAATGATGAGCAGCAACCTATCCCACCGGCGGCAACCGTTGCTCCCACCGCGCGGTGACAGGGAGAAGAGGGAGAGCCCTCCAGGAGCCCCCCAGTGCCCTCTCGTACTCATCCGGAGCTTACTCTCCAGCTCTGAGACTTTGAGCGGTGATTCGCCGAGCAAGAGCGAGTGCTCCGAGCTCTACAGCAGAGCTCCGTGAATGGGGAGGACGAGGAGCAATCCTTGTTCTCCCCTAAAATTTTGGAAGTTGGGTTGTCCCCCAAGATCTCCCTCCCAGTCTTCAAGTCCTATGATGGCCTGGGCGACCCAGTCGACCATTTCGACAGTTTCGACGCCCTGATGACTCTGTAGGGGGCGTCTGTAATGACCCAAGATCCGGATACCGGGAAGAGCCCGATACCATTCGAATCTTGGCCCGCCGCCCACCAGTCGGGAGGGCTTTGAATGGCTAAAAGGAGTGTGGAGGTACAAAGAAATAGAAAATAAGGCAGGACAATTCAACAATAACATAAATAAATAAACAACTACAGTAGAGTCCAGTCCAACAGAAAGTACAGTCTAAAGCAGTAAAACGTACCACATGCCAAGTGAACACTCGGCCCGGCGAGCTGGCAGCTAAGGACCTCTATGCAACGCCCTCGAATCTCGAGGAAGAACCGTCACACCTGAAAAGCAGGGATGAGTCTCTAAACAGAGACTCATTAGGGGTCCCGCGGAACCCCAACCGAAAACAACGGCGGTAGCGGAAAGGAAAGCAGCACTACAAAGCAACAGCAACAACGGTGGAGTAACAACTACGGCGAAGGGAACTCGTTCACCAACCCATGGCAGTCGATAAGACCACAGCTCTACAGCTACTCCTACCGGTAACGGGGAAGAAGGAACTCCCGATCTCACCATCGGGAATCGGACCACTCTAACACCAAGCCTACCGAGGAAACACTCACGGCAACCCTGCCGTAGAAGCCTGCCTCCCAGGATAAGGCCAACCTGGACACGCTGTCCCAGGTCAAGTCACGACCGCCTGGTCGTGAACACAACTCTAATAGAACGAAGCCTCGGTAAAGCCACCAGCACCCTGGCTACTACCCCGGAAACACCGGAACGGTCCTGAAAATCGCGTCTTGCAGACGGGAAAAGAAACCGAAGACAGTAGAGTCACGCCTCACGTGACGGGAGTACCTGTCCACTAGAAGCAAGGCCGATGCATCCCCTGGCGTCCTAGACTGCGCCTCAGGTGTCTCCCTACAATGGCCCTGGCGGAGACTGAGACACCGTACAAGTAACCACAGAACAAGAACTAGCTGGGGTGGCGCTCGTCAGCGCGGGTCCAACTGCCCCCAACCACGTGTGCACACACAGACCATGCATCCCAGGTCTGGCCCTCTGACTGGTTTTCCCCTCAGCCGGACTCTGGCTACAAGACGTGGGGCCCGACAGTAACCAGCCTAAAAATCGTCTCTCTGGGGTAGCCTCGTCACCACTCCCTGGTGGGACCACACGCGTGTCGGAAGGCTACGACTAGTGGGGGTCACTGATGTGACCATTCTCCAAAGAGAAACTCTGAGAAACACGCACGCACCCTATGCGAAAGTCACGAAGGACCGAGTGGCACCGAGCCACTAGACTCTGGACAATCCTCTAGACTCACTAAATCCAACGGTCCTTCAGTCACGAGACTCGGGGTCAAGACCATTGCACCGAATGGCTCCACGCCGTCAATCTCCCCTAACCCTGATGTTAGAAACTCGGCACGATGACTCACGAGGCAGCTCACAAGCCGCCACGTTGATTCCCTCATCCCGGGGAAAAGCGGGAAACCTCCAGTCCCAGGCTGGATGACTGGACTCCCAGTCCAAGGCCATACACTTGGCCCACTCGGGAACCATTTCCCGGAGAAACCCATGACATGCGGGGGAACCCCACCGCACTCACACTGATACACGGTGACTCGATCAAGCGTAACACAAAGCCCGGAACACACACACAGGGTCACCCGGACCATCTAAATCTATGGGCATACTAATCGAGATAACACGGTACCTCCAGACATCCCAGAAACACGGTCACGGAACCCAAGGGATGTCCGGGACACTCACGAGATCGAAGGTCGACCACTGGGTCACAACCGGGTCGACCGGGGGTCAACACAACGCAACTGGAACGCGTCTAGCACAAGAAACAGAGTGGCAGTCCTCCGTGGACCGTCACATAGAGAAACGGTCCTCCTTGGACCGCAAAGCTCCAAATAGCTGTCCTCACTGGACCGCAAGGCCCAACCGGCGGTCCACCTAAGACCGCAACTAGCAAGAAATGGGCGGTCAAAGGGGCGGTCAACTCTTGACCGTCTCAAAGCTTGGCGGTCTGGCTAGGACCGCAAAGCCTGGCTTAGCGGTCCAGCCAGAACCGCATAACCCCGGAAGAAACTAGAAACCAGGCTGTCACGCCCCGACGCGGAATATCAGGACTGGCAGCAGAAACAAGCAATAATAATATGTTGAATTACAGACACGATACGCTAATGCTAAAGCCAACACGACTCCAATAATAGAAAATCATTCCATTCATTAACTAACAATTAAATAATCCAGGTTCCAACCCGCATAAACTCACTAATCATCTTTGCCAACATCCACTTAACACAATTACATTTGATGAATTCAAAATTTTCAACTCTTCCAAGAAAAACACCCTGTAACACAAATAGACTCCACAACTAAGACTATCTTCACGGCTTCTAACTGGTTCGCTCCATGATCGTCACTCTTGCCCGTTCCCATCGAATTGCGAGTCCTCACCTGAGCTACATGAAAGGGGGGAAACAACTAGGTGAGCGAACGCTCAGTAGGTAATAACAGGTAAGTTTAAGTAATTAACCAATTAATTGCATTAATTGTGCGAAAAGAAATAACGATATAACGAATGACATAAGTAGACGATGTACAAGATCAAGAATATAATGAAACTGGAAATTGGCCAACAAGCAAGATTTAACCAAGTCAAGGTAATTTCAAACAAGAGATTATTGTCATAGACATCACGCTAATCATGCACTCGGTGCAATACCTCACCATGTTATTCCAACTCCCCGGGGCACAAGTGCTTTTCGGGCGCTCCTCCCAGGACCAGACCGGGCCCTTATGATGCGTTGGCATTGATTTAATGGATCCAAGATCCAAAGTTATATCTAGACATTCAACAAATTAATGGCCAATAATGTCAAGGTATAACTTACCCCAGAGGTAAGTTGAAGGGATACTTTGACTAGAAAATTAAAGTTATCATGAACCAATCAGATTCATGGATTCAAACACGAATAACCACGGAAAACACTTCTGGATGATAAGCGGTCTAAATTGGGCCGCTGAACAAATGCACGGTCTATACCGGACCGTTCGGAACAGAAATGGGCTGAGGATCAGCCTCATCGAAGTCAAGGATAAACGGTCCATGTCGGGCCGCTCAAAGGATTGGACGGTCAACAATGGGCCGCTCAAGGCTAGAAGAGCTGGAAGCCCAAGAACAAGATAAACGGTCCTTATATGGTCGCTCAATAGACAGACAGTCCAATAAGACCCGCTCTATAACAAGGGCGGTTATAATCGGTCCGTTCAATGTTATTACCTAGAAGTCTACCCAAATGGGCTCCGGGCTGCCATAAGTGGGGCAGAACTGAACCAGGGTCCAGCCCACTCTCCACTGGTCAGCCTAGGACTTATTGGGTAGATCTAAACACAATTTGGTCGAAGATAGATCAAAGTTAAATGACCAATGTACTTGGCACTTGGCCAGGGTTGCACGGTTATGCATGGGCCGTCCAATAAGATAAACGGTCCATTTGGGGCCGCACAATTCTCAGGGGGGTCCAAGTCGAGCCGTGACTCATAACACGATAATCCAAGCGATTCGATCATGTGCACAGGTTCAAGTCATGATGGTATAACCTGCCCGACGTCTAGTGAGAATCCCAGGCTCGCGGGGGCTTACGGAGGTCCCGTAATGAAGGTCCTAGTCCGACGGAAGGAATATCCGGCGGAGAGTCCCAACATTACAAGGAAATAAGGTTAATAAAACATCGGAAACCAGTATGGCGGTCAGTCGATCCTACCGGAGTAGAATGACTGTCAAAATTTCCTAATAGCATTTAAGATGTCATGTTTGAATTTAACAGTGAAATAACTAAGGCCATGAAGAAACAAGATCAAGAGAAAGAAATTAACAAAATTCGAGATTTATTTACTTCATTATATTCCAGTTATCATGTGATTGCTAATTATCATTTAACCATCGATCTATTAAGATAAAACAATTCTGAAGGGTTGGGTGGTTCTGTCAGAGCCGCTCATAATCCTCGGCGGTCGCACGACAGGCCGTTCATCCCTTTTAGGTCCGCAGGCCTGCTGGGGTTGAGCGGTCTATAATGTGCCGCTGGGAAACATTACACGGTCTAGGCCTACCTGTTTAAATAGAAGGGCGGTCTAGGTTCTGCCGTGCATTCCAGCACATTCACAAATCATAAACGCAATGAACGGTCAATACCAAGCCGCCTATCTAAGTTGGGCGGTCTATCGTGAGGCCGCGCAAATCAGAAACAGTCGAACCCCCTTTCGCCCTGCCCGCCTCCGGCGAGTTGGCTAGGGTTACACTAAATCACTAAATACGCACAGCATGGAGCATAATAATTAGGGCTTTTAGATTCAAAAGAAAGAGCATGAAAAGTTTCACAATATATCATGCTCAATTTAATTTTTTGTGCCTGAAATCTCTACTTAAAACGAGATGAAATAAGTATAACCCTAGATGTGACATACTTCTACTAACCCTAAAATTCTTGCAAGATACTAAGCAACTTTTAGGGCTTTTGCATTCAATAGAAAGAGAATTCGATGATGGTTCTAACCATATATGATACTTAAGATTTGGCTTGCTATAACCTACCTTAAACGGAGGAAGAAGGAAGAAGAAGGGATGACGACGCGCTAAGAACACCCCGCCAGTGATCGCTGGAATTCTCCCTCGTCCACGATCCTCGTCGGCCGCCACAACACTCAAACGAAACTAGGGTTGACAAGGGTCATTTTTATAGGTCATACGAGGTCTAGAGTCTTCTATTTGCGGAGATAGAGTCCAATCAAGTTGGACATGCGCGAACCGCGCGGATAGGGTTGGCCGTCGCCTTCTAAACCGAAATTCGTTCTCTAGGGTTAGGGTTTCGGGGAGAACTAAGAGAGGAAACGATCCTCTCATCCTAGCCTTTCATTTGGATCCAGGTCTCAGCCTAAATGATCGAGTATTGGGCTCAAATTCGCATTTTAAGGTCCAATTACATTAAGTGTATATTTGGGCCTTAATCAGTTAATTCGGCCTAATTACGGATTTTGTTTGGGCCGGTCATAGAAGAAACTATTGTTAAACGTTTTATTCTCTACAAGATTTGAAATTTTCTAGATTTTTATAAAATGGTCAAAATTTAACTTATTCTATTTATTAAAGATTTTTCTAATTTAATTTCTTATAAATTTTCTAGAAATTTTTATTTGTTAATAAATCGGGGTATTACACCCTCCCCCACTTTAAAGAATTTGGTCATCCAAATTCACTGCACTTAACATAATGGGGAGTGGAACAACTCACCTAGAACAAGTCGGGGTACTGCTTCCGCATGGTATCTTCTGACTCCCAAGTAGCTTCTTCAGTTCCACGCCGACTCCATTGCACTTTAACCATGGGTATAGAACGATTCCTCAGTTGCTGCTGCTTTCGATCAAGAATCTTAACAGGTTTCTCTTCATAAGTCAGGTCTTCCCTTAACTCCAGATCCGCATGCTAAATGACATGAGTGGGGTCATACACATATTTCCTCAACATTAACACATGGAAGACATTGTGTACTCCAGATAACTGAGGTGGTAGTGCTAAACGATATGCAACCTCCCCCACTTTTGCCAAAATCTCGAATGGACCAACATATCTTGGACTCAGCTTGCCTTGAATGCCAAACCTTCGAATCCCTCTCATAGGAGAAACTTTCAAAAACACATGTTCACCAACCTGGAATTCTAAAGCTCTTCTTCTGTTGTCGGCATAACTCTTTTGTCTTGATTGTGCTACCTGCAACCGATCTCTGATAATACGAATATTCTTTGATGATTCAGAAATCAGATCTGGTCCCAGCCACTGCTTCTCGCCTACCTCGTTCCAACATAATAGAGACCGATAGCTTCTTCCATACAAAGCTTCAAATGGAGCCATCTGAATGCTGGAATGATAACTGTTATTGTAAGGAAATTCAATCAAGGCCAAGTGATCACTCCAACTCCCTCCAAAATCAATCATGCATGCTCTTAGCATATCTTCCACTATCTTGTTGGTTCTTTCTGTCTGTCCGTCTGTTTGTGGATGAAAAGCAGTACTGAAATTCAGACAGGTTCCCAAAGATTCTTGCACTCTTTTCCAAAAATGTGAAGTAAATTTGGGGTCTCTATCAGACACAATACTGACTGGAATATCATGGAGTCGCACCACTTCCTTCATATACAAAGCTGCTAAAACATCAACAGTCCACTTTGATTTAATAGTTAAGAAATGAGCAGACTTTGTCAATCTGTCGATGATAGCCCAAATTGCATCAAATCCGCTACGAGTCCTAGGTAGACCCATAATGAAATCCATGCCGATACTCTCCCACTTCCATTGAGGTATGTCCAGTGGTTTCAACTTCTCGACAGGTCTGAAATGCTCAGCCTTAACTTGTTGACACAGTAAGCATCTATTCACAAATTCTGTAATTTCCTTTTTCATATTCGGCCACCAGAAAGATCTTTTCAAATCCTTAAACATCTTCGTACCTCCATGATGAATGGTATATCTGGATCTATGAGCTTCCTCGATGATCTTTTTCTTAACTTCGGCCACATCAGGTACACAAGTCCTTCCTTGAAACAATAATCTGCCATTATCAGCTACCATGAATTCAGGTCTGCTACTCAAGCTCTCCTTGATTTCTACCAACTCTGGGTCATTGTCTTGCAAGGACTTGATTTCTGCCAATAATTCTGGTTTAAGCTGAATCTGAGCAATCATAACTCGGTCCTTGTCAACATTAATATCCAAACTGGCTAATTACATCAACAGTTTCCATTGTTGCAACATTAGACTTGACAATTTAGCCATTGGCTTGTGACTTAAGGCATCTGCCACCACATTGTCCTTCCCGGGATGATACTCTATGGAGAAGTCAAAATCCTTTAGATACTCCAACCATCTTCTCTGCCTCATATTAAGTTCTTTCTGAGAGAATAAATATTTCAAACTCTTGTGATCTAAAAATACCGTAAATATTTCGCCATACAAGTAGTGCCTCCATATCTTCAAGGCAAACACCACTGCTGCTAGTTCTAAATCATGAACATGATAATTCTCCTCATGCTTTCTCAACTGCCTAGAAGAATAGGCTATCACTCTCCCGTGCTGCATAAGCACACAACCCAGACCAATTCCCGAAGCATCGATGTACACCACGAAGCCTCCTTCTCCAGATGGTAACGCTAAAACAGGGGCAGTAGTTAAACACTCCTTCAAAGTCTGGAAGCTTCTCTCACAATCTTCCGACCAATCAAACCCTTTCTCCTTGCGGGTTAATCTTGTTAAGGGTACCGCAATCTTGGAGAAATCCTTAATAAACCTTCGATAATATCCTACCAAACCTAGGAAGCTTCTAACTTCCGTTACACTAGTAGGCCTATCCCAATTTCTTCACTACCTCTACTTTAGACGGATCAACAGAAATACCTTCTTTCGTAATGATATGCCCTAGAAAGGACACCTCCTGTAGCCAAAATTCACGCTTGCTAAACTTGGCGTATAACTGATGATTTCTCAATATCTGTAACGCCATCCTCAAATGTTCAGCATGTTCTTCCTCACTCTTGGAATAAATCAGAATGTCATCAATAAACACCACGACCCATTGATCAAGATAGGGCCGGAATACGTTATTCATCAACTGCATAAAAGCTGCAGGTGCATTCGTTAGTCCAAAAGGCATTACAATAAATTCAAAGTGCCCATACCTGCTACGAAAAGTTATCTTATAAATATCCTCCTCCTTAATCCGCAACTGATGATAGGATCAATCTTAGAGAAATACTGAGCTCCTACTATCTGATCAAATAACTCATCAATCCTCGATAATGGATATTTATTCTTGATAGTCAGCTGGTTCAATTGCCGATAATCAATACATAACCTCATCGAACCATCCTTCTTCCTTACAAATAACACTGGAGCTCCCCACGGGGATGTACTTGGACGAATGAACCCCTTCTCAAGTAATTCCATTAACTGCTGCTTTAATTCCCTCAGCTCTGCAAGAGACATACGGTAAGGAGCCTTAGAAATAGGGGTCGCGCCAGGAATTAAATCGATGGAAAAGATAACTTCCCTCTCCGGTGGAAGTCCTGGCAATTCCTCAGGAAAAACATCCGAAAATATCGGACAATAGGAATGTCCTGAATCTCAATCTTCTTCCCAGGGGTCACATAAACAAGGCTAAAAATGTCTGACATCCTTTCCTCATCAACTTATCAGCTCGGAGGGCCGAAATAAGTGGCACAGACCTATGGTGCCTAACCCCTATAAAAGAAAGTCCCGGGTGCCTAGAAAAAAGACACAGAACTGGAACTACAATGGACATTGGCCTCATGCTTAGCCAACCAATCTGCTCCTAGAATAACATCATAGTCTTTCATATCCATGCAAACCAAATCAGCCGGTAAATTCTGTTCATTAACCATTACCTTGCTAGAAGGATAAAAATACTTAATCGCCGACCTAGAACCAATAGGAGTTGATATCTCTAATGGGGAATTCATCGAAACCAGCTTCACTGCTAATGACTTAGCAAATTTTTGTGAAACAAATGAATGAGTGGCACCGGTATCAAAAAGAACAAAAGCTGACTTGTCATGAATAATAAGGGTACCTTCAACGAGTCCACCCTCCTCGGTGGTGCATGCATCATCTTCATGTAGGGCATGGAGCTTGCCTTGCTGCTTCTTGCTGCCTTGAGGTTTGGTCAGGGTAGCTTGCTCGGATAAAAGAGGACACTCGGAATGCGGTGATCCCTACTCCCGCAACGCAAACAGGCGCCCAGCTTGCGCCAGCACTCTTCCATCTTGTGACCGGGATGGTCACAATGCTTGCATATGCCCTTAAATGGAACAATAGGGTCAGGCTTCTTGTCTTCACTCTTTGGCATTTTCCCCTTCCATGAACCAGACCCGCCATTGGGCCTCTTCTTACTATTCCCGGGTTTAGCACTCCCGGAACCAGTAGGTTGTTCTTTCTTGACATTCTTCCCACGGATTTTCTCCGTCATTTCCAAAGTATCTTCTAAAACTTGGGCCTTCCTTACCATCTCTGCATAGGTCTGAATCTCCATCGGCGCCAATTGGTTAATATAATGCAACTTCAGCCCATTAAGAAAACATTCGCCTTCATCTTCTCTGTGGAAATCAAATGAGTAACATAACGAGAGAGTCTAGAAAATTGGGCTTAGTATTCTGCTACAGATAGACTTCGCTGCTTCAAAGTAGCAAACTCTGCCGCTTTCTTCTCTTGGATTCTGTCGAAAAAGTACTTGCTATTGAAGAATTCTTCGAATTCCTTCCACGAAATTTGCCTATCACCTAGGGTCGCCTTTACTGACTCCCACCAAGTCCTAGCATCTCGTTCCAACTGGAAAGTTGTTAAAAGCACACGCTCCTGGCCGCTGCATTGCATAACTGCAAAAATTCTCTCCATCTCCTTAAACCAGTGCTCAGCTTCGTCGGGATCAGTTGAGCCTCCGAAACGTGGGGGATTCATCCCACGAAAATTCTTGTGTAGATCACCAGCACCATGATTCGCCGCTCCACCTTGGGCCACTTGCTGTAAGGCCCACGTAAGCCCTTGGACAGTTCGCTGCATGTCTCGCCATTGCGCGCACTCGACTACCATCGGAACGTCCTACATGAAAATAATTCATCTTAAGTTCACTTAGGAGAAAATTTTTAGAGTTTAATTATTAACTCAACCCAAGTCTCTACCCAAATCTCACTAGGTTGGGTCCTTAGACTTATAACAATGGTAAGGTTCTACGACAAACACTTAGAATCCTAGAACTTAGATAACCTAGGGATATTAGAAACCTAGGCTATGATACCATCTAACTGTCACGCCGGAATATCGGGACTAGCAGCAGAAACAAGCAATAATAATATGTTGAATTACAGACACGATACGCTAATGCTAAAGCCAACACGACTCCAATAACAAAAAATCATTCCATTCATTAACTAACAATTAAATAATCCAGGTTCCAACTCGCATAAACTCACTAATCATCTTTGCCAACATCCACTTAACACAATTACATTTGTTGAATTCAAAATTTTCAACTCTTCCAAGAAAAACACCCTGTAACACAAATAGACTCTACAACTAAGACTATCTTCACGGCTTCTAACTGGTTCGCTCCATGATCGTCACTCTTGCCCGTTCCCATCGAATTGCGAGTCCTCACCTGAGCTACATGAAAGGGGGGAAACAACTAGGTGAGCGAACGCTCAGTAGGTAATAACATGTAAGTTTAAGTAATTAACCAATTAATTGCATTAATTGTGCGAAAAGAAATAACGATATAATGAATGACATAAGTAGACGATGTACAAGATCAAGAATATAATGAAACTGAAAATTGGCCAACAAGCAAGATTTAACCAAGTCAAGGTAATTTCAAACAAGAGATTATTGTCATAGACATCACGCTAGTCATGCACTCGGTGCAATGTCTCACCATGTCATTCCAACTCCCCAGGGCACAAGTACTTTTCGGGCGCTCCTCCCAGGACCAGATCGGGCCCTTATGATGCGTTGGCATTGATTTAATGGATCCAAGATCCAAAGTTATGTCTAGACATTCAACAAATTAATGGCCAATAATGTCAAGGTATAACTTACCCCGGAGGTAAGTTGAAGGGATACTTTGACCAGAAAATTCAAATTATCATGAACCAATCAGATTCATGGATTCAAACACGAATAACCACGGAAAACACTTCTGGATGATAAGCGGTCTAAATTGGGCCGCTGAACAAATGCACGGTCTATACCGGACCGTTCGGAACAGAAATGGGCTGAGGATCAGCCTCATCGAAGTCAAGGATAAACGGTCCATGTCGGGCCGTTCAAAGGATTGGACGGTCAACAATGGGCCACTCAAGGCTAGAAGAGCTGGAAGCCCAAGAACAAGATAAACGGTCCTTATATGGCCGCTCAATAGACATACGGTCCAATAAGACCCGCTCTATAACAAGGGCGGTTATAATCGGTCCGTTCAACGTTATTAGCTAGAAGTCTACCCAAATGGGCTCCGGGTTGCCATAAGTGGGGCAGAACTGAACCAGGGCCCAGCCCACTCAACCTAGGGCTTATTGGGTCGATCTAAACACAATTTGGTCGAAGATAGATCAAAGTTAAACGACCAATGTACTTGGCACTTGGCCAAGGTTACACGATTATGCATGGGCCGCCCAATAAGATAAACGGTCCATTTGGGGCCGCACAATTCTCAGGGGGGTGTGGACGCACTTTTTGTTCGTCTATTGTGTGCATCATCTCTTTGGGAATGATTGATTCGTCTATTAAGTGCGTGGGCGTGCCAGTCACAAGGTGACAATTTATTCGGGCTCCGAAGAGCCCACGGTGCGCTCGATCTGACTCGGTCAGACGATTGTGTGGCTCGTGTCGGGACCAAAACCCGCCGCGTCATAAAGGTCACGGCGTCATTTACATCCCCCATACGAGGGAACACCCTTGATTAATCGCCGGGATTCAGGGCCTCATGGCCAAGAAATCAACTGCATGGAAGGTCTATTACGAGGTATTGAAATCCTCGCGCGAGGGCGAGAAGAAGACCCTTCGCGGTCATGTCAGTCGTGTACTGACCATTTAATGTTCGGACGAATGTCCGGCTCGAGAAGATCGCGGTTGTCGCGGGAAAACCGGAACGCATGTATGCCGAGGTACGGCAAATCTATTGTTCGGAAGAGCGGAGAACGTTCGGCTAAACCTCGATCAGAGCGGTCAGAAACCAGTAAATCTGTTGGCCCGGTGCAAGAGTAAGCTGCGACCATACTGCGGTGGGCCCCCCCGCGGTCGAAACAAGACTTGCATGAGCGTCATTAATATTTCTGGTGCCAAGGGGCAACGAGGGAATATCCCTTGAATCGGCTGAAAAGCCCTGTGTCTAGGGAAGCGGATGTTCGAAACGTGTCGGTCATTCGGGAGACCGTTTAATATTCGGACGGGAGTCCGGCTTGAGAATATTATAATCGTCGCGGGAGGACCTGGGACATATGCATGCCGGGATACGGCAAGTTTATGATTCTGAGACACCGAAAACATTCGGTCAAATCTCGGTTAGTGTAGCAGGAAACCGGTAAATCTATTGGCCCGGTGCGAGATCGAGTCAAGACCATACCGGGGGCGCCTCCCGTGGTCCGAACGAGGCTTGCGCAGACATCATTAATATTTCCAGTGCCGGAGGGCAACGGGGGAGAGTCCCAGGACTAGACTCCAAAATCGAAAACGTGTTCGAAGGGAGCGGGCTGTAGACCGAGGATATGAGCCGAACGGCGACCACAATTGGGACGGACCCGAGGTCTAAGCGTGGCCCACGGAGGTCTTATTGATATTCCAATGGAAGGGGTCCAGGGGTGGCGAGGACTGTCTCGTTCTATTCCGATTTTGTCGGTCACTCACGGACCTTTTCACGTTCGGGCAAGGGCCCATGTTGAAAGTACGACGTGGATGGAAACGACCCCGTACAAATGTATGCAGAGTTTACGGCAGTTTCAATGAAAGAACGGGAACGAATCCCATTAGAATGAATCCGATTTAACGGGCTATCGGCCCAGAGCAATGCCGGCTCACGACCATGTCGGGGAGGGAGCCATCGGCCATATTGGTTGCTCACGGGTCTTTTCATGTTCAGACACAGGTCCGTAATAGAAACGCGGCGAAAACCGAGGTGAACCCGTTCAAATGTCTGCCGAGCATGCGGCAATTTTAGTAGTGGCTCGGAAGGGATCCGGCCTGAGAAACGAGTCCGGCTTGAGAATATCAGCCCGAGGCGAGGTCGGGCCATGGCCATTTCGGGATGATTCCCAAGACTCAGGCCCAACCTGGAAGGGCGACATTGTTGTTCCTTCAGCACCGGGTCACGAGAGAGACGGGGCTGCAAAGTGGATTTTACCATTTTTTATCTGGGTTTTAAATTATATATATATATATATATATATATATATTTATTGCTTATTTCCCTCTCATGTATTTATTCTGGATGATTTATCCGTTTTGTTTATTATTATTACTATTATATTTTCTCTCCTCTTTTTTGTTTATTATTATTTTTACATTTTTTGTTTATTTCATATATGTATTCAGATTTATTTATTCATCATAGTTTTTATTGATTTTATTACTATTATTATTATTATTATACATATTCTTCTGGAGAGAGAGTGGGCCGCTGGAGGGCCAAACGGGGGCTGAAGGAGTGGGCCGCTGGAGGGCCAAACGGGGGCTGAAGGAGCCTGCCGCTGAAGGTGGAAGGGTGCACCGCTGAGGGGGCTGAGGGAGTGCGCCGCTGAAGGTTCGCGGGAGGTATACCGGGGAAGGGCTTGGCCAAGGGTACCGGCGAGGGGAAGGTGTGGTGGCTATGGGAGGCGTATCGATGAAGGAGCCTTAGGTATGCCGGCAAAGGGCCTGACCGAGCGTGCCGGCAAAGGGTTGAACAGGGGAGAGCGTGCTGTCAAAGGAGCTTGAGGGCGTACCGCCGAAGGGTTGGGGCAGGCGTGTCGCTGAGCGCAGGGGGAGCGTGTCGGCGAAAGGCCAAACGAGGCGTGCCGGGGGAAGCTGGGCTGGGGCGTGCCGGCAAAGGGCGCTGTAGGGTGTACCGGCGAAGGGCGTGTGTCTGCACATTGGCCAGTCGCTGCGACATAAAGTCCGTACATTCATCAGCCCAAAGTCTATACGTTGTCTATTCAACCAGCACACAAAGTCTATACGTTCTTCAGCTCAAAGTATGTACATCGGCTGCATTCATCAGCTCAAAGTCTATGCGTTGGCTACATTCATCAGCTCGAAGTCTATGCGTTGGCCAGCTTAAAGTCTATACATTGGCCAGCTCAAAGTCGGTACATTAGCTGGGTTCATCAGCTCAAAGTCTACACATTGGCCAGCCCAAAGTCTGTACATTGGCCAGCCCAAAGTCTGTACGTTGGCCAGCTCAAAGTCTATACATCGCAGTTCAAAGTATGTACATTGCAGCTCAAAGTCCGTGCATTGGCCAGCCCAAAGTCTGTACGTTGGCCCGCTCAAAGTCTATACGTTGCAGTTCAAAGTCTATACATTGGAGCTCAAAGTGAGTCTATACATTACAGTTCAAAGTCTATACATTGGAGCTCAAAGTCTATACATTGGAGCTCAAAGTCCATACATTGGCCAGCCCAAAGTCTGTACGTTGGCCAGCTCCAAGTCTGCACATTGCAGTTCAAAGTCTATACATTGGAGCTCAAAGTCCACACATTGGCCAGCCCAAAGTCTGTACATTGTCTATTGGAGTCTATACATTGGCCGGCTCAAAGTCTGTACATTGGCCATTAAAGTCTATACATTGGCCGGCTCAAAGTCTATACATTGTCCATTAAAGTCTATACATTGGCCGGCCCAAAGTATGTACATTGTCCAGCTCAAAGTCTATACATTGCAGTTCAAAGTCTATACATTGGAGCTCAAAGTCCCTACATTGGCCAGCCCAAAGTCTGTACGTTGGCCAGCTCCAAGTCTGTACATTGGCCAACTCAAAGTCTATACATTGTTCCTTAAAGTCTATACATTGCCCCTTGGCTGCAGTTCAAAGTCTGTACATTGGCCAGCCCAAAGTCTGTACATTGGCCAACTCAAAGTCTATACATTGTTCATTGGCTGCAGCTCAAAGTCTATACATTGCAGCTCAAAGTCTATACATTGTCCCTTAAAGTCTGTACATTGGGTTCCACTTCGGAGAGTGAGAAGAGTGTGCCGCTGAAGGGCTGAGAAGGTGTGTCGTTGAAGGGTTGATAGGGTGTGCCGCTGGAGGGCTGATAGGGTGTACCGGCGAAGGCTGGAACGGACGTGCCGATGAAGGTCCACTCCTCTGTTACTTATTTTTAAGGCTTTTCTTTTCTTCTTCTCTTTGATTTTTGTGTGGTTTTATACAAATCTTTTCTCCTTCTTCTTGCAGTCTGTTGTTGCTCTATTTATTTGTTGCTTTTATTGTCTTTTGGTATATGTTTGCTATCCCATTTGTTTGTTACATCCTTTTGCCTTTTAACGTCCTGTTATTTTCTAACGAAAATTCGGCAGCATCTCCCCTTGACCTGAGCGTAAGGGAAATAAAGGGAACGCGCCCACATGGAATGGCGGAACCCGACAACTGGAGGTGGGCGCCCGAGGGCGACAACACCTTAATAAAACCTCAGAAAACACAGGGAAAACAACGAGTCGAAGACCTCTAAGACTGGACAGGGTGTACTGGAGAAGGGGGGGGGCAGGCACAGATGAAGGCACTGGGCTTTACAGGAGGAGGTTCGCGACCTCAAACCATTCAAGCTGATGGCACATCTGGAGGAAACCGTCGGCATGAGGGATGAACACAAACACCGGAAAGTGAAAGGAAAGACGATCAAACGCATTGTGGCTCACAACCAACGAGACAAAGAGACAACCCACTGAGGGGGGGCGATCTTCATTCATGGGGGAGCAAAGGGTCGTAGCCGTCCGCATGCATTACAAAACACGCCCGAGCTAAAGCTACGGGCAAGAAAGAAAACCAAAGAACAAAAGAACGGAGAAGGAGAAAACAAAGAACAAAAGAAGAGGAGGTGTTGGGGATCGAGGCAGGGACGACCGTCCACTGCTCTTTCCCCCGCCTTCCCCTGCTACATCAAGCCCTCTCCCTCTCTTACTCTCTTCTCTCTGCCTGGTGGTTGTCGGAAGACTCCATGCCGGAGCCCTCTCCCTTCTCTTCTCTCTTCTCCTTCTTCTCGTAGGTGGCTTTGTGTCTCTTCGTTCCTTCTCCCTGTGTGCCTCTTCCTCTGTGTATGGGCCTCTCCTTTTTTTCTTCTTCGCAAGAATGGGAGTGGTTTTATACTCCCAGCAGCGGGAGCCCTCGAGCACGGCAGTCGGAGGCGGGAAGCGGCTGGTCATGATGGGGATCGACTTCCCCCGTCCTGGATGTCAGGGGAGTAGCCTGCGTGGCCCACCCTCTGGTTGACACCTCGGACAGCTCACTGCACGCCAAGGATACGTAGGGCATGGGTGCCACGTCGTTCCGTTGAAATGCCTTCACGCTGTGCCGCTGGCGGGCTCAAGAAGTGTGCCGCTGAAGGCTTGAAATGGTGTGCTGTTGAAGGCTTGAAATAGCGTGCCGTTGAAGGCTTAAAATAGTGTGCCGTTGAAGGCTTAAAATAGTGTGCCGTTGAAGGCCCGAAATAGTGTGCCGTTGAAGGCTTAAAATAGTGTGCCGTTGAAGGCCCGAAATAGTGTGCCGTTGAAGGCTTAAAATAGAGTGCCGTTGAAGGCACATGGGGCGTGCCGTTGAAGGCACGTGGGGCGTGCCGTTGAAGGCACATGGGGTGTGCCGCTGAAGGCACACGGGAAGGGCCAAAGGGCGTGCCGTTGAAGGCCCAAAAGGGGCAGTTCTGAGCCCATTGTGAGCATGAGTTGTGGCCCATTTAATTTTCTTCGAGGCCCATGGATTGTGGGGGCTCTTGGTGGTTGATTTCTCTTCACTGTCGTGACTCCGGAGACGGCTTCACGGCAGTGTGCATATTTGGGGAGTCCGGATGACCAGCCCCTCCGGGGCTTCCTCACTCGGTGCCGTTGTTGATGCTGGGCCGAGCAGGATATCTGGGTGTGTAATTTTTGGTGTCCACAGGGGGTCCAAGTTGAGCCGTGACTCATAACACGATAATCCAAGCGATTCGATCATGCGCACAGGTTCAGGTCATGATGGTACAACCTGCCCGGCGTCCTAGTGGGAATCACAGGCTCGCGGGGGCTTACGGAGGCCCCATAATGAAGGTCCTAGTCCGACGGAAGGAATATCCGGCGGAGAGTCCCAACATTACAAGGAAATAGAGTTAATAAAACATCGGAAACCAGTATGGCGGTCAGTCGATCCTACCAGAGTAGAATGACTGTCAAACATTCCTAATAGCATTTAAGATGTCATGTCTGAATTTAACAGTGAAATATCTAAGGCCATAGATAAACAAGATCAAGAGAAAGAAATTAACAAAATTCGAGATTTATTTACTTCATTATATTCAAGTTATCATGTGGTTGCTAATTATCATTTAACCATCGATCTATTAAGACAAAACAATTCCGAAGGGTTGGGCGGTTCTGTCAGAGCCGCTCATAATCCTCGGCGGTCGCACGATAGGCCGTTCATCCCTTTTAGGTCGGCAGGCCTGCTGGGGTTGAGCGGTCCGTAATGTGCCGCTGGGAAACATTGCACGGTCTGGGCCTAGCCGTTTAAAGAGAAGGGCGGTCTAGGTTCTACTCCGCATTCCAGCACATTCACAAATCATAAACGTAATGAACGGTCAATACCAAGCCGCCTATCTAAGTTGGGCGGTCTATCGTGAGGCCGCGCAAATCAGAAACAATCAAACCCCCTTTCGCCCTGCCCGCCTCCGGCGAGTTGGCTAGGGTTACACTAAATCACTAAATACGCACATCATGGAGCATAATAATTAGGGCTTTTGGATTCAAAAGAAAGAGCACAAAAAGTTTCACAATATATCATGCTCAATCTAATTTTTTGTGCCTGAAATCTCTACTTAAAACGAGATGAAATAAGTATAACCCTAGATGTGACATGCTTCTACTAACCCTAAAATTCTCACAAGATACTAAGTAACTTTTAGGACTTTTGCATTCAATAGAAAGAGCACTCGATGCTGGTTCTAACCATATATGATACTTAAGATTTGGCTTGTTATAACCTACCTTAAACGGAGGAAGAAGGAAGAAGAAGGGACGACGACGCGCTAAGAACACCCCGCCAGTGATCGCCGGAATTCTCCCTCGTCCACGATCCTCGTCGGCTGCCACAGCACTCAAACGAAACTAGGGTTGACAAGGGTCATTTTTATAGGTCATACGAGGTCTAGAGTCTTCTATTCGCGGAGATAGAGTCCAATCAAGTTGGACGTGCATGAACCGCGCGGATAGGGTTGGCCGCCGCCTTCTAAACCGAAATTCGTTCTCTAGGGTTAGGGTTTCGGGGAGAACTAAGAGGGGAAACGATCCTCTCATCCTAGCCTTTCATTTGGATCCGGTCTCAGCCTAAATGATCGGGTATTGGGCTCAAATTCACATTTTAAGGTCCAATTAGATTAAGTGTATATTTGGGCCTTAATCCGTTAATCCGGCCTAATTGCGGGTTTTATTTGGGCCGGTCATAGAAGACACTATTGTTAAACGTTTTATTCTCTACAAGATTCGAAATTTTCCAGATTTTTATAAAATGGTCGAAATTTAACTTATTCTATTTATTAAGGATTTTTCTAATTTAATTTCTTATAAATTTTCTAGAAATTTTTATTTGTTAATAAATCGGTGTATTACACATGCGGTCATACCCAGACCGCCTAGATGATGGCGGTCCATTGCTTGACCGCTGGGTGTCACCTAGCGATCAGTCGCATGGCCGCTACCACTCCTGACCTCAAATGACCCCAAATTAGAAAACGGTCATGCCCTGACCGCTTCAAGGTGCCTGGCAGTCCACACCAGACTGCTAAACCCGCCAGGTGGTCTATCGTGCGACCGTTTAGCCAACCGACATAAGGGGGCAAGTGGCGGCCGACCCGTGGTCGCCCAGCCAGGAAAAACGGTCTTCCCTAGACCGCTAAGCCAACCGTAGCAATCTATCGCAAGACCGCAGCCCCAAAACACGGTGAAACGGAAGAATAGCTGTCTCCCTGGGGACCGCTCCACCTAATGGCGGTTCCTGTTAGGACCGTTTCTATTCCGGAAACCCGAAAATGACAAAAATCGTGGAAAACTCCATTCCACTCCCCGTTCACGCCCACGTGAAGGGGGAAACCCTTCCCCATGCCCCAAGGCATCGAATGGTGCCATCAAACCACGGAATAACACGTTAAAACGTTAGATCCGGCTCACTCCCCAAAAATATGCATTTTTTCCAAAATGCTCAAATAAGCCCGCTCGGCTCACCACGGCCTACCAAAATCGTAAGAAAGAAAGTGCACGAGCTGGGGATCCATCTCCCTACCTCCACCGAAGATTTGACGCGCCGTGGACGCCGATCCGCGAAGAAAACACCGTTAAAGCTCCACCGGCTCGCAATCCCATGAAACGCCTCCACCATCGCCATCCTCGCTCCATCCTCGCCACTCCATGCCCTACCATCGTCGTCGCCTCGGCCCTGTCCACCTCCGTCGGCCGCCGGAGAAGAGAGGGAGAGAGGAGAGAGCGTGAGAAGAGAGAGGGAGGGAAGAGAGAAATGAGAGATGGGGAGAGAGAAAAGAAGATTAATATATATAGAAAAACCTAAAAATTCTAAAAATTTAGAAAAATACTAAAAATCACCTCCGCGATCCTCGGGAAGAGAACAACGCGCTGGTCACGTCCCGGAGTCGGAGAACGCAACGGTTAACCCTACACAGTGTTCCGAAGGCTCATCAGAGAAAAAGACACGTAAATATCTGATAAAATATCTGAAACACCTTGGACATTATAGCGTCGGACCCCATCAAATGTCGAGCCTTTGCCACCACTCTAGTGCAAGGGGCTCAAGCATGGTTTTGAGCTCTCGCCCCCAGAAGCATCACCAACTTCTTGCAGTTTGGGCGACTCTTCAAAGAAAGCTTCGCCGGGAGCGGCCCCCCAAGGTCGATTGCGAGACTCCTGGCACTCAAGCAGGCCCCAAGGGAAAAGTTGCGGGCCTACATTAACCGCTTCAAGGCAAAGGCCCTGCGCATCCCCCGCCTTAACATCGCATCCGCAATTACCGCCATGACCAGGGGGAACCCGCGATGAAGGGCTCCGGTGAGAGTTGGTGCTCCATCCCCCCACCTCCCTTGCCGACATCGTGACCTTAGCTCTACACCATGCGGAGTGCGAGGAGGTCTTAACTGCATGCTGGGATAGCACTGGCCAAGGGAAGTAGGGGGAGAGGAAGCGCGTATCTGATCAGCCCTCCAACTAAGGAAAGAGGAGGAACCGGGAGGGCGACCGGAGAGAGCGCCCAAGAAGGTTCAAGCTTTATACTCCTATGACTACTCCCATTTACAAGATATACTGGGAGATTAGAGATTCAGGGCTGCTTCGCCGGCCTGAGCCATTGAAGGGCGACTCTCGGCGCCGCAACCTCCGAAAGCATTGTCAGTTCCACGATGACTATGGCCATCATACTGATGACTACCAACAGCTCAAGGATGAGATCGAAAGTCTCATCCGTTGTGGACACCTAGCCCAGTACATAGCCGAGCGTCAGGACGCACCGCCAGATCCCTCGGAGGAGATAGACAGCCGCCCCTGAGGGATCCACATGAATGTTATCTCGGGAGGTTCAGCTTCCGGATGAGACACCAACTGAGGGAGGAAGCATCACGCCAAGCGAGCCAATTGGGCTGCCAAGCCTGTCAAGCCAGTAACTTCAGCACACAAGTAGCAAGTCTTGGCTTTCTCCGATCCGGACTTAGAAGGGGTGGTTACCCTGCATGATGATGCTCTTGTAATCTCGGGAATAATAAACCATTATAACGTAGATAGGATAGTTGTAGATAATGGTAGTGCACCGAACGTATTATCGTATGACTGTCTTTTGAAGATGGGTGAAAATGTAACGAAGTTGCGTCCGGTCCGAATCCCTCTTTGTGGGTTCAATGGTCAAGTTACCTATCTTGAACGAGCCCTTAGCCTGCCTGTTACTCTCGGGACTCCCCGCAGAGTCGTGATCTTCGTGGCAAACTTCATCGTGGTAAAGGGGATAACGGCCTATAATGTCATTTTCAGTCGAGTTATTATTAGCCGAATAAAGGCAGTGTCCTCCACCTTCCACCAAAAAATGAAGTTCCACATTAAATTTGGCGTGGGGGAGGTCCGAGGTAGCCAGGCAATAACTAGAAGGTGTTACGTGATGTTTGTGGAAGTTGTACGACCCGAGGAGGCAAACCGTGGTAAGAGTATCATTGAGGAAAAGGTGGCAACAAGCAAGCCCGAAGGGGAGTTGTTGTCGATTTACCTTAAAGATGACCCAACCCTCAAGGTCAAAATCGGGGCAAATTTGCCACCCGAAATTCAAGCTCAATATAAGGATTTTCTTTCGAAGTATGTCCATATCTTTGCATGGTATGATGATGATCTCCTTGGAATTCCTGAGGAAACTGTGACCCACCACCTTAATCTCGACCATGCTGTCAAGCTTGTTCAACAACGGAAAAGAAAGCATGTCTCGACAAAATAGGCGATTATCAAAGAGCAAATCAGTCAGGGGAATACAATTGAGCTATTCTGCCCAGTCCTTTTGTAACGACCCAAGATCTGGATACCGGGAAGGATCCGATACCATTCGAATCCTAGCTCGTCGCCCACGAGCCGGAGGGCTCGGAAGGGCTAAAAGGGGTGTGTGGAGGTACAAGGAAATATGAAATAAAGCAAGAACAACGATAATAACAATTAAACAAATAATCTAACTACAGAGTCCAGTCCAAATAAAGTATAGTCTACAGGGAAAAGAACGTACTCAATGCCAAGTGAACACTCGACCCGACGAGCTGGCAACTACGAACCTCCGCATTGCATCCTCGAATCTCGAGGAGGAACCGCTACACTTGAAAAGTAGTGGTGAGCCTCCTATCACTGGCTTAGTAGGGGTCCCGCGGAACCCCAATCGTAAACAACGGCGGTAAACGGTGCTAAAGAGAGCAGCAACAATAACGGGAACATTGAACATGGTGGCCAGTAAAATCTCAGCTCTACAGCTACTCCTACTGTACTGGGAAACACACCCCGATCCTACAGTTAGGGGTGAGCACGTTTTGGTTTGAAGAGATTTTTTCTCAAACCAAACTGAACTTAATTAAGGCTTCAACCCGAACCAAACAAAACCAAACTACTTTGAAATCAAACCAAACCAAACCGAATTAATTCGGTTTGGTTCGATTGGTTCGATTTGAACCATATTCATCTCCCCTTTTAAAAATCAGATTGGATTCAAATAAAAGTAGGGAAAGGTATATTAGAATTTTTTTACCAAATAAAGTAAATATTAAAAATATAACATAAAATGTTGTAACTTGTAAGAACAAGCTCCGTAATATTTTCACATAAAAAAATAAGAACTTCAGTTACAGTAAAATAGATGATGATTTGAAACCTATTTCATAGAGTCGGAAACTCCATCAGGATGGCGGGGATTAGACTTTTTGAATTATGGTTTATAGTTACATATACACTTACATTAGCTTGACAAAATTACCTTTAAATTCGGGTTATTCGGTTCGGTTTCCTAAACTTCAAAACCAATCCAAACTAAAATTTTTAATACGGTTCGGTTTGAACCCAAACCGAAATTTTTTAAATTTCAACCCAAACCAAACCGAACCAAATCTATCGGTTCGGTTTGGTTTTCGGGATGAACCCGAATAATGATCACCCCTACTCACAGTCGGAAGACCACCGGACTGACAGGAAAACCCTGGCTATGCTGCCAGAAGAAACATCACGACAACTTTGTTGTGGAGGCCCGTCCTCGCTGACTAAGGCCCAGCCCAAGACCACGCGGTCTGGGGAACACGGTCATGACCTCGCCGTCGTGAACCCTACGCCGTCTAGGGCAAACCCTCTGTAACGCTTACCGGAAATCCTAGACCTCTACATCGGGAAAACACCCTGAAATTTTACGTAAAACCACGTCTCGCAAACAGAAAATGAAAACTCGAGTCACGAGAGTCTCGTCACGTGGCGGGAGTACTGCCTACTAGAAGTAAGGCTAGATGCATCCACTGATGACTTAGTCCGCTCCTCAGGTGTCTCCCTCGCCCGAGGCGAAAACTGAGACGCTGTACTAGTAACCATGAAACAAGGGTCTAGTCGGGGTCATGCTCGTCAGCACGCGTCTGTAGTCCCCGACCATGTGTGCACACACTAACTGACTGCACTACGTCAGGCCCTCTGGCTGGTTTTCCTCCCAGCCCGGACTCGAGCCGCTACAGGGAAGGCCCTACGGCAACCAGCCTAAAAATCGTCTCTCCCGGGTCTAGGTCTCCACCTACTCCCAGGTGGGTAGGCACACGCGTGCCCAAGCAAGTTACGACTAGTGTGGGGTCACTAAACGTGAACACGGAAGCTCACACAAGCACCCATTGCGAGTAACACGGAGTAGCAGGTGGCTCGGGGCCACCAGACTCTAGACAGGCAACTAGATCTACTAAATCCAACGGTCCTTGAGTCACGAGACTCGGGTCAAGATCGTCGAACGAGAACATCTCGATGTCGTCAATCTACCCTACCCCTAGGGTCAGAAACCACGATGAAATAATCTTTGAGGCGGCCCACAACCGCCGAGTGAATTCCCTTTACAAAGGAGACCAAAGAAGCCCCAGTCCCAGGCTGGGTCACGAGACGCCCGGTCAAAGGTCATACGCATGGCCCACACGGAAGCTGCTTTCCGGAGAAGCTCATGACGTGTAGGAATAGACCTTCGCACTCATGCCGGTATACGACGACTCGATCTAGCGTAACGCAAAAGCCTGGAACACAAGAGCGTCGCCCAAACCCTTAAAACCCACGGGCACGCTAATCAAGGTAACACGGTACCTCCGGACACCCAAAAATACGGTCACGGTACCCACGGGGTGTCCGGGACATCCATGGGGCCAAAGGTCGACCAATGGGTCACAACCAGGTCGACCAGAGGCCAAACGGGCCAAAGGGCTACTGTTTGGTCGACCAATCCTCGTGGGTTGGTCGACCAACAAGGGTCGGTCGACCGTCCCAACCCAGGTGGTTGACCGGCCCACAGCAGGGGAGGCTTCTGCCCCGGTCAGTCGACCGGACCAGGCCGGTCGGTCGACCGAACTGGGCCGGACTCACAGTCCCGTGCGAATGCCATCGGTCGACTGAAAATGACAGAGAACCATCGGAGCCCCACCTAGGGGTTTGATTCCATGCCCCAATCACCCCCAGGTGATGGGGAAAACATCGGGGACCATTCCCCGGCTCCCAAACCATAAAATGCATGGAAATAAATGGAAAAACGACGCTCGATTCGATGAATCCGCCGCACACCCTAAAACATGCATTTGAACCCCCCCGCGTGAAATAACCCACACTTGGCTCACCTCGGCCTACAAAACGAGGGGGAAATGAAGCACGTGAGTTAGGGAACCATCCCCCTACCACCACCGAAGATTACGGTGCCGTGAATGCCGTTTCGTTGCGAAAACACCGCTCGAAACCTCGCCGGCGCCCCGAACTCGCGACCTAATGAACGCCGCGCTTCCTCCTCCATCCTCGACCCATCCTCGCCCCACGAACCTCGCCGCCTCGCCCTCCTCGCCTCCGTTGGCCGTCGGAGAAGAGAGGGAGAGAAAGAGAGACATGAGAAGAGAGAGGGCGAGAGTGAGAGTTGTGAGGAGAGAGAGGGGGTGGGTGGTTTAAATAGGAAAATCTGGGATTTAGAAAATCCAAAAAATATAAAATTATGGAAAAATACTCTCCACGATCCTCGAAAAACGCACAACGTGTCTGCAACGTCTCGGAGCCTGACAGTAGGGTTCCGCAGGCTCGACAGCCAAAACCCCGCGTAAAGCACAAACACATTCCGGGACTCACAAAGGCACTCTGAAACCCTTGGATCCAGATCTGGAAAATCGGAAAAAATCCGGAGCATTACACCTTTACCCGACCTGGTTGGCTAATGTCGTCATGGTATCTAAAGTCTCGGGCAAGTGGCGGATGTGTGTCGACTTCACCGACCTCAACAAGGCTACACCGAAGGACTGTTATCCTTTCCCGAGCATCGATCATTTGGCCGATTCGGCATCGGGTAATGAGCTTCTCAGTTTTCTCGATGCCTATTTCGGGTACCATCAGATCCGGATGCATCCCAAATATGCGGAGAAGATGGCGTTCACCTGTGACTTCGGCATGTATTGTTATATCCGGATGCCTTTCAGGTTAAAGAACACTGGAGTGACATATCAAAGGCTGGTCAACACCAGGACAGCGCTAAAGAGTATAGAATTGGCGGAAGAGATGGACGGTGGGCGTGACCACTGCCCAGTTGCAGATGAACACGACATCACAGAGAATGTGCCAAGAATTGGGGGAAAGGTCACCCAGGAACTTGCCATAGAAGTGAAGAGCAGACTCAAAGAAGGGGTGAAGGGGAAGACGTAAACCTACCCAGAAAGACTCAATGGGAATAATAATTGTAATGACTCCGGTTTGCGGATCCGGCATTTATGGGTTTCAAAATAATTTCGCTGGTTTCAGATCGTTTGATCCGGAAATTAAATGGAAATTAATTGTGTCATATTGGAAAAATTAATAAGAGAATGTGCATATTTATGATTTTAGTCTTTTTAGGGTTGAGGGGAAACCCCAACCCATTTTCTTAAACCCTAGGGCGCCCCTCCTCTTCTCCCCCACGATGCTCTCCTCTCCTCCCACTCCTCTCCTCTCTCTCCTCTGCCTCACCCTCTCTTCCTCCCTCTCCTTCACTCCAGTGGCCAACGGAGGCGTGGAGATATGCGAAAGGCGACGTGAGCGACGTGTGGCCTGCACGGGAGCGAGCATGGTGGCGGAGCTGCGTGGATTTTGTGAGGTGGACCGCAGTGGTTTCGCGTGGGATTCGGCTTCCTTGATATGGTAAAGCGTCGTATGAGGTAGGTGGATAGATCCCTAGCCCTCATGTAGTGGTTTCCGGTGGATTCGTGCCGATATGGGCGAGATAGAGCGGATTTTTCTATTGTTGGGCTTAAAATTCATGCCTTGGTTTAAGCGGCGATTTTTTGCCAATTTAGGTGGCATTTTTTGATTTAATGGCATGTTCTTGAGATGATTGGATGTTGGAATGTGATTCCCCTTGATTTTGCTACATTTTCCTTGTGATTTGAGGTCGAGATGAGGCCGAATGTGCGTTGTGAATGGGTTAGATGCGTGTGGGGCAAGTGATGAAATCACCCGTTTGTGGGATTTTTCTTTGGTTTAATTAAGTCATCTTGACATGTGGAAGGCCGAGGAAGGGATTTTACTTGTTTTCCCCTTCGTACGAGACGAACGGGGCGTGGAACAGATGAATTTAGGCTAGTTCGCGAAGGTCTGCATTGAAAACGAGAACTCGGTCGACCCCCCAACCGCGTTCAACTTCTGGATAATGAATGTAGCGTGAACATGCACCACGTTCATTTGAGAGGCGGTTCATTAGCGCGGTCGAAAGACCAACCGCGTCTATGGAGATCGCGGTCCTCCTACTGACTGCGATCACACCAACGCGGCCTGACACCCAACCGCGTTTAGCTAGATTATCTGTTGAGTGGTATTCGATTTAGATTGACCGACTAGGGGCCGAGTCAGCCCGATTTGTGTCTAGAATTTGGGGTTTTGTCCCGGAACATATAAATGTCATATAAATTGGGTTGTTTTCTACCCCGAATGGGCAATGTTTGCCCAAAGTGTGATCTCGAGATGCGAGCCTTATGATGGTTCATAGAAGGCCGTCCATATAATTGAGTTCTCGTATAAACCCCGCGTATGAGTGTAAGTCGTCAAGGATTGATAATGATTGAGTTCGTGTTCTGGCTTGAGGCCGTGATCCCTATTGAGTCTCATGTCATGGCTTGAGGCTATATTCTCCTGAATGGCGAGCGCATGCCTAATGCTTTGTGTACTCGAAATATGCTATGTGATTCCATATTGAGTTACCCACGGAGGGATATTACCGTGTGGCATTGTGTGTCTGTGTTAGGGTCACCTCTGTGCATGTTAGTGGGCCGGTGTGGCTATGTAACCCGGTCTGGGATCAAGATAGTTGATTATTCTAGATTTGCCAGAACTGCTTGTGTTTTGTAGTTCTGATCGGTCATATGGTGACTGTTTTCTATGTGATTGGTCATGCGGACCTTGTGAGAACAGCCTTAGTGATGAATGATCCGTGTTTTGCCTTTTGGGTTGAGCTATTGTGTTTCTTGTGGCTTGTGAGTTCATGCATTTTCAAGCAGTCTCTAGTTGGCTACTCGGTATACGGCTTGTGGGCTTGTGTTGCCTAGCTGCCCATGCCCGTGCCCGTGTGATAGGTATGTGTGTGCTTTTGATAGGAGCAAGCGAGAGCAGCCTGTGGACCGTTGATGGATCGGGTAAAGACAGCCTTGTGTGCACAACGCTCACAGAGTAGAGGCGAGAATAGTCTCAAGTGTAAGTGCCTTCGTCAGGACAAGAGTACGTTGCTGACGAGTGCAATGGCACGTATGTCAGGGAGCGAGACACGGCCGCGCTGATGGTTGCAATGGTGCGAATCCTTGCCAGTCCAAGGGATTGGTGTGTGTGAGTGTCTCTGCCCACTCGAGGACAAGGTGTGGTTGTGTACGATATCCCCACTCGAGGACAGGGTGTGGGCTACGTACGGGAGATGTAAGAGAGACCGGTTGCCGTTCGAGGTTGACGTTATCGACAACATTGTCGAGGCCCTCCCGGCACTATGAGGTAGAGCTGGCACGACGGCGAGGTCGTGGCTCCCTCTTAGGTTGAGACCGAGATTTCCGACTTTGAGGTCAGGGTCCTCCTGAGAAAAGAGGTTGTGCTGGTGACTTTGTAGTCCTAGCTTAAGTCTTCCATCAGTACAGATGGATCTACACGACTGAGGTGTCGTGGGCTTTTCTTTAGCGTAGCCGTGTGTGTCTAAGAATTTGAGAGTTTGACCACCGTGTATGATGTTCACAAAGTAGTTGTGGAAGTTGTGATTTCATTGTTGGTTGTTTTACAGTTGCCCTTACTGTGTTTTGCCGACTACGTTGACTACTATGCTTCTTGTTGTTTAGTTAGCTACTGGTGCTATTACATTTTATATTGATTATTGTTATTGTGATTTTTGTTACTGTGTTTGCGATGAGATAGGACTTCGCGGGACCCCTACAGAGTCTATGAGATGAGACTCACCCCTTTCGTTTTCACGTCTGGCGTTCTGCCACGTGGACCAGAGGGCGAGTGTTGTGCCTGTGGTGTTTGTAGCTGCCAGGGCCAATGTAGGTTCGTTTCAGTGTACATACTCTTTCTTGTTAACTATACCGAGTGGACTTGGACTTGAAATTATTGTAAAATGTTTATTTAGTTCTATTGATAAATGATTAAATCATGTGAATTACTTTATGCATTTATTTCTAATTTTCATGCACTCCTACAACACAAAAAATATTTCCCTTATGAGTTTTCCAACTCATAGGTAGCGGTTCGAGGTTCGGGTTATCAGGTTACCGGTGCTCAGACCTCAGGTCGTGACACTAATGTTGCTGGGGTGGTACTCCTCGACGGAAGGGAATATGATGTCGTAATTAACTGGAATCTGGAAGGCCTCCCGAAAGCCATGGATAACCTGGTAAGATGCAAGGGAGGGAGTACGAGGACGGCTGGGGCCGACTCCCAAAGTACTCAGAGCACCGGTGCAGCTGGCCTATTATGTCAAAGGTTTAGAGCTGAAAATAATCAATCTCCTGCGAGGTGCCATGAGACCTATAAGGAAGGAAAAGAAGTGCTCTCACCAGGGTAAGGGACGAGCGCAAAGGGAGCGGCGGACTCTCGTGCCGAAGACGAAGAAAACAAGTGAATAATCTTTAAGCGCATGTCTGCCCTGATTTATAAACCTTGGAGACGAAGTGACTATCTCAAGGGGTTACGATGACGGAAGGCGATTGTCGCCGCTGAGGTTGGTAGCGAGTAACCCAAGCAACTGCTCGCGCCTGCTTTTCCAGATAAAAAATGGCCACGCCATGATGATAATGATGTCGCCTGACATCCCGACGAGTGCAGTCTTGCGCGCCAAGAATCACAACAGGAGGCGGGGCCCACGTGCCGGGGAGTTGGACAACGTGGAGGATCATCTTGGAAGCCTCCCACAATTGGCCCCTTGGGAGATCCTCTCGGACCCCGAGCACACTCAGCATCCGAGAGTGAGGGGCTAGTGAGGAGGGTAAAACCCACCAGGCCTATTGCTGCCCACCAATATCGGGTCCACTTCAGCTCGGTCCGGTCGGGACCAATGCAGGCCAATTGACGGCCCAAAACCTGACGATCCAATAAGGGCATGTCGAGGTTTCACCAATCCACAGGAGGCATCAATGTGGGCGTCCCGGACACCAGATGACTCTCCAGCAATTGAACGTTGCCCCCACCATTATAGGCCACTTCTCCAGCGGTGACGAGGCCACACTCATTATGCCAGAATCCTCGCCTCGAGACCATACTTCCCGGTTAAGTAGGAGCACAACGGGAAACTCCACCCACGATCAAAGAGGCATTACCCCACGACTTATGCCTTTCCCCATTAGGGATCGGACCCCTATCGCCAGAACGACCTATTAATAGGCCTCCGGACACCCGAAGAAGGTACACACAGAGATATACGCCCACACATAGGGACACATGGATATACGCCCACATGTAGGGACACAAGATATACGCTTGCACGCTGAGACTGACGGAGATGCCGAGACACAAGAATCTAACCTGACGCGCAGAGGAAAATGAGAGATAGAGAAAGAAGCAAGCCCCCGAGCACGTCCCGTGCATAGCGAGCACTCGTCGGACACGGCGAGCACCTTCGGGAATCTGACTCCAGCCCCTAGACTTGTCTGCTCTACTCTCACGCCCTCTCTCTCTTTGTCTCCTGTTGTTCTTCTCCTCGGCCTGGTCCTGACTTAAGTATCAGAGGGTTGTCCCATGGGATAACACCCATGGCTCATTATGACATCACTTTTCTAGTGTTTGCAGGCTCCCACGGGTGGTTGGACGTCCTTCCTCAACTAAACGAATCTTAAAAGTGTGGTACGAGGTCCGGGAGACCATTTTCCCTCTTCTATACACACATATATATATATACACACTTACGTACATATATTTTTTGTTTGTATATATTGTAGTTATTAAATTTTAAATTATTCACTTGCGTAAAAAGTAATGTCAATTGCCATAATTTTTTTGTCACGTTGAGACTTTGACATGCGTTTCATTAGACTGTTGCAACAGAAGGCATAATTAAATGAGTCATAAATCTAATAAACACTCGAGTACATGCACCCTCGTCCAAAAATATGAATACAGCCGACTTGTAATAGTAAAAGCTTCTATTTCAATAACTATGTCAATTAATCAACTAAGTATTGTTTGAAAATGAAATAAGATAAGTAAATTGGAGAGAGAGAAATGTGGGCCCCACCCACTTCTCTCACACTCAATGACACCCACACAAGGTCGGGTGAATCTTACCCCGATTTTAAAAGGGCCCAAAGATTCTTATAATAGTTCATTCAATCTAATAAGAGTATGTTAATGGCGCGAATACGCCATCTTACCCCTATTTCAAAGGGGCCCCTAAAGTCACATTTGGTTTGGGAATGGGTTTTGAGGAGAATATGTGTAAGTTATTCTGAGCTAATTTATTTATTTTTTATTCACATGTATGTTTGACGTGCGAGAGATAATTATGGTGACATCATTATTACTCATTTGGTAAAAAATAGGGATACAAATGAGAACAAGAGTTGAAAAAAAAGATTATTTTGCCCTTCTGTTTGATTATGATTATTGCTAATATTTATCTTTAATGATCATAAGTAACACTAATATTGTCAATGTTATCTAATATATTTATTCTTAATGATCATGATTATCACTAATATTACCAATTATAGTAGTATTAACTTATAATTAATTACTAATAACTATGTTATTAGTTATTTAATAATAACTATGTTAGGATTATTACTAATATTTATCCTTAATGATCATAATTAATACTAATATTGTTAATTTTATTTAATATATTTATTCTTAATGATCATGATTATCACTAATATTGTTAATTATAGTATGATTAAATTATAATTAATTATTTAATAATAATTATGTAATCTATTTATTAATTAGCATACATAAGATTAAGTTGTATGATTGACTAGCACTAATAACATTAATTAGCATAATTAATTATCCTTAATAACATTAATTATCATAATAAGATTAAGCAACATTGTAATAATTAATTATTTAATGATAATTAAATAATATTTTATTAAGTAACACTAATAAGATTAAGTAGCATGCTTGGTTATCACTAATAATAATAATTAACAGTAATAATATTTATTAATACTATTAATTAGCACTAATAATATTAATTAATAATATTACTTATTAGCACTAATAACATTAATTATCACAATAAGATTAAATATCACTATAATAATTAATTATTTAATGGTAATTAAATAAATATATTTATTAATTAACACTAATAATATTAATTAACATGATTAGTTAGCACTAATAGCATTAATTAATACTATTAATTAACATTAATAACATTAATTAGTATAATTAATTAGCACTAATAATGGTAAGTAACATGGTAAGATTAAGTAACACTATAATAATTAATTATTTAACAATAATTAAATAATATATTATTAATTAGTACTAATAAGATTAATTAGTATGATTGGTTAGCACTAATAAGATTAATTATTATAGTTAATCAGCACTAACATGATTAGGTAACACCATTAGAATTAATTATTTAATGACAATAAAATAATATAATTATTAATTATCACTAATAATATTAATTAATATTAATAAGATTAATTATCATTAATAATGGAAAGAGAAAATCTGAATAGATATTCTCGATCTTAATCTCATTTTTGTGAATAACTAATCTCCTTATTTCATTCCAGTAGATTTTAACCTTATCAAATAAAAAATGAGATTATGGTGGAGATATTTTCATCTTGTCCTCTGACCAAACGTGATGTAAAGTTATTGTAATAGCTCATTCAATCTAATAAGAGTATGTTAATTGAGCAAACCATCTCAAGGAGTGCACATACAGATGAATACCTCGTAGCCGTACGCATGACTGTTCATAACTCAACCTGAGGTGTACACGCAACTACTCGTCCTCTTTTTCTCACCTTTGCCTTGGCCCTCCCCTCACCCTCCCACCCTCTCATGTCTGTGTTGGTATTTGCTTCCATGTCCCTATCGGTCGATCCCGACCGTTCTCCGCTTTATCAGCCCCTATCCAAGGGACAAGCGCATAGCATCTCTCTCTTCTCTCTCTCTCTCTCATCACCTCTGTCCATCCTTATTTCGTGCGTTCTCCTATACCTGCATACACTCCTCTCTTTCTCCCTCTCTCTCCCCCCCTCTCTTTGTCGTCCTTGATCAATGCGAGCTGGGTGGGCCCGCGGATGCCCAGGACGGATCGCCCTTGGACTACTGCATGCAGGGCTTGCCGCGCGCTGAGACCTCGGGACGCCGGCGCCGGCGACGACGTAGCAGGGGAGGAGGGCGGGTGAGGGTGGAGGAGGAAGCGGGGCCGGCGGTGGGCATGGCGGTCAAGGAGGAGGAGGAGGAGGAGGAGGAGGAAAGGGAGGAGGTGCCGGGGGGTGCCGGGGCGGGCACGCCGGGGCCGTCGTCGTCGGGGGGTCCCCTGCAGGTGGTGAGGGTGAGGAGGGAGCTGCTGGCCGCGTGCATGATGTGCCCCCTCTGCCACAAGCTGCTCCGGGACGCCACCACCATCTCCGAGTGCCTCCACACGTGTGAGTCCTCCATCCTCCGTCTCGCGCTCTCTCTCTCTCTCTTTCTTCCCTTTGGCGGGGTTGATCTGGGCGCGGCTTCCTTCCTAGTATTTAGGGGAAGGTGGTTCGTGATTCCAACCTGCGCTCCCTCTTGCATCTTGGTTTGGCCGTGCGTAATATAGGCTGGTTCTTCGTGTTTCCGCATCGTGTGATCGGGGATGTTGACTCTTCATCTCGTGGATTTCGATCAGAGCTGGTGCGGAAAGATGGCTCATTTCTTATGTGCTTTTTCGTTGGTAGCTAGATTTGCAGGCACCTGCAATGGGCATCGCTTCTTTTGTGATTTGGTGTCTTGTCTGCTTGTTGCGACTGTGCTGGTAATTGTAGAGAGGAGAGAAAGCTGGTTGCCGTGTTGCTTTTGCGTTCTCGTGCGTTGGGGGATGGGGGGTTGGCCCTTCTCCGGCCTTGGGGAAATTGGTGCGGCACTTGGTAAATCTAGTAACGTTCTTTTCTTTGAACTGGTAGGCAACATATATCCACGCATGCATACGATAGAAAGCCTCCTAATGAATTCGGTCAGTTGACTGTGTCCTTGTTGATACAAGGCGGACAAACTGAGATCGCTGCAGTGCTATACTTCTGGGGGGAATTAGAGGGATGTATAGATTTTGGCGGATAGCACCGCTGATTCACAGATAAAAGCTCTCTACAGAGGGTATGCAACCCCCCATACTGAAGAAGATGGGTCTCTCTAGCTGCTTAGACTGGACAAGAGTCACAAGACATGGGAACCATGTGGCTTCAATCCCCTAAGATGGCCACAAATAAATTTCATTACAGTGGCCGGAGACATTTGAAGAAGTAAGCTATTCTTTATTACATGTCTATTCCAAATTTTCAATGTTAATGAAGTAATAGGACATATTCTGAATAGGTGCTCCATCGGCCTGGTCTCCCCATCAAAAAACAGAAAGCAGACCAGATTCCCTCTGTAGTTGGGACCAGATTGTCCGGCCACAGGGTAGTTCTCTACATTAGAAATTTCAACTTTAGTTCAGTCTTCTGCCACTATATGGGACCCTTTATGGGGCTGCACTGGCCACTAGATTATATGTGGATTTTTACCTAGATAGTGGCCATTCTCTTCTATTGCCACCAGTGTAGGCAAGACCTCCACCAGAAAAAAAAGGGTTCCAACCTAAGAAGTCTCATCATCCCATAAATCTCTTCTAAATGGCAACATTCACGGTCAACCTTTGCTAGAACAAAAGGTATCTACCAGCAACTGTTACTGGTTGAAAGACATGGTAAAGGAGAATGGAAATAAGTCTACCAGTGGTGTCAAGGATGTATAACTTTCCTGGATTCTTTTATTTTTGGCATGATGTATGCTTTTGGGTTTCAATTGGGCTGGTGTCCATTTTTGGGGATTTGGTGAACCATCATAGTACATCTTTGTGATTAGGAAGACATTTTGGGGGCGGGTGTGGGGTGGAGGGGTTGGGGGTGCTCATGGACAATGTAAATGAGAGTATATGCATAGAGCTGCCCACAGATTGGTTTGTTTGGTTCTGGGTGAAATTGAGGAGACCAAACCAAACCAAACAAAATAGAAGTTTCTTGAGATCAAACAAAAAAAAATCAACAAAAATTGGTCTGTGATGCCAAAAGAATCTGCACTGTGTACATCCCAGCCTCCTTGTGACTATTTTTGGGATCTTTATTGAAGATAGAAAATAGTTCAAAATTGCAAAGAACTAGTCTCACTCCATAGGAGAGCGACTTTCCTTTCCAACCTGCCAAATGCACATCAAACTTCTGCTCTCTATTCTCCCAATTGTTTTGATGCACCAATCCTTCTGATTATTGTTTATATCATATCATCTTTATACTAAAGTTTCCAACCTAGATACGTTGAGACATGTATTTAATCCAACAGGAAGTCCCAATCTGGCTGCTTTACTCCACATCCTACTCATAATTTAGGTCATTGACACAAACAGAAGAGGGGCCATAAGATCCATATTGCTCCATACTCAAAAGTCTGACCACTTACACCTATAATGTTCAAGGAAGCTCTAGTCTTGGTACATGTTGCCTTCTAGTACTTGCTATCAAAGCCTGTAGCCTTTAGCCTTTAAGGCAAGGATGGCAGTTTTGATTTCGAACTCGGTTTCGACCGGGTACGAAACCGAAACGTATCGGTTTCAGTTTCGGCTGAAACCGGCCGAAACCCATTCAGGTAATTCAAAAAAATCATAAAAATTCAGAAAAATCTGAAAAAAATCAAGAAACCTATAAAGAATCAGAAAAAATCATTGGACATGCATTTGACTGCGAATAATTTGGATTAAGTGCAAGAAGTAGGCATTGCACATGTTAAACTAATATTCGCTACATATTAAACATGAAATAGGTTTAAGCAGTACAATAAACATTACAAACACAGTAAATGTTACAGAAATTAAATGATCTCTACCTAAATAATGATGTACTAATATGGATAATAACTGGAAGAACCTTCTCCCTCATCGTCTGGCTTTTACTGTTGATACCCATAAAAAGGCTGCATATATTCTGTATAATCACTATAACCAAACAATGATGCAGTCAAGTCATGCATCCCCCTTTGGATCCCTCTTGGAGTATAAGGTTGTTGGCTTGATTGGAATCCAGAATCAGCATAAGAAGCATAGTTTTGAGGATTAGAAGAAGATGCTGAACCATAACTGCTACTGGCTGGAACTGGATGAAATTAGAATCCTGGTTCATGACCCTACTCATACATGCCTGTTTCGTGTTGACCACCTCCATAACCCGTTGGATGTCCATATTGGCTCTGTGAATCATATCCTCCTTCACTATGACTGTATCCTCTGCTATTGTCAGCGTGGAAGGAGGAAGTAGGTGCATACATGCCACCGCCAGTAGTAGCACCTGCAGCTGCACTGGGATCATCACTTGGTGCATCATCATCAGAATCATAAGAAACCAATTGCCTTCTAGCCTTTGGCTCTGTTTTTTTTTTCTTTTGGTGCGACTTTATCCTTCATCTTTGAAAGCAGTCCTTTTCCCAATGGCGTGTGTCTCACATAAAGTTGCTTTAACTACTCAATTGCCGGGTCCTCTCGAGTAACATCACTAGTCCTCTCAGTCATCTCATGCACTGATGTACTTCTTCTTAAGGATGGAGGTGGCTTGACCATTCTAGGAGTGACTGACTACTATCTGATTCTGAGTATCTAGCTGGCTCAATCTCAGGCTGCTGCTCAGTGTCGTTAACAAACAAAGGCTGTAACGACCCGAGAATCCGATTACCGGGAAGGCCCGATAACCCGAGACTCGCACCGCCACCCACGAGCCCGAAGACTCGGAAGGGTTAAAAGGATGGTGTGGAGACTACACAAGTATCACAAATAATTGCAGAAATTAAACAGTTATAATAGAATAACACTTTACATGGTCCACAACAGAAAATAACACAATAACAATAGTCGCCTAGATCGTTACAACCCTGTGACGGTCTAGGGTTAGACCGTCAGGCTTTGTGTCGTTCCGAGGCGAGTTTTTGTGTTCTCCGCCTTGCCCCGCATGTGTGGATCCCTAGTCGACCCGGTTGGGACCCAGTGGTCGACCTGCGGTCTTGTGAGTGTCCCTGACACCCGTGGGTTTCTGTGTCCGTGTTTTGAGGGTGTCTGGAGGACCGTGTTATCTCGTTTAGCGTGCCCGTAGGGTTGAGAGTCCGGGTGACTTCTCGCGTGCTGGGCCTTCGTGTTACGCTCGATCGAGTCACCGTGTATCGGTGTGTGTGCGGTGGGGTGTCCCCCGCATGCCGTGAGTTTCTTTGGAAGGCGATTCCCATGTGGGCCACGTGGTTGGTCTTGGACTGCGAGTCCAGTTGTCCGGCCTGGGGCTGGAGGTTTCCTGCTTGCTACAAGATGGGAAATCGTTGTGGTGGCTTGTGTGCTGCCCTGGGAATCGTGCTTCTGCGTTTTCCGTGTGGCCCGTGTGAGTGGCCTTTGTCCCTTGCGTTCCCTTCTCAAGGGAATGGTCTTGGCAACTTGTGTGTTGTCTCGGTATTCGTGATATCGTGGTTTTGGACCTAGAGATTGGGCTAGATCGACGGCCTTGTGCTGTTGCGTGCAACGGTCTTGACCCCGAGTCTTGTGACTCAAGGACCGTTGGCTGTAGTGTGTCTAGAGGACTGTCCAGAGTCCAGTGGCTTAGCGCCACTTGAGTTTTCTCGACTCTAGCGCACGGTGCGTGCGTGGCCGTGGACTGTGAGTCCCGTTTCTTCTCCGACTGTGGTCACCGTGCGACGGGGCCGGTACGCGGGGTTGCCCCCGTACGTCGTCGGATTCGGACGTTGTTTTCCGTTGAGTTGAGAGTCTACTCCTTCAGTGACCCTCCACTAGTCGTAGCCCACCAGTGCGCGGTGCTGGTCTCACCTGGGAGTGGTGTACGGGCACCCACCTTTCGAGACGGTTTGTGGACCGGTTACCGTAGGCCCCTCGTCGGTAGCCAGAGTCCGGCTACGGGGGAAAACCGGTCAGAGGACCAGACCTAGTGACGCAAGGTCTGTGTGTGCACACGTGGTTGGGGGCGGTTGGACCCACGTCGACGGACGTGACCCCAGCTAGTTACTTGTTTGTGGTTACTTGTACGGTGTTTGCGCCTCGGGTAGGACCTACCACGTCAGGCGGTTCACCTGCGGTGCGGTGTAAGACGTCAGGGGACGCTACCGGCTGTGCTTCTAGTGGGTGGTACTCCTGTCGAGTACGGAGTGACAGACTGTCAGTCTCTGTGTCTTTGACCTTCGGGTTTTTGGTCGTGTTGACCGGTGAGTTCGGTTGTTTCACCTTGGCGCGTGTGTCGGTTCTTGCGCCGTGAGATTAGTACTAGTGGCTTTACCGAGGTTGGGTCTTGTTGTGCGGTGCCCGCGATCGGGTGGTCGGGGTTGCACCTTGGACAGCGTGTCCAGGTCGGCTGTGTCCGAGGGACAGGCCTCTACGGCGTGGTTGCCGTGTGTTCTTACTTCGGTAGGTGGTACTAGCGTGGTTCGGTAGCTTCGACTGTGTGATCGAGGTCTGCCTTCTTGCAGTAGGAGTAGCTGTAGTGCCGAGTTTTGACCGGCCACCGGTTTGCTGTTCCTGCTGTAGTTGTAGCTTCCTTTCCGCTACCGCCGTTGTTTCCGGTTGGGGTTCCGCGGGATCCCTGCTGAGTCTCTGTTTTGGAGACTCATTCCCTGCTTTTCAGGTGTAGCGGTTCTTCCTCGTGGTTCGAGGGTGCGGAGCGGAGGTTCTCTGTTGCCAGCTTGCCGGGCCGAGTGTTCACTTGGCATGTGGTACGCTTTACTGCTTTAGACTGTACTTTCTGTTGGACTGGACTCTGTTGTAGTTGTTTATTTATTTCTGTTAATTGTTGAGTTGTCCTGCTTTATTTCCTATTTCTTTGTGCCTCCACACTCCTTCTAGCCCTTCCGAGCCCTCCCGGCTCGTGGGCGGCGGTACGAGTCTCGGGTTATCGGGCCTTCCCGGTAATCGGATTCTCGGGTCGTTACAAAGACTTTTCTTCTCTCTGGTGCTCATGAGTCACTCTTGGCCTCTTTGTTGATCCTCTGAATTCTAGATCCCTTAGCTCATCTTCATCCAATATACCCTCTGCCCATGTTTTGTCATCGGGATAAAAAACGGGCTCATCAACCTGCCCTCATACCTCAACCTAAGACTGCAAGGGATTGTCATCATCAGATAGACCATCCACATCAGTTTGGCCAGTTGTATCGTCTGTGACGCGTTTGTCCCTCAACTGTTGTCTCAGCTTCATTTGAGACACGCGTTCGTCCGGTCCACAGAGCAGCTGTACGCCGAATGTTGAACCTCGACCAACTCGAGGGAAGTGTCTCAATTCATTTGAGAAAAATAATGGTTGAAACAATGCATCAATTGATTTCACAAATATTGTACCTTCGATGCAATAAACCAGAAAGTTGATCATGGAATTCTTTGTGGTATCAGTGCAACCATTACACATAATGGTACATCCTCTCTCCATCCAGATATGTTTGAAGCTTTCAATCCACTGATGAAGCTCCTTAACCTCTCCCTCAAGGCCACGCCCGTATATGTCTCGACGTGACGGGGCCTCGAAGTCAGGGTCAATATTTGCTATGGCATCAAACATAGGTTGCCAGTATTCTGATTCGGTTGCATGTGCAGGTACACCTGCATGGAAAAATCATTTACAAATACTTTTAAATGCATGTCATGCAGTTTCAGTTGATTTTTTGACCCCTCTCAATGCTTGCTTGATTTTTGACTGTGTAGCACTTTGCCTTCCGTGCACATAGCTGTCCATAGGGTCTACTCTCTGCGGGGCTGCACCAGTGTCAGGACGCCGTGCTACACCAGCTGTACTAGAGTAGGTCCCTGATCTTATCAGTGCTTTTTTCTTCCTTCGAGCTACTTGTTCACGCTCTACTGCTTCGGTCAGCTCTGAATCTGAATCCTCAATGCCTTCCTCCTCATCATCATCCCTCCTTCCCTTTCTGCTTCCTCTACCTGAAATCTCCTCAACAATTTCAGCATGATCTTCCCCTTATCTCCTTGGTGTCGGCCTTTTTGCCATTACTATTTGATTTTCTTTCCCCTTATCTCCATTTGTCGAGGAGAAGTCCACTGGGTTTACCTCCTTGCTGTTGGCTGGGCTCCTATCTAAGTTGGGCGGTCTATCGTGAGGCCGCGCAAATCAGAAACAATCAAACCCCCTTTCGCCCTGCCCGCCTCCGACGAGTTGGCTAGGGTTACACTAAATCACTAAATACGCACAGCATGGAGCATAATAATTAGGGCTTTTGGATTCAAAAGAAAGAGCACAAAAAGTTTCACAATATATCATGCTCAATTTAATTTTTTGTGCCTGAAATCTCTACTTAAAACGAGATGAAATAGGTATAACCCTAGATGTGACATGCTTCTACTAACCCTAAAATTCTCACAAGATACTAAGCAACTTTTAGGGCTTTTGCATTCAATAGAAAGAGCACTCGATGCTGGTTCTAACCATATATAATACTTAAGATTTGGCTTGTTATAACCTACCTTAAACGGAGGAAGAAGAAGGGACGACGACGCGCTAAGAACACCCCGCCAGTGATCGCCGGAATTCTCCCTCGTCCACGATCCTCGTCGGCTGCCACAGCACTCAAACGAAACTAGGGTTGACAAGGGTCATTTTTATAGGTCATACGAGGTCTAGAGTCTTCTATTCGCGGAGATAGAGTCCAATCAAGTTGGACGTGCATGAACCGCGTGGATAGGGTTGGCCGCCGCCTTCTAAACCGAAATTCATTCTCTAGGGTTAGGGTTTCGGGGAGAACTAAGAGGGGAAACGATCCTCTCATCCTAGTCTTTCATTTGGATCCGGTCTCAGCCTAAATGATCGGGTATTGGGCTCAAATTCACATTTTAAGGTCCAATTAGATTAAGTGTATATTTGGGCCTTAATCCGTTAATCCGGCCTAATTGCGGGTTTTATTTGGCCCGGTCATAGAAGACACTATTGTTAAACGTTTTATTCTTTACAAGATTCGAAATTTTTCAGATTTTTATAAAATGGTCGAAATTTAACTTATTCTATTTATTAAGGATTTTTCTAATTTAATTTCTTATAAATTTTCTAGAAATTTTTATTTGTTAATAAATCGGTGTATTACACAGGCGGTCATACCCAGACCGCCTAGAGGATGGCGGTCCATTGCTTGACCGCTGGGTGTCACCTAGCGGTCAGTCGCATGGCCGCTACCACTCCTGACCTCAAATGACCCCAAACTAGAAAACGGTCATGCCCTGACCGCTTCAAGGTGCCTGGCAGTCCACACCAGACTGCTAAACCCGCCAGGTGGTCTATCGTGCGACCGTTTAGCCAACCGACATAAGGGGGCAAGTGGCGGCCGACCCGTGGTCGCCCAGCCAGGAAAAATGGTCTTCCGTAGACCGCTAAGCCAACCGTAGCAGTCTATCGCAAGACCGCAGCCCCAAAACATGGTGAAATGGAAGAATAGCTGTCTCCCTGGGGACCGCTCCACCTAATGGCGGTTCCTATTAGGACCGTTTCTATTCCGGAAACCCGAAAATGGCAAAAATCGTGGAAAACTCCATTCCACTCCCCGTTCACGCCCAATAGACTTGTCTGCTCTACTCTCACGCCCTCTCTCTCTTTGTCTCATGTTGTTCTTCTCCTCGGCCTGGTCCTGACTTAAGTATCAGAGGGTTGTCCCATGGGATAACACCCAGGGCTCATTATGACATCACTTTTCTAGTGTTTGCAGGCTCCCACGGGTGGTTGGACGTCATTCCTCAACTAAACGAATCTTAAAAGTGTGGTACGAGGTCCGGGAGACCATTTTCCCTCTTCTATACATACATATATATATATATACACACTTACGTACATATATTTTTTGTTTGTATATATTGTAGTTATTAAATTTTAAATTATTCACTTGCGTAAAAAGTAATGTCAATTGCCATAATTTTTTTGTCACGTTGAGACTTTGACATGCGTTTCATTAGACTGTTGCAACAGAAGGCGTAATTAAATGAGTCATAAATCTAATAAACACTCGAGTACATGCACCCTCGTCCAAAAATATGAATACAGCCGACTTGTAATAGTAAAAGCTTCTATTTCAATAACTATGTCAATTAATCAACTAAGTATTGTTTGAAAATGAAATAAGATAAGTAAATTGGAGAGAGAGAAATGTGGGCCCCACCCACTTCTCTCACACTCAATGACACCCACACAAGGTCGGGTGAATCTTACCCCGATTTTAAAAGGGCCCAAAGATTCTTGTAATAGTTCATTCAATCTAATAAGAGTATGTTAATGGCGCGAATACACCATCTTACCCCTATTTCAAAGGGGCCCCTAAGGTCACATTTGGTTTGGGAATGGGTTTTGAGGAGAATATGTGTAAGTTATTCTGAGTTAATTTATTTATTTTTTATTCACATGTATGTTTGACGTGCCAGAGATAATTATGGTGACATCATTATTACTCATTTGGTAAAAAATAGGGATACAAATGAGAACAAGAGTTGAAAAAAAGATTATTTTGCCCTTCTGTTTGATTATGATTATTACTAATATTTATCTTTAATGATCATAAGTAACACTAATATTGTCAATGTTATCTAATATATTTATTCTTAATGATCATGATTATCACTAATATTACCAATTATAGTAGTATTAACTTATAATTAATTATTTAATAATAACTATGTTAGGATTATTACTAATATTTATCCTTAATGATCATAATTAATACTAATATTGTTAATTTTATTTAATATATTTATTCTTAATGATCATGATTATCACTAATATTGTTAATTATAGTATGATTAAATTATAATTAATTATTTAATAATAATTATGTAATCTATTTATTAATTAGCATACATAAGATTAAGTTGTATGATTGACTAGCACTAATAACATTAATTAGCATAATTAATTATCCTTAATAACATTAATTATCATAATAAGATTAAGCAACATTGTAATAATTAATTATTTAATGATAATTAAATAATATTTTATTAAGTAACACTAATAAGATTAAGTAGCATGCTTGGTTATCACTAATAATAATAATTAACAGTAATAATATTTATTAATACTATTAATTAGCACTAATAATATTAATTAATAATATTACTTATTAGCACTAATAACATTAATTATCACAATAAGATTAAATATCACTATAATAATTAATTATTTAATGGTAATTAAATAAATATATTTATTAATTAACACTAATAATATTAATTAACATGATTAGTTAGCACTAATAGCATTAATTAATACTATTAATTAACATTAATAACATTAATTAGTATAATTAATTAGCACTAATAATGGTAAGTAACATGGTAAGATTAAGTAACACTATAATAATTAATTATTTAACAATAATTAAATAATATATTATTAATTAGTACTAATAAGATTAATTAGTATGATTGGTTAGCACTAATAAGATTAATTATTATAGTTAATCAGCACTAACATGATTAGGTAACACCATTAGAATTAATTATTTAATGACAATAAAATAATATAATTATTAATTATCACTAATAATATTAATTAATATTAATAAGATTAATTATCATTAATAATGGAAAGAGAAAATCTGAATAGATATTCTCGATCTTAATCTCATTTTTGTGAATAACTAATCTCCTTATTTCATTCCAGTAGATTTTAACCTTATCAAATAAAAAATGAGATTATGGTGGAGATATTTTCATCTTGTCCTCTGACCAAACGTGATGTAAAGTTATTGTAATAGCTCATTCAATCTAATAAGAGTATGTTAATTGAGCAAACCATCTCAAGGAGTGCACATACAGATGAATACCTCGTAGCCGTACGCATGAGTGTTCATAACTCAACCTGAGGTGTACACGCAACTACTCGTCCTCTTTTTCTCACCTTTGCCTTGGCCCTCCCCTCACCCTCCCACCCTCTCATGTCTGTGTTGGTATTTGCTTCCATGTCCCTATCGGTCGATCCCGACCGTTCTCCGCTTTATCAGCCCCCATCCAAGGGACAAGCGCATAGCATCTCTCTCCTCTCTCTCTCTCTCTCTCATCACCTCTGTCCATCCTTATTACGTGCGTTCTCCTATACCTGCATACACTCCTCTCTTTCTCCCTCTCTCTCACCCCCTCTCTTTGTCGTCCTTGATCAATGCGAGCTGGGTGGGCCCGCGGATGCCCAGGACGGATCGCCCTTGGACTACTGCATGCAGGGCTTGCCGCGCGCTGAGACCTCGGGACGCCGGCGCCGGCGACGACGTAGCAGGGGAGGAGGGCGGGTGAGGGTGGAGGAGGAAGCGGGGCCGGCGGTGGGCATGGCGGTCAAGGAGGAGGAGGAGGAGGAGGAGGAGGAAGGGGAGGAGGTGCCGGGGGGTGCCGGGGCGGGCACGCCGGGGCCGTCGTCGTCGGGGGGTCCCCTGCAGGTGGTGAGGGTGAGGAGGGAGCTGCTGGCCGCGTGCATGATGTGCCCCCTCTGCCACAAGCTGCTCCGGGACGCCACCACCATCTCCGAGTGCCTCCACACGTGTGAGTCCTCCATCCTCCGTCTCGCGCTCTCTCTCTCTCTCTTTCTTCCCTTTGGCGGGGTTGATCTGGGCGCGGCTTCCTTCCTAGTATTTAGGGGAAGGTGGTTCGTGATTCCAACCTGCGCTCCCTCTTGCATCTTGGTTTGGCCGTGCGTAATATAGGCTGGTTCTTCGTGTTTCCGCATCGTGTGATCGGGGATGTTGACTCTTCATCTCGTGGATTTCGATCAGAGCTGGTGCGGAAAGATGGCTCATTTCTTATGTGCTTTTTCGTTGGTAGCTAGATTTGCAGGCACCTGCAATGGGCATCGCTTCTTTTGTGATTTGGTGTCTTGTCTGCTTGTTGCGACTGTGCTGGTAATTGTAGAGAGGAGAGAAAGCTGGTTGCCGTGTTGCTTTTGCGTTCTCGTGCGTTGGGGGATGGGGGGTTGGCCCTTCTCCGGCCTTGGGGAAATTGGTGCGGCACTTGGTAAATCTAGTAACGTTCTTTTCTTTGAACTGGTAGGCAACATATATCCACGCATGCATACGATAGAAAGCCTCCTAATGAATTCGGTCAGTTGACTGTGTCCTTGTTGATACAAGGCGGACAAACTGAGATCGCTGCAGTGCTATACTTCTGGGGGGAATTAGAGGGATGTATAGATTTTGGCGGATAGCACCGCTGATTCACAGATAAAAGCTCTCTACAGAGGGTATGCAACCCCCCATACTGAAGAAGATGGGTCTCTCTAGCTGCTTAGACTGGACAAGAGTCACAAGACATGGGAACCATGTGGCTTCAATCCCCTAAGATGGCCACAAATAAATTTCATTACAGTGGCCGGAGACATTTGAAGAAGTAAGCTATTCTTTATTACATGTCTATTCCAAATTTTCAATGTTAATGAAGTAATAGGACATATTCTGAATAGGTGCTCCATCGGCCTGGTCTCCCCATCAAAAAATAGAAAGCAGACCAGATTCCCTCTGTAGTTGGGACCAGATTGTCCGGTGTTGGGATGCTCCCACAGGGTAGTTCTCTACATTAGAAATTTCAACTTTAGTTCAGTCTTCTGCCACTATATGGGACCCTTTATGGGGCTGCACTGGCCACTAGATTATATGTGGATTTTTACCTAGATAGTGGCCATTCTCTTCTATTGCCACCAGTGTAGGCAAGACCTCCACCAGAAAAAAAAGGGTTCCAACCTAAGAAGTCTCATCATCCCATAAATCTCTTCTAAATGGCAACATTCACGGTCAACCTTTGCTAGAACAAAAGGTATCTACCAGCAACTGTTACTGGTTGAAAGACATGGTAAAGGAGAATGGAAATAAGTCTACCAGTGGTGTCAAGGATGTATAACTTTCCTGGATTCTTTTATTTTTGGCATGATGTATGCTTTTGGGTTTCAATTGGGCTGGTGTCCATTTTTGGGGATTTGGTGAACCATCATAGTACATCTTTGTGATTAGGAAGACATTTTGGGGGCGGGTGTGGGGTGGAGGGGTTGGGGGTGCTCATGGACAATGTAAATGAGAGTATATGCATAGAGCTGCCCACAGATTGGTTTGTTTGGTTCTGGGTGAAATTGAGGAAACCAAACCAAACCAAACAAAATAGAAGTTTCTTGAGATCAAACAAAAAAAAATCAACAAAAATTGGTCTGTGATGCCAAAAGAATCTGCACTGTGTACATCCCAGCCTCCTTGTGACTATTTTTGGGATCTTTATTGAAGATAGAAAATAGTTCAAAATTGCAAAGAACTAGTCTCACTCCATAGGAGAGCGACTTTCCTTTCCAACCTGCCAAATGCACATCAAACTTCTGCTCTCTATTCTCCCAATTGTTTTGATGCACCAATCCTTCTGATTATTGTTTATATCATATCATCTTTATACTAAAGTTTCCAACCTAGATACGTTGAGACATGTATTTAATCCAACAGGAAGTCCCAATCTGGCTGCTTTACTCCACATCCTACTCATAATTTAGGTCATTGACACAAACAGAAGAGGGGCCATAAGATCCATATTGCTCCATACTCAAAAGTCTGACCACTTACACCTATAATGTTCAAGGAAGCTCTAGTCTTGGTACATGTTGCCTTCTAGTACTTGCTATCAAAGCCTGTAGCCTTTAGCCTTTAAGGCAAGGATGGCAGTTTTGATTTCGAACTCGGTTTCGACCGGGTACGAAACCGAAACGTATCGGTTTCAGTTTCGGCTGAAACCGGCCGAAACCCATTCAGGTAATTCAAAAAAATCAGAAAAAATCAGAAAAATCTGAAAAAAATCAAGAAACCTATAAAGAATCAGAAAAAATCATTGGACATGCATTTGACTGCGAATAATTTGGATTAAGTGCAAGAAGTAGGCATTACACATGTTAAACTAATATTCGCTACATATTAAACATGAAATAGGTTTAAGCAGTACAATAAACATTACAAACACAGTAAATGTTACAGAAATTAAATGATCTCTACCCAAATAATGATGTACTAATATGGATAATAACTGGAAGAACCTTCTCCCTCATCGTCTGGCTTCTACTGTTGATACCCATAAAAAGGCTGCATATATTCTGTATAATCACTATAACCAAACAATGATGCAGTCAAGTCATGCATCCCCCTTTGGATCCCTCTTGGAGTATAAGGTTGTTGGCTTGATTGGAATCCAGAATCAGCATAAGAAGCATAGTTTTGAGGATTAGAAGAAGATGCTGAACCATAACTGCTACTGGCTGGAACTGGATGAAATTGGAATCCTGGTTCATGACCCTACTCATACATGCCTGTTTCGTGTTGACCACCTCCATAACCCGTTGGATGTCCATATTGGCTCTGTGAATCATATCCTCCTTCACTATGACTGTATCCTCTGCTATTGTCAGCGTGGAAGGAGGAAGTAGGTGCATACATGCCACCGCCAGTAGTAGCACCTGCAGCTGCACTGGGATCATCACTTGGTGCATCATCATCAGAATCATAAGAAACCAATTGCCTTCTAGCCTTTGGCTCTGTTTTTTTTTTCTTTTGGTGTGACTTTATCCTTCATCTTTGAAAGCAGTCCTTTTTCCAATGGCGTGTGTCTCACATAAAGTTGCTTTAACTACTCAATTGCCGGGTCCTCTCGAGTAACATCACTAGTCCTCTCAGTCATCTCATGCACTGATGTACTTCTTCTTAAGGATGGAGGTGGCTTGACCATTCTAGGAGTGACTGATTACTATCTGATTCTGAGTATCTAGCTGGCTCAATCTCAGGCTGCTGCTCAGTGTCGTTAACAAACAAAGACTTTTCTTCTCTCTGGTGCTCATGAGTCACTCTTGGCCTCTTTGTTGATCCTCTGAATTCTAGATCCCTTAGCTCATCTTCATCCAATATACCCTCTGCCCATGTTTTGTCATCAGGATAAAAAACGGGCTCATCAACCTGCCCTCATACCTCAACCTAAGACTGCAAGGGATTGTCATCATCAGATAGAGCATCCACATCAGTTTGGCCAGTTGTATCGTCTGTGACGCGTTTGTCCCTCAACTGTTGTCTCAGCTTCATTTGAGACACGCGTTCGTCCGGTCCACAGAGCAGCTGTACGCCGAATGTTGAACCTCGACCAACTCGAGGGAAGTGTCTCAATTCATTTGAGAAAAATAATGGTTGAAACAATGCATCAATTGATTTCACAAATATTGTACCTTCGATGCAATAAACCAGAAAGTTGATCATGGAATTCTTTGTGGTATCAGTCCAACCATTACACATAATGGTACATCCTCTCTCCATCCAGATATGTTTGAAGCTTTCAATCCACTGATGAAGTTCCTTAACCTCTCCCTCAAGGCCACGCCCGTATATGTCTCGACGTGACGGGGCCTCGAAGTCAGGGTCAATATTTGCTATGGCATCAAACATAGGTTGCCAGTATTCTGATTCGGTTGCATGTGCAGGTACACCTGCATGGAAAAATCATTTACAAATACTTTTAAATGCATGTCATGCAGTTTCAGTTGATTTTTTGACCCCTCTCAATGCTTGCTTGATTTTTGACTGTGTAGCACTTTGCCTTCCGTGCACATAGCTGTCCATAGGGTCTACTCTCTGCGGGGCTGCACCAGTGTCAGGACGCCGTGCTACACCAGCTGTACTGGAGTAGGTCCCTGATCTTATCAGTGCTTTTTTCTTCCTTCGAGCTACTTGTTCACGCTCTACTGCTTCGGTCAGCTCTGAATCTGAATCCTCAATGCCTTCCTCCTCATCATCATCCCTCCTTCCCTTTCTGCTTGCTCTACCTGAAATCTCCTCAACAATTTCAGCATGATCTTCCCCTTATCTCCTTGGTGTCGGCCTTTTTGCCATTACTATTTGATTTTCTTTCCCCTTATCTCCATTTGTCGAGGAGAAGTCCACTGGGTTTACCTCCTTGCTGTTGGCTGGGCTATCCTTAGAGGACTTGCCTTTGGCAGGAGTGTAAGCCGGGTGATCGGCAAAGAGTATCTCAATCTCCGCTACCACACTGTTCAGCTGGTCGAAACTTCTGATATTTGATCCTAGAAACTTCTCACTAACTTCTGCCGCTAAGCCCCTACGGCATATGGTGCTCGCGTCTTCGGGCGTTGGAGGATTATCATACCGCATGCTGACGTCCCTCCATCGCTTGATGAAGTCCAACGTGGTTTCACCCTTCCTCTGTTTGAGGGCACAGAGTTCCGCAAGAGATACCTTGCGTTCAGCTGTTTGGAAGCGGTCGACAAACTTCTTCTACATGTCAGCTCAATCAGCCACCGAGTTGGGCTTCAGCCTAGAATACCACTGAAAGGCGGTGCCTATCAGGGATGTGGCGAAATAACGGATAAGGTATGACTCTTCCAACGCCAGCTCACTCATGGCCGTCATGTAGTAGGCCAAATGTTCATGCGGCGAGCGCTGCCCATTCAACTTCTGAAGTTTTGGGGCTTTCGGGCAATCCGGCGGAAGTTTCTTGAACTGATAGTGGAGGGGATATGGCACGTTGTACAAATCAACGGTGGCGACACCCTCACTGTGCTGAGCAAACTTCGGCTCCACAATTCGTTCGATCATCTACCTCTGAGCCATTAACCTTTCGACGACTGGAGTGTCGGACGATCGCACGTTGACCTCATTTTGCGAAGCTTCAAACTCCGCTGCTACCGGCAGTTTGGCCGCGGTAGCCGAAGCATTAGCTGTGACTGGAATGGGAGGAGACTGTTGTTCCACTCTAGTGGGTGGTGCTTAAGGCTGGATATGAGCCTCCCTTTCACGCAAGAGTGCTTGCAAGAGGTTCTTCAGTTCTTGATTTTCACGTCGGAGTTCTTCCAACGCGAGGGTCTGAGCCTCTCTTCCAATATCTTTCTCGTGTTCCGGGTTGCTACCCCCATCGACACTATGGATATCATCTTGGTGCTCCTCTGGCCGCGCGAGCTCGGGTTGAGATGTTCCAGCGGCGGCTGCTTTCTACATCTGAGCAAGAACTCGGGAGACGGGCCTAGACTTTTTCAAGGTCTGGAGAGGTTGATTCAACTCTCCCGTGCTGTCCTCCGGCTGCTTGTCGGCGGAGGATATATAGCAGGTGAACACCTTGACAGTGTCATTGGTCACCTGAACCACCTGCCTCTTCCTGGGTGGTTATCTTTTAGGCTAGGGTGCCATCTCTAGTCTGTCAAAAAAAAATCACTCGGGATGTAGAAGTCTGTGTAGAATAGGCCTCTTCCGTATGCATTGAGCTGGCACATGGGGAGGTTGGCCGAGTTTGCTTGTAGATTCCTCAGTGCTTTTGACCTTGCGGGCGTTGAGTCTGAGACCTCGGAGAGGTCAGGCGCTCGTCTTGATGGCGAGCTTTTGGGCTCCGCACTTGCTGCAGCTCCGACATGCGGAAGGGTCTTTTTGACCTCGCCCGCTTGATGGCCTGGGTCTCTTCCTTGGTGACTCAGATCTTCTTGACACGGAGCTGGCGCTCCTCTGTTGGGTTGTCCCCTGACTTCGATTAGGGAGCTGCCGCCTTAGACCGGCGCGGTTGATCCCGGTTTGTGACCGGTGCGCCGGATTTCTTCAATTTTGCCTTGTCTTCTCGAGATTGCCAAAGAAGTTCGAAGCTGTTGGAGGTAGAAATGGTCGGAATGTGGCGGTCCCGGGGCATGGTCGGCTCGCCTCTATCGAGCAGGATGCGGATGTTTTCGACAATGACGATCTTGCTGGAACGGGAAGTTGCCGCTAGAGGCTTGGTGCCTTTGCGGCTGTGGCGTTGCCCCCGTTGAACAGGAGCAGCATCAAAAGTGGCCGCCGCGGACTCGGTGCCGTTGCGGCGGCAGCGGTGCCCCCATTGAGTAGGAGCGGTGCCTCGGAGGATGGTTGCCGCGGGCTTGGTGCCGTTGCAGCGACGGTGCTGCCCTCGTTGAGCAGGAGTGATGCTAGCAGTGACTTGGTTGATCGAGAAGACTCAGTCAGTAGTTGGGGCCGAGGGTCGGGGGCCCTTGGTGGTTGCAGTAGCAGGTGTGGCTGGGTTGGCCTCAGCCACGGGGATGATACCCTGGAAAAAGGGCGACCCGACGACGGTGGGAAGTCGTCGAAGACGAGTGGGGTCGCCAGGTAGCCGAACCTGGCGTGGTTGGCGATGACTTGGGGTCCGTACGTCACGGCTGCCATCACTGATTGTTGTTGGTGGTGCTGTTGCTTGGCACGAGCGAAAGAAGTGTGCAGATGCACAAGCACGCACGCAAATGAGTGAACAAATGCCCTCCTTTTCTCATCTTGTAAGAGGAAGAGGGGCAATCAGAACCTTGAAAAAGGTTTAGGACTTCTTTGACAAGTAGAATTAAAGCGGGAAAGGTCCCACCGGACGTGCCAATCAGTTGGTTCACAAAATTTCTTTTTAATATTATTTTGTCTCATGTAATGAGAGAGGGGTATAGATTTCTCGGCCTTCTCGGAGAAATAGAAATCTACACCGACGCACATATAAGGCTGTTTAGATAGCCTGTGCGTGGTTCATTCCGTGAGTTTGGTTTGATTAGACGATGTAGGTTCGGGTGCGAGACCTTTCCCCACTGACCGCAATCAATGTTGATTTACATCAGCATAATGTCCGAACACCCTTGATTAATTGTCAAAGAAAGCCTTAGAGTCTCTTACATAGGTTCTAATGTCAAGGGCATACTCGCTTGCGTGGCTCACAATGAACCCCCCCCCCCCCCCACCCACACACACACACACACATCAACAACACCAATAACTATTGAAGAAATTAGGGTTTTAGCAAATGCCGTGTTTAGTTATGCAAAACCCTATGATTCGAAGACACATGCGTGATTTACAGGAGGCCGAAGACATATTAGGGTGTCCTGATGGTTTCTGGATTCCAGGGTATTTTGGTAATTTGTCGGGTTCCAGGGGTATTTTGGTAATTTGCTCTCCAGAGGCCAGTGGCGAGGGTTTAGCAATACCCGGGTGCGAACGTAGTTAGGTAGTACCCACGGGTGTAAGAGCAAATCTGTGGCTGGAAGGAAGTGCACACATGACCATCCATAACAAGGAGGGGTGTATACACAATTTTACTGGTAGCCGAGATTTGTATTCAATCACATAAGTGTACACAAATATAGTTGATAGTTGATACATTGATGATTTGTGTGAGTACAAGGGGTCGTCGACAGATTGTCGACTATACAATAGATTTCCTCACAAACGCGGGATGTAGGGGTATAGTCACAATTTGAGAAACTTGTAGAGTATAACTGCAATTACAGGACTTAAGAGTTTTCTTGTGATTTTGGGAAGGGTATTTCTACAATTCTCTATTAATTCGAGGAATTACATTACTCTGCAGTACAAAGGCATAGAAAACGACCATATAGAGCTGCTACGGGCATATATGTAAGGCCTGGGATATTTACATATTTTTTAACACCTAGGGTAGGCCGCACAAAAGAACACATAGCCGTCGGGGGCAGAAATACAAGGCCCGGGATATTTATATTTTCATACCCCGAAATGGGCTGAACAAAGAACAAGTCTCAAGCTTCGGGTGCCTTCCGCATGTCTTCTCGTGTGCGTGTCTCGTTTCCTCTATGTGTGTGTGTGTTCCGTCCTTCTAGACACATGGGGTATATATAGAAGGTGCGAGACCCACCTTGACAATGTGGGTTAAATTTACGACCCACCTTGATAAGGTGGGTTTTTCCCATTTCTTCTTCTTTTTATTTTGAGAAAAAGAGGAGTCGGGGTAAAAATAGAGGTCTCGGGGTTAAATGACTCTAGACAAGTCCACCGGGGTGGAAAAAGAGGTTGGAAGGGGGGTTTCACCCCCAGGTGGGCCCCACCCGGGGTCACGTGACCATGGTTGGTCCCACGAGGTCAAATGGCCCCTGCAGGCGTTTGACCCTGGGTGGGGCCGCCGGAATTGACCCTGCACGGGGTCTTTTGACCCCGGCCGGTCCCCCCGGGGTCAAGGGGGCCCGCGCGGGTCCCTATTGACCCCGGACGCGCCTCCCTCTTTCTTAAACCTTGCTCCGCCTTGTTTCTTTGCTTTTTGCTGTGGTCAGGACGCGTAGAAGGGAGAAAAGGCTTCTCCTTTGTTTGTTCTTGGGTCTTCTCTACGCCGTTGACTGAGAGGAGGAGCTTGCTTCCGTCGGGATCGTTTCATATGCACGTGCCGGACTCTCCGTTGGTAGGTGAACGTCTTCCACATATGCATCCTTTTGCTGCGATGTAGCTTTGCTTGGTCTTGGGCCTTCTGCAGGGTTTCCCGAAATCCGGGAGCTTGCACAGAACCACGAGACACTTGGTTCTCAGTCGTTTAGCGGTCGTTGTGGATTTTGTCTGGGCCTCGATCACTTCGTCTACTACGAGAGATTTGTAAGTTGTGATGAGGTTAGGTCTGGGGATCCTAACATGTGGAGCTACTCCACGGAGTGACGGTATTGACTTTACGCCATATTCCACCTGTCGTCAAGTGTAGATTACCTCGATTAACTCGAGGAAGCATGTCTCACTTAAATCGAGAAAAATAAAATGGTGCAACAGTGGGCTTCGAGAAGGTAGAGTAGGGAAGTTGTCTATGTTTGGGTGGCCGGTGGCTTTGTCTTGTATGTCTGTTACGTCTGTGTTGTGGGTGGGTGTGTGGTCAATAGGGATTTTGTTTCTCTCTTAGTTTCTGCTCCCGGGACATAGTGTTGTCTACCACTTTTTGTATGCGGGAGTTTGGTGGGGGCTCTCCCTTTATACCTGTATCTTATTTCTTTTTCTTGTTTTATATAATATGTGGCACTGCCCACTTTTTTTTTAAAAAAAAGGTCTGCCGGGGTCACATTTCAGAATAAATTGGGAGGGTCAGGTTTTGCTTGAAAAAGATGGAGCAGAGAAGGGTTTAAAAAGTCAGCAGCTCTCAGACAGGACATTTTGTTAAAAAAAAGGTCTGCCGGGGTCACATTTCAGAATAAATTGGGAGGGTCAGGTTTTGCTTGAAAAAGATGGAGCAGAGAAGGGTTTAAAAAGTCAGCAGCTCTCAGACAGGACATTTTGTTGTTTGATAACTTAGAAATTAAAAAAAGAATTTGAAGATCTAGCAGAAGAAGAAAGGTAGAGATGCAGGAACATTAAGGCAGAATACAATGAGCAAGGTTGGCTGGCTTGGCAGACCGGATCGACTTGGTCTGACCCAGATCTGGTATGAGTCGGTCTGACTTGGGCTGAGTTGAAACCGACTTGGGCAGATTCAGTTGTCTGAGTCTGGCCCAGATATGGTACAGGTTGCCCGAGTCGAGACAAGTCAGACCAGGTCGGCAAACCTTGTCAGTGAGTGGCTTTGGGGTGATGGGACTAAATGGAAACAAAAGTTAAAGAATAGTGGCCGAAAGAAGGGGACAACAATTCAGCCTTACTTTCATGCTGTGACATGTTCCAAAAGAAGACGACTGAGGGTAGACCATTGGGGCTGTGTTGAAGACAAGGTTGTGATCTAGAACCATTGCATTTTATATGTTTCTGATCTATTGAATGAAGACAGGTTATTAAGACCATAGGTAAGGGAAGAGTTGTTACCTAGAATTTCGGAGGAGGAAGCTAGTTACTTTTACTTACCTTTCATTGAAAAAAATAAGACAGCTGTGTTCAGTATGGGAGGCAGCAAACCTCCAGGACCAGAAGGTTTTTCAGGGAGTTTTTACAAACTTTTGGGAATGTGAAAAAGGAGGATCTCATGGCTATGATTAAGGAATTTGAGAAACATCCTCTAGCAATTTAGAAGTTTAACTCCATTTTAAAAGAGCAAAAAAGGAGAAGAGTTGTCTCATTCTAAACCAATTAGTCTTTTGAATGGTTATTATAAAGTTATCACAAAGACTCTTACTTTGAGGCTTAAAGGAAACAGATAAATTGTTTGATGGTAATCAGACAGCCTTTATTAAAGGTGGATCCATTCGAGACAAATTTGTGGCACCGAAAGAATGCTTACATTACCAAAAGCAAAGGAAGAATGGATGTTTAACTGTGAAGCTGGACTTCAAAAAGGATAGAATCAATTGGAGCTGCATCATCAGAGTTCTACACATGTGTTTCAAAGAAGATTGTGAAAAATGAATACATGCATGTATTTCTAGAGCCAGTTATTCCATTCTTCTCAGTGGAGAACCATGTGGATTTTTTCATAGTTGACATGGACTGAGACAAGGAGACCCTATCTTCCTTTTCTTGTTTATATTGGTCAGTTAAATCCTCAGCCATGGGGAAAGGCAGCTCAAAAAAGTCAGCTGATCAAAGGAGTTATGATTGGAAGGGATGGTATGTCTATTACCCATTTACAATATGCTGATGACACTATGTTATTTACCTTGTGTGAGAAGGTGGAACTAGAAGTTGCTCAAAACTAGATAAACTGTTTTCATTTGGTGCATAGGCTGAAGTCAGTACTTGCCCCACCTCTGCCTACCTACATTTCATGTGGAAATTAACAGTGACAAATATCTGCCTGCATGGCTCTTGGTACCTTTGAGGTTCTCCTTGACACCCCCTTCAAACCATTAGCCTGCTCAGCTGCTCATTCTCTCCGCTTCTGTCTCCCCACTTGCCATAGTGTTGAAAATTAAGGTTGCTCTTCTTTGTTTCAGACAACATTGATTTTTCTGGATTTTGACAAGATCCATAACTGCCCATATCTTAAAGGCATTGTTCAAATCTCTATTCCATGTCATGATCTTCCATAGTCCGTTTAGTAAGCCCCCTCTTGTCTATACCTCTTTTTGGTCTGAGGCTTTCTAGCTGCTGATTCTCATGAAAAATTTCCAATTCCTTTTGCCTATTTTTCTTCACCCAGTCTGACTCAACTTTTGCTCTGGGACAACACTGTGTCGCCTCATTTTTTTCCCCGTGTATTCTTTCTCTACTTCATCTTTTAGGTCAAAAGACAGGCCTAATGTCTTCCTGAGTTTGGTTATGTGCCATATAATCTTCATCCTTCTCAGCCAGATCTATCTCTGCAAGCAAACTGATAGTCTCAGCTTGATCAAATGCCTCTCACATCAGATAGGACTGGGGCAAAATCAAATACTTTGTATGTGCTTCAAACCTCTCACCATAGTCACTTTCACTGTCATGAAACCTCCCCTTCTCAACTGAAGCTGTCAAATCTTTATCACATCAGATTGGACTAGGACTAAATCAAATATTTTGTTGCTTTGATGCTCTCACCATTATCACTTCAACGCCCCTTTCTCTTCTCAAATGAAGCTGTCACACTCCTCTCCCACACAATCCTCTAGCAGATGAAGATAAGGAAGATGATGAAGGGGTGGGTGGGTGGGAATGGGGAATGTGAGAAGAATAGAGTTCTTCTTGCCTGCCAGGTCTGAAGCTAAATTCCCTGCATCCTTGTGATCTGTGGATCCAACATCAGCGACCAAGGTTTATGCACTGAAGATGCAAGACAAGGGTGAGCCTGGCAAATGGCAACAGCACCGTGCTTCACTTCCAATGCCCAAATCTGTCATTCTCTTTTCCGTATAGGAGGGGCTGGTTTTTCCTTATTTTCTTAGCTTGTCCAGGTTAATAGGTTCTAGGGATTTCCAATTGAAAGAAAGAGAGCTCCTTAAGAAAATCTCAGTTTTATTTTTAACACAATGAATAATATTAAGCATCATTATTTATGTGGGGTTCTTCATTATTTCTTTTCTTTTGGGTGACTTTGCTGACGTGTGCTTATCAATAATGATGTTATTTGGTTGGAGTATGGACGGAATTCAATATCTTGTCTAGAATGTAATCATTTTTATGTAATTAAACGCACCCCCCCCCCCACTCCAACACACCCACACAAATCATAAGGAAGCCCCGTCAAATGTTCCCTTCACAATGGGTGAGTCAAGAAAGGCAATTTTTTTCCGCTAGTTGAGAATAATAAATTTAGGGTTATCAGGTAACAGGATTACACGTAGTCTATTAAAACTCACTTAATTCTTGCCCCTTCCTCTGGGGATCACAATCAGCATATACATGAATGTTTATGTCTAACACTTTCGGTGATGTATCCTTAAAATCCTCCTAAAGAGATGAAGACTGAGAAATCCTTTTAAACTGTTTTTATCTGTTTACTAGTATGTATATTGCAAAGTGTATCCTCTAGCTAATACACATACATTTTTTCTTGGTGCTATTTTGGAACCTAAAGTATCAGATAAGATAATGTGGATTGCCCAGTTGGCTACTCTCGTATCTAGATTGAGACATATTGCTCATGTTCTCAAGACCTGGGGGGCGGACAAAACTCTCCCGAGGAGGGTAGCTAAGGATATAATTCTTCAGCAAAGGGGCTTGATAGCTTGGAGGAGGCAAGACTTATGGATGCAGAGGACAAGAGGCTGAGAGACACTCTGAGATGCCAGTTCGATGAGATCCTCTTCATGGAGGAGATCCATTGGAGGTAGAGATCGAGGGATAGATAGATCAAAGAGGGGGACATAAATACTACTTACTTTCAGCGCATAGCATCTGGGAGGAGGAGAGTGAATACCATTACTTGCATTCAGGTGGGTGAACTCTCCATCTCTTCGGATGAGCATATCAGGGGTCTGGCGAGGGACTACTATTCTAGGTTGTTTTCAGAGGAGGACTACTTTAGATCATGAGTTGCAGATGAGCTTCTTCCACGGCTTTCCCAGTAGGAGAGGGATGACTTCTCGCATAGCTTCACTGAGGAGGGGGTTCGACAATCAATTTTTTCTTTTGCAGGGGATAAAGCTTGAGGTCCAGATGGTCTCCCTTTGGCCCGCTTTAAACAGTGTTGGAATGTTGTCAAATCTAATCGTCTGTCAGCAGTTAGGGAGTTTCATGAGGGGAGGGCTCACTTGTGGGGAATTAACAAAACCCTCATTGTTCTCATCCCCAAGAAACAAGGTGCCTAGAGAGTTATAAATAGGGTGGTATGTTGCTTCCAGGGAGCCTTTATTAGGCATAGATTGCAGTATCAGTCGAAACCGATACGTTTCGGCCGAAATGTATCGGTTTCGTCCCATACTGATACGAAATCGGACCTGCTCACTATAGCAGGTCTGAAAATTAAAAAAATATTTTTAATGGTTTCGGGCGAAACTTACCCGTTTCGGCCCGAAACTGGACAGTTTCGGTTGAAACAGACGTCCTGTTCTCCATTAGATTCTCAGATCTGAGGGAAAATGGAGCCAGGGAGTGCTGCTGCAGGGTGAGGGAGATGGGAGGGTTTGCCGCCGTCGCCGTTTCTTGGAGTTTGCAGCGTGTAACCGCATTTTCTTGGCTCTCATTCTTAATAGATCTTGTAAGTTTTTGTTTTGTTGGTTTGATAGTTTTTTTGTTGTAGGTAAGGTTCTCTTAAATATATTAATTTTCATAAGTGAAATATGTTAAGACTCCAAATTAAGCTCTAATTAGCTACTTTGGGGCTTTTGTCTAATTAGGTTTAATTAGGGTCAATTGAAACTCAATTAAGCTTCATTGAAGAATTTAGGGTGGGAGCATGCTGGTAATTACATTTAATGAAGGGTGATTAAAGTAAAATTGATAATTAAGTCTTAATTAACTATTTAAAATTTGAACTTTTGTCTAATTAGGTTTAATTAGGGTCAATTGAAGCTCAATTAAGCTTCATTGAATAATTTAGGGCGGGAACATGCTACTCATTACATTTAATGACGGGTGATTAGGGTAAACTTGTTAATTAAGCCCTAGTTAGCTATTTAAATTTGGGGCTTTTGTCTAATTAGGTTTAATTAGGGTCAATTGAAGCTCAATTAACCTTCATTGAATAATTTAGGGTGGGAGTATGTTGCTAATTACATTTAATGAAGGGTGATTAGGGTAAAATTAATAATTAAGCCCTAATTAGTTATTTAAATTTGGGACTTTTGTCTAATTAGGTTTAGTTAGGATCAATTGAAGCTAAATTAGGCTTCATTGAATAATTTAGGATGGGAACATGCTGCTAATTGCATTTAATGAAGGGTGATTAGGGTAAAACTCCAAATTAAGTCATAATTAGCTGTTTAAATTTGGGGGTTTTGTCTAATTATCTCAAATCGGCATAATTTGAAGCTCAATTATGCTTCATTGTATTTTTTTCATTGTACTTACAACTATTTGTTTTTGACTGTCTTAATGTAGCATCAATGCCTAGACGTGAACAAGGTCAGGAGGATCCGGGGTGAGTCCATCTCTCTTAGTTGATGTTAGGAGAAGAAAAGTGAAATGCAATTATTGTGGTAAGGAGATACATGGCGGAATTACTAGAGGAAAGTAACATTTGGCAGGGATAAGAGGAGAGGTGAAACAATGTGACAGATGTCCCCGAGAGGTCCGAGAAGAAATGCGCCAGTGCCTTCTGGGCAAAAAAGAGAGGATGCAACAAAGGGCTGAAGATGAGGCTGAAATTGATGAGGAGATTTCGGGCAGAAGGGGAAGGAGAGATGATGATGATGAGGAAGGCACTGAGGATTCAGATCCAGAGCTGACTGAAACAATAGAGCGTGAACAAGCCGCTCGAAGGAAAGGAAAAACACCGATAGGTTCAGGGACATACTCCAGTACAGCTGGCGTAGCACGAGCTGCATGACGTCATGACACCGGTGCACATGGTTGGCAGTATCGGCTGAAACCGATCCGAAATCGGACCCCAACACTGTAGCATGTTTGATACCTAAAAAAAAAAAATACTTTTTTAATGGTTTCGGACGAAACCATTAAGGGTTTCGGCCGAAACCGACGATTTCGGCCGAAACCAGAGAGGATCACTATTTTTTTTAGTTTTTTGAATGGTTTCAACCGGTTTCGGCCGAAATCGAAACCGATACCGAAACCGGTATGTATCGGTTTTGGTATCAGCCGAAACCGGTACCGAAACCAATACTGCCATCCTTGCCGGTGCAGCCCCACAGAGAGGAGGCCCCGTGGACAACTATCTACACAGAAGGTAAAGTGCTACACAACCTAAAATTAAGCAAGCATTGAGAGGGGTATAAAAATCAGTAGAAGTTGTAGGGCATGCATTTAAAAGTATCTACAAATGATTTTTTCATGTAGGCGTCCTTACACATGCAACTGAAAGCGAATATTTTTAACCTATACTAGATGCCATAGCAGATGTTGGCCCTGCCTTGAAGGCCTCGTCACGTCGAGACATATACGGGCGTGGCCTTGAGGTTGAGGAGCTCCATCAATGGGTTGAAAGCTTCAAGCATATATGGATGGAGAGAGGATGCACCATCATGTGTGATGGCTGGACTGGTACCACGAAGAAGTCTATGATTAACTTTTTGGTCTATTGCATAGAAGGTAGAGTATTTGTTAAATCTGTAGATGCATCAAATTATGAAAAAAATGTCAATTATTTGTTTCATTTGATGGATAAGATGGTAGACCAAATTAGAGAGGACAATGTTGTACAAGTAGTGACTGATAATGAAGCCAGTTATAAGGTTGCAGGGAAGAAATTGATGCAGAAGCGCAGGCATTTATATTGGCTCCCATGTGCAGCACATTGTCTGGATCTGATACTTGAAGACATTGGGAAGGAAAATAATGTGAAGAAGACAATTGATAGGGCACAAAAAATCACCCAGTATATTTATTGCCATCCTAGGATATTGAACATGTTCAGGGAGCATGCAAGTGGGGGGCGAGATATCATCCGTGCAGGGCCAACCAGATTTGCTTCGAATTTCATTTCTTTGGAGTCTTTGCACAGGTATAACAATGAGCTCAATTCTTTCTACTTTATCCTTATAGATATCATCCGTATTTGATTCAAATTTCATTTCGTTGGAGTCTTTGCACAGGTATAAGAATGAGCTGAAAGTCTTCATGTATCACAATGCCCTGCGGGAATACATAGACAAGTCTAATGTTGATACTCAGATGGATTATTTGGATGTCTGCCATATCGTGGAAGACAACAAATTCTGGGGCAGGGTCTCACGGTGCATGAAAGTAGTCACACCCCTCGTGAAGCTCCTAAGAATGGTGGATGGCGATGAGAAGAATGATATGGGATATTTGTACGCGGCCATGGACCGTGCCAAATTGGAGTTGCAAAATTCCCTTCCCAGAGAATATGCAAAGTGGGGGAAAATTATTGACCATAGATGGGACAACTAGGGCTGTCAATGGGCCGGGCCGGCCCGATAGGCCCGCGGGCTTGGCCCGATTTCGGGCCGGGCCGCAAGGTCATTTTCGGCCCGCGGGCTTTTAGTCGGGTCTAAAAGCCCTGCCCGACTTGACCCGCGGGCCGGGCTCGGGCTTTGAGTTCGGCCCGCTGGCCGGCCCGGCCCATTCTTTTTTTTATTCCACATCAAAATTTAAAAATTATTTAGTTAAAACTATGTTATTTTACTTAATGATAAATTTTAAAACTCTCTTTTTACACAAATTATGTAATTAATATCAAAATTTTAATTAATTTAGTGAGATTATATGTTTTATATTATTATTTTTATTTAAGTTGTCGGGCCGGGCCTTAGTCGGGCTTTGAAATTTTTACATAATGTCGAGCCCGACCCGGCCCGGCCCGACATAAGTCGGGCCCGGGCCGGGCTCGGGCCTTAATGTTGAGAAGTCGGGCCCGGGCCGGGCCGACCTAAGTCCGGCCCGGGCCCGGCCCATTGACAGCCCTAGGGACAACACGTTACACTACGACTTGCATGCAGCTGGTGAGTGATTAATTGTATCGATACGTTGTTCTTTAGATTATTTTATATCTAACATTTCGTTAACTATACATAAATGCAGGTTATTTCCTCAACCCTCTATTTATGTACAATGCCAATGCAATTGTTAATGGCGAGGTACTTCAAGGAACTTTAAAAGTCATTGGTCGTTTATCGAGGACGTCAGAAAAGAGACTTCAGGTCGAAGTAGAGGTTGGCCTTTATTGATTTTATCAATAAGACGTATAGAATTTACTTAAGTAGTTATGTTAATCTATTATTTTATCTTTGTAGATGAACTATTATAGAATGAGGACTGAGACATATTCTGACTCCCAATTGCAATACGCTGTGGGAAGAGTAAGCCCATGTATACTTTATCTTTGTGCTTTCTTAACCTCAATATGTATTAGTACATCACGGAGAATTGATCTTTATTTACATCTTATATTTATTTATTTATGATTGGTGGAACAACTGACTGGTGGATAATGGTGAACAACCGAGATGTGGGCAGTAATGCATTGGCTTTCATTACAGGGTGCTCAGTCAAACAACATCAGCAAGCCAATGTGAAAGAAATTGGAGCACGTTCAGCCTTATACACTCAACGGTTCACAATCGGCTAAAGGCTGAACGGTTAGAAAAATTAGTTTACTGCCACTAAAATATGAGGTTAAGAATAAGGAATATGAAGCTAAGACAACAGTTGAGGGACAAACGCGTCGTAGAGGATGCAACTCCAGAAATTGATGTGAACGTTTTATTTGATGATGACAATCTCTTGCAGTCTTCGGTGGAGATACGAGAGCAGGTTGATGAGCCCGTTTTTGATGTTGATGATAGAACATGGGTAGAGGGCATACTAGATGAAGATGAGCCAAGAGATCTAGAATTCAGAAGACCAACAAAGAGGGTCAGAGAGACTCTTGCGCACCAGAGAAGAGACCTAGCTTTATTTGTTCATGACACTAAGCAACAGCCTGAGTTTGAGTCAGCTAGACACTCAGAATCATATAACAGGCCAGTCACGCTTAGAATGGTCAAGTCACCTCCATCCTTAGTGCATGAGCTAACTGAGAGGACTAGTGTTGCTGCTCGAGAGGACCCGACAATTGGCCAGTTAAAGTAAATTTATGTGAGACACACGCCAAGGGGAAAAGGACTCGTCTCAAAGATGAATGAAATGATCACACCAAAAGACAAAAAAACATCCCCAAAGGCTAAAAGGCGGCTGGTTTCTTATGGTTCTGATGATGATAATGATGATGATCCCAGTGCAGCTACAGGTGCTATTACTGACGGTGGCACATATGCACCTACTTTCTCCTTCCACGCAGACACAAGCAGAGGATACAGTCATAGTGAAGGAGGATATGATTCACAGAGCCAATATGTGCATCCATTAGGTTATGGAGGTGGCCAACAGGAAGCAGGCATTTATGGGTGGGGTCATCAACCAGAATTTCAATTCCATCCAGTTCCACCCAGTAGTAGTTATGGGTCAACATCCTCTTCTCATCCTCAAGGTTCTGCTTCTTATGCTGATTTTGGATTCCAATCAAGCCAACCTTACACTCCAAGAGAGATCCAAAGAGGGATGTAGGACTTGGCTACCTCATTGTTTGGTTATAGTGAATATACAGAATATATGCTACCTTTTTATGGGTATCAATATTAGAAGCCAGACGATGAGGGAGAAGGTTCTTCTAGTTATTATCCATATTAGTGCACCATCATTTAGGTAAGGATCATTTAATTTCTGTAACATTTATTATGTCTAATTAGGTTTATTGTACTGTTTGAACCTACTTCATGCTTAATATGTTCTCAAGAATATTAGTTTAACATGTCCAATGATTACTTCATGTTTATTGCTCTTAATATAATTTCTTTACAGTCAAATGCATGTCTAATGAATTTTCTGATTTTTATGTGATTATTTATATTTTTCATTTTTTTTCAGACTTTTCAGATTTATTTTGATTTTTTTGAATGTTTTGACTAGGTTTCGGCCGGTTTCAGTCAAAACCGAAACCGAGTCGTTTCGGTCTCAGACCCGGCCAAAACTGACTCCGAAACCGACACCGCCATCCTTGTTATTAGGGGACGTCATATACAAGATAATTTTTTGGTGGCTCATGAGTGCTTATATGCCATGAAGACTCAAAGAAAGAGAGTGGTGGTCTTGAAGCTGAACTTTGAAAAGGCCTATAATAGGGTCAACTGGTCTTGTCTGTTTAATGTGCTAGAGAAGATGGGTTTTAGGGATAGATGGATTGCTTGGATCAGGTGTTGCATCTCTTCTGCATCATTTGCGATTCTTGTTAACGGGAAGCTGACTTCATTCTTTCATAGTGGTAGGGGGTTCAAACAGAGATATTCTATGTCTCCTCTCCTCTTTGTACTTGTGACTAATGTTCTTATCAGGGTATGGTAGAGAGCAGAGTCTGCAGGTTTGATCAAGAGATTCCAAGTTGAGAGAGGTGGTCTTTCGGTCACTCACTTGTAGTATGTTGATGATATCATCCTATTCTTGGCAGAGGATGAGAGGCAGATGTATGTGACGAGAATTTTACTGGAGCTACTGGAGGAGACTACTGGCTTGAAGGTTAACTTCAACAAGAGTTTGATTGTTGAGGTTAACATGGAGGGCAAACCATTTCACAAGATTGCTCGCATCTTGGGATGTCAGATAGGGGCTTTCCCTATTTCATACTTGGGTCTCCCTCTCACCCCAGGGGCTCTTCTGTGTGCTGATTAGCTTCTTATTATCCAAAGGTATGATGCTAGACTGGCTGGTTGGCAAACGAGGCTGCTATCTTATGGGGGCAAATTAGTCCTCTGCAGATCGGTTTTGGACAGTTTACCTATCTACTATCTCTCTATATTTCACATTCTGAAGACTGTGATGAAGAAGATCGAAGCCATTCATGGAAAGTTCTTCTGGCATGGGAGTGGGGGGAGGTGTAGGGTTGGCACAATATCAGGTGGGGTAGGGTGGCTGCTCCCAAGGAACAAGGGGGTATTGGGATCAAGAATGTCGGTGACTTTAATTCGGCCCTCTTGAGTAAGTGGATATGGAGGTTGGGAGTAGGGGATGGAGGTCTTTGGGCTCAGCTCATCAGGCAGAGGTAGTACGACTGGAGGAGAGTTTGAGACTTGGACTTTCCAACTCCATCCCAGACGTCTCCTATTTGACACGGTATCTTCTCTTGCAGGGACTTCATCTTTTCCGGTGTTGGGGTCTGTCTAGGGAAAGGTAACCATTGTCTTTTCTGGAAGGACAGATAGTGCGACGACTTCAATTTGGAGACTTCCTTTCCTAGTCTGTTCACGACCTCAGCTGACCCTTTGGGGCCGGTTGACCGGGCATTTGATCCCTACCTCTCTGTGGGGACCTGGGCGTCGACTTTCAAGAGGAACCTCACGAGTGTCGAGTTGGAGCAGTTCCAGGACCTCCTCCTGATCCTCCTTGACTTCGCCTCGCATCCTCTCAGGGAGGATGCGTGGACTTGGAGGTGGAGAGGATGCGTGGACTCGGAGGTGGGGCAGGAAGGGGACCTTCTCTGTTTGGTCTGCCTACTCCATTATCTTTGATGGCAGGGTGCGGCACAATCTTGCTCCCCACATCTAGAGACCGAGGAGCCTGTTGAAGCTAAAGCTTCTGATCTGGAGGATTTCTCACAGGAGGTTTCCTACCAGAGACGGACTCCATCACTTCCTACCAGGTATCCAGTCGACATGTTGCTTTTGTGGCCTAGAGGACGAGTCCGTGGACCACATGTTTACTCGTAGGCAGTGTGAGAGGGTGTGGCTTCGAGACTCAATGTGTACTCGGCCTGCAGATTGACGTGTAGCTCTTCATCGGATCCTGGGGTAGGAGTTGGCCCCTCAGAGGTGATCGTGTTGTTTGGTGGCTCATTCTGCATGCCACTCTATGGTCCCTATGATGTGAAAGGAACAATATGATCTTCAGGAGGGAGGTTAGAGTGGAGGACTCTTATTTCTTTCATTTGTACTAGAGTGAGGGAATGGACATATTTGCTATGTAATGTGAATGCCCTCGATCAACTCTTTTTGTTTTGCTGGGGGGTAGACCGCCCCACACCGCCTTGGTGTGGTTTTTAGTACATGGTCTCTTTTTGGGAGCTTATTGACTACACTTGCATATCTTCTTTTTCATTTAATACATAGGTACTACCCACTTTCGAAAAAAAAGTATGGATTGCCCAGTTCTTCATCCAAACATCCATTCCATGCTCCTTTACATGCCTAAATTGGGCAAGATGATGGCGAGCATTTAGGCATATCATATCCTTTTCCTTTAGTCTTCTGTATAATTTTGCTCAGTACTAACCTTTCAAAAAAATTTGCCCAGTACCAGCCTAATTGGCCAATTGATTTAGAATGGCATTAAAAATCTTGTCTACATCTTAAAAACAGTGTTGCACCCGTAATTTATCATCTTAAATTCGAGATATTGATTTTGCATGTGACAAGGTTTCGGTATGGTGTATCACCATCCGATAGGATATTCTTACACGGGGATCTTTATTCGGCGTATCGCCGTCCCGTCGAATATTCCTAAGTTTAAGGCTTTATAGCCCACGTGTGGTTACAATTTAAACCCCTCAGGAGATGGCCACAAGCCAAGTTCAAGCCACAACGATTGTCAGGATCTTGTAGCTGTATTAAAATCCCTACGGGATTAAGTCTCCGTCCTTTGAACGCGTAACTACGAGCAAGGGAAACTTCTACGGGAACGAAGGAGATGCTGAAAAAGGTCTACGTACCAAGCCCAACGTCCCTCGCACGTGTATCACGAAGCACGGACAACAACTCGTCCTCCCGCAACAGCCTACGGCACGAGGAAGACGACAAACGAACAAGGAGGCGCTCCTTCTCGCTACTCTCCACGAGGCACGGCGAGAACTCGAAGCTTCAAAGCCCGGGAGACCCCCTTTTTTATTATAATCCAACAGGAGAAGACTCGTCCGGGGCTGGGGGGACCCGTACGGGGTCGCCGTCACCCGGACGGGTCCGCCCCGGAGGTGGACAGTCCCGCGCGGGACTGCCTCGGGGTGGGCGGACCAGCCCGTGGCCACCCGACCCCGGGGAGGCCCCCTCGGGGCGCGTGCGGCCCCGGTGGGGACCCCCCGGGGTCCGCGACCTCGGGGAGGTCCTCCCGGGGGGCACGACCCACCCGGGGTCGCGACCCCAGGCAGGGCCCCCCTTGGGATCCGCGACCCCGGGCAGGCCCCCCCTCGGGGTCGCGCGACCCCGGGGAGGTCCCGGACCATCCCGGGGACCTCCCACCCCGGGGAGGTCCCATTCTCCCGCGCACGGACTTAAAAAAATTTGAAAATATGACCTCCCTGGGGTCATTTTTATCCCGTTGGACCCGTACGGGGTCGAACACTCCCGGGGAGGTTCCCCACTTCTATAAATAGACCCTCGGGGGTCCAAAAAAAGGGGAGATTTAGACATTACGAATGAGCACACTCGAGCATCCAACATTCAGAGTTTTTTGTTCGTTTGTTTCGACCCGCGTGGGGTAAGTCCCCGGGTCTTGTACTTATCCCTCTACGGGGTATATTTACGTTTATGCCCCTCAGCGGGCCATGTTTGTAATTATGCCCCTCAGCGGGCCATGTTTGTAAGTCTTTACGTCCCGGGACGACTAAGTCATGTATTTCTGCCTTTATAATGGCGAAATTATAAAAATGCTCTCCCCGGCACCGTAAAAGACCAAAGTCCTGTAATTTGCAGTTATACCATGCAGTCTTTTGTAATTGAGACTACGTCCTTATCTCCCGCTCTAACGCGGAACTTTGTACAGTTGACAACTTGCCGACAACCTTTGTACTCATTTGGAATACAAAAGCACTCAACATGTGTTATGTATGTCCTCGGGGAAAAATTATAAGAAAACCCCGACTTTTATAAAATTGTGTATATGCCCCTTCTTTGACAAACTTGACGCACATGAGTCTTCTATGAAGTCATTGTCACTTCTTGAGGTCGGGGACGATGCCAGCTCAGTCCGACACTCAGAGGTCACCCCAACCCTAGGTCTGTGTTGGGTACGGTAAAATTACCAAAATGTCCCTGTGACCTAGAAATGGCCTAGCAGCCTCCTAAAGCCCTCCAGAAAGAGCCTCAGCGCCTTGGGGAGTCAGGGATCCAATCTTACTTCTATTCCAGCCCAGAAATTTCAGCAATGCCCCTGGCCTAGGAAAATTATCAAAATACCCCTGGGTTGGTAAAATTACCAAAATGCCCTCGGGGTCCAAAAAATCTTCCTCTACTTCAAAAACGCCTACGGCTTCCCCCAAATCATCTTCATATTCCCAAATTCTAGGGTTTTGCCCAAACATGGCCTCAGTTAAAACCCTAACATAGTCTTTGTTGTTGGTCGGTGGTAAATGAGTGGTCATGGAGAGTCTCTCGAGTGAGCATGTCCTCCATATCCGAACCTCTACAGAAGACTTTGGGATTTCTTTGACAGTCAAACAAAGGTGTTCGGACGTTAAGGCCGATATAAATCAACACTGACTCCGGTCAGTGGGGAGAGGTCCAGCACCCGAACCCAAATCGTCTGATACTATGCGCATCTACGGAATAACCCTCTCTATGCAGAGGAATGTCTCTTTTCAAAAAGAACATTCATTTATTTTCCCTACGTGAAAATATTCCGTGTCTCACGAACAGTTAGAATCATCATCATCATCATCATCATCATCAGAGCCTTATCCCAATTAATTGGGGTCGGCTACATGAATCCTGTTCCGCCAAAGATTTCTATCAAGTGCAATATTCATATTTAAACCCAAGGAACTAATGTCCTTCCTAATAACATCGCACCATCTCATTTTAGGCCTTCCTCGAGCTCTTTTACTAGCATCCACTAAGATTTGGTCACATCTTTTAACCGGCGCTGAGTTAGGGCGACGAAACACATGTCCAAACCACCTGAGTTTATTTTCTCTCATTTTGCTATCAATTGGAGCTATCCCTAAGTCCTTACGGATGCGCTCATTCCTAATCTTGTTTTTCTTAGTCTTGCCACACATCCATCTCAACATCCTCATCTCTGCTACACACATTTTGTGGATGTGTTCCTTTCGTACTGCCCAACACTCGGTACCATATAACAAAGCAGGTCTCACAGCCGTTCTATAAAATCTCCCTTTGAGTTTCACAGGCATACGACGATCACAAAGGACACCTGATGCACTTCTCCATCTTAACCAGCCTGCCTTAATCCTATGTGTAACGTCATCATAAATCTCCCCATTCTCTTGTATGATAGACCCTAAATATCGAAAGCTACTACTCTTCGGAATGTTATGTCCATCAATTAGAACCATGTCTTCCCGAACCACTCTCTCATTACTAAAATTACAGTGCATAAACTCTGACTTACTCCTACTAATTTTAAAACCTTTAGACTCCAAGGCAAGACGCTCTAACTTAGCATTTAGAGCATCAATACTCTCATCAATTAAAACAATATCGTCTGCAAATAGCATATACCAAGGGATATCCTCATGCAATTGTTTAGTTACTTCATCCATAACTAAGGCAAAGAGATACGGACTTAGTAAAGAACCTTGATTCAAACCTATAGAAACGGGAAATTCGCCAGTCTCCCCAGCAATAGTTCGAACACTAGTAATAGCACCGCCGTACATATATTTAATCAAATCAACATATCATTGAGAGATTCCTTTCTTTTTTAATGTCCACCAAATCAATTCTCTCGGTACTCGATCGTACTCCTTCTCTAAATCAAGAAAAACTATATACAAATCTTTTCTCATCTCTCTATACTTCTCCATTAGCTGCCGTAGTAAGAAAATAGCTTATGTAGTAGATCTATTTGGCATAAAATCAACTAATTTTTCGATACAGTAGTCATACATCGGAGGCGTTTTTCAATTACTCTTTCCCAAAGTTTCATAGTATGACTCATAAGTTTAATTCCACGATAATTATTACAACTTTGAATATCTCCTTTGTTTTTATAGAAAGGAACTACAACACTTTTTCTCCAAACTTCTGGCATTCTCCGTTCCTTTAAAATTTTATTAAAAAATTTAGTTAGCCACTGAATACCAATATCTCCTAGACCTTTCCATACTTCAATAGGTAAGCCATCTAGTCCTAAGGCCTTGCCCACTTTCATTTTCCTTAAAGCATCTTCCACTTCTGACATCTTAATACGCTTAAAATATTGATATTTATCAAATATTGTGGACTCTTGGGTACCTTCTAAAGATAAATCCTTGACGGAATCTCCATTAAGTAACTTCTGAAAATAGCTATGCCACCTCCCTTTAATCTCAAGATCCTTAGTTAAAACCCTTTGATCTTCACCTTTAATGCACCGAACATGATCTAAATCTCTAGTTTTCCTTTCTCTTAATTTAGCAAGTTTAAATATGTCCTTTTCACCCTCTCGGGTTCCTAATTTATTATATAAATCTTCAAATGCTTTTGATTTAGCTTCGCTAACTATTTTCTTAGCTCTCTTTTTAGCGATTTTATAGGTTTCTAGGGTTTGATTATTTTTGTTAGTTTGCCAAACTTTAAAGCATTCCTTTTTTACTCTAATGGTATTTTGGATTTTTCACTCCACCACCAAGTCTCTTTGTCTAAATTCTTTTTACCTTTAGATTCGCCTAAGAGTTGTTTTGCAACCCTCGTTGTACAATTTGTAACATTATTCCACATTACATTAGTTTCTTCTTCTAAATTCCAAATATTTTCCTTGAATAGATGATTTTTAAAAGTTTCTAAACTTTTACCTTTTAAATTCCACCATTTAATCTTGGAATAATTATTTATAATGATCTTTCTTTTGAATTTAGGGATAGTGACATCCATTACTAACAACCTATGTTGAGGGGCTAGACTCTCACTAGTAATAACTTTGCAATCTTTACATAAAACTCTATCGACCTTCCTAATGAGAAAATAGTCAATTTGACTTATATGTGTTCCACTCTTGTATGTTATTAAGTGTTTGTCCCTCTTCTTAAAGAAGGTATTAGTAATTGCTAGATCATAGATCACAGTAAAATCAAGAATAGTGTTACCCATATCATTTCTATTGCCAAAACCAAGCCCTCCATGAATCCTCTCATAGCCTCTATTATCTATACCCACATGACCATTAAGATCCCCTCCAATAAAGATTCTCTCTTCACTAGGGATATTTTAGATCAAACTATCAATAGCCTCTCAAAATTACTTTTTAATGCTCTCTTCTAATCCTACTTGAGGTGCATATGCACTAATTATATTCAAAATATCTTCACCTAAGATAAGTTTAATTAACATTAGTCTATCCCCCAATCTGTTTACTTCCACAACTCTGTCTTTTAAGTTTTTATCTATTGTTATAGCAACACCATTTCTAGAGTTATTATTACGTATACCAAATTTTATATCCATCAATGTCTTTAGCTTTATGTCCTTTCCACCTAGTTTCTTGTAGGCAAGCTATGTTAACCCTCCTGTCCTTCATTAACTTAACTAATTCTAAACCCTTACCCGTTAAAGTTCCTATATTCCAAGTAGCTAGACGGATCCTATGTTTTTGGACTTGCTTCTTTACCCGTGTGCGTCCAACCCCACACGAGAACCCTTGCCTATTTGACACCGCAATCGGGCGCCATTGCGGCGCGTCGCTTACGGGGAACGCCCTAGCTAGCCCTTGCTCACTTGTCATTCCATCCGGGTTCCGATGTAACGCGTCGCTTACGGGGAACGCCCTAGCTAGCCCTTGCTCACTTGTCATTCCATCCGGGTTTCGATGTAACGCGTCGCTTACGGGGAACGCCCTAGCATTAGCACATAATGTATTTGGATCAGAATTCATGTTGGAGATGTGACAAAATTTTACTGATGTCTGTCGACCGAACGCAAACCCTCCTCTTTTCTCATCCGGGCTTGGGACCGGCCATGGCAGAGTTCACGAACAGTTAGAATGAAATTTAAAATATGGGATGTATATTGGTGTCTGTTAAAGATAATCACTTCAGATAAGCTTCTCTCTTGTATTTTTGCCTTTATTCTCTTAAAAATTGTGTTCAGAAGTTCTCTCAATTATGAAAAGCTTTGTTTCATCAATTTCTCTTGTGCTGCTTTCATGAATGTCTATGGAAACAGTATCTGAGATCTAATATATTACAATGCTTTTAACTGATTATGAAAAGATTATGACAATATTTTACTCATCACGATGTCCCTTTTTGCATTAGTTTGCAGGAAATGCATTTATGAGAAACTTACAGACGAAGAGGTGGATTGCTGCCCAATATGCAACATTGATCTGGGTTGTACCCCTGTTGAGAAGCTCAGGTAAACCTTTCCTTACCCTTATCTTGTCTTGGAGTGATAGTATTTGCAAACATTTACAGACTCTTATTGTTGATTAGCCCTAAAATTCTAACAATTCTATGTTCAGCTGTAGTGCTTATGTTAAATGTTTATCGATTCATGATGTATTTCAATTGTATTTAACATGAAAATTCATTGTCTTTGGAGTTTGTCAAATTTTGAATTAGCATGTCCATGAACCTTTCTTTTCCTTTCTAGTTTCTTCATGATCCTCTTTCAATGAAAATATTTCTAGTGTGTCCAACAAGAAGGAAGAATATCATGAGTTCACCTGGTTATACATGTACATAAGATGTATACCAGTTCATGAGATTATTTCACAAATACTTCCAAAGAAAAATCTTGTCTTTTGGGGGGTTATATTTGTCAAAATTTAACTAACATCCCTCAGATGGAGGGGTACCTTTTCTGGATGCTCATAAAACAGTATATCTCATAGCATTGTTTGTAACATAAGCTGCAACTAAATATGATACAAGTTTTGCTGGTTGGGAGCTATTTTTGTTTGGCCCCCTTGTGTTGATAGGACAAACCTTGAGCTGGATTTAGCCAACCATTGGATCGGATCGGCCCAGTTCAGCTGTTCCAAATGGATTTCAGCCAGATCAATGTGATCCCAACCCCTGATCCGCAATTCTCATCAGGGATCAGGTGGATTGGCCTGGGATCAGGCCAGATTGGCTGATCCCACACTGTGATCGACCAATCTGGCCAGACTTCCCCACTTCTCTACTCACCACCGTAAAAAGTTGGAACAAGATATTTACCTGCTCTCGCTTTCACTGCTGCCACCATCTATCATTGCTCCTGCTGCTGTCCAATGCACCTGCCACTGTTGTAGATGTCTCTGCCAGTGCCAGTGCCAGTGCCACGACTTCCTCCTCTTCCTTCTCCTCCATTCTGCTTTGCCCTGTGCATCTTCCACCTGCAAAAAGGATGCTGGAAAGGGTTAGGTCGGTTGAAAATTACACAAAAATTCATGCACATTAATTTCATAATTTTATAAATTTAAAAATAGTAAAACGTGACTCAGCCTGGATTGGCCGATCTGGATTGGATTTGCGCCAGTCTGGGAGATCTGAGCTCAATTCCAAGTCTTCTCTCCTTGGCTGAATCCACCCATCTCAACCTCCTTTCTAATGGATGCATCATTTCCTTAACACAAGTCTGAATATCTTTGTAATTAGGCTATGTTATGTGAATGTTCTTCCATTCTATGATAAGTAAACATGGTCATGAATCTTGCCAAAACCGGCCTCTTGAAGGTAGGATATATGGGCTTTGGTTCTAGATAAGTCAGATCAAATAAAATTTTGTGCTGTTGATTCGATCTTCACTCCTATGGGTTCCTTTTACACTAGAATAAGAACATAAATACAATATGTGGGAATTGGGCAACATTTTTTGGATGCTGATTCTGAATCTGAATCTATCCTTATATATATATATATATACATACACACACACACACACACACATTTTCATGTTATTCTTCACTTGAGCCAACTGTACTCAAGATGGCCATATATTCTTATTATGAAGTAGCTTAAATACTGTTTAATAGGGTCAGGGGAGATCATGGTGGACTTGGATATGTGGTTCAGTCAAAGACCATTGATTTTGTCAAACTGCAAACTGGTACGGTGTCCTTATGGCAAACCATTTTGTCTTTGATTTGAGTTTCATGTGTTATGGGCACCTTATACGAGCTGATATGATGAAAGTCCTATTTTTCTTCTCTGTACTGTAGACAAGTAGTGATTTTGGTTAGAATATTGCACTATTGCACAACAGCAGCTAGAATGCTATCATGATGTGCTGGCCTAAGGTGGGGGTGATGCCGTGATGGGACTTGGGGGTAGAAGGATAACTCCAGAATGGCACGAGGAAAGGAATGACACATCGAGTAAGAGAAAGGAATGCCACATTGAGAAAGTGGGTGTTTTGAGAAATTCAGATGGGGACATTTGATCTTATATCTTATGATATGGCGGGCAATATATATGTTGAACATTGTACTGCCTTTGTTTATTCCCTAATAAAATTGGTGGTGCAATTGTCACCTTTTCAAAAAAAAAAGAGAAAAAAGAAAAAACATATATGTTGAACATTGGCGTGGACATGTCAGGCAATGCTAAATTCAAAATTCAGGAAAGCAGGTATGAAGGGCATGTATGGTTTTGCATGTAATTCAAAATTCAGGGACCATTCTGTGGCTTTTCGGGGTTTGACCCACCCTAGAGGCCATGTATATATATGATGTTTGAAATGGGAACCATATATCCACCAACATTCACCTCCCTTCTTCATCCATCCCCAGGCCTGTCAACTGCCCATCACCTCTGCTTATGGAAACTTTCTCCAGGCAGCAGTTTCCCTGTGCCAACTCCTCCCAGCCAGAGATGTCTGCAACCCCCCTACCCCACCCATCACAGCCCATGTTGATGAATCTTCCGTGCTGCCATCCAAGGGAACCTCCATCAACAAGACTATTGATTTGTCCAGAACATGTTGTGGCAATGTGAAAGAGGATTTCATTGAAAGGATATTTTTTAAGTTTTGCTGAGCCAAAGATTAAAATGACACCTCATCTGATCAGAGAATACTTGTGCTGATCTTTCCTAGAATCTTTACATATCAAAGGACTTCTATAGAGGCATTAGTGTGGTGAAGTTCCTCTTAGCCCTTCATAGAGACTTATCCTGCACAATTCACCATCTCCTTTGATTTTTTAGAGGGGTGTAAGTATTGGGTATGAGTGCTTCATTTCTTTCATTTTGGCCTTCTTTTGTCTCCTTTCCATTCTTTCTTTTGTTACTTGTGTGATGCTTGAGTGTAATGGTTGGGCATCTAAAAGCCATGGCATTGCAATGAGGTTGTGGAATTACTGGGTAGACAAATCGTATGTGGTAATGATGGAGTAGCTGAATCCTGCTTCTTGTGGTATTTCTTGCTTCCTTCCTTATTAGATAAAATAGACTGGCAGTCAGAGATCTTAAAAGATGAATGTTCATTTAGTTGAGGATCCCACTTTACAAGTTGAACTGGTCCAACAGAGCAAAAACCATTTTTTCTGGTCTACAACTGGACCAACTGATGGGGGCTGGTTCCACTTCTAGTTTCCGTTCAGAATCGGAAATGGGCCTGTTTTGTTCTGACAGAACCAATTTGGGCCGGTTCTGACCATAACTCTTTATTTTTGCCATTTTATGCCTGAAAACATCAAATTATTCCTAATAACATTAAGAAAATCAAATTGCTTTGGCAAATTGGTCAATAAATACAAATCTGGCTAGAAATCGAATAAAAATAACACTTTTAATAAAAATAAGGCATTGAGGAATATTGTACAATGAGGGCACATGTTGATTGTCCCATATCATCAGATCCAACTCATTGTTTGCTATTACTGTATGTATTCCATAGTCATTCATCCTGTGCCGAAACCTGCTTGTTAGACTGTATTTGAGGGGACATGTTGATTGTCCCATATCATTCAGGAATCAGAAAACCTGCATGAGTGTATTACAAGCATGGATGGCAGTTTCGGCCGAAACCGAAACGTTTCGGTTTCGGACCAAAACGATCCGAAACTATCCGGCTGAAACCAGGCCGAAACCAAAACCCTACAGTTTGGCAAAAAAATAATAATTTATTTGGTTTCGGACCGAAACTGAAACCGAAACCCAAAACCGACACTGCCATCTATGATTACAAGGTCCCAGCTTAAACTTATTGCAACATCGTTTTGAGTTGGAAGTATATTTTCTTTCAATTACTCATTTCTTATCTTGGTAATCATGTTCCCTTGGAATTGATTCATGCAGCAAAGGACCAGATATTCACCCCATTAATATCGTTATATACCCACTCCTTTTCTATTTATGTGATTCCCTTTCCCCTTATATTTGGAAGACATACAATGATATGAATTATGCTGCATTTTTTCCCAGTCGAATGTTAGGTATGTGAAATCATCCCAATTATAATTCACTCTTTAAGGGGTTAAATGGTTCACCACTTCTTTTCAATCTTTTTTTGGGACAACCATTGTAATATCATTTTTATCATCCTTTGAACATAAGCTTGGCAACATCGGATCGCCACATGCTGGCAAGGGGACAGACCAAGAATAGCCCCCTCCTGAGGGGCTTCTCCTGTCATTCTCCAGTAAAAACAATTATGTTGCCCATTACAGAATTGGTGATTGAAAATACATCATCATCATCAGAGCCTTATCCCATGACTTGGGGTCGTCTACATGAATTCTATTCTGCCAAAGAATTCTATCAAGTGCTAAATTCATAATTGAACCTAAGAAGCCAAAGTCCCTTCTAATCACATCACACCGTCTCATTTTAGGCCTTCCACAAGCTCTTTTACTAGTATCCACTAAGATTTGGTCACATGGTGGTGTACATATCCAAACCATCTGAGCCTATTTTCTCTCATTTTACCATCAATTGGAGTTACACCCAAGTCCTCACGGATGTGTTCATTCTTAATCTTATCTTTTTTAGTTTTACCACACATCCATCTCAACATCGTCATCTCTGCCACACACATTTTTGTGAATGTGTTCCTTTCTTACTGCCAGCACTCAGTACCATATAACAAAGCAGTTCTCGCAGCCGTTCTATAAAACTTCCCTTTAAGTTGATTCAAAATACATCATATATGAAATCTTCTTCTCGTTCATGGACAGGGCATCGGTTCACATGATTATTCCACTAGAAATAGTTTCAGCTGTTGAAAGCCTCGTGAATCGTATTCACTAAGCAAACTTTTGCTGTGGATAGTGGATTAGTTTCTATGTGAAGAGCATTGTTTCCATCATGCACTTCTCTTCCTACCTCTTCTCATCTCATCTCATCTCATCTCATCTTCCTTGCGGTTCCTTTGGTTTTGAGAGTCTTCCTTCCATCATGAAGTTTCGAACAATCTTCCATGTTCCTTCTCATCAATTGTCTCCTAATCAACTTAGCATTACATTGCTGTGGAACGCCAATACCATGTTAGATTTCCTCCCCAAGGTAGACCAGAGAACAATTTGTACATGCTTCTTTTCTTGCCGTCTAACAAGTTTTATCCGCATCATGATGCTTTTCTCATCATTGATTTTGTTAAAAAAAAGGTGAGTTCTTGCCATCTGATGATGTGGGCATATTTGTTTAGTGATCTGGTTATTCTTAAGGGGGACACTTCATGCTTATGCTTCCTCACTTTAGAAATAAACTTGGTGGTATAGTCCGTCACTAAAAAAAATCATTCTTGTGCTTAAACCAGTTGAGACATCTTTTCTTGGTCAAAAACTTCTTGAGAGCTGATCATAGGATGTTCTTTGTTGCTACTATCAGTTTCTCTACAGGGAACCAAAATTCCATAAAATTAACAATCCATGTCTTTTAATGCAGTTAGAGTGTATCAGCTGGCTGCTCTTTGATAAAGCCAAAGAGTCCTCTCATGTCCATAGGATTAAGTAAATCAAGGAGGTTTCCTGGAAAAGTTATTCTGTTTTCTTGGACATTCTACTTCTGTCCAAAGAATAAAGGGCTTGATTTTTTGCATAAAATAAAGTGATTTCAGCACAATTTTGTGTTTCATGTATTTTTAGGTAGCTAGTGAGCAGGAGATCATGAAGACAAGTTTCAATATAAGTGTGCAACATATTCTTGTCATGTTTTTTTTTGAAAGTGGATGGTACCACAAATTGTATTAAATGTAAAAGAGAAGGGATGTACATCTGCAAGCAATGCGTTCCCAAAAGATCCCTGTACAACACTTCACACCAAGAAGGTGTGGCACACACTAGCCCCCCAGCAAGACAAAAAAAAAAACTGTGTGAGTCCACTTTACAGAGATGTGAAGCCAAATCTCACTCTCACGGATGAAAGTGACAACCATACCTGTGGCTCTTGCTTCCCTCCTGAACACTCTGTTGTTTCTTTCTCCCCATAATGCCCTTAGGGTGGCATGGAGAATAAGCCGTCAGATGAGTCTATTCCCCTAGTTCATCTCTTGCACCAATCCCAATTAGCTGTCGCACAACATATGCCTGTCATGTTAAGTTTTATAGCACGCCATAAATAGAGTTCCTGACATATTCTTGTTTGTTTTAGTATTTATGTATGTGAGAAATTTAAGATATAAACTTGATAAAATTGACCAATAACAGACTGAGATGCCTGTTCCCTACAGTGGTGTGCCGCAGACCTTGGGAAACCAATTCATTTGTCAATTGTGATTTTAGTATTGCTGTTGCTGAAGGATTATCTCCAAATAGGCAGGGGCAAGGAATGAGGGAATGAAAATACTACGATCAATCAGTCGGGTAAAATCATCAGCTTGGAGTCAGCTAGGACCGAAGATTTCAAAAAGGATTGACAAAACCTACCTGACGCCAGTCCCATTTATGTAGTTTGTCATGGGCCAATCTTAAGCTAAACAATCCAATTTATATTGAAGAGGCAGTTGTCAAGTAGACAAAAATATGCAGAGCATCCAAAAATGTTTAAACACATTTAAAAAGGGGTGTAACATGAACAGGTGCAACACAAGTAGGCATATAGGCAGAACTATCTAAACAAAATAAAGGGAACATGAGTGCAAATCATTATAAAAGAAGATATTGAAAATAACATATGATGTAATTATTTTACTCTTCTGTGTAGTTCCATTGGCCCTACATCACATCATATACTATGTATCTTATGGTCTGGTATAGTTACAAAACAGACTTTTGATGCGTCTCTTTATTATAATATTATCACTTTTATGACGCTTTCTGTTCACATTGTCATTCCCTAGCCTATAATTGCACGTGTGAACTGTTTAGTTTGCCCTGTTTAATCTTGTCAGCTATAATTCCATAATTTGCTCTCTCCAATTCTTTCAACTCCAGGGGTAACCCATAAAGTCATCGATTTCTTTAGAGCCTAGAACTCTGCACGAGATTACATTGCAGGTCATGTAGCCGTTCTATAAAGCTTCCTTTTTAATTTTAAGGGTACATGTCTATCTTATAATATGGTAAATGCAGCCCTCCACTTCATCCACTCTATCTTAACCCAAGGACTGACATTACTATTTAACAAAGCATCCTATTGCGCCTGTGATGATAACTCAAGAATTAATTGAAGAGCTTGCTAGTGTCTATTTTGTTTTGGTTCTTAGTGCATTTTAATGGAAAAAAAATGAAGATAGTTCTGAAGCACCATATTTCTCATGGTTGTGTCGAGGCTAGGAAGTGTAGCATAGAGTCTTCCATTGAGCTTTTTGTTTTTTCAAAAGTAATGGAATGTTGAACATTTTGAGCTTCTTCAACATGTTTAATCTTTCAATAATTATCTTCAGAGGCTCTTTTATGTATGCAAGCTTTAAGATTTTGAAATGCGTTTTAGGAAAGGTACAATTTTTAGTTTTGAGGTAATTTTGGGCATTGTCCAATATGTGTGTACATGTCTGCTGATCTGCTCGGGGAATATTCATTTTATGTTTTTTATTCATAAAATTGCAGACCTGATCATAATCTTCAGGATGTAAGAGCAAAAATTTTCCCTTTCAAAAGAAGAAAGGTGAAGGCACCTGAAGTTGTACCTTCCATTTCTTTGCCTATAAGAAGAAAAGAGAGATCACTTTCTTCATTGGTTGTTAGCACTCCCCGAGTGGCAACACAGAATGGCCTGACAGGAAGGAGAACAAAAGTAGTTACTAGAAAGTCTTCTGCTTTACGAGGCTTAGTTATCGATGAGCCAATTAAAAAGGAAGAAGAAAATGCTGAGGATCACCCAGAAAGCTCAAGTTCTCCTGAGCCTCTGAACAAGACAGGACAAAATAAAAGGCAGGTAATGGGAATGAATGAAAGGATAAGCAAAAGTTTAATGCTGTAAAAAAGTATCTTATGTATTATTTCTCTCCAGCAGCATATTCCTGGTTGTGCATATTAAAACTTTTGGTACTTACTTTAACTTTCTTAAATGTCACAGAATTTTTCCAATGCAGAGTCATCAAGCTACACATCCAAAAGGGATGCAGATAATTCCGTGGAACCTTCTGCTGATAAAACTGAACTCTGGAAGCCTTTAAATTGTTTAGTGGAAGCTGCAAATAGAACAAAGTCTCTCAAGTTCAGTGGGCAGGGTTCCATTTCCAAGTCTGAGCAAAGTAATGGTCCTCAAAGTGAAATAAACAGCCACAAAACCAAGACAAGGGAGCACCCATATAAATGCAAATTGCCGGATGACAAGAATAGTGATGCTTCTGCAACTCCAGCACTACCAAAAGTTCGAAGAATGCATGGAGTTGGTCGGAAAAGAGCTGCTACGTCAAGGGATTTTGGAATTTCAGCTCAAGCTCTACTGGATGCTGCAAGTGGTAAACGTGAAAGGAGAATTAGTCCAATATGGTTCTCATTAATTGCCGACCCTGATCGGTGAGGAATTCCTTCTACTTATTTGATAACAATAAATGAGTCCCTGCCAGGGGATAGGTTCTAATGTTGTCTAAATTCTCTCAGGGAAGGAGATGCTCGATTACCTCAAATATCTGCTTGTTACCTGAGAATAATGTGAGTTTACTTTTATTGGTTTCTCTAGTTTATTATTTCATCATCCTTTGATCTGGAACATATATTTTATATTCTTGACTGCTTCCATTTGGTTTTGGCATCATCATTGTTTATTTATTGTCATGTGGGAGTTTAAATAGGTTTCTCCTGTGAATTTGCTTCGAATATTTCTCAGGCTAGTTGGTAGCAGGGTTTGCTGGCCCGTTCGTACCGGCCGTAACAATTTTTTACTGGTACGGTACAGTACGCATCGGTACCGCGGCATACTGGGATGAAAGAAGACATTTAATATATATATTATAAAATAAAATTATTCAAACTACTTCCTAGCACAGCTGGTTAGCTGATGTTCGGTTTAACCGCCACCTCTTCAGTTCGAATCTGAGGAGTGTCCTGTTTTTCAATGTTTTTTTGGCTTAAATTTCAACTAACTTTGTCAAAAAAATAAGAAAAACATGCCAAATACGTAGTTCGAACACGAGACCTCACGTTTCAACGTGAGGTCTCCAACCAACTAGGCTATGAAGTCATCTTTGTTATGAAGTAAAACATATAATATTTAAAATAACATAAGTGGTGTACCGGTTGCGTACCATGCACCGGTCGTACCGGTCACGGTTGGTATGATATGGTACGTGCGGTATGGACTATACCGTATCGGTTTGTCAAACCTTGGTTGGTAGAGTGCCACCTGCTTTAACAGCCCGACTGGAGTGGCTTAGGCACTGCTTATGGGTTAAACTAGTGGAGGGGGCAGTGGATGTGGCGAGGGTTAAGGGGATTCTGGACGGTGGATGCAGCAGGGAGGTGGGCTGGGAAGTCACCAAGGTGTGTAGGGATGGCTTCCTGGCTGTCGGAGGGAGGGTAGAGGATGTGGAGGCAGCGGCGTAGACGGGATTCTCCCTGGCGGAAGCTGCTGTTCTCCGACTGGCCAGATGGGATGTGACACGAGGAACATTTCCAAACCCTAGGCTGTGTAGGATCCCCATCTAGCTCGTTGGAGTGCCTCTGCCATTCTGTGATGAAGCTGGCGCTGCCTGTTTAGTCCATCGTTTTGCGGTGGTGGAAGCGGAACAGTGAGATTGGTGATGGAAGGGGGGAGGACGATAATGGACTTGGTTGTCCTGGTCACCTGCCCCGACATGGTTCTGACAGTCCTATCTGTCGAGATAGGTGGCCAACTCTTCCCGGTGATGGTTCTTCACCGGTTGGGGCGGCGGAGGAATATTGGAGATTAGGAAGAGGAATAGTGCCAACTGCCGCCCAATTTGAATTTGAATTTGAATTCAAATGTATTGGGTAGGGCTATGGATAAGCAGACAGAGACAGTCTCAATTGGGGAACAGGCGGAGCGGACTGGACCCGGACCCATTGGCAGCAGACATGATGTGCCTGGTAACCCAGGAATACCCAACGACTTACCCAAATCCAGTAAGGTTGGTCGTATCTGGTCCACGGGACCGGTACTACACATCTTCTCCGCGTCTTCTCTGAACTGTGCTCTGCCACCGCTGCAGCGACGACCGACACTAGCCGCCACATCAATTGCCGACTGTCCCTGGGGAGGTCACTGGCCACTGAAGCAGTGACACTACCCACGTCACCTCTGCAGTAGAGAGTCGGGGGCGACTCAGAAGAACTCTGTGGCCATTTTTCCGGCAAGAGAAGGCTACCAGGGTGGATGTATGGCACTGGGAAGCAGGACGGATGGCCAGAAGAAGGGCTGCTCAACAATGGGGTGTCGTTGTCGGCCGTTGAAGACCTGGCTACTCCGGTCGTAGGAGCGGGTTCTACTTCCCAGCTGATCAGCACGACAGTGGAGGGGATCGGACTGGAGCCACTCCTGTCCGGTCAGGGGGTTATCATACTCGATTGCTGTCGAAGGGAGGCATGGGCCTCTGCCAATGGCAAAGCCACAAGACCTTGCGGCCCTTTACAGGGAGCTCCCTCTTAATGCGCTAGAGACATAGAAGGAGGACATTCTCTTCAACTTCCTTGACGCAGACTAGGAAGCAAGCTAGGCTGACGTCATTCTAGGGAGTCCCCAACTCAAAGAGGGGGATTCCTATGGGATGAGTCGGCAGGGGGCAATGGAGGGGTTGGGGAGGGAGGAGGTTATGGAATTGGTTGGGTTGGTGGGGAGGTTGACTGAGTCACAGGTCAGGGAGCTAGCAGACAAGGTCGGGATATCTTTCACTCCTTTGCCAGGCTTGAAAAGGATTTCAAAGGACTATTTAGGAAGGTCCAGAAAAGATGGCTCATCTCTATGACGAGGGAGGTTAAGGGAGGGAAATCTGGGAAAAAGAGCGGAAAAAATGACGACGGAGGAATGAGGATGGATGGGGTATAGGGGTAGGCTGAGGGTGAGATCTAGTTCAATTCCGAATGGGGATCGCATCCTGGAATGTGAGGGAGATTTGTGGGAGGGAAAATAGAAGGGTGGTGAAGGACCTGATATATTGTGCCTACAGGAATCCAAATTTGAGGGGGATGAAGAATTTCATGAGAGAAACAGGGGGCTCAAGATTATCTAAAGGGGTGGCATCCTCGGCTGAGGGGAGAGCATGGGGCATCGGAATGACGTTGAAGTAGAGGAGATTAAGGAGCATAGAAACGTCGGCAAAGGGGCCATTTCCCTCTCCTTTTGCAGTACCAAGGATTATTTCTTGTGGGACTTCACTAGTGTGTATGGGCTGTGGAACAAGGAGGCTAAAAACGCACTCTGGGATGATCTCTTATTCCACTCCAGCTCTGGCCAGCCATAATTGTGTGGGGGACACTTTAATGCCGTAGTCTCTCTGCTTAAGAGGTCGGGCAATGCCTTCCTCTCTGCTGAGATGGAGGAATTCAAGGATTGTATCTCTGAAGTATCACTAATTGATGTTAAAATTTCCAACACCCAGTTCACATGGTCTAACATGAGAGCGGACTTGACACAGTCTAGACTTGACAGATTTCTTGTCTCCATTGATTGAGAAGACCACTTCCCACATATGGAGGCCCTTGCACAGTTGCACGACCCAAAATTGTCTCAGACCACAAGCCCATATTGCTCAAGACTTTCAGCAGGCAATGGAGGAAAGGACAGTTCAGAATGGAAAGATATCGGCTCAAGAAAGAGGACTTCTTGGACACTGTCAGAGGAGTGTGGGATACCCAGAGGTAGGAGAGCTGTCACATGGCTAAGTTGGTTAGCAAGTTGAAATACTTGGCACTACAGCTTATCGAGTAGGGAGCCACCAAGACCCTACTTGGCAGAGCAGTAAAGGAGAGGATCATGGAACAGTTGGAGGGGTTGGAGACTGTTGAACCCTAAAATTTCTTTTTGAAGGGAAAATGATGGGCAGGCTCTCTCCGCCCAGCCCCTCCATCTCAAAACACCCAGAAGAAGGCCCATCCGGACCTGCTATGCCGGAGGGAACCCCCTCCGCCCTGCCAAGGCCGAAGGGAAGCCTCTACACAGGCCGGAGGGGAGTCCCCCTCCGCCCTGCTTGCAGGCCGGAGGAGTCCCTCCGGCATGCACAGGGTGGAGGGGAGGAGAAGACTGAAGGGGTGGAGGGTGGAGGGATCCTCCCCTGGGTCCGCAGCTCAAAAAAAAGAAAAGAAGAGAAAACTGAAGAGGAAGAGAGAGAGACTGGGAGGAGAAGATGAAGGGGCTTGCCTCTTGGGATTCTGTCGGAGGAGGGCCAAAATGAATCCTCCGGTCCACTCCCAACTACTATAAAATGGAGAGGTAGGCAGAAGCAGCAAGGACGGGGGAAAACCTGGAGAGCTTGCATGAGGCCCAGGCGAAGCATGCTGCATCCCATCCCATGGAGAAGGAGGCACAACAGCGAAGGGAGAAGAATCTGCCAACATAGGGCAGCAGCTGAAAGAGCAGCGGCAGAGGTTGGTTCCGGTCACCTTCTTTGAGAATGGTGTGCCTAAGAGACTTCTCACCTCTTGCAAATCATGATGGGCTAATGGGCTTACAAATGGAAATCTGGGCTTACAAACAAAAATCAAATGGGCTCAAATGGGTTTGCAAATGGAAATCGAATCTGGCTTACAAATGGAAATCTGGGCTTACAAACAGAAATCAAATGGGCTCAAATGGGTTTGCAAATGGAAATCGAATGGACAGAAATTGTGCAAGTTTAAGGTTCTGAAAATGTTGCAGAAATGTTCTGAAAATATGCAGAAAATTCTAGAAAGTCATGAAATACTAAAAATTTGTGAAAATAAAAAATTGCATGAAAATAGTCTGCTGTTGAGAGATTGCAAACAAGTCTCCGGTAGCGGGAAAATTGTAAAAATACTTCCGGTGGTCAGAAAATTATAGAAATACCCCATGAAGGGCCAAAATTACATAAATACCTCTCGATGATGGAAAAATAGCAGAAATGTCCCCGACGACGGGAAAATTGCAGAAATGTCCCCAATAGTGAGAAAATTATAGAAATGCCTCCGATAGTGGGAAAGTTGCAGAAATGTCCCTGATGACGGGAAAATTGCAGAAATACCCCAGTTGACAGAAAATTGCAAAAATACTTTCAGTGGGCAGAAAATTGCAGAAATACCCCAATGACGGGAAAATTACAAAAATACTCATAATGGTGGGAAAATGCAAAAAGGCCTTGAAATATCAGAAAATTGTGGGAAAGTTGCACGAAAGTCATTGTTTAGTTTAGAAACTGCACAAAGTTCACGGTTTGTCTCGAAATCGCTAAAGAATGCTCTTGTTCCGATTGGCGCCGTTTGCACGACTCGGTGGAGCGGGACCACGCCCCTTCTCTGAAGCGGTGTGCGCTCTCCTGAGTTCGGCTTACGGCTAACCACCCAAGTCCATGTGTCTTTTTCATGGCCAGGGGCTATCATGTCCGAAAACTCAGAAATTGATGAAATTACAAATAAACCCTGAAAGGTCAAGAAATTCATACTCGGAATACCCAAGAAGTCAAATGACGGGGCTATTTCCGAGAAGTCATGAAATGAAGACGAGGAATGCCCAAGAAGTCGAATGACGGGGTTATCTCCGAAAAATCATGAAATGAAGACGAGAAATACCCAAGAAGTCAAATGACAGGGTTATTTCCGAGAAGTCATGAAATGAAGACGAGGAATGCCCAAGAAGTCGAATGACAGGGTTATTTTCGAGAAGTCATGAAATGAAGATAAGAAACACCCAAGAAGCCAAATGACAGGGTTATTCTCGATAAGTCAAGAAATGAAGACGGGGAATGCCCATGAAGTCAAATGACAGGGTTGTTTCCGAGAAGTCAAGAAAGGAAGTCAGAAGCGCCCAGGAAGTCAAACGACGAGGCGATATCCGAAAAGTCAAGAAATGACAGATATGCCTAGGAAGTGAAGAAGTGATGGGACTATATTTGAGAAATCAATAAATGTCAAATATATACCGAAAAGTCAAGAAGTGGCCGATATACCCAGGAATTCGAGAAGTGACGGGACTATCTCCAAGAAAGTAAGAAATTGTAAGAATATCCCAATGTTTGGGCTTGATGGAGGAAAATTATAAATATATCCCGTCTCATGAGGAAATGTCCTTTATGGACACCAAGCCAACTCAAGAGTCCGATCACCATCAAAAGGGTGATTATGACCATGAAGCAACTCCGAGGGACCAACAGTGATCATCTTGGCGATCCAATGGTCAGATCCTGATGGAATTCAAATTCAACAGTCGATTGGGGGATAAAAGTAAATTCAACGACCTGATCTAGACGAAATCAAATTCAAATATCTAAATGCAGACTGAAGCAAATTCAAAGGCTCTGGTTGCAACCGGATGTAATCTTAAAGACCCAATTATACAATTGGGACCATATGTAAATGTCTTGAAGGACCGATTGTAATTCAAATTACATGTGTTCAAGGAAATAAAGTCTTTAGATTTCTTTGCAAGAGCATGTACCTATAATGGGAGATCATTAAGAGAATTTGTGTCACAACGAATAGAGGCAAAAGGCGTTCTTCGACAGTTAATCAAAGGTGTTCGGACTTGTACCGATGTAAATTAACACCGATTTCGGTCGGTGGGAAAAGGTCCAGTACACGAACCTTAAATCGTCTGATAAACCCAACAACGTGGAATTAACAAATATGTCAAAATATCCCCATATTCGTCCAATGAAGTGGATGTCCGATAATTCTGCGTGTAAACAAAGTGGCACGCCCGGTGGGACTTTTCCTGCCTTTTATTTCTCTGTCGAAGAATAACCTTGTCTCGACAAAGGTTGACTCCTTCACACTCTTGCAAGAAGTTCAATGGATTCCCACCGTTGAAGTTGTCACTGGGGGCATCAAGGTTAAGGGATTCCTTTTGAAGCCTAATGCTGACACAAAACGTATCAAAAGCTGCTCCTACTAATAGGGGGCAATGCCATGCTGACCGTCATTATTGCCGCCGGGGGCATCAAGGTCAAGCGCTTCCTTTCGAAACCCAAATGTCAACATAACACATGTCCAAAGCTACTATTGCCAACGGGGGGCAACATCGCCCCATGCATGACTGTTGCTGCTCGAGACATCAAAGTGAAGGTTCTTTATGAAGACTAAGTGCCAACAAAATCTATATGTTGTTCCTGCTAGCCGGGGGCAATGCCGCCACCGTGGGAGAAGACTTGTTGCGGCTGTACCAAGTCTGACAAGATTGGTCCTTGTCGATAAAAAGCAACACAACTGGCTAGATTAAGGCGAGCCGATCTCACAACAATACTTTGTCGAATACATCATGCTGAGGCAGAGATGAAAGAAGCCAACGGCTAAAGTTTCGTTCTGAAGCCAAGGCACCGGTGGAATGTCAAAGTCTCTAAGTCTGGGCAAGGGGGCAATCCTATTGCCGTCTACATCAAGTGAAAGGTGAAAATGAAAGAAGTTGACATCCAAGCCTCACGCAAAAAAGTAAAAAAACTTAAGCTCAGGCGAGGGGGCAATTCCGTGAAGCAACTTATTATCAAATAAATATGGGCTACCAAGGAGGAGGCCTCGAACAATCTAAGTCTACTAAGGCAACAACTTGAGGTAGGAATTTCAACCCTAGGGGCATGTTCCAATCAGCCTCAAAATAGATTCTCCTTTCCTCCAATACATGACATGAGGTAGAAAAGGATGAAGAATAGATAAAGAAAAAGGAAGAAGGAAGAGAAAATTGATGAAGTATCAGGCCGCCACCTTAGAAAATCAAGAGGGCATATCTGACAAAGAAAACTCCAAGAAGAGGTAGGGGCAAAGCACTAAATAATGTTTCGAGCAAAATCTCAGGCGAAACCTCAGGCAAGGTGACTTCGGCAAGCAATAGCCCGATCAGAAGTCCAAAGCAGAAAGCTCCAAGCCAAGTCCCAGGCAAAGCCAGAAAGGCCAGTTCGGGAAGAAGGCTCCAAGCAAAGCTCTAAGTGAAGACAAGAATACAAGCCTGAAGAAAAAAGACGAAGTAAAACCACTGGCAGAGCCAAGAAGGCAGATTCAAGGGGGACCTCTGTCTTTTCCCTTTCCAATTTCGACACTCTGTTAGTGGAGTCTGTCCCAAAACCGTCAGTGTTTGAACGTCTTAAGGCTCCAAACATGTCTACCTGATATCAAACCATCTATGCATGGGACCCAACCCCTACTTTGGTATCAAATCGGTGTTGAACACCAACTTATTTCTTGATCCGCCAATTTTGGGTATTATTCCACTTCCTCTAAGCCACCCTTGGCAATTAAGCTCATTTTCTGGTAACACAATGCTAGCTTCAGGCCTAAACCTGTGCTTGTGGCACCAAACCAATTTCGGCGTCAACTTCTCTCCCCACTGTCCACAGGGTAGTTGTAAAATTCTCTACCGAATTTTATCTCAAAAGAAGAAAGAAAAAAAAAGAAGGAAAGAGAAAGAGAGAGAGGAGCACTCATGGCTCAAGCCTATCAAGGCAGAAGCTCAAAGCGAAAATTTCATCTCGGGAGAGACGAATTCCACCCAACTCGGTCGTCAAACAGTCGGTCCTCTTGAAATGAAGCGCAAACTGAGGAGGAGAAAAACAAGAAAGAAGCGTTTGAAGAGAAACTTAAAGAAGCAAAGTTGAGTAGGCAGTTGCCATGGAAATGCCCAGAAAAGGAAATCCCTCTGCGAAGAACTGCAAAAGAGGGAGAGTAACCCTTCCTTTCACTCAATGAAAAGCATGTGAAGTTGAAGCTGCATCTGTTATATGATCCACCTCACTTGGATCATCACCTTGACAGAGCTTAAATCTAGAGTTCAACAAAAAAAGGGGGCTTAAAATAGAGAAAAAAAGAAAAAAAAGAAGAAAAAAAAGGGGTTTAAAATTGAGGTGTCCCGACAGACTTGGGCAGCCAACTTGTTGGTTGTCTAAGGGTAAAAAGGTCATAAAACCCGGCTAGAGTGAAAACCCGAAAGGGCGCTTCAGGCAAAAATGGGTAACCCCTCAGTGTGAAAACCCGAAAGGGCGCACTGGAAAAAGCTAAAGGGGGCCAGCTTCGGCGAAAATCCGAAAGGGCGGTGAAGTTGGTGATGTGAAAAAAAAAGGGAAAAAAAAGGAAAAGAGGAAGAAGAAAGGAGGAACGCATCATCATTATGGACTACCATCTCAAACATCCTTTGTCCAGTGGTTTTGTCCCACCGTGGCGAGCACATTATCAAAACTATCATATAACAAGTTCTAGAAAAACTCACCCAAATTTTAACTTTTGGCTTCCAAATCACAAAAGTCAGCCAAAACCCAAACTCAAATCCCAAATGCCGTTGGCCCCCAAACCATCAAGGTCACCCACCGTAAATTCTAAACCCCAATTCCAATCTTTGGCTTCCAAACCACAAAGGTTAGTCAACCCCAACTCTAGTCCTTAACCCAACCTTAATTCCTAATGCTTGACTTCTACGCCACAGAGGTCGGTATGAAAGAAAGAAAAATGAGAGAAAAAAAAAAGAGATGAGACCAAAAATAAGAGAAGAAAGAAAAAGGAAAAAAAGGAAAAATAAAAAATAAAAAAAGAGGGAAAAGAAGAAAAATTGAGAGGAAAAAAAACTATTGTTATTCATCACCGTGAGCCGGCACCATCGACACCTCTTTTTCTTATGATTTTGTCCCTATGTTGGGACAAGCATATCTCAATACTAAATTAAATATGTAGTGTTGACCTGATGCCATTTGAGGCTGTCAACCCTACCCATATTTCAACTCTGGATTTGAACATTATGTCTTTTTGGACCGTCAATTCCACTAAATTTCTATTGTAGTGTTGGCATTCATGTCCGTTTTGGGTCGTCAACCCTACTCAAATTTAAACTTTTGGTTTTGATCTACAAGTCCTTTTTGGACCGTCAATTCCACCAAATTTCAATTTTTGATCTTGACCTACAAGTCCTTTTTGGACCGTCAATTCCAACAAACTCCAAACTTTTGGGTTTGACCTATAAGTTCTTTTTGGACCGTCAATTCCACTAAATTTCTATTGTAGTGTTGGCATTCATGTCCGTTTTGGGCCGTCAACCCTACTCAAATTTAAACTTTTGGTTTTGACTTACAAGTCCTTTTTGGACCGTCAATTCCACCAAATTTTAATTTTTGGTCTTGACCTACAAGTCCTTTTTGGACCGTCAATTCCACCAAACTCCAAACTTTTGGTTTTGGACCGTCAATTCCACCAAATTTCAATTTTTGGTCTTGACCTACAAGTCCTTTTTGGACCGTCAATTCCAACAAATTCTAAACTTTTGGGTTTGACCTATAAGTCCTTTTTGGACCGTCAATTCCACTAAATTTTTATTGTAGTGTTGGCATTCATATCCGTTTTGGGCCGTCAACCCTACTCAAATTTCAATTTTTGGTTTTGACCTACAAGTCCTTTTTGGACCGTCAATTCCAAAAAAATCTCAAGTTTTTGTGTTTATTCACATATGTCCTTTCGGGACTGTCAACGCAAAAGACCACCCCAAATTCTCAAATTTTCAAATGATGAAGAAGCCGACCCTATCACCTCCGAGATTAACACAATTGAAGAAGATGGTCCCACCGAGAAAGAGGAATAAGATTAGCGTGAGCCGACTATTAAAATAAAGAATGGTTGCCTCCCTTCAGATGGGGCTCAAAGGGTTCAACCGCTACAAAGGGCAACATCATATCAATTGATAGGAAATCAATTATATAGGCTGTTGCATGAAAAGGACAAGCATGTCCTCTTACGCTGCCTCTCGCCGAAGGAAGCCAAGATGGTCATGCACGAGGTCCACCCAGGGCTCTGCGATGCCCATCAAGTCGGGGACAAAATGAAGAACAATATAAAACTTAAGGGTTTCTACTGACCCACCATGTATGCGGATTACAACCAATACACCCGCACATGTCATTAGTGCCAACTGCCAAGCTTTCGGCCCAGTGCCAAGAAGACTCCCAAGCTCGTTGCACACCATGGCTCCTACATGGCCCTTTACAGAATGGGGAATGGATATCGTGAGACCCTTTCCACCATCCACAAGAGGCTACAAATTCATCCTAACCGCTACAAACTACTTCTCCATGTGGGCTGAAGTTATCCCTCTGCGGGAGGTCACAAGAGAGGCTGTCGCCCAATTTGTCAAGCACCATATTATATACTAATTCGGCACCCTCTGTCGAATCATGTCAGATAATGACACTGCATTCAAAAACAGGACCAGTTACCAGTTGGCAGCAAAGTTTCATATCGACTGGAGAACGTCAACGGTCTACAATCCCCAAGCCAATGGATTGGCCGAAGCTTTCAACAAGACCCTCTGCAAGTTCCAGGCCAAGATCATCGGTAGTCGCAAAAGATATTTGGGCGAGAAAATACATGAAGCTCTTTGGGCATACCAAACTGTCTACGAGGCTCCCATCGGCTGTTCCCCCCTTCTCTCTGGTGTGTGGGGCGAAGGCTATAGTATCAATTGAAATTGAAATGTCATTTTACAGGGTAACCGTGCATATCGGCTTGCAAGCCCACGAACAAGATGAAATAGAAAGGAGGCTTGAAGAGCTGTCTAACCTTGAAAGCAAAAGGCTAGAAACCTACAAACATCTTCGGCCATACTAAGCCCGAATGACTCGAGCCTATGATAAGCTGGTAAAGCAAAGGGCGTTCAAAAGAGGTGACCTCGTCATGGTCAAAAGAAAGGGAAGTCATGGCCGGCAAATCCAGCGGCAAACTATAACCCAATTGGCGTGGGCCCTATGTTGTCACAAGGGTCTACGAAGGAGGCGCATACACAGTTGTTGACCACAAAGGAGAAATGCCATTCCCGTCGCTGAATGGGAAGCATTTAAAGATACACTATGCTCCCGAGCATGAGTTCCAGCAACAATCTACACAAGACTTGCCCTCCTCCGCAGGGGAGTAAGGAAGGGTAGGGGAGTTACCCCCAAAGAAAACCCAAAAGTCATGGTTGCTTTGAGCAGTTCTTGTTCATGTCCCACCGTGCTAAATCCCAAAGTTTGGCTTTCCAACTTTCTTGGTTAGCCCCAAATCCTAAATCTTTGGCCTCCCAACCTAGTTGGTCGGCCCCAAATCCAAAGTTTTTCGGCTTTCCAATTTCATTGGTTAGTCCCAAATCCCAAAGTTTGGCTTTCCAACTTCCTTGGTTAGCCCCAAATCCTAAATCTTTGGCCTCCCAACCTAGTTGGTCGGCCTCAAATCCAAAGTTTGGCTTTCCAATTTCATTGGTTAGTCCCAAATCCCAAAGTTTGGCTTTCCAACTTCCTTGCTTAGCCCCAAATTCCTAAATCTTTGGTCTCCCAACCTAGTTGGTCAACCCCAAATCCAAAGTTTGGCTTTCCAACTTCCTTGGTTAGCCCTAAATCCTAAATCTTTGGCCTCCCAACCTAGTTGGTTAGCCCCAAATCCAAAGTTTTTCGGCTTTCCAATTTCATTGGTTAGCCCCAAATCCCAAAGTTTGGCTTTCCAACTTCCTTGGTTAGCCCCAAATTCCTAAATCTTTGGCCTCCCAACCTAGTTGGTCGGCCCCAAATCCAAAGTTTGGCTTTCCAATTTCATTAGGTTAGCCCCAAATCCTAAATCTTTTGCCTCCCAACCTAGTTGGTCGGCCCCAAATCTAAAGTTTTTCGACTTTCCAATTTCATTAGTTAGTCCCAAATCCCAAAGTTTGACTTTCCAACTTCCTTGGTTAGCCCCAAATTTCTAAATCTTTGGCCTCCCAACCTAGTTGGTCGGCCCCAAATCCAAATTTTAGCTTTCCAATTTCATTAGATTAGCCCCAAATCCCAAAGTTTGGCTTTCCAACTTTCTTGGTTAGCCCCAAATCTTAAATCTTTGGCCTCCCAACCTAGTTGGTCGGCCCTAAATCCAAAGTTTTTTGGCTTTCCAATTTCATTGGTTAGCCCCAAATCTTCAAGTTTCGGCTTTCCAACTTCGTTTGGTCAGCCCCAAATTCTCAAGTTTCGACTTTCCAACTTCGTTTGGTCAGCCCCAAATTCTAAATTTGGCATCCCAACTTCGTTTGGTTAGCCCCAAATCCTAAGTCTCGGCTCCTAAACCATTTATTTGGTCAGCCCCAAATCTAAAACTTTTGACTCCTAAACCATTTATTTGGTCAGCCCCAAATCCTAAGTTCTAGCTTTCTAAATTTTGTTTGGTTAGTCCTAAATTCTAAGTTTTGGCTCCTAAACTATTTGTTAGTCATCCACAAATGAAGACCCGGCTTTTCCGAACCTCTTTCGGTTAGCCTCAAATCCTAAGTTCCGGCTCCTAAACCATTTTTAGTCAGCCCCAAATGCAAGTTCTGGCTCCCCAAACTTCGTTTGGTCAGCCCCAAATCTAAAACATTTGGCCCTTACACCGTTGAAGGTCGGCCAAGTCATCATCTCACAGTTACTCTCTTGCAAAGTGCAACCTCTAATTTCAAGCTCCGGGAGGGTTGACTACCCTTGCTCAAAAAAAAAGGGAAGAGAAAAGAAAGAAAAAAAAAGGGAGAGATCAAAAAGAAGAAGAAAGAAGAAAAAAAAATAAGGAAAAGAGGAAAAGAAACAGAGAAAGAGAAGATGAAAAAAGAGAAGGATGGCAAATCTATGAAGGAAATAAATTCTATTGTATTTGTGAAATCATGTCGAGTGCCTGAGACAACCCCTCAGGTGACTGGATTCACAACAGGAGTCCCGGGACAAGCCCTCGGGATAGCTGCAACTAGACGAAAGAATGCGCATCAAGTGCGAAGCTTAACGCCTCCTAAGTACATCTTGTTTCGGCTTTGCTTTGTAAAGTCGCCCTGCATAACTCCAATGGAAGGAAGACACTCCTAATGAGGTAAAGGCTGCAAATCAAAGGATTGCGTCTGTGACAGCATTAGGTCACTCAAACTTGAAGCTGTGGAAGCTCTAAAATTTTCCCAATACATGGACCTGATGTGACAGCTTGGAAGGAACCTGCAAAGCAAAAAGGGAAAATCATCAGTATACAAGAAATCTCAAGTTTTACTAGCAAAGCTGGTGTGGAATATTGATTTCTGTACCCTAACATGGTAGTTCTAGAAGGATCCCTTCAATAGAACCTACAAAAAAAGACATTTGTATACAAGAAAGTTCAAATCATACAGGCAATATTGACATGAAAGATATAACTCGAGCAATAGTAAATGCTTACCCAGTGAGTCCTCTGACTCAAAAGAAGCACGCAAGTCCGGGCTTCAGGTAAAAGTCAGAAAGACAGGACCTAACCAAAGAACTCCAAATCAAGCTCTGGACAAGCTCCAAAAGGTGATGTTAAGCGGGAGCAATCCAAGTCCAATTCTAGGCAAAGCCAAAAAGGGCGAGACCAAGGCGGAATCCCCCAAGTTAAGTTCAGACAAACCAAGGAACAAACAGGCAAGAAGCCCGAAGCAGTATCAACATCTCAAAACTCGGGTCCTTATATGACCGAGTTCCAAGAACTGTCGCCCGAAATAATTAAGCAAGTATTCAATGTCACCTGCCAAATACATAAATGAGAGGCTGGTTGGGTCAAGATGCTCCCAAAGAAGCATGGTCACCCTAAACCCCTAAAAGAAAAGCCCAATTCAACAACTCCAATTTTGGAGGCACATCCCAGCCACCGACAAAGGCAGAAACTCCTCCGATTGAACTGGCGTAAGCTAGAAGGCAGGATAAGAACGAGAAAAAGGATTTAAAAAGAAGACTGAGGAAGTAAGCATCCTTTTAGTGTGGCTATCATGCTAGGGTGTCTCACCCTACCGGGGAATGCCAAGAAATCCAAGGTTGCATTGAAATCATTATGCAAAAGGAAGAGATTGATGTCCAAAGAAGCTGTGTGAAACAGAGAAACCGCAGATAGGCAATCGAAAAGCTGCAAAGCCAGAGCTGCCTCGCAAAGAAAGGAAACAAAGAAAGAAGAAAAAACCCTGCTACTTCTGTTGGCGCATTTTGCGATTCTTCAATGAAACTCATCCTCAGGTCGACTTGGTGGAGCGGGTCCATGTCACTTCTCTGAAGTGATGTGCGCTCTCCTGAGTTCCCTCCTAGAGATTACTAAGTCAAGAAATATCCAATCCAACCAAGTTGAAGGTAGAAGTCAGATGGCCCGGCGTAAAGTACGTGATAGTACCAAACGTCGGTCCGAGCTCAAATGTCAAAATTTGCGCAGAAGTGATGGCAGCACCGTACAAAACTGAAGTGTTGTGGCAACACATAATCCCTTTCAATCTCACTTCCAAGATGTCAGCATACGTTGGAGGATGTCCATCTAAGGGGGAATTGGGACTAAATTCTTCGTTTGGTCATTAATTGTGAAGTGCACGGGCCGTCTGCCATCGTCTTCACTCTGACAGACATCCCGTGGGGGGCATTTGTTGAATCCTAAAATTTCTTTTTGAAGGGAAAATGATGGGCAGGCTGTCTCCGCCCAGCCCCTCCATCTCAAAACACCCAGAAGAAGGCCCCTCAAGACCTGCTAGGCCGGAGGGAACCCCCTCTGCCCTGCCAAGGCCGAAGGGAAGCCTCTCCGCCCTGCACAGGCCGGAGGGAAGCCTCCTCCGCCTTGCATAGGCCGGAGGGAAGCCCCTCCGCCCTGCTTGCAGGCCGGAGCAGGTCCCCTCCACCCTGCCAGGTCGGAGGGACCTCCCCTCCGCCCTATGTAGGCCGGAGGGAGGGATCCTCCCCTGGGTCCGCAGCTCATAAAAAAAAAAAGATAAAACTGAAGAAGAAGAGAAAGAGACTGGGAGGAGAAGATGAAGGGGCTTGTCTCTTGGGATTCTGCCGGAGGAGGGCCAAAATGAATCCTCTGGTCCACTCCCAACTACTATAAAATGGAGAGGTAGGCAGAAGCAGCAAGGACGGGGGAAAACCTGGAGAGCTTGCATGAGGCCCAGGCGAAGCATGTTGCATCCCATCCCGTGGGAGAAGGAGGCACAGCAGCGAAGGGAGAAGAATCTGCCAACGTCGGGTAGCAGCTGAAAGAGCAGTGGCAGAGGTTGGTTCCGGTCACCTTCTTTGAGAATGGTGTGCCTAAGAGACTTCTCACCTCTTGCAAATCATGATGGGCCAATGGACTTACAAATAGAAATCTAGGCTTACAAACAGAAATCAAATGGGCTCCAGTGAGTTTGCAAATGGAAATCGAATGGACAGAAATTGTGCAAGTTTAAGGTTCTGAAAATGTTGCAGAAAATTGTAGAAAGTCATGAAATACCAAAAATTTGTGAAAATAAAAAATTGCATGAAAACAGTCTGCTGTCGAGAGATTGCAAACAAGTCTTCAGTAGCGGGAAAATTGCAGAAATACCTCCGGTGGTTAGAAAATTGCAGAAATATCCCCTGAAGGGCCAAAATTACAGAAATATCTCCCGATGATGAGAAAATTGCAGAAATACCCCCAATAGTGAGAAAATTATAGAAATGTCCCCGATAGTGGGAAAATTACAGAAATACCTCAGTGGGCAGAAAATTACAGAAATACCCCCAATGTTAGAAAATTGCAGAAATATTCCAATGACGGGAAAATTACAAAAAATACCCCTAATGGTGGGAAAATGCAAAAAGGCCTTGAAATATCAGAAAATTGTGGGAAAGTTGCACGAAAGTCATTGTTTAGTTTAGAAACTGCACAAAGTTCACGGTTTGTCTCGAAATCGCTAAAGAATGCTCTTGTTCCGATTGGCGCCGTTTGCACGACTCGGTGGAGCGGGACCACGCCCCTTCTCTGAAGCGGTGTGCGCTCTCCTGAGTTCGGCTTACGGCTAACCACCCAAGTCCATGTGTCTTTTTCATGGCCAAGGGCTATCATGTCCGAAAACTCAGAAATTGATGAAATTACAAATAAACCCTGAAAGGTCAAGAAATTCATACTCGGAATACCAAGAAGTCAAATGACGGGGCTATTTCCGAGAAGTCATGAAATGAAGACGAGGAATGCCCAAGAAGTCGAATGACGGGGTTATCTCCGAAAAATAATGAAATGAAGACGAGAAATACCCAAGAAGTCAAATGACAGGGTTATTTCCGAGAAGTCATGAAATGAAGACGAGGAATGCCCAAGAAGTCGAATGACAGGGTTATTTTCGAGAAGTCATGAAATGAAGATAAGAAACACCCAAGAAGCCAAATGACAGGGTTATTCTCGATAAGTCAAGAAATGAAGACGGGGAATGCCCATGAAGTCAAATGACAGGGTTGTTTCCGAGAAGTCAAGAAAGGAAGTCAGGAGCGCCCAGGAAGTCAAACGACGGGGTGATCTCCGAAAAGTCAAGAAATGACAGATATGCCTAGGAAGTCAAGAAGTGATGGGGCTATCTCTGAGAAATCAATAAATGTCAAATATATACCGAAAAGTCAAGAAGTGACGGGACTATCTCCAAGAAAGTAAGAAATTGTAAGAATATCCCAATTGTTTGGGCCTGATGGAGGAAAATTATATATATATCCCGTCTGAGGAGAAAATGTCCTTTATGGACACCAAGCCAACTCAAGAGTCCGATCACCATCAAAAGAGTGATTATGACCATGAAGTAACTCCGAGAGACCAACATTGATCATCTTGGCGATCCAATTGTCCGTTCCTGATGGAATTCAAATTCAACAGTCGATTGGGGGATAAAAGTAAATTCAACGACCTGATCAAGACGAAATCAAATTCAAAGATCCAAATGCAGACTGAAGCAAATTCAAAGGCTTTGGTTGCAACCGGATGTAATCTTAAAGACCCACTTATACACTCGGGACCATATGTAAAGGTCTTAAAGGACCAATTGTAATTCAAATTACATGTGTTCAAGGAAATAAAGTTTTCAGATTACTTTGCAAGAGTATCTACCTATAATGGGAGATCATCAAGAGCATTTATGTCACAACGAATAGAGGCAAAAGGTGTTCTTCGACAGTTAATCAAAGGTGTTCGGACTTGTACCGATGTAAATTAACACCGAGTTCGGTCGGTGGGGAAAGGTCCAGTATACGAACCTTAAATCGTCTGATAAACCCAACAACGCGGAATTAACAAATATGTCAAAATATCCGCATATTCGTCCAACGAAGTGGATGTCCGATAATTCCGCGTGTAAACAGAGACTTTGGAGGAGGTAGGTCTGTTAGACGAGCAAGGCAGAAGTCAGCAAGACAAGCTCTTGGCTGATTTTGAAGACATTCTGATCAAGGAGGAGGATCTACATGAAATAGAAGTCAAGGGAGAGGTGGGTTGAAATGGGGGACATGAACACTTCTTATTTCCATAGGGTTTTATCGGGGAGGAGGGTAAATTGCATGAAGTGTATCAGAGAATGAATGTTTTATCGGGGACTTTTATTGGAGGTCATATCATGCAAGAGAACTTTCTGGTTGCAAATGAATATTTACATGCGTTCAAAGAACAAAGAAGGAAGGTGATCAAGCTTGACTTTGAGAAAGTTTATGACCGAGTAAGCTGGCAGTGTCTACTTGATGTCCTTACGAAGATGGGCTTTGATGACAAGTGGGTGAACTGGATCAGGGCTTGTTTCCATTCATCCGCATTTAGTGTATTCATCAATGGGAAACTGTCTACTTACTTTCACAGTGGCAGAGGTCTAAGGCAAGGTGACCCTGTCTCAACTCTTTTTTGTTCTGGTGGCACACATCTTGAGTAGGATGTGAATGAGAGTTGAAACCATGATTTGATTAGGGGTTCCAAGTGGCACCTTGTGATGCGGGACAGAGCGGGCCGAACTGTCATGGGCCAAGCCAGGCCACTTTTGGGAGGCTAATGGGCCTATTGCTAGGTCGAGAGAGGGCAGGGGAAGAAGCAAGGGGGTGTGGGGTTGGGTGCACAGGGGTGGCGGATCGACGACGATAAGGTTATAGGGATGGCCCGGCGGGGCGACCACGGAGGCAGCCTGCATGCAGTGCAATCGCAGGTGGCAGCCGGCTCTGTGGGGTGGGCCAGCGTGGCTGGTCGGCTCCGGGCATGACAACGGCGACTCTATGTCAAGGGGCGACGGCTGTTGAGCTTGGGGTCCCCAATGGATGGGATTTTGAGGATAGGGTCTGTCTGGAGGAAGGGGTGACAGTTAGAGGGGATGGAGGAAGGAGAAGGAAGGGTCGACGTTGGCTGTGCACAGAACCGGGACGGGGGGTGTTCGCAGGGCCTAGGCGGAGCAGGGGACGGGGATGGGGCTGCGTGGGGGGGGGGGTGGCTGACAAAGTTTGGGGATGGGGTTACGCAGGTGTGGCAGTGGTCGACAACGATGGGGGGTGGTGGATTGACGGCGGTGCTGCAGCTGTGTGGAGGCGCTGGGGCTTGTCGGGGGTGGTACTGTGTGCTAGGGTTTAAGGGGGGGCAAAGGGGAGAGAGGAAGAAGGTAGCGGCGGTTAGGGTTTGCAATGGAGAAGGGGAAGGAAGAAGATAGAGGGGATATACGGGAGCGGTGAGGCGTCACGCTCGGACTTTGCGTCCTCTCTCTTGGAGGGCATCGGGGCATCGCACCCTTGAAAGAACCATCGTGGTCACAACACTTTTTCTTCAATTCATCTGTTCATTTTTTTTGAAAAAAAATATTACAAGACCATTTATAGGGATTACGCTAACCCTAATCCTAGGAAGACTCCCTAAACATCTTTCGAGGAAAGCGCCCCTAGACTCAAAAAATTAGTGCAAAATAGCACCAAAAATTATAAAAAAATAAAAAGATTTTAACTAGGCTCCCAATGAGTCCATTACAACTGTAAAATTAAAACTAAACTTAGGAAATAGCATTAGACTCGATTAAAGACAAAAGTACCTAATAAAATGAAAAAGACTTGACTGTGACTCCGAATATTGTCCACGTAAATATCGCCGTCGTACGACATGTCAAGCGTGCTTATTGTCTGATGTCACCAGTCTCACTCCGCGTCTATCACGAGTTTCGTTTTGCGTCAATGTCTCCTGATTCAAAAAAACTCGTCCTCGAGGTTTGAAATGTTGTAATATAATGAAGACAATGACTGGAGCATAAAGTGCGAACACAGTGTCAGTAGTCATACTTGGGATCTTGATCCGCTATTTCTCATGTGAATCGGAGAAGTTTTGCCACATCAAATTGACATGAGATAACTCCCAAGTTAACACAATGTCGAATGAACTAACCTCGAACACTATGTCGTCAATCAAATCCAGACTGAAATGAACAAGCAAACTCTGATCCCACACATCGGCATAAGATAACTCCTCCTTAGCTAGGTGAACTTGCAACATAGACTATTCTCGCATCTCTTCTTCATACTACTTGGCCAATGCGTGGTCGGCCTCATAAATCACCTCTCGCTCTTGTTCTCATACTCATCAGCCTTTGTTGGGTCGGCTTCATATACCACGTCATAAACCGTTAGTTTGGCAAAATCGGATAGTTGCCCCTCCATAACATGGAGTTGGCGTTCTATATACTTGAAACTCATACAAATGGGAATAGTCGACCATGGTCCATGATGAGACTGTACCTAAATAGCTATCGGACCTCAGCTTGTAAAGACAAACCGATTCCCTAAGCTCTGATACCAAGTTGATATGGGACAGAGTGGGCCGAATTGTCATGGGCCAAGCCAAGCCACTTTTGGGAGGTTAATGGGCCTGTTGCTGGGTCGAGAGAGCGCAGGGGAAGAAGCAGGGGATGTGGGTTTGGGTGCGCAGGGGTGACGGATCGACGGGGCTAGGGCTACAGGGATGGCATGGCGGGGAGACCATGGAGGCAGCCTGCGTGCAGCACAGTCGTAAGTGGCGGCCGTCTCTGTGGGGTGGGCCGGCGTGGTTGGTCGGCTCCAAGCACGATGGCAGTGACTCTATGTGAAGGGGCAGCGATTGTCGAGCTTGGGGTCGCCGAAGGATGGGGTTTCGGGGATAGGGTTTGTCTGGAGGTAGGGGTGACGGTTAGAGGGGATGGAGGAAGGAGAAGGAAGGGTCAATGGTGGATGTGCGTAGAACCGGGGGCAGGGGGTGTTTGCAAGGTCTAGGTGGAGCAGGGGACGGGGATGGGGCTACGCAGGGGGGGTGGCAGCTGACATAGTTTGGGGATGGGGCTGCGCAGGGGTGGCGGTGGCAACGATGATGGGGGGTGGCGGATCCATGGCAGAGGACGGCGGTGCTACGTGGAGACGCTGGGGCTTGCAGGGGGGAAGTATTGTGTGCTAGTGTTTACTAGGGGGGCAAAGGGGAGAGGAATAAGAAGGTAGCGGCGGTTAGGGTTTGCAGTGGAGAAGGGGAAGGAAGAAGATGGAGGGGATAGACGGGAGCAGAGGCTTCATGCCCGGACTTCGCGTCCTCTCCCTTGGAGGGCATCGGGGCATCGCACCCTTCAAAGAACCATTGCGGCCACAACACTTTTTCTTCAATTCATCTGTTCTCTTTTGTTTTTGGAAAAAGAAGATTACAAGACCATTGATAGGGATTATGCTAAACCTAATCCTAACAAGACTCTAAATTTCTTTTGACGAAAACACCCCTAGACTCAAAAAAAAAGTGTGAAAACCGCACCAAAAATTATAAAAAATAAAAAGATTTTAACTTGGCTCCCAATGAGTCCATTACAACTGTAAAATTAAAACTAAACTTGGGAAATAACATTCGACTCGACTAAAGACAAAAGTACATAATAAAATGAAAAAGACTCAACTGTGACTCCGAATATCGTCCACGTAAATATCGCCGTCGTACGACACGCCAATCGTGCTCATTGCCCGATGCTACAAGTCTCGCTCAGCGTCCGTCACGAGTTTCGTTTCACGTCACCTCAGAGATAGTGCATCTCCCACCTTCAGTATGCAAATGACACTATTCTCTTCATGGCAAAAGGTAAGGAGTAGTTGTACACTATCAGGCTGATGTTGGAGTTGTTGCAGGAGGTTAGTGGCATTAAGGTGAACTTTGAAAAGAGCCAGGTTCTTGGGGTGCATATGAGGCAGAGAATCATCAAGAGAGTTACTGCTATTCTAGGGTGCTAAGTAGGTGAGTTCCCCATCACCTACTTGGGTCTCCTGTTGACTCCTGATAGGACATGGAGCAAGGATTGGCAGGGTGTGGTGCAGAGATTTCAATACAGACTAACAGGATGGAAAGCAAAGTTCTCATATGTGGGGTGGCTGGTGCTTTGCAAGTCCGTCCTTGACAATCTCCATATTTATTTCTTGTCCACCCTCCGGATCCCAACATCAGTGACGAAAGAGCTTGACTCTATCCAGGCAAGTTCCTTTGGCATGGCTACAGAGACAGGAGTAGAGGGTGGCATGATATTTAGGGGAGAATCTGTAAATAAGCAAGTGGGAGGGTTGGGTATAAAAAATATAAGGGATTTCAATCTTGCTTGACTGAGCAAATAGCTATGGAGGCTTGGTAGAGAGGAAGAGAACTTGTGGGCTTTAGTCATATCGCAGAGATACTACAACAGAGACAGAATCTGAGACCTTCCCGCCCCCTCAGCATTGTACATCTCATATATGGAGGGGTATATTGAAGAGTGTAGACATCATAAGAGTTGGAGTTAGAGTAAACCTGGGAGATGGTTAGAAATGCCGTTTTTGAGATGACAGATGGTGCACTGATTGCCCTCTTAGAGAGAGATTTTCTCAACCATATGCAATCTCCTCGGAACCCGTAGCTGTGGTGGCTCAACTCTTTGAGGGACAGCCAAGTGGGGGGTTTTTTGGACCCCCACTTTTAGGAGGCACCTGTGGGAGGAGGAGATTGAATTGTTCGGGGCATTGCTCTCTTTGATCCAGCAGTGCACCATACATGAAGGCAAAGCAGATGAGTGGAGGTGGAGGTGGGATAAGGATGGGCGATTCTCAGTCAGTTCAACCTACCAGGTCATTGCAGATGGTGGGATGAGGCATCGTTTCATGAGACAAATCTGGGAACCTAGAAGCCCCTGAAGGTCAAGGTGCTAGCGTGGTGGATCTTTCATGGGAGACTTCAAACTTTCTGACAAACTTGCTACATTTTTAGATGGTATTTAGACCCTTTGTTGCCTTTGTGGAGACGAGGAGGAAAATATAGATCCCTTGTTCACCAACTGGCAGTTTGCTTAAGAGGTCTGGCCACATGTTGAACAAAGCCCAGTGTACCTTGCAGCACACAGATTTTGTTCGCCAATTGCTAAGGAGTTGGCAGAGGCAGTGGCCCCTGAAGGGTGATAGGTGCATTTGGTGGCTGATCCTTCATGTCACATTGTGGGGCATTTAGGGAGAGAGAAACAACAGAATCTTCAGAAGCCAGGCATCGGTTCCTAAAAGGGTCGAGGATTTTGTTGGGGATATAGTCAAAGAATGGGCAAAGTTGCTTTGTCAGGTAGATACACACACTGCATCTTTTTGTGGTTTGTTCGAGGGCTACTGTGTCTGTGTATGACATAAATGTGGCCTTGTGTACGGGGATATTTTGGAAGCAGACATATCATACTTGTAAATTCCTCTTTTCTATTTTAACATACTCAGTGGTACCATTTACTTAACAAAAAACAAAAGCATCCAGGGATGTCACCAAGCTTATTCACTATGAAAGTAAATCAAGAGATAATCATTTTAATGAAACATTTTAAAGTGAGAGCAGTGTTAAGTTTCATCGTTTGTCATATTTCTCACCCCTCTACTTAAGGTCTCATATTCAAAATCAGCATTGGAATTGGCACCAGATGATCTGGTTTCAGGGAATAATGAATCAACTGAAGACAACCAGGGCTGACCATTGACAGCAAATCAGATAGAAATCATTCAATTCCAGGCAAATTAACTTTCTTAGCTGAATTTCCCCCCTTGGCTTGGCTGATCTTGGCCATTTTAGGCTGTCCCAATCCAGATTGGGATTAGAATTGGTGCTAGCTGATTTAACCACCTGATTTAATTTTAAAGTGCCTGCTTTGGAGTTACCATATGTGGGAAAAAAATAGATCTAGATATGAGCGGTGCATTGTGCAGTCATGATTTCAGATCAAGTACTGGTATTTCATAATTGAATGCAAACTCTATCTGATTCTTCATTATCTGTTTCTCTACCTTATATGGTACAGCAGGGATCCTTGTACCTCATTCTCTGAATATTGCTGTATTTGATGTCATGCTATAGGTTGGCATGAGATTGTTGAACAATGCCACACCATAAAGAAGATTATGATCTTTCTCATTGTAGGAGATAAACTGGGTTCAGGCCGATCTGGGCATGAACCGGGTCTATTTTGCTCTTTGGGTCGCAGGTTCATTACCAGACCCGGTTAGGTGGATCTGTTTAACTTAAACTTCACTCTGTTCTTTACTCTTAATTCCCCTGCCTTATCCCTTTGTATCAGGGGTAAGTCCAAATTGTAATTAGATTTGGGGTTAATAAAAGACTGCTGGGAGGGGGCAGCCAGAACAAACAGCCGCCACCCCCATCCTGCGCCATCTCTCTCTCTCTCTCTCGCTTCTTCCTCTGCTCTCTCTGTTCTAACAGCATGTAACTGTAAAAAACTTCATGGCATCGGAGCGTCGATCAGTCTAGGGCCTGTCTGGGCCTTCCTTGTGCATCGCCATGTCAGTCACTGGTGTTCAGATGATGCCCTCGTTCTCTCCTTGGATGCGGACCAGTGTTGCAGGGGTCGGTTGGCTCTATATGTGACAACCCTGTGTACATCCTGGGTGTTCTCAGTCTTAGAGTTCAAGACCCCATCTTCTCTCACCTGCAGTTGCTATGGATTGGGTGGGCTGTCCGTCACCTGCTCTGGTCTGAGTGCAGTGCTCAGTTCACTACCTGTTTGAGCCCTGTCCTGTGTGGCCGATCTCCGTCGGGCCTCCCATCCTTGCTGGTTGCGGCTGCTAGATGTCCACTGGAGCTCTGATAGTCATAAGACTGCTGCAGGTGTGTTGAAGGGCTGGTCTGGCCTTTGGTGTGTAAGCAGGCAGGAGGGCTTGCAGACCCCGAAGTTCTAGGTCCCCAAGTGCGGACCCCTTATTCCCTTTGTCTATTGAAAGTTGCTCCTGTGTGGGGCGTGGGTAGAGGGGAGTCACATTCTCTCTGTTTGCTAACTGCTGCTCCTGTCTGGGGAGGGTATAAAGGGGCAGCGACCTTGCTGTGCACAGCTTACTTTTTGAGCCCCCACGTCAGAATCTACTCAGTCTAAAGTTATTTCCAAGTTTCCTAGAGGTGCAGATCCTTCACTTGTTCAAATGGCCAGCGAAAACATATCTCTTCAGATTACACCTATGAAGTTACATGAAAATAACTACATGGTATGGTCAGTAGCAGCAAACGTCTACATTGCCGGTCGTGGCAAGAGTGAGTACATCAATCGAAAAATAAAGAAGCCAGCCTTTTATGATTTTGGATATGACACATGGCACTTAGAGAATAGTATCGTCATGTCATGGCTTTTAAATTTGGTTAGACTTAAAATTCAACCGATCTTTCTCCAGTGCAAGACTGCAAGGGAGATGTGGACACTCCTCGCTGGCCAGAAATAGGATGTTGTTCGTGTTTATCTGTTGACAAATGAGATACATGATATGGAACAGAGAGGTTTGTCTGTGACCACCTACTTTGGCACATTGCGAAGTAAATGGGAACAGTTGGACTGTTAATGATTGGTCATGTGAAGAGGATCATAAGAAGCACCTGACTTATGTTCAACGAACTAGGGTATTCAAATTCTTGGCTGGACATAATTCAGAGTTTGAGTCACTAAGGGGCAAATCTGAACATGGAACCCTTTCCTTCTCTGGAGCACGTTTATTTCAAGGTCTTAAATGAGAAAAGCCTTAGGAAATACTGCCAAAACACTCAATGGCCCTGGTGCTGGAGAATTCTCAGCCTTGGCAGGTACTGGACAGTGAAGTGGAAAAGGAGTATTTGGTCAACATAAACACAGAACCAAGACAAGCAGGACTTGTAGTCAATGTGACCGCGAAAACCATTCTGTTGATGATTGCTGGGATTTGCATCCTGAAAAAGAAACCCTTGAAGTTCAAGAATGATAAGAAGGGACAGCAAGCGACGGGAAATGCAGTCACGTCTCACCATGTCGAGGTCAGTCAGCTCCTGCTCCTGATCATGGATCAGCAAGTTCTTCGGGTTCTGCTCTTCTGGGTATGCCCTCACAAGATATTGCACAACTCCGGAGGCTCCTTTCGTAGCTTGGAGCCAACCCTTCTGCACCCTCACCCACATGCATTCCATCAGGTATTGCGGGAGTTGCATTGTGTACAACTTCTGCTTCTCCGGTTCATTTTCTCTGGGTCATGATTCTGGAACACCAGATCATATGAGTGTTTTTTCTACACTGTTCTCTTCTTATTCACTTACTTCCGGTCAAGATAGAGTGCCTATTCGGATGGTTCAAAAGCCACAGTCGCAGGCCGTGGCAACATTAAATTGGGTAGTCACCTCCTATTGACTTCTACCTTACACATCCGTACTTTTTCCATGAATCTTTATCTGTCAGTAGCATCACCTTAGCACGTAAATTGTTCAGTGACATTTTGGGGGTTATGGATATTAAGTTGTGCAATGGTTTAAAACTTTAGAAATTATGAGTTATTATTTAGTGAATTTTTTATTTAATTAAGCATTGTGTAGTGATAACTTGGTCTATTATTAATTTATAATTCAGTTTTTCTTTTCCATTTGTGCATCTGCTTGTTACTTTTGTAGTTTCTTTGACCTCTGTCACATCTGATCTACATCTTTGGGTATATCTTAGATGTTGCTTTGTGTTGTCTATGAACCTTGTAGTTGATAAACACACTCTACCAAATTTAGCTGAGATATGAATTTTTTTTATTTTTATGTAATATTGTAATTCTAGTTTAAAAAACTCAGTGAGGCTAAGCCTCAATACACTTTTGAGACTTACGCCTCATGAGGCATTGACCGCCTCAAGACTGTGTAAAACTTTGAATTAAACTTAAGAGTATTCGGGAGAAAAAAATATAATGCCTGACATAATGAAACCCATTTATCTTGTTTCCAGATCTCCCACTTCATACATTCATTTTGGTTTGCCATATGCATTGGCACTTGTTCCCATGTAAAGTAGGACCGGGATGCTAATTGCTAATTTGTTTGTGTGAACTTCCACTACAAGTAATCTTTTTGTCTCCTGTGTTCTGAGAGTTTTTCCTCTTTATTTCATCTTGGATATGTCTGCTCCCCCAGAAAGGTTTTTCGTTGAACATTGACATGGTTACCTATTTAGTGCAGTCCTCTTGGCATTTTCTTAAAAGCAGAACAGAGTTTTTGTTTTTGTTAGGGAATATGTCAGTATATCTTGCTGACTCTATATGATATTTCTTTTGTTGTTTTATCTTCTTCTCCTGAGCTAGGTTTTTTTTAAATTCTTTGACCACAGGGATGGTAGCGTTCCAGTTTCGTTTATTCAAAAATACTTGGCCAAGAAGCTTGATCTTACAAATGAGACAGAGGTACACTCTCATTTTCCTTTCAGACAATTTATACTTAGGCTGTTCAAGATGATGAAAATGGATGTCAAGTTTTTCCAATGAATGAATGCTTCATTATTCCTGACATTTTTGGAATGCTTTTGGCATGTTTCCGTGTGTGGATGATAAGTCAATTGCTTAAGTGTCATGGATGGATATTTTCTCACTTGTAAAGAGAGGATTTGTAGTTTTTCAAACCGCATCCCCCCACCCGCTGGATGGTAACCTGCATAGTTCACATTGTTGTTTCCTTATGAAGGTTATGCCTTGTAAAAATGGGTCTGGGACCAGAGGCTATCAAATCTGTGGACCTGAGCCGGTTGGTTCCGGATCCAGCAGCATGGATCTGGGACTTAATGTGCCATTGTTTTTGTCCTATAATCCTATGCTTGAGGGATGAAGAGGGAGACATGAAGAGAGGGCAGGAACTAGATCTTCCAATCTTTTGTGAAGGACGGTCAACTAGGGTCAGTGTTTGAGGGACTCAGTTACCATTTTACCTCTTGTAGGAATCCTAGGTCAGGCTAATCACCAAGAGACATGACTTGTGTAGGTCCCCCTCTGTTCTTCCAACTTCGGCAACTAGGGCTTGTGTAAGCCCAAGGTATTCTTGTTTCCTCTTGAGGGGGACCTTTTGTCTGGGTAGGAGGGAGTCTCCTCTACCTAGAAGCTGTTAGCCAGTTGGCCTACCACCACTTGTCCACTGCTCCTGCCACCCGCACTTCCAGTTAACAAATTCAGAAACTGCCAGTGTTTGATAACGTCATTTGACATGTCCAAACTTGTGTCGACAATGGAGATTCGACAAAGGATTTGAGGAAGAGGACAGCAAGGGAGATGCGGATGCTGTTAGGAGAGATGTTTGGACAGAAGCAACAAAAGCCTTTATGTATCAACTAATGAAACTTGTAGCCCAGGGTAGTTTGGTAATTATTGTGCAGGGGTATTGAATGTAACTAGTGTCTTATGTAGTGGGTCTATGGGGGTCTTTCTCATAGATTGATGGGACAGGGGCATTTCTGTCCTGTGTATTTATCGTAATTATACCTTATATATATATATATATATATATATATATATAGGGAGATGTTCATATGGGGCCGGCCCCATGGCAAATTGCCATGGTGCCGGAATTTGGGCCCTTAAATGCATGGGGCCAGCATATAGGGAGCATCTCCCATGCATTTAAGGGCCCAGATTCTGGCACCATGGCAATTTGTCATGGGGCCGGCCCCATGTGAACATCTCCCATATAGGGAGATGTTCATATGGGGCCGGCCCACAAATTGCCATGGTGCCGGAATCTGGGCCCTTAAATGCATGGGGCCAGCATATAGGGAGCATCTCCCATGCATTTAAGGCCCAGATTCTGGCACCATGGCAATTTGTCATGGGGCCGGCCCCATGTGAACATCTCCCATATATATATATATATATGTGTGTGTGTGTGTGTGTGTGTGTGTGTGTGTGATTGAGAGAAGGATCAGCTGGCCTGTTAGCCTTGATCATGTTCCTCCCAAGCTGAAACCCTCTCTCCTTCCTTCCCTCTCATCCCTTATTCCTTCATGGTATCAGAGCAGGGAGAGAAGTGGACTAAGTGAAGGAGTGTTCGGACGGCCTGCACTATGCCGGCCTGTCCTTCTCTGGTCCGCAAGGTGTGCAGCATTCAAAGCTTGATCGCCAGTCCTTTGATCCGCAGATGTGCGGCCTTTAAAGCTTGACTGGACGCCTTGTGTCAAGGTTGCGGTCATCCCCTGGTGCACCAGCCTGTCTGCCTCGGTTGTTGGCTGCAGTCTTCTCAAGTTCTGGCAGTGAGCACCGGCCTGGCTGACTATGTCCCCCCACTCTCTCTCTGTTTGCGGTTGTGCTAAACAGGGTCGAGGTTGTGTTGTTTTCAACCGAAGGTGTTATGTTCTCTTGCCACGATCTTCTTTGGGTGTGGAGAGTCTCCTATGTCCTCTTCCTTTCAGTGTGAAGGGTTAAGGAGTCCTCAACCAGTCAGGTTTACATTATCTCATTGTTGACCAATAGCGCAGTTGACTCTCGGGAGCAAAGTTCATTGTTCCAATGCTCGTGAAGGGAACTCCTTGGTGATGCGTCCTGCGAGTCTGTCTGCTATTGAGAATCTCTCTCTACAAATGACTTTTGTGAAACTCACGGAGACCAGTTTTCGGCTTTGGTTGTTTCTGTTCGTATCTTTCTTGGCAGACGCAGAAAGATTGGATATATCGATGGCTGATTCCAAGAGCCTGCTTTTGATGATCCTATTTATGTGGATTGGAACCTGGATAATAATCTTGTGATGGGTTGGATCCTGAACTCTGTGAGCCCAGACATTCAGCAATTGATTCTGATGAAAAAGACAGTGAAGGAGATGTGGAACCTCTTTGTGAGCAGATGTATGGACAGAGATAGGATGTTTCTTGTATCTATCGGTTGACCACGGAGACACAGGAGTGAAAACAGGGCTTTGTCGGTGTTACCACTTTAGACTATTGCAAAGTAAGTGGGAGGAGCTCGACTATTATTCTATGTATACTTGGGCATGAGATCAAAAATAGTATTTGAAATATGTTCAGCGGAATCTGATCCTTAAGTTTCTTGCTAGTCTCACTTTAGAATATGAGGGCTTGCGGGCTCAAATACTCTCTCTGATCCGCTTCCATCTTTTGAGCAAGTCTACTATAATGTGCTTAGTGAAAAAGGGTGAAGAAAACCTATGAATAGAGCGGGTACATTAGCAGGTGACCGTGATTTAGGGGGAATTCTTGTCACTAGTCGGCACTTCTGCTAAGTCTGACAAAGGTAGACATGGCTTAGGACAGGAGAAATCGAAGGTTGGGAGGTATTGCACTTACTGTGGAAGATAACAATACTATGGAGATCTATTGGGATCTGTTTCTCAACAAGAAGCTGCCAAAATTTAGGACTGGCAAGAGTGGACAACAAGGTAAGAGCAATGTTGTCATATCTCAATCCTCAGATGATCCACCAAACTCATCTTCTGATGGTAGCTTCACTACTTCTTAGGTGTCAGTATTCTCTAGTAACATTCTTCACCTGTAGTAGATTTTCTCACAACTCAAGCTTGCTTCATCCTTTGCTCTGCTCATTCCATCGGGTACCATAGGGGCTGCCTTAAGTGTCACCTCTACTCATCCCTGTCACCCTTGGGTCATTGACTCCGAAGCTACAGATTATATGACTAGTACCTCCTCTCGCTTTAACTTTTATTTCTTGAGTGCCGTCCAGGACAAGGCCACCATTGCAGATGGTACCCACGCCATTGTGGCAGTAAAGGTGCTTTGAATCTCAATGATGACTTAGTTCTACCCTCTGTTTTTCATGTTTCTACTCTTTCCGTTAATCTTCTTTGTATTTGTAGTCTTATCAACTCACTTCGTTGTTTAGTGACCTTCTTTCCTACTCATTCTGTCTTTCAGGACCTAGTAACAAAGCGGATGAGTGGGAGTGACCGTGAAGTGGGATGCCTATGTCATTTTGATTCGGGTGGTAGTGCTGCGTTCCAATCCAGCATTGATGGTGATGCCAACTAGCAAATATAAGAACTCCATTTGTGGCACAGTCATCTAGGTCATTTGTCCTTTAGGCCCTTGAAAGTCCTCTTTCCCACTTTGTTCAAGTCAATAAATGTTGACTCCTTTGTGTCAAATGTGTCAACTTGCGAAACATTGTAGAACCAATTTTCCCATTTCAATGAATAGATGTATTTTTCCTATCCAATTTGTGCATTCTGATGTTTAAGGACCATCTCATGTTCCTTTTATGGATGGTCATTGTTATTTTATTAGTTTATTGATGATTTCTCTCATTATTATTATATCTATCTCATGAAATCCTAGGAGGAGGTTCCTCGAGTTATCCAAGTGTTCTGTAAGATGGTTGAGAATCAATTGGAAAGGTATGTTAGTACTCAGGTTTGACAATGCTAGAGAATATTTTGAGAGGACTCTCAATATATTTTTGGAAGACAAGGGTATCATTCATGAATCCTCCTGTGCTTATTCACCCCAGCAAAATCGGGTGGTAGAAATAAAAAATAAGCATTTGTTGGAGACCTCTCGAGCTCTTCTCTTGCAATGTAAGTTGCCTAAAAGGTTTTTGGTTGGTGCCGTCTTCACTGCCCCTTATGTTATCAATAGAATGCCCATTCAAACACTTGGGAATCTGTCCCATGTTCGGGTCCTTCGTCTAGAGCACCCTTTGTTTTTTCTTGTTCCTTATGTCTTTGGGTGTCTCTGTTTCATTCATTTCCTTAGTCCTAGATCTACCAAGCTGGATCTCAGGGCCATTTATGGCATCTTTGTTGGGTACTCTCTGGCTCAAAAGGCTACAAATGTTTTAACCCCCGGACTGTGAACACGGTACATCTTTAAGGATATCACATTCTTCGAGTCAGACTCTTATTTTTACCCTAAGTCTTCTGGAACCAGAGTGGACACTGGACACCTCTACTATTCATTATTTGTCTTCCACTGTGTCCATTCCTCTCCCTCTTGTTGACGAGACTATTAATGCTATACATGGTTCTCCAAGTGAGCCTCCACTGGATTTGCTCACCTATTCTAGGCGTACCAGGCGATAGGCCTCTCAGGATCCACTACCCTGAGATGCTGCTGATGTTTCCAGTTCTTTACCTCTATTGCCCCTATTTCACCCTCAGTTTTTAATCTTCCCATTGTTCTTCAAAAAGATTCTAGCACCTACACCAAACATCTTATCCCCCATTATGTATCTTATTCTCGACTTTCTCCTAACAAAGATGCTACCTGGGAATTAGTGCAGATATCTCCAAGGAAGAGCATGGTTGGATCTAGATGGGTTTACGCCATCAAATACAACTCTGATGGCACTATTCAGCGGTACAAAGCTTGGCTGGTTGTTAAAGGTTTTACTCAGACATATGGTGTTGATTATATGGAGACCTTTGCTCCGGTGGCCAAGCTCAAATATGTGAGGGTTCTGTTATATATTGCTGTCCAATTCTCTTGGGATCTTCATCGATTAGATGTCAAGAATGCCTTCCTTAATGGTGATTTACAGGAAGAGGTGCATATGTTGCCGCATCCTGGTCTTGATGCGAGGAGTGTGTAGGCTGAATAAGGCTCTACGTGGGCTCAAACAATTCCCACGAGCTTGGTTTGATAGGCTCAGTAGAGCAGTGCTTTGGTTTGGGTATACGCAGTCAATTCTGATCATACTCTTTTTACCAAGTGGGCTGATGGGCAGGAGGTGGTCCTACTTGTGTATGTTGATGATATGATCATTACTAGGGATCATGTGGTTGAAATTCAGAAATTGAATTATAATCTTGCTCAAGAGTTTGATATTAAAAATCCTAGAGAGCTGAAATATTTTCTTGGGACTGAGGTAGCTAAGCCTTACCATGGATTATACATCTGTCAAAGAAAATATGCCTTAGATTTGCTTCAGGAAAATGGCAAGTTGAGTTGCATGTCAGCCCGTACTCCTATAGAAGCAAATTATGGGTCTCTACCTGAGACCAGCAAAGGGACCTACTAGCGGCTTGTTGGCCGATTGTTGTACTTGTCATGTGCTGACATTGCCTACGTTGTTAGCATTGTCAGTCAGTTTATGCATGCACCTCGGGTACCTCATAGGAGAGCTGTGGAGCATATATTGTGCTACATCACAAAGGTTTGCTGTACGCTTAGGTTGCACACCTCAATGTTGAGGATATTAGTGATGCTGCTTGGGCTGGATCTCGAGATGATCGATGGTCGATCACTAGATATTGTACTTTTCTTGGTGGAAACATGTGGCTTGGCAAAGCAAGAAACAAACAGTATGTGCCCAGTCTAACGCTGAAGCTAAGTATCGTGCCATGGTTAAAGCTCTTCTTGGAAGACCTTGGTGTTCAAGTCCATATTTGCATGTGGCTCTATTGTGACAACAAGGTTGTAATAAACATTGCTTCAGCATGACAGGACAAAACATATTGAGATTGATCGTCATTTCATTCAAGAAAAGCTCGACGCTAGGGAGATTTGTCTCACTTATGTTCGATCCGTGGATCAAGTGTCTGATGTTTTTACTAAAGGGCTCTCCAAGGATCAGCTCCTTTCTATTTTATCCAAGTTGTGCATGATTGATATTTATGCTCAGCTTGAGAGGGAGTCTAGTCCAGGGTAGCTTGGTAATTATTGTGTAGGGGTATTGAATGTAATTAGTGTCTAATGTAGTGGGTCTTTCTCATAGACCGATGGGACACGCATTTCTGTCGTGTATTTATTGTAATTATTATGTGATTGGGAGAAGCATTGGCTGGTCTGTTAGCCATGATCCTATTCCTCCCTGACCGAAAGCCCTCTGTCCTTCCTTCTTCCTTCTCTTGTCCCTTATTTCTTCAAAAGTCACGAGTTGAAGCAAGAGAGTCTATTGCTTGCAAGGTTTAAAAATTGGCATGGATCAGTGAGGATTTACCAATCTGGGTTGGTCGATGTGCTGATCTGATTCTGGCCTGCCTTTTCTGATCCTAGGGAGGATCATCTGGCCTGCCTTTTTGGGGATCCATTGGATTGAATCAGATCAATGATCTGGCCAGCACTTTCCCTGAACTGACCAAGATGAGGCCACTTCAGGTTCCAACAATTAGTCAAACTAGCTATTGGATGAACAACTTGTGGCTGTCAGCTGTTTACTAGCCAATAGCCATTTCATCTTGGTAGATCAGTCCGATTCCCTGTCATGGTCTCTCCTTTGTATTTCTTTTTCCTTTGGTGTGGTGAAGGTGGTTCCTATATCTCCCATTGTGTACTTGACGTATTCTATTATATTTCTTTAATGAATGAGTGATGAACAGTGACTCCTGTCACTTTCAATAAAAAAAAATCTATAATCCAAGGCTCCAATCCTTTCAAAGAATTGTGTAAGCTTTCATCCTGTTGACAACCCCTTGTTCAATCACCCGTTTTTGTAATGCCATATACCTGTCATACAGGACTTGCCTTGGGAAGGAGTGGTATGACTCTTGGAAGATCAAGGTTTGTATGTAATGAATAGTTAGCTACCTCTTTAAAGGATGAAAATGGAAGAACAAAATAAGAGGGAAAGGAAACAATGAAGCTCATTATGAAACTACTCTAGAGTTATTATTCGTGGAAGAGTAGGAAAGAAGCATAATCAGAGAAAATCTTAAATGTATGGGAAACTATCTTCAGCTTAAATTACATTATAGACCGATGTTCATGGTATGAGATCGGGAGACGGGTTAGTGTGAAGCTCCGGGAGGATCTATTGTGTGGCCATGCACTTAGTTTCTCATATAACAGATTAGTGGCCAAGACAAAGTAGTACACAAGTGCTGGCAGAATGCCATTGGGAAAAATAAATCTTATTTTCGGATGCTGTCTATCAGAACAGAAATGTCAGACTTAGTGATCCATATGTTTGTGCTGGACTGAGGCCATTAAGTATAGAAAGATAGGAGGATATGGTGTTGGGACTGGAAATTCTCTGTGAAACCTATGGTAGACGACAGAGGCAGAAAACTTCAGTCGTTGGAAAAGAGTTCGAGCCAATTTTCTTCAGGTTACAATCAGGATCTTCCTATGTAAAAATCAGAGGCTTCTGACACTGGCATAAATGCTCAGTAGTAGGTGAGAATGAGCCATTCTTCCCCCGATTAAAATCAGATGTTAAGATGGTAATAGTAGGATGAAATAGCCTTACATTCTCTATTTCCTTTGTTCCACACAACTTGTTGAGAACTTCCCTGAGAAAAATTCCTCTTCAAATAAAAGTGGATCGTGGGGAGGGAGTTTCCCAGAATCGAGTAGGATAGGACTACAATATGAAAAGCCCCTACATAATATATTTTCAATCCATCATCTTTGCAGCATAGTGGATGTCATCATTCACAATCTAGAACTTTAGTTGTAAGACCTGCATTAGTGCCGATGCGCGAGAATATGTGTATTTTCTTTGTAACTGGGAGTACCTTGATGAGTTTGTTCTTTTTCCAGCTGACTGAGATATCCTGATGTAAATAGGTGGAGATAACTTGTCGAGGACAGCCAGTGGTTCCCACGCTGGCGTTGCACAAGTTAGTAGACCTGTGGCTGCAGACCAGATCATCACAGAAGGCTCAGGCGTCTGTGGGCACCTCAGCCAAGGACTTTGTCATGGTGCTGGTGTATGCAAGGAAAGTTAACTCTGCATAATCGAATCTCATTTTGCCTGCATTCTTCCACTTCCCCAATAAACATATGCTGTGAGCTGCCATTGGAAGTACGCCTCCAAAATTGTTGCAGGCCCCCACATCCTCCACAGGTTGCCATGAGCAATAATGTGACTTCTAGTGAATCACTTGTTGTCAGCTTTGTAACTGCATTTTTTTTCCATCTTCATTCCTACATGGTTTGTATCAATAGCTAGTAATCATTTTCCCCCCTTTTTATGCTTCGGTGTATTTTTAGTATCACACAGGGTATATGTTGGTTGTTCACCATTTCCCTTCAGGCCCTTCTTTGATACTTCTATATGATACAACCTTTGGACAATAAGAATCTCTCTCTCTCTCTCTCTCTCTCATGTTATTAAGTAACAGAAAATTCCCTGTTAACTGCTTTATAAACACCGGATCACAAGCATGTGCGGATAGCAGGTTGGTTTTGTTTTCAGATTGTGAGCCCTGCGCATCACCCTTGTTCTTGCGGCACCAAAATTCACGGAAGGCAATACCTGATGGAGAAAAATGGGGTGTAGGTACGTGTTATGTTTATGCTAAGTATTTGTGATTGATCGTAGATGATGCTCCCACTGAGTGTGGGATTGTATCCTGCCCGGGCAGAGTGGAAGGTCCGCCCGTGTGAATTCCACGTGGAACTCAGTGCGTGAAGCCGACAACGCGGGTAGATCTGCTCCACACCGCGTACGGCTTCAGTGGCTCGAGTCCGGACACAATTGGGTTTATGGTCAGATCCACATAGAGCTGATAGTTGTAATGGGTATAAATGGGCATTAGACTCTATTTTCAGTTCTGCTTTTTAAATCCACATGAGATTGGATGCCAATGTGCATAACAGGGAATAGTGTCTTCGATTCACACACAATTGACAAATGGGTCTAATTCTATTGATAATCAAATTCTAAATTGAGTTTGCAATGACACCTCCGAGACTCAACTACTAATCTAACTCTTAAATAGAAATATTACATTGACTCTTTCACTTTCTAGACTAAACTAATGACTTTTGGAGCATTAGATCACTCTTGGTCCTTTTCGTTTGAGTGAATTTTTTTATCAGAACTATCTGAAAAAATAATGAATAAATATTAGGTGAGCGAAAATTTTAGTAAGAATTATCTCTCTTTATCAGATAAATTAAGTGATTAGCATGTTGGCAATGCAATACGCTCTAAATGAAGAAACGATGTGAATGCATAAAACAAAATCATAGGACAATAGTTAGGATGACATGACGATATAATCAGTAGGGACATTGATTCAAATAAAAGGAATTTAGTTATCAAGATGTAAAGAATAATTCAATAAAATAGTTGTGCAAGTATCACATTTCAATGAACAAATAACAAGATAAACATGTCAAAGATTGACCGTATAAATGAATATGTCAAACATATCACGAGTTAATCATATAACAAGTGAATCATGTAGATCAATCTTACATGTCATATTTGGTGCAATGTCACATTGATCATTCACGCTCTCATTGACACAAATACTTGCAGATACTCCTCTCATGATTAGATCCGGATCTTATTGCACAGATATTGTGATCGTTGGATCCAAGATCTCATATAAATTTCTAGATAATTTCATATAATAATGGTCAAGCGAATTCTACAAATTAAGCCATGTAAATAAGATGTAGAACTTTGGTAAGAATTCACGATGAAACAATTCAAAGAAAAGATCAAGCTTACATGTATAGAAAAGTCTTATTTCACATAGATGAAAAGTTCTAACTTCCAAGGGCAAAAATAATCAAATTTTGTAAAAAAATCACACAAGACATGGGTTAAATCGCATCTCTACGATCAAGTGCGAACTAACATGCATTTGATAAAATGTGGTCGAGAGTAGGATTAGAAAGAATCAGATAGAACACAGTAGGTCGCACGGGCACGTTCACAAGAAATTAAGTAGAACATGGTCTGGTACATGGGTGCGTTCATAAGAAACTAGTTAAAATGCGGTTTGGTACGTGGGCACATTCATAGGAAACTAAGTAGAATGCGGTCGATGTCAGTGGCCGCGTTCAAAAGAAGTTGACAAGGATGCGGTCTATCGCGGTGCCACGATCTGAAGATAGTAGGATGAACACGGTATCTAGCAGTGCCACAGTCGGAGTGCTGGCACATACGCGGAAGGAACCGACACACATGCGGGATGAAATGTCGAGGTGATGATGATGTGTGTGGGAGTTACTGGTACTAGGGTAGCTGGGTATGTTGTGGACGTGCTAGTCAAACCTAAATAAATAGCACCTGCAAGGTATTCGGGAGTGGTCCTGCACTTTTAATTCTCGATTATTTCGAAAAAATAATTGTGTACACATAAAGAACATAACCATGTCCCAGATAGGGAACATGTTTCCAAAGGCCAGTTAAATCCTATCTTAACAGTAAGACGATCAGAAGTATCTTTAGGGTTTTGTGGTACAATTAACTCAGTGTCTATGTAAGATTCTATACCTCGCGGAGACTTACGGAGATCTTAGTGAAGAAGTTCTAGTCCGACATAAGGAATATCCGGCGAAGGGTCATAACTTCACCGAGAAAAGATTTTTGCGAGAAAACAAAACAGAAAGTAGACGATAGATATGTATCACCAGGGTGACGTGATCTCAATGTAAAACAAGAATCTAATATTGCCATGTATCAAAACGTTGATTATTTTAAGTGAAATAATTTAAAAGTAGAGGCTAATCATTGAAGATAAATCATTTAACACAAGTAACAAAAAGCTAGGATTATAAGCTTAAGATCTAACTTTTTAGACGTGAAAGGATTCAATTTAAAAAGAGATAAATCAAGGCATGATTAATAAATGATATCAATAAAATAGAATCATTCAAATATAGACTTTAGAAAAAAATTAGAATATAGTTGTTAAAGACTTAATCAAAATTTCAAGAGTTCATTATCTAGTCAATTTTATTCGTACCACTCTGCTAGATTCTCCGTTATCAAAAAAATTAGTCAATTTTATTCTAGATGGCATGATTACAGAAAAAATATGATTTTAAAAATGAACTTAATAGTTTAAATTAGGGTTTTTAAAACGATATTAATTCATGAATAGGGTCATGTCGCGGTCTTCTCATACGCTGCGTTCCGCATGAAGAATAGAAGATCATGGCCGTTTTAGAGGGCATGATGTAGGCATTAAACAGAAACACGGTCTATCGCATGACCGCGTTTAAAATATTGTCTCTACGATGGGCACGATCTCAGTCCGTAAAGCAGAAACACGTTCTTCCAACGAGAAAAGAGAGAAAGCGCCGATTTCTCATACTTTAATCATCAAATTGACGAAGAACTAGGGAATATAAAGAGGGATACATGCATAGAATCAAAGTAGATATACAACTAAATATGTTTACGAATTTAATTAGGTTTAACTCGAGAGATCACCTACCTAATTGAAGATCAAAACAAAAAAAAAGACAAACTTGAAGAACTCGTCGATCCTTCCCCTCTAGCACATGACCATCCTTCCCCTCTATCACATGACCTATCCTCGATCCACACCAATAGTCACCTTCCACGAAGCAATAGGGGTGGTAGGGAGAGATTTTAATCCTATTTATAGATCAAAATCCTACCTTGAGTCTTAATTATTAAGATCGTAGATGGATTATACGCCAAAAATTAGAATTATCTCCAAATTAATCCACGAGGACTCTTTCAAAATCGAGTTAAACTCTTCCAAAACTCTAATTAGATGAGAACAAACTTAATAGAGTCGATTTTATTCTAAATAATTCAATTAATTATAAGGTTTAGATCACTAATGATTCATTTAACCTCCTTAGATTTTGAATTTCTATGTAGTTAATTAAACTAGAATTTTTAACTCCCTTTTAGGCCCATAAATATATTATTATTAGTTTATTTTGATTTACTCATAATTACTTTCGATGCTTAAACTAATTATTATATATAAAAATTTAATCAAAATGATATTTTAAATTAATTCATTGAAAATAATTTAATTCTAATTATATTGTTCTATACATGTCACACATAAATATATAAATATTACTTTTTATTTAATTTAATTAACCGATTTATTACATTCACGATTTGAGAACACCGTTCATTCCCCATCCTGTAACCACTAGTCGTGAAAGAAATAAGAGGGCAAAATCGTCATTTGGGAATAGCAAAGTGTGTGAGATTTCACAGAGTGACACAAAGGCCAAATGTAAATCTCTTTTTTTTTTAAATCCCCGACAACTAAGGGTGCGTTTAGAAAGGATTGAGGAGAGGGATTTTAAGTTTTCCAATCATTAGATTCACTCATTCTTCAAAAGTTTTTTCAAATGTCTCAATGTCCCATCAACTTTTACTTTATGACAGATTTAGAGGTTTAGAGAGAGATAGGGAGAAAGGGAAGAGGATTAGAAAATCTCCGAAAGTTATATGAAAGTTACTTCTTCTCTCTCTAAGGGATTTTGAAAAAATCTCTCCACCCTCAATCTGTTCCAAACACGCCTTAAGACCCTGTACGAAAATGACGATTCTGAAAAATCCCTCCACCTGAAACGGGGTTCCAAACGAGGCTATAAGTGTCGGAATGCACATAAAACCAGCACATGGAGCAACATTACTGTTAGGACTGTTAATGGGCCGAGTCATCTTGATAGGTTTAAAGATTTGATCCGATTTTGAATATAAAAATTAGGCCTGACTAGGTCTGTAGGTCGAACTCGGGCTTTGAGTTCGGCTCGCAGGCTGACCGATCTGCTCTTCTTCTTTTTTCTCTTCAAAATTTTATTTTATTTTATTAAAAATTTTAAAATATCTTATTTTATTTAATTAAAAAAATTTAAACCTCTTTTTAAAATAAATTAACATCTAAAATTTTAATTAATTTAATACGATTATAAGGTTTATATTCTCATATATTATTATTATTATTATTATTATTTAATTTGTCGAGTCAGACTGAGTCAGACTGAAATCGGACTTGGGAATAAGTCGGCCCGACTCGACCTGACCTGATGTACCTCTGGCCCGGGTCCAGACTAGATTTTAAAATCGATGAATCGATCCCAAGTCAGGTCGACTTAAGTCCAACCGGAGCCTGACCAAGTGACAGTTCTAATTGACGCTGACGCCCCATTTCGGAAAGGCGGAAGCACAAAGTCAAAAGAAATATTTTTTTTACATTTGAAAGTATAAAACTAATTAGGCCATGACATAGTTTTCACTTCATTTATTCGGATGTTATAAACTTAAAATTCACGTTATCTCTCGCCGCTTTACTTTTTGCTAGTCCTGTCGAGTTTTATCTTTTGCAAAAATGTTAAATAACACTTTATTAAGAATGACATAACGATTGTTTATTGTGGATATAATTATAAGAGATGTTATTAGCATTTTAACACTTTAATGTTAAATATTACATCACTTTAATACTTCATATTTTCGTAAAAAATAGAAACGGACAATACTGAGCGTTACATCAGGTAAGGGCAAGCAAAATGAGTGAGGTAGGGGGTAAAGTGATTTATGACAAGGGAATAAAATAAAGCTTAGATATTGATAAGGTGGTCTAATTAATTATTTTTAAGAAAATTTATGTGAAAATTTATTTTATATTTACATATATATATTATTTGAATTAAATATTATATATATATGTATTATCACTCACTGTCGTAGAGTGACAAAGAAGATGAAGAAATATTTTATAAATATTTTATAGATATTTTAAAAAAATTAAAAATTAAAAAAGTAAAATTCATATATGTCACATTACAATTAAATATATTTATTTTTTTTAAAATTTTTAAATATTTAATGATTATGTGATACATATAACTTGCACGGCTCCCAAGTCAACATGTTTTTTTTTAAAAAATAAGAAGAAGTCTAGTACGATACGAGAGGGTGTGCTGCAACTATTATTTGATATTAAATTACAAAAAAGAGAATATATAAATGTAAATATAAATATGGGATCGATTTTCACGTAAACCCTCCGATCGAGAAAAAAAGTCGAAAAACAAGAAGAAGAAAGGAGGAGGAAGACAGCGAGCAAACGAGAAGCGCCCGGTGAGCGGGGAGCCGCGCAGCGAAGGCTCGCCCACTGAGACGCAGAGCCGCGGGGCGGCCGCAGCCGCAAAAAGGACCCGCAGCGAGGCCATCCTCGCTGGTCGCCCCGCCATGGCCACCACCTTCGGAGGGTCCCCGGCGAAGCTACCCCTCTCCTCCTCATACACCGTCCTCCATACCCTCTCTCACAGGCTCCCCCTCCACTTCTTCCTCCTGTCTCGCCCCTTCTCCTCCTCCCCCTCCTCCTCGTCCTCGACCACTTCCTTGTCCTCGAGGGGCCCCCGATTCCCCGCCCGCTCCCGCAACCCGGTCTTCCCTTCCCCCGGGCGGGACAGGCGCTTCTCCGTCCGCGCGGAGCAGGGCAATGGCCCGGGGGACGCCGCCGCCGCCGCCCAGACCTACGACTTCGACCTCTTCACCATCGGGGCGGGCAGCGGCGGGGTCCGGGCATCGCGCTTCGCCGCGAATTACGGCGCTTCCGTCGCCATCTGCGAGCTTCCCTTCTCCACGATCTCTTCCGAGACCACCGGAGGCGTGGGAGGAACGTAAGGCATCATCTTCCCGTCTTAGTTTTGTTTTGGTTATTCATTCTTTGTTTTGTTCCTTCTTTTCCCTTTCTGCGGAGGCGAACTTTACAATGTATCATGAAATTTTGTTTCTTTATCTTTCTTTCCAACCGAACCGTTAAGTACTGAGAATTGTGCTGGAAAAAATGATGCAAGACGTATTAATGGCATGTTTGCTGAGCATCATATTCTGATATTTGAAGTGGGGAATTCTGTTTCCGACTGTAAAGTGGGTGTCACTAGTACAAGGAACAGCGTTTGTTATGCGTGAATTTACATTACGAGTCGATACATCCTCTGGAATTACAGATGTCCTTCTGTTTGTTCTTATCATTTGAGATCAACTGTGGCCTCTCTAGCAACAGGGGAGCGGGAGGCCGATTGTGAGAATGTGGAAGCAGCACTGCACAACTCCAATGAAGTGTTGAAAATATGCAAGGGTGGGGCACAAGAGCTTTTTATACACTGAAGGCGTGGATGTGCGGCAGAGTCCATTGGTGGCAAAAGCCCCACCTGTTGTTTGAATGTTATTCCAGTTGAAGCCCCTTGGTCTCTGACGTATGATAATAACGTGAGATCTCTGCAGTGCAGTGTGGATGCTACGGTCTAGGAAGGGTTGCTTGATTGAGATGATATGGTTCAGATTTTGAAAGCTTGTTGGTTAGTGGTAGTATCACTGGAGGTTAGTATGTTGTCACCGGATAGTTCTTTTGTTTTTCTTCCTAGGCATGGATACCAAAGTCGGAGTTCTCAAATCTGCAACAGTTCAAATATAACAATATGTTGGTCACTTGGTTGGAGTGGGAGGAGGGGCGAGGAACAAAGATGACCCCAAATGGTGCGCTGCCTTTGTGTTGCTTGTCTGGGACCCCCCCCCCCCCCCCGCCATTGTGGATCATAGAGGTGTTTAGCAGTCTTGCTTTGAACTTTGGGCTGTGAGTAGGTGTCATTGATGATATGAAGGTGTGGCATTTTTGCAGCTAGAACACTGGTTGAGGTGTTTAAACCTTTCGAAATTCCAAAATTATTGAAGCTAAAATGGCACAACTCATATTATTGGGTGGAGGTGAATGTTGAGTCTCATCTGGCGGCCTCCAAGGTGGCCAGCAGAGTAGATTGGACCTATCAAGATGTTGTTGAAACTTACAAGGTTTATAGGGCTAACACTCAAGACAGCGATGGTAGCTGGAGGTTGAAGGAGACTGAGCTCACCAGGTTGACACAGTTGGGTAATTCCAAGTCAGTTAAATGCAACAGGAACGCTGTTTCGAAGTTGTTGCTGGGGCATTGCCTGGTGTGGATCCATCAAAACCTATGGAAGTGGGTCCAAGTCAGACGAGATATTGACAGGGATTTACATCCTTTGGATGGAGTGCTGGTGAGGATACAAAGTATGGCACGCAAGGGGCTAATGATAAATAGTATTTTAAAAGATCCATTGGCATATTCTGAGGATAAGGATGATAGGGTTATAGTAATAGAGGAAAGCAATGTGTGCACATCTAAGTCTATAACTGCCGATAGAAAAATGGGGAAGCATGTGCTGTGCAACCTGTCTGTCTGTATACTCACGAAGATCATGTATTTGTGATTCTGGGACGTGCGGAATTGCCAGTTGATGACTGTTTGGCTGCGACTGCAATTCCAGAGGCATCAATTGGAGATTGTGATCTACTAGTTGGGAGGCCACTGACATTTATGCATGGTGTTGAGCAAATCCTGGTGAACCCTCACGATCGAGGATCAATGCATTGTGGAAGCTTCTGCCACTGGTACGTCAGCAAGATTTGCGGAGGCCATTTTTGAGGTACCTTAGCCTCAGTCTATGGTCTCACATTCGAAGGAGCCGCCTGTGGTCAAGAAGGTAGGGTTTGGTGGGGACACTGTACACATGCTGATGGTGTACTGGTGGAGACAGATTGCCCTGACATCAGCTGCTTCAGCATCATTGTGGCTTGGCGACAATCTTCATGAATAGGAGGATTGATATTTTGCTTTATTATGTATTTTCTTTCTTTTTAAGGTTAGTGATGGGTAGTCAGGTCTCTTTCTTTTAGGATTTTTTACAAAAATAACTCTCTTAGATGCATACTTGCAGAAATGCCACTTTAAGATACATATTCACTAATATGACCTAACTGTATAAGCATATGTGTAAAAATGCCCCTGCCGTTATGCATTGTAACCTGTTGTCAGATAGATATAACTAACTCAAGTTAAAATCTTAAAATGTAGGGGCATAAATGCAAAAATAGTCCTGCTACATAAACAATAATGTGAAAATACCCCTCTGTTTATTTGTCGTCGATTAATTAGCACCTAACTGCACATTTATCATTGGGAAATTTAATTACTGCCCCCTGTCAGAGCCACTGACTTATTTCCCAGTCCTTGTTAGAAAATGTACATTGTCTACCCCTTGCTTTATGAGAGGACTTATTTTCGAGTCCCTCTTGTAGCACACCGTATCTCGTGGTTATCACCTGGTTAACATCTTGATGCGTTAAAACATTATAATGCCTTGATGCGTTAAGGCATTAATTATGATGCCTTAACGCATTAAGGTGTTAACTGGTTAACATCTTAGTGTGTTAAAGTGTTATGGCACCTTAACACGTGAACACCAACTAGTTAATGCATTATCTGGTTAATGCCTTAGCATATTAAGATGTTAATTGGTAAATGCACTAAAGAATTATGATGTCTTAATGCATTAAGGTGTTAATTGATTAGTGTCTTGCATATTAACTTCAACGTGTTTTATGCTTCTTAGAAGTCTGGCCTGAAACTGAGGAAAGTTGTAAAACTCAATTTTGTCAATCTCAGGAAATGATATATTACCTTCGTCATCAGTTTTAGACTCCTGGGTAAGCATATGAGAATGGATGGTTGATAGTGGTAATTCAGAGGGATCCACAGAGGAATACCTAGACTGTAACATATAGAGATGCAAAACTTGGTTCATGGTTAGATGTAGAGTAGAGAGGGAGGTTTTTGATTTAACGTTACCTGCCGGTGTTTCAGGTTTGACCGGTGCCAAATATATAACTCCTGGAAGAGTAGTATTAGCCTGTGGAGGAAGAGCTTCATCCAGAAATTCATTTAACCTGTTAACTTCTTCAATAAAACCTGCTTCTGTTATTGGCTCTTCATCATATATGACTGCTGTAGTGTCAACTGGCAGATTTTTTAGATGTGGTAAAGCATAACCATAGAATTTTTGTTCAGTTTTCTCAAGGCCAGTTGCTTTCAGAAATATTTATGCAGCTTGCTTATACGGGAGGACTGGACCCTTTGCTTGATAACAGTTGTTATATATCAGTGGGTCGTCCTGACGCCTGAAGTAGCATTCTGGATGCTCCTTGCAAATAAATGTACTGTGTTCTGCCCTTTCTGCAATAGGCCTGTCTTCCTGGTGCATGGACGGAATTTTCAAACCATACACCAACTTCATTGCTAAGTATATAGATGATTTCTTAGTTTTTTCAGATAACATGCAAGAACATGTGCATCATCTACAACAAGTTATGGAAGTCATCCAACAACATGGTATTGGTTTATCGGCTGCCAAAATTTCTTTTTCCGCAGGCCAATAGTTGAGCTCATGTTTTTTGAATTGACCACTTTGGTAGGCACATATGTTTTCTTCTTTTTCCTTTTTTATGGAGAAGGATAGCCGACCACGTGTCTTCAGATGCATCGGTTGACAGGACATATGGAACTGTGTAGGCCGGACTTAATGGAGGTAAATGTTGGCATTCTTCTTGAAGTTGAGAGACCTCTTGAGAAGCTGTAGAATTCCAGGCGAAGGGTTTAGATTTCATGGCCTTTCGAATATTGCGCGTTTTCTCAGAAAGCTTAGGAATAAAATTTCTGAGATAATTGACACATCACATGAATCTTTGACAAACCGTCCGTTGCTTCATCTGTAGAATTAGTAAGATGAAATATACAGTTGGAAGCAATAGTTGAGAGAAGAAAGGGAGGAATACTGGTCGGATCAAATACTTCAGACTCTTATGATCTGAATACACAATAAATTGCTCACGATATGCCTTTATATCTTTAGACCAAAGATTGCTGCTGCTAACTCCAAATCATGCACATGGTAATTCTCCTTGTGTTTCTTCAATATATATATATATATATATATCTTTATTAATAAAATAAAGTAATATTTGGCATATGATTAAAGATCAATCAATCATCAGGCGAAAGATTGAAAGAACTATAATAGACGGTGAGATAGATGAACTATCGTCTACAAGAGAATGTTGGACGATAAGATAGACGAATTATCATCTAGAAGATGATCATGTAGGCGAAATATCTTCTAACTGGAAGGTTAGATGATGAGATAGGCTGAGTACTGTCTAACTGGAAGGTTAGACGATAAGGTAGACGGAACATCGTCTGACAGGTAACTTTAGACGATGGGGTAGGCGAAACATCGTCTGATAGGTAACTTAGATGATGAGATTTACAGAATATCGTCTAACAAGTAAGTTAGATGATGAGATAGTTAGAATTCCGCCTAAGTTGAAGGGAGTAGGGCGATATATTAACGAAATTAAGTGATTCAATTTAAAGGTTTTACTTTTGTTTTTCCTCTTAAATAATTTTAAGAAATTATTTACATATATCATCAAAATATTAAAATTGTGATAAACACATAATTATATTACTAACTAAAATTCTGAAAGCGGGAAGAATCACGTTACTTACGTTAATGTTTACATTAACATTACTGTTCACTTTAAGTATTACTGTTCAAAAAATTGGTTCTGATCAAACAATATTATTAGTAATATCCTTTCTGTGCACTGATGACATTTTTTTAATATCTTAATATATACTGTTTGTGCAGCAATACAATAATAATAGTGCTTTATTAACATCTCTATCTGCAAAAGTATAATGTTACCTTTATGTTTTCAACTGGGTTAAAATAAGGGTTTTTGCAAATAAACCATCGTTATAGACGAATTTGCAGATATATCACTCCTAATATAAACCCCCATTATCCTGAAAAACTTGTAGACATGCCATCATAGTTAACTTCCGTTGACGGGATCGCGAATATTCCTAAAAGATGTCAATATTCCCATTAAGTGACGGTTAAATGATTAAAATATCCCTCTTACGGTCAAGTGACCAAAATACTAGAGAGAGAGAGAGAGAGAGAGAGAGAGAGAGAGAGAGAGAGAGAGAGAGAGAGAGAGAGAGAGAGAGAGATGGGGAGGGGGGCTCTGGTGGTTAGGTGGGAGGGGAGCTTCTGCAGTCATTCTTAGAGAGAGAGAGAGTATGGAGATGGGGAGGCAGGCTCTAGCGGTAAGGTGAGAGGGGGGCTCAGGTGGCCACGACTGTTATTGAGAGATATATAGAGAGAGAGTAGGTGGCGGGAGAGAGAGAGGCTGAGAGTTAGAGAGAGAGTAGGGGGTGGGGGAGAGATTGAGAGATAGAGAGAGAAAGAGCAGGTGGCGGGAGAGAGAGATTGAGAGATAGACAGAGAGTAGCGGTGGCCACCGGAGGGGATCAGGGATGGCAGTATCGGTTTCGGTACCGGTTTCGGCCGGTACCGAAACCAATACGTACTGGTTTCGGTTTCGGCCGAAACCGGTTGAAACCATTCAAAAAACTAAAAAAAATAATGAACCTGTCTGGTTTCGGCCGAAACCGTCCGGTTTCGAATCGAAACAGGTTAGTTTCGGCCGAAACCCTTAATGGTTTCGTCCGAAACCATTAAAAAAGTATTTTTTTTAGATTTCGGACCTGCTACAGTGAGTAGGTCCGATTTCGGATCGGTACCGGCCGAAAGCGATACGTTTCGGCCGAAACGTATCGCTTTCGGCCGATACTGCCAACACTGGAGGGGATGGGGTGAGATAGAGAGAGAAAGTGCATGGAAGGGGGACGCCGAAGGCGTCTCCCCCCCGGAGGTGACAGAGTGAGGGAGAGGGGGAGAGAGAGAGGAAGGCAGAGAAAGAGCAAGAGGGAGAGAGGAAGCGGGGACGTCGGACGGCAGTGATAGAGTGAGCGTGGGAGGCGTAGAGAGAGAGCGAGAAGGAGAGGGAGAGGGAGAGGGGGGCACAGGCGGGCGGTGATAGAGGGAGAGGGAGAGCGAGATGAAAGAGAGAGAGAGGAAGACATGAGAAGAGAGGAGCGAGATAAAATCACTTCGTCTGGGAGTGATTTCATCTCGCTCCTCTCTCTCTCCCCGTGCCTTTCTCGCTTTCTCTCTCTCTCTCTCTCCCTCCCTTTCTCCCTCTCCCTCTCCCTCTCCCTCTGTCACCCCCACCGGAGGGAGAGGCGCCTCCGACGCCCCCCTCCCCTCACACACTCTCTCTCTCTTACCCCATACACTCCCTCTCCCTCTCTCTCTCCCCCCCTCTCGCTCTCGCTCTCTCTCCCCCTCTCCCTCTGTCACCGCCGTTGGAGGGAGAGACACCTCCGACGTCCCCCCCCTCTCTCTCTCTCCTTCTCCCTTCCCCCTCTCCCTTTGTCCCGCTGCACCCGATTGGAGACGCCTCCGACGTCCCCCCTCCTTGCACTCTCTCTCACTCCCTCCAATCCCTCCCTCTCTCTCTCTCTCCCTTTCCCCCTCTCCCTCTGTCACCGCCGTCGGAGGGGAAAACGCCTCCGGCGTCCCCCCTCCCCGCACACACACTCTCTCTCTCTCTCCCCCTCTCCCTCTGTCACTGCCACCGGAGGAGGCATCCCTCCTCCCTGCAGTCTCTCTCTCACCCCATCCCCTCCCTCTCTCGTCGTCCCTCTCTCTCTCTCTCATGCACAGTCTACCTCTCTCATCTCCACATTTCTTTCTCTGCGAGACGGGAAGGCAATCCTTGCCCCTCGACGTCCTTGGCTTGTCGCCCCTCATGGCGCCGCCGTCGCATTTTAGGGTTTGAAAACCCATCGTAGAGGAGGAAGAAGATGACCCTTTAAGCACTTCAATCCTGAAATTTAATTATTTATTTATATATCTCTGTGAGATGTGTTATTTTTACTTTATGATTCCATGTAGGGGTTTTTTTCTGCAAATAACTCAAAAACTAAGAAAGATAACTATGGGCATTTTTGTCTTTTCTCATATCTTGTTAATCTTAACTATGATTAAATTGAAGGGCGACAATGGGAGGTTACGACTGGCAAATCTACAAAATTTTTAAAATAGTAGTGATATGTATGTTAATATATTTTCAGGAATGATATATTTGCAAATTCGTCTGTAATGATGGTTTATTTGTAAAAAATCCTTAAAATAATTAAGGAAAACAAGGGTGGTGCTTTTGATCAAGTCTACGATGACTGAAAAGATTTCAAGGAACAGAATGGAAATTGATGAAAGTATGCAAAAGTAATTACGATGGGGAATTTATGAGATGAGGTTCACTGGAAATCGAATAGTCAAGGATTTGAGAATTTATGTAAGGAAATCAGAAAGGTAAATCAAGTCATGCACCAGGAATTTATAAATCAACTCAATGAGAAATCACACTTTCATAGAGAGAACATGATTTATTTTAATCTCGTGTTTAGCCCGAGTGAGAACACCTACCTCTTGATCGCACAAAACTCCAAGCTCTAAGCCTGAAGATGACGCCCTTTTTTCCTCCCAGCGCTGCTCTCCTTAGGGGTTTTAGGTCGAGTACGGCCGTGGGGAACCCTATATTTATAGATAGAACCTCTTGGAATCCTATTTTAATTAAAATTTCCTACCTTGAGCGGTGGAAGCCAACTAAATCTCCAAAAATCTCGCGCGGTTTCTTATGTGCAATTTTTTCTTGTTTAATCTTACTTAAAATAGTCTAACAAATAAGGGAATTACTAGTGAAATTGGTCTTCCTGGTGGAATTTAGGCAGTGCCTTTGATTTAAGGGAATCTTTGATTATTTCTGACATCAGCTGACGTCCTTTACGATTTGGGACTTACCTACCAGACTTAATTATGAACTATATCTCTGCCCTCTTTTTTTAACATTTAATTAAATCTGATATTTAATCAGGGTGCTACATGGACTATCATCAAAGGATGAAATGCTCAATTTACAATTTAAATGAATAATTACTCCATAGAGGGGTGGATGAATCCTAGCCTAGATTTAAATTCTTTTGACTAATTTTATGAGGGATCATTTCTGACTTGGGATGATTGTATGGCTTCAATCCCATCCAAATTTCTTTCTTAGCATCTCCAATCATCAAAATAAGCCTTCAATCATAATCCAGCTCTAAGTTTAAATGGATACTTCCTAAAGAGAGACTGAAGACGTACAAATTTGGGGTGTCTCTTTTGAGATATTGTCCCCGCTACGCCCGGGGGCGACTAGGGTTTGTCCTTTTTTTGCTGGTAAAAGGGCCCTCAAAAGAGAAGACTTGGGTCTTGTTTATAAGCACATGTCCATCTTTGTAATTTTCAATATGGGATCTTTTGAGCCCCCTTCTTAGGCCTCTACACTAACCCCCCAGCAAAGGTGGGCTTTCTGCTTATTGGGCCGGGATTCCCACAGACGGTGCCAATGAAGACGTACAAATTTAGAGTGTCTCCTTTGAGGTATTGTCCCCGCTACGTTCGGGGGCAGCTAGGGTTTTGCCCTTTTTTTGCTGGTAAAAGGGCCCTCAAAAGAGAAGACTTGGGTCTTGTTTATAAGTGCATGCCCATCTTTGTAGTTTTCAATATGGGATCTTTTGAGCCCCTTTCTTAGGCCTCTACAGAGACTATTATGGCACCTGCGGTTTCACAATGAAGAGATCTAGATAAGACAAAGAGGGAACTCCTTGATCACATCCTTTGAAAGAGAACACCAGTAAAAGGAGGAAGAGAGAGCCTAAGCCAAAACTTACAAAGAGAGCTGATTGCTTATGGGGTGTTTGGTTGCTCTTTTTCCCTCTCAAACTAAAAAATAGGAAGAAGAAACCCCTTAGACCTGTTTGGTAAGCTCTCCCCTAATTTTTAAGATTGAATCCCATCCTTTGAAAACTTCCTCAAAATAAAAACAAGACTTGACCATTTTTTTTTTTTGAAGGAAGGATCTCGCAACCCACGCTCCGAGTCTCGCGTTCTCCACCTCACGCACGTCCACTACTTTCCACTCTCAGATCACCATCCGCGACAACCCAGGCTCGCTGCTGCTGCCTCCACAGAGAAGGGACGTGAGAGACGTCCCTGCACCCAACCGCTCCTTCTCCTGTCCTTCTTCCCTGTGCATAACCGCCGCCCTGGCCACCCCCATCTTCTCTCCTCAAGTCCCCATCTTCCTCCTCCCGCTTTTCCCCTCTCCTTCCTCCTCCTGCTGCTTTCCTCACGAACAGGGTACGAGCCTGCCCCCGCCGATTGACCCGGCTCACTTGCCCTGCACCGGTGCCGAACTCCCCCGATCCCGTGACCCAACTGCAGCCGACGGCCGACGTGTCTTTTGCTGCCGCCAGCACTGTGCAGCTGACCCCCCCTCCCCAACACCCCCGCTGCCTCGCTGGGGCCGTCCGCTCCACACCGGCGGAACCACCCCATCCCATGCCTGCTGGCTGCCTGGCCCGTCACCGAGGCAGCATCGCTTGCAGCGATGGGAGTGCAGGACAATGAGGATGGACTCGGGCTGCTGCTGTGTCTTCTTGTCGACGTGCATGGCACGGGCGCAGGGGTCTACCAAACACCTCTGCATAAATTTTAAAAATTATGATATTTTTGCCAAACAAATAGTTTCTTATTTTTATCAATTTTAAAAATTAAGTTAACAATTAGCATAACATATTTTTTCAAGTAGAAAGAGCTTTTCTAAAAAAAGTGCTCCCAAACACCCTATTGCTTTTGTTGTTGCACCCCTTGCTCTTCATCTTTTTGTTTTTTTTCCTTCCTTTTTTCACAGAGCCACTCTTGCATTCCTAGTGAAAGAAAACTGTGAAAAGACTTGTTTACATAGTCTTTGAGCACAGGTGTTCATTATTACATTATTTCTTTGTTTGGTAAGTTTGGCACTAGTTTAATCAACTGCATATAATTGGTGAGTTGAACGCTTTGATTAGTCATTGCTGTGATTGCTCCATTTCTCCTGTCTCAGTCTGTTATGTTTGCGCTAAAGTTCTACTTATCTCCCTGACATTGACATATTCTGTTGTTTTTATTCATATTGATGGTTTTAAGTAATTGTAGTTTGCTGACGATTTACAGTTGTATTTGAACCATTTTCTTTTGTAATACAGTTGTGTACTTCGTGGCTGTGTTCCAAAGAAATTACTTGTCTATTCATCCAAATATTCCCATGATTTTGAAGAGAGTCTTGGCTTTGGATGGAATTATGAAGCTGAACCAAAGCATGATTGGAGTACTCTAATGGCCAATAAAAATGCTGAGTTACAGCGTCTAACTGGGATCTACAAGAACATTTTGAATAATGCTGGTGTACAATTAATTGAGGGCCGTGGGAAGGTGATATGAGTTTTCAAGGCAGTTTCAATGTTTTGATATAGTTTTTACATGTCATGTGTTGAGACTTTTGATGTTTCAGATCGTGGATCCACATACTCTTGATGTAGATGGAAAACTCTACTCTGCGAGGCACATACTCATTTCTGTTGGTGGACGGCCTTTCATTCCTGATATTCCTGGAAATGAGCATGCCATAGACTCGGATGCTGCTCTAGATTTGCCCTCAAAGCCCGAAAAGATTGCGATTGTAGGGGGTGGATACATTGCTTTGGAGTTTGCTGGCATCTTTAATGGACTGAAAAGTGATGTCCATGTGTTCATTCGGCAGAAGAAAGTACTCAGGGGCTTTGATGAGGAGGTGAGTGCATCACCAAAATGGCAAGGATGGTTCTTTGGTGCTCAAAGTTTTTTGCTGACTTTCTTTTTAATTCTTTTGCAGGTTAGAGATTTTGTTGCAGAGCAGATGTCCCTTAGAGGAATCGAGTTTCACACTGAGGAATCTCCTCAAGCAATTTTAAAATCAGCAGATGGTTCACTGTCTCTGAAAACCAACAAAGGAACCATTGATCGTTTCTCCCATGTCATGTTTGCCACAGGGCGAAGACCAAATACAAAGGTTTGATTTCACTAGACAGTTCAAATTTTCCATAATGAGATATGAACATTTCTCTTGCTGAAGACATTAAATAAATGATATTGTTTCACCATCAACTTTGCTACAGAATTTGGGGTTAGAAGAGGTTGGTGTAAAATTATCCAATAATGGTGCAATAGAGGTACACTATTTACTGAGTTGACTTCATTTGGTTGTATCTTAAATACGTGTAGTAAAAGGTGGTGAATTTCAGGTTGATGAATACTCTCGCACATCCGTTGATTCTATTTGGGCTGTGGGGGATGTCACTAATAGAGTGAATCTGACTCCAGTTGCACTGATGGAGGGGGGTGCATTTGCTAAAACTGTTTTTGGCAATGAACCAATTAAACCAGATTACAGGTATGAAAGCAAAGTTATTGAAAGATTTTTTTTGAGAAGTGGATGGTACCACTATATATATATTAAATTGAAAAAGAAGGGATTTACGAGTGTATACTGTAAACTCTTAAAACATCCCTATACAATGTGTGTACAATAAGTTAACCCCAAAAGAAGAAGAGACCCCCTCTAAACCCCCAACAAAGGCAAAAGAGAAGAGTTGCCTGTGTTTACATTACAAAGAAGCTTTGCCCAGGCTCTCACCCTGTCCCTTATGAAGTTCCTTACTCTCTCTAGGATGGTGGCTTCCTTTCTGAAGATTCTGCTGTTTCTCTCCCTCCACATGGCCCAAAGGGTGGCATGAAAGATGAGCCACTAGATCTGCTTGTCTTCTTTGGGGGGCCATTGCCTATGCCACTCCCTCAGCAACTGCTGGATGATCTGCGCTGGCTGCAAACCACACCGAATCTTGCTGAAGACATGCAGCCGAACATCTCTAGAGAAGTGGCAGCTGATAAAGAGATGGTCCAAATTCTCCTCCTCCTCCCCACACAAACTACAGTTTGCATGGATACCCTCTAGAAAAGTAGCAAGTCTATCGCAAGTTGGAAGCCTTTTGTGGGATACCCTCAATCGCAGCACATTAACTTTTAGAGGGCTCCTTGGTATCCATATTTGCCTCTGCAAGAGATGTCATTGGCCACCATCAGCAATTACTTGGTACACTGATCTGACTAAGAAACGGCCCCTCGCATCCCATCTTCACTTCCATACATCTTCCTTGCTTCCATCTAGCTCATGCTGCTGCAATATTGAGAGCAAAGTCCCGAGCTGATCAATCTACTCTTCCCATAGGTTTCTTCTAAAAATTGGACTCCAGTTAGCCTCTGCTGGCTGTCTTTCAAACAACTGGCTTGCCACTGCCGGTGGCTCCACAGAAACTACACAGAGCTGCAGAAACAACTCTTTAAGAAGATAGTCATTGCACTACTTGTCCTTCCAAAAATGACATTTTCGGCCATTTCCCATGGTCACTCTAACATCTATCCTGACAACATCAGGGTTTTTCAAAACACTCCTCCAGAGGTGCGATATATGGTGTTGGAGTGGGGTAGTCAAGTTCCAAAGCCTTGTTTTGCTATAATATTTCTGTCGGATGACCATACTCCATAGCCCCTCACTGTCTATGCCACTTCTTCCTAGCCATTTACTCAAGAGTACTAAATTGAAGTCCTTGACATTCTTTAAGCCCAGCCCTCCCTCCTTACTTTTACATGCTTTGCCCCAAGTAAGGTCATGCCAGCCTCTGCTCATTGCTTCACTGCAGTGCCAGAAGAATCTTGCCGGAATTGATTATAGCTTCCTTGCCATTGAGAGAGGGATCCGAAACATGGACAAAAAATAGATAGGGAGACTCTCCAGGACTGATTTGCACAGCACCAGTCGGCCCCCATATGAGAGTAGCTTCCCTTTCTATCTTGCCAACTTGGATTCAAATTTCTGTACCACTGGCTGCCAATCCCTGCACTGTAAAACATTGCCTGTCAGCGGAAGTCTTAGGTAAGTAATAGGGAACTGGTCAACCTGACAGGCTATAATAGCAGTAGCTCTCTTGATGGCTCTATGCTTCTTGTTAACTCCGATCACTTGGCTCTTGTGAAGATTCACCTTAAGACCACTGACCTCCTGAAGCAACTCCAGCATCCACATGATGGTATACAATTGCTCCATCCACATGATGGTATACAATTACTCCTTATCTTTTGCCACAAATAGGATTGTGTCATCAGCATACTGTTGGTGGAAGATGTATTTTACGTGTGGTGCAACCTGGAAGCCCTTGAACAAGCTTTGAGACTCAACTCTCGTTCACATTTTGCTTAGAATCTGTGCAACCAGTGCAAACAAAAGTGGGGACATCGGATTACCATGGCTTAGCCCTCTACCACTATGAAAATATGGTGTCGGCTCCCCATTGATGAGGACAACGAATTTGGCTGAAAAGATGCAATCTCAGATTCACCCAATCCATTTGTCATTAAAATCCATCCTTGAAAGAACATCAAGTAAACACTGCCAGCTGACCCGGTCGTAGGCTTTCTTAAAGTCTAGCTTGAAAAGCCCTCTCTTTTGTGTCTTGATAGCGTGCAGGCACTCATGGGTGACCAAGAAGTTCTCCTAGATGATGTGGCCACTAATGAAAGCTCCCTAGTATCTACTGACAATCCTGTCAATGGCCCTTTTAAGACTAATGGCCAGTAGCTTTGTGATTATTTTATAGGTCCTATTGAGCAGACTAATGAGTCTATAATGTCTCAGGTTCTCAGCACCTTGCTTCTCGGGGATAAGGACAAGTAGAGTGTTATTGATATCTTTCAAATGTGCCCTTGCTTTCTGGAACTTCCATAAAGCTTGAAGAAAAGTCCTCTTTGATGATGCCCCACTAATGGTGGAAGAACGACATTGGGAAGCTATCATGCCTAGGAGCTTTGTCACTTGCAAGGGAAAAGATAGCCTTTTTCACCTCCTCAAAAGAACAGGAGAGTGCGTTGCTCTCTTCTGCCGATAAGTGTGAAAAGAGGTCCAATGCAATAGACGGTCTGACCGGCTCATCCTTTGTGAAAAGTCGAGAATAGAATTGTCTGGCATGCCTCTTAATGTTTGCTAGGCGGTGAAGAGCTGATCCCTGTCCATGATGCACTTGATGTAATTCAGCCACCTCATCCAAGAAATAATCTTTTGGAAGTAGGAAGCATTCCTATCACTTTCCTTGATCTGTTTATCGATTGATTGCTCATTGCTTTCAGAAAATTTTCTCTTTGGTGAGGATGAAAATCAGCCTTAAGCTTGTCCCACTGAAACTGTCAGGCTTATCTAGGAGACGTACCTCTTCCAGTGCATCTAGACCTTCTAGTTGAGTAAGAATCCTATCTTTCACGGCTTTGTCAGGGAGAGTCTTGCTGGTACTTCATTATAGAGCTCCTGTGCTACGTTCTTCAATTTGGCTGCTAGTCTGGCCATAATAGACAACTCTTGCCTGAGTCGCCGACACTCTGGTTATAATGTCTCTGAAGTCTTCCTCCTTGAGCCAGTATCTTTCCATTCTAAATGGAGCTTTCCTCAGCTGCCTACAACTAGTCTTGGGCAAAATGGGCTTATGATTAGAAACAAATCTCACCATGGTTAGTGCCTTCGGATGTGGGAAGTGGTCTTCCCAGTCAACAAAAACTAGAAACCTGTCAAGTTTGGACTGTACTAGATCGGCTCTCATATTTGACTATGTGGACTGAGTGTTGGAGCTGTGGACATAGATCAAGGCTGCATCAGCTATGAAGTTCTTGAAATCTCCTGTGTGTGGGTGTGGTGGGGGGTGGGGGGGGGCATTCCACTTGATCTCTCCACCGTTGAAGCTATGGCGTTGAAGTCACCCACTCCACACCACGGGTGCTAGAGCTGGCATGCCGTAGCAGAAGCTCGTCCCATAGTGCTTTCTTGTCCTCTCTGCTCTGCAGCCTATATATATACCCTAGTGAAATCCCATAGGAATCCATCCTTGACGCTGTGGAAAGACAGACATGGCCCACCTGTCAATGTGTTTAAACTCCACCTCATACTCATTCCACATAATCATAATACCCCTGCTCTCCCCTCTGCTAGAGAATATTGGCTGTTTATTTTTTTTTTTCTGAAAGTGGGTAGTACCACTCATGTATAAAAGAAAAGAGTATGTACAAGTAAAGGCTGTCACAGCCCAAACAAGGGCAACCCCAAAAAATCTTATACAAGAGAAGCACAAAGACAGTGTGGAACAACCTAGCCCCCTAGACACCTAAAAAGAGGAGAAGTAAGGGAATCCACATTACACAGAATAGCAGTCCATTCCCTTACTCTATCACAAATAAAAGAAACAAGACTATCCTCAGTATGAGACTCCCTCCTGAAGATCCGATTGTTCCGCTCCCTCAGAATGTCCACAGAGTGGCATGAAGGATGAGTCACTACACCGTCGTGTTGCTCCTAAAGAGCCCAGGCCTAGCCCAATGCAAAAAAGGTGGTGTACATTACTGTGCTGACTGATGATGTAGTGGGTCCTCCTAGCAATCTCCCGCCACACCCTTTGTGAGTAGGAGTAACCTACAAATATGTGATCAATGATCTCGTCGTCCTTACCATAGAGGCAGCAAGCCGACAAAATGCCCGGGAGGAAATGGGACAGCCTGTCTCGTGTTGGAAGCATCCCATGAGAGACCCTCCTGGCTAAGAGCTTCACGTTCGGCGGCCTCTTCGGTCTCCACATCTGATCCTGGAGGCGGTTACGAACTCCTCCTTCCGAGATGACGGCATAGGTTGATCTAACTAAAAAGGAGCCCTCCTTTTCTCACCTCCATACCCATACATCCTCTCTATCTGGCCGAGGATAAAAGGGTAGGAGGAAAGAAAGGAGTTCCTGAAGCTGCACCATCTCCTCTTGTCTAAGATCCGTCTTGAAGATCGGTGCCCAGGTACCTCCTAGAAGAAGGAAGTCGAAAGCTTGAGCGACTGATACTTGGGGGTCCGCTGCAACAGCAAAAAGACTTGGGATCAAGGCCTTCAACGTGAAGTGATCATACCATTTGTCATTCTAGAAAAGGGTCAAGTTTACCTTTCCCAGTTGGACCTGGACTCTGGAGACCATAACATCCCTGCAGGAGAAGATATCCCGTCAAAGAAGGGAAGTCCTGTGGAGAGGAGAAGGAGCTAAGTCCCAAACACTCCTGTTATTAAAGTACCTTTGCCTAATCAAATGAGCCCACAACCCGTCATCTTCGTTCCCCAACCTCCACAGCAACTTTTACAAGAGAGCCAAGTTGAAGTCTCTCACATCTTGATCTCCAGTCCTCCCTCTGCCCTGTTAGTAGCCAGCCTTATACTAAATCATGGCAACCACTCCATCTCCCCCCACTGCCATGCCAAAAGAACCTGCACTGAATAGAGTCAATCTTCTTCTCCATCGTCTTCGGGATTCGGAACATAAAAAGAAAATAAATAGGGAGACTATCCACCACAGATCTATATAGCATAAATCTGCCCTCATAAGATAATGCTCTAGTTTTCCACCTAGTCACCTTGCACTCATACCTCTGAATGATAGGAAGCTAATCCGCACATCGAAGAGATCACGAGGTGAGAGGGAGGCCCATGTAAGAGAGAACTCTTCAATCTTACACCCCAATAGATAAGCCGCCCTCTGAAGGGGCCTAACCTGCATGTTCACCCCTATAAGAAGGCTCTTGTTGAAGTTAACTTTTAGGTCAGTGACCTCCTCCCGTAGTTCCAACTTCCAACAAGAGCCTGACCATGACAAACTGCCGCTCACCTTCAGCAAGAAACAAGATGGTGTCATCTGCATGCTGCAAGTGAGTAAGACTATGACTGCCACTAATCACCTGAAATTCTTTGACCAAGCCAGTAGCCTCAGCCCTCTGCCATACCCTGTGTTATCGAAATTGCCCCTAGGCGCTGAGGTGAGGCGAGGCGATGGCAACTCGCCTCGCCCTATCGTGGATCGCTGAGCCGAATGCCTCAACACTGCCTCGCCCACTTCGCTTGTCTTGGCACACCTGGGTTGCCTAGCCCGCCTCGCCCGCCCGTTCCCTCCAACTTGGCTACATGCGGATCCGCGTATCGGGCATGAAGAGCCTTTAACTCTCGATGAAGGCGGATCCGGGCTTTTAAACCTCGTGAGGGTTTCGATCCCCTCCCACCCCGCGGCCACTTCTCCCTCCCTCCCCGATCGACAACCCTAATCTCCAGCGGCGACAACGGCGTCCAACGAGCCAGCGGCGTCCGGTACTCGTCTCCCTCTCCCCCTCTTTTTGTCTTTCTTACATAGATGCACATACGTATGCACCCTCTCGCACTCTACCTCTCCCTCTCTTACTCTTTCTCTCTAACACACACACACAGAGGGGCTCAACCCGTCTCCCACTCTCACTCTCTCTCTTCCCCTGTCATGTCTCCCACTCTGTCACTCTCCCCCCCCTCCCTATCTCTCTCACAATGAGAGGGAGGGGCCGAGCCCTTCTCTATGTCCGTCTCCCTCACCTCTGTCTTCCTCTCTTACTCTTTCTCTCACACACGTACACACAGAGAGGGCTCTGTCACTCTCTCTCTCCTCCTCTTTATCTTCCTCACAGTGAAATGGAGGGGCCGAGCCCCTCTCTATCTCCCTCTCCCTCACTCTTTCTCTCTCTGTTCTCTCACTCTATCTCCCTCTCACTCTCTTTTTCTCTGTCACACCACAGACACATGCACACACTCTGTCTCACCCTCTCTCACTCTTTGTCTCCCTCTCCCTCTCTCTGTCACATAGAAACACACGCACAGTCAGAGGGAGGGGCCGAGCCCCTCTCACTCTGTCTCACCCACTCTCACTACCCTCTCCCACTTTGTGTTATGAGATTATGTAATTAACTTGTTTGGTTGTTTACTTAATTTGTTTTGTTATAATATTGCATTTGCTATTCTTGTTTAGTGTATTTGCAAATTTTGCATGCATGACAACATGAGTGTTATGTTCAAGAATGAATGAATTTCGGAAATTTATTGACTTTATCTATGTAGTTTTTTAATATTTACTTTAAAAAAAATATATTTTGTGATATTTAGACATATAATTTAATGTCTGAATTATATGTAATTATTTAATAAAATTTTGCCTAAAATGCCTCAGCCATCGCCTAGGCATTTGAGGCGTGAGGCGACCCCCTGGTCGCCTTGCTCGCCTCACCCCTTGGACTACATTCACACTCTGCTTAGTACACTAGTCACAAGCACAAAAAGGAGAGGAGACATAGGGTCCCCTTGGCGAAGCCCCCAACCACTATGGAACTAGGAAGGCGATTTTCTATTGACCAGGACCGCAAAGGTAGCCGAAGAGATGCAAGCCTTGACCCAGCCAATCCACCTCTTCTGCAAGCCCATCCTCTCCAGCACATCAAAGAGACACTGCTAACTGACCCTGTCATAAACCTTATCAAAATCAAGTTCAAGATTGCCCCTTTCCTCCTCTGGTTTTTCATAGCAAATAGGCACTCATGTGTCATCAAGAAGTTATCCTGAATATGTCTTCCCCTGATGAATGCTCCCTGGAAGTGACTAACCAACTTGCCTATAACTGTAACCAACCTCCCTGCTAGCACTTTTGTGATGATCTTGTAGGAACCATTCACCAAATTGATGGGTCTAAAGTCCCGAAACTTTTGAGCACCTTACCTTCTTAGGGGTGAGCACTAGAAGGGTTTTGTTAATACCCTCCCAAGTGACCCCTCCCCTCCTGAAACTTCCTCACAGCTACAAAAAGATCCCCCTTGATGACCTCCCAACACTTCTGAAAGAAGGCTAGCAGGAAACCATCCAGACTTGGGGCTTTATCACCTGCAAGAGAGAAGATCGCCTGGTGAACCTCCTCCTCTGAAAAGGGCTGGGAGATATCATCCCTCGTCTCAGGGGAAAGGCGGGGGAGAAGATCATCTGCACTCGGCCTATAATGCTCGCCCTCCGTAAACAGAGAAGAGTGGAAATCTCTTGCATGGTCCTTAATCTCCTTGTCTGAGGAGAAGGAGAGGTCCCCCACCTTGATGCAAGAGATGGAGTTAACCCTCCTCTTAGAAGCAATGCGCTGAAAGTAAGCTGTGTTTTTGTCTCTCTTTAATCCCCCTACCTTTCGATGTCTGCCTTCAGTAGATCTCCTCTCTAGAGAGTATCTCATTGAACTAGTCCCTCAAAGTATTTATGAGTGTCTTGTCCTCATCATCCATGAGATCTGCCTCCTTTAAACAATCACGACCCTCAAGCTGCTGAAGAATCCTGTCCATCGCTGCCCTCCCTCGAAGGATTTTATCGGCTCCCCAAGCTTGAAGAACCTGAGCAATATGTTTCTACCTTCTCACCAAAGTAGTCATAGCAGAGGAACCCGCATTCCGAGCATACCAAGCACCTGTGACCGTCTCCATAAAGTCAGCCACTAAACCAAAATTGTTCAAGCCTGAAACTGTCTTCTGTTAAACAACCGGCTAGTTTTTAGAAGGATGGGCTTGTGGTCAGAGACAACTCTTACCAGCGACACCACCTGCACATAAGGAAAATGATCCTCCCAATCAACAGAAACCAAAAACCTATCTAACCTAAAGCAAGAAGCATATGCTCTCTGGTTTGGCCAAGTGAAGCCCCTAAAGGCCATACCAATATCCACCAAAGCTGCCTCCTGGATGAAATCAGAGTAGTCTTCCATCTCTCTAGCATAAGTAGCATCCCCTGTTGTCTCCCACGGGGCTGCCACCGCATTGAAGACTCCTCCAACACACCAAGGCCGTCCAGAAGCGAGATGGTGTCTAATCAAGTCATCCCATAGCAGTTGCTTCTCCTCTCTGGGCCAAGAGCCATACACCCCATTGAAGTCTCAGGAGAAGTCATCCTTAATTTTCTTGAAATGCAAAGAGATAGACCATCTGCTAACCTCCCTGTCCTGCGTCACCTCGTCCACCTCATACGGATTCCAGAGGACCATAATACCTCCGGACCTGCCCATCGTCGGGGAGGCGACCCCCAAATAAAGGCGGTCCCCTTCGATCTCCCTCAAGAGAGTAGCACCATCCCCCTTACATTTCGTCGCCTAGATACAAAGAATATCAATCTTGCACTGTCTAATCAGCTCCCTCACTGCCCTCTTCTTCTCCAACTCCTAGCCCCAACACATTCCAAGATACTATCCTCATTACCTCCTTCCTACCCCCCTCCCCCTCCCTGACCCCTATCTACTGAGATCTCTCTCTCTCTCTGCAAAATAGTAGCATTCTACCTCTTCTTAATTTTGGAGAAAGCCCGTTCCACATCTTTATCTGCCCCCGCCTGAAAGGAGATTCCCAGCTTGGCAGCCAACTCCCTCACCTACTCCCCTACGATTTTTTCAATCTCCTCTAGTAGCTCTCTCATTACCTCCCTCACCAGGCAGCTCCTCTCCTCTGACCCCTCCGCCATAGTCAACAAAGCAACCGCCTCACCCTGGGGCTCCGGACCATCCTTCTTCCCCTCCGATAGAGGTCCGCCCTCATCTATTGGACGGGAATGCACTACCAGAAGCTCCTTCCCAGAGATTGCTAGGCCACTCAAAGCAACCTCGAGAGGGTACTCTTGGTGCTCAGGTTGGAGAGGCCTGGCTGAGTTTGTGAGCAACAATGAGGAAGGGAGCAGTTCCTTGGAGGCCTTCTCGCCCTGTGCCGCTTCACTAACCACCAGAGCTTCTGGGTGACCAACAGTTGAGTGACGTGGCTGGCCGATTTCCTCGGAACGCTGGAGTACCGGGAAGACCAGCGGCGGCCCAGTGGAGAAGGGTTGACGAAGCACAGGGGATCGGGCCGGCCTCCCCTCCCTCTGCCTCTTGTGTCCCCAAGGGTCTGCTAAGCGCCAGACGGGGGAGACTAAGCCGTGACCGCCCAAGCGGCCCCACCACGTCCGCACTAGAGGGAGGACCTGTGTCACTGGAAGCGACAACTCTCCAGGGCAACGTCAAGGGGGAAGCCTCTGATTGCTCCCCTGACGGAAGACCGTCATCAGCTGTGGATGCAGTCGTCGCCGGGAGCCCACCTAGAGGACGCTTCTTCGGCGCTGAGCACCAGGGCAATCGTGGGGAAGGCAAGCAGGGAAGAGGACCAATAAAGGGTCCCGCCTACCCATTACCCGGAGAGGGGGCGGATTCGGGTAAGTTCCGAGGTCCCTAGTGTGGGCCCGGCACTTAAACCCAAACTTGTAAAATCGGCATCACCTTGCTCGAACCGGGCCGATCACTCGCACCAAAACTCGGGCTCAAGTTAGCCAAGTCCACACCTGGCCCAGCAGAACTGACCGAGCCCACCGCGGGCCCAGGCCCAACTGAAGCATCCGGCCCATTCCATGGTGCGGTGCAATTCAAATTTGAATTGCCAGCCCGTCCCAATGGCCGTACGTCTTCTACCTCCCGCCACCTTTTTGCAAACCCTACCTCAGTCGCCGACGCATCCTGTAGCTCCTCCACCACCCACAAGTGCACGACAAACAGGACACCACCAAAGTTGACAGTGGCGACGATAGGGATTTTCGCCGAACTATCCACCTACACCACGACGGCAAGCGTTGCCCCATGAATAGAAGCCAAGACTCCCGCTCTACATTCTGGCAAAACCTCTCACCAAGGTGGTCAACCCCTCCTCGTCACAAAGGATAGGTGAACCCTCCTGGGCGAGGATTGGGGAATGCCCCTCTACCCATCGTCCATTGCTGAAGGTGGAGCAGGGCTCTGTCCACCGACAAGAACCCAACGGCCGCCAACCTGTCCCCCTGTTCCACCTCCTTACCAAATGCCAAGAAGGACGATTGCGACACCCTCGAAACCTCCCAAGTCCCTCTAGCATCAACCGAACCCCTTTTCACCTGCTGCACGTTGACCTCGCCGTCCATTAGAGACACCCAAGGGCAATGCTGCAGGCACTCGAACTGGGCATCTAGGAACTCCACCAGGAGCGCCTCTGCGTCGAGGCACCACCGGTGCCTAGGCGTCACCAACCCCACCGACGGAAGCTCTCTCACTGCCTCCGCATAGGATCTGGGATGATTCGACCCTCCACTAGAATCACTACCAGCCCCTGGTGGGGACACCCTCCCAGCCCTACAAAAGTGCCAAATGTGCCCATGGAGCTTGCAACCAAAGCAGGTGGGCATCCTCCCTGAGTAGCGTTCTCCGAGAGCGTGCTCCGACGAGAAAACACCCCCCCAGCGGGCCATGGGCCTGGGAGAAAACCTGGAGCTTCTCTCTCTAGGAATAGTTAGAGAAAGGCAAATCAATTTAATATTGGCTGTTTAATTGGAGCAGACATTCTGAAATTCACATGGTATAGTGCTTTTTAAACTTAATGTATTCACATAAACTTTCGTGGTCAATAAATGAAATTTGTTGAATTCAAGAAAATTGACTTTATGAATTCACCTTATATAGAAAAGTGCACGCTTAGAGATTCTCTACTTTTTGTTTCTGGCAAGTTATTATTTGCTTTTGGTCATCTTTACAAGAAGGTTTGATATTTGAGAGTGTACCATCTACATAATAGTTTTTTCTTTTGCATTATGGACGATGTTTGAATTTTGATTTTTGTGACATAATTACCTACACAGCATTCCATCAGAATATGTATTCCAACCATTTGCAATACTACAGATGCTAAATTCATTTATTTTTCTTTAGCTTTATATTATTTAGTTTTTCTCCCTTGGAAACATATCAGCAGCTTTTCTACCTCTTGGACAGATGCTCATATTAACTTGGCATCTTTTACGCATCTGCCCAGTTTGGATAATGCTCTGTACTTTTTTTAGGGTCTATCAACCAGTTTGTTTAGTTCGGTTAGCTTGCATTCTAGCATAGAAAAAGTTATAGAGAGAAAATGGACATTTTATACCTTCTCTCTACCTTTATTTTCTGTCAATATCTGTTATTTCACTATTTTCTTTCTTGATAGCACACGAGTGTGATAGCACACTTGGGTCTGTGCAAATGTAGTCAGACTGGACAACAAAGTATGTGCGTAAAAGATGAAATACACGCAGAGGGAGGGACAAAATGCATTAATCATGGAATATATGTGGACGCCCCTATTTCTTTAATTATTGTGAGGTCAAGGTGTTTTTTAGTTGAATCCGAGTAGTTTTCTGTTTGAGGTCTTTTATTCCTGGAGACAAATCCCTTGAGCCCAATGGCCCATGACATCTCTGACATTGGTGGCTGATGATTGATAAGGTGATTAATTTGCTGGTGGAAACAAAAAATGTGTGCCCTACTTTGTTGTCTGTATCATATTTTCTATTCAGCAGAGGATATAATTGTCTTTTTTGTTTGTGATAGAATGAGAGAATGTGCTGAGCTTCTTTATAACGTGAATTCCCAAAACTCTTCTCTTTTTTGTCTTACTGGGGGGTTAGAGTGCTACACATTGCCTTAGTGTGGCCTTCTTTTGTATAGGGATCAAGGTTTTCCGTCTTCAATATTGGTTCCGCCTCGGAAAGACGGAAGAGAAGAGATCTCGGAAACATCTTGGGAGATTGGATTCGGTGATTTTGATTTTTTTTAATATATATAGTCTATTTCTAAGGAAATGCTTTTTTTTTCACTACCCACACAATTTCACAAACATGCTTTTCTAATTATCAACTCAATTTTATAAAATGAAGAGTAATGATAATAATAACAAATCCATTTACATACACCAATGTCAATGTACATCAAAAGTTACATCAAAAGGAGATACATAAAATGGTACATGAAGAATACGTCAAAAATCAGCAACAATGGTACATGTATCTCTGTCACCCCCTCTCTCTGTCCCTCTCTCTTAGACAGAGAGAAGAGAAAGACGGGGGGAGAAAGAGAGACGAAGAGAGCAAGAGGGTGGGAGACAGAGAGAGACTGAGATAGAGAGAGAGAGTGTGTCACAGAGGGAGAGACAGAGAGAGTCCGAGGGAGAGATAGAGGGAGAGGGAGACTAGGAGAGAGAGAGCTCAAGAGGGCCGAGGTAGAGAGAGACAGAGAGAGAGGAAGGAGGGGGAGAAGATCTCAATCTCGGGAGTTCTGTGTGTGCGACCCTTGGAGAGAGAGATCTCGTAGAGATTTTGGACATCTTGTGAGAGATGACAAACTATGATAGGGATTTTTTGGGAATCTATTGACTATACTTGTACATCATTTTTTTCATTTCATACAATAGTGGTACCACCCACTTTCAGAAAGAAAAATTACCTCTGGTTTTTGGGTGAACTTTCCTGTTTCAATTATCTACTGCAAATTCTGGCTCGTTATTGTTGAAGGTGGACTAAGTCACACTGCCAATGGTTGCTGTTTACACGCGAAAATAATGCGGACACGCTGATGGTGAATTAAAATTTGAGGGTTTCGAGTATCATCAACATGTTTATTTGCATTTATTTATTTCGCATTTTGGGTTTATCAGATGATTTAGAGTTCGTGTACAGGACTTTTCTCCACCGATCAGAGTCGATATTAATTTACATCGGAGCAAGTCCGAACACATTTGATTAATTGTCAAAGAACGCCTTTTGCCTCTATCTGTTGTGGCATTAATGATCTTGATGATCCCCCATTATGGATATATACTCTTGCGACGAAGATTTTATTTCCTTGAACACATGTAATTTGAATTACAATCGGTCTTTCAAGACCTTAACATATGGTTTCAATTATGTAATCAGGTCTTCGGGATTATATCTGGTTGTAAGCAGAGCCTTTGAATATGCTTCAGTCTGCATTTGGACATTTAAATTTGCTTTCGTCTTGATCGGGTCATTGAATTTACTTTTATCTCTTGATTGGACGGTTGAACTTGAATTCCATCACGATCGGATCGTTGGATCGTCAAGATGATCACTGTTGGTCCGTCGGATTTGCTTCATAGTTATAATCACTCTTTTGATTGTGATCAGACCCTTAAGTTGACTTGGTCTCCATAAAGGACATTTTCGCTCAAGGCGGGGATATATTTGTAATTTTTCCTCCATTAGGGTATTTATGTAGTTTCTTGATTTTTTCGGAGATAGTCCCACCATTTCTCGACTTTCTGGGCATTCCTTTCATTACTTACTTTTCAGAATATATTTGACATTTCTTGACTTCCTGGAGATAGCCCCGTCATATCTTGACTTCCTGGACATATCTGTCATTTTTGACTTTTCGGAGATAGCTACGTCACTTCTTGACTTCCTGGGCATATCTGCAATTTCTTGATTTTTTGAGATTTTTTTGATAATTTCACCCTTCTCTGGGTTTTCCGGACGTGACAAGTCTTGGCCATGAAAATGGTATATGGACTTAGATGACTAGCCATAAGCTGAACTCAGGAGAGCGTACACCGTTTCAGAGAAGGGGTGTGGTCCCGCTCTATCGAGTCGTGCAAACGGCGTAAACCAAAACGAGGGCATTTTGGTAATTTTGAGATAAGTCGGGAATTTTGTGCAGTTTCTGGACTGAATAATGGCTTTCTTGCAACTTTCCTACAAATGAGAGCATTTATGCAATTTTATGATATTTTATAGTTTTTCTATAATTTTTCCACCATCGGGGGTATTTTTGTAATTTTCTCACTATCGAGAGTATTTTGTAAATTTCCCGCCATTAGGATATTTCTACAAATTTTCTATCATCGGGGGTATTTATGCAATTTGCCTGCCATCGGGGCATTTCTATAATTTTCCCGCTATCGGGAGTATTTCTACGATTTTCCAAACCTTCAAGGATTTTTCTATAATTTTTTTACACTTTGAAGGTTTTTCTGTAATTTTTTTTGACCAACACAATTTTCTGCAATTTCTGATCATGAGATTTTTTTCTCATTAGGGGGTGAGATGTCGCTTAGGGTCACCACTGCTAAAGAAGGTGACCAAAACTCCCAAGGGGGGCCTTTAGTGTGGTGACCATACCCCTCTTGAATCTTTACAGGCTTCCTCTTCCTTTCCCGCTACTACTGCTCTTCATGGTGGTGTTCTCCCATTCCCTACAGAAGCTCTCTTCCTCGGACTTCCTTATGCTTCCCTTCGTTGGAGTTTCATTGGAGTCCTCCTTTTCTGCTACTACTGCATTCCTTTTATGGGTGCTGGCCAGTGGACCAGAGGTTTGGTGCCTCTGGTGGAGCCATGAAACACCCCCCTCCAGTGGAAGTTCAACAATCTTATTTATTTTTTTCATTTCCTTTGTTCGCATGAAGAGGAGGGACCGGAGGGCCCCCCCTCCAGTGGCACTCTCCCTCCCTTCTTTTCTTCTTTCTTCTTCTTTTTTTTTGTTCTGCTGCACATGAAAGAGGGACCGAAGGGGGCGGTCCCCCTTCGGTTGGTTGACACCGGAGGGGACTCCCTCCTGTCTGTCATGACCGGAGGGGTCTCCGTCTTGTGCATACAGCTGGAGGGGGTCCTCCGGTGCTGTGCAACCGAGGGACCCCCTTCTGGTGCTTGTGCAACCGGAGGCCCCCCCTTCCGGTGCTGCCTGACCGGAGGGGGTCCCCTTCCGGTGCACCTGCATGTTTGAGAGAGGGAGAGAGGATGGAGGGGGGGGGGGCTCTTGCAACCTATTTTCTTTTCCCCCCCCTCTTTTTCATTTTTCATTTTTTTTCTCTTTTCCTTTTTCAATAAATTTCAGGATTTAACAGCTGCTAAGCAGGAAGAGGAGAAGAAAATGAAAACTGACAGCTGCTCCTGCATGGCCACTGGTGCATTGGTAGTAATGTAGGCAGAGGAAACCAAAAAGGGGAAGAAAAGCTGAGTGGCTGACTAGGCAGAGGGTTCATGTTTGAGCGGCAGCCAGTAGAATTGGGCAACAAAATGGGCTGCAAGGCCAGACAGTGTTGTGGATGGTGGGGCCTGGTACTATCGTGTGAAGTGTATTCAGATCCATTCAGTGTTAGAATAGGATGTCATCGGAGGTATCTGACACTTCAGGTATGGGTGAATCCTAGTTTCATGATTTGACTGTTGCAATCTGTGATGTAGTCCAGGATCCATTTCTTTGTGCTTCTAGTCAACAGTATGAGGTCCTGACAGTGGGTTTGTAGCTGTCCATGATAGAATGAGCTGCAATCCAAGATACATGTTGGTATACATGTTGGTGCTTTGGACATGAGCAAGTCCTGGTTTTTGCAATTTGACTGTTGTGATCAATGATATCTTCAGGGATCCATCTGATTACACATTTTCTGAATCAAGAATGATCTACAGACACATGAGTTGGCAGAGAAGCCCATGTCATTTGGGATTCTGGATGCTCATTATCAATGGGTCCTCTTTGTAGTTGTGAGTTATCCCTTAAGGAGTCCTAGATGCTCTTAATTATAGTTTGCAAGATCAAGATGCATTAATTGTTAAGAGTCCACGGTGAAACATCAGCATGGCCCTTCTGTCGATAATCTGGGATGGTCATCACTATTTAGCCTCTCATCAATTGAGACGTCAATACATGATCATCAGCTTCAGGTTCATGCTGACAACGAGCCAGAATGGGGGACTACGCTTTCTAGGCCAAAGCCAAGAAAAGTATGGACTGGAGCAGCCAGGCTTGAAGACAACTGTACCAAACCTACTTGATGATTTGGAATTGGATCCGTGCTTTACAGTAAATGCTGCACAAATGATGTGAAACAAAATCTCAATTAACCAAGACACTGGGAACTACATCTAGCTAACTCTCATCTGCTCCCAGTTCAGAACCATCTGAAACATGACGGACAGATAGGGCTCCTCTGAAATGAGGTTGGAGCCATGATCCTCGTCCAAATCACTTTGCTGTGGTCCTGTTTTAGCTGTTTTGGACCATACCATTAATAAATGTACTCTCAGGCTGCAGTATATATCTTCATTATTACTTCAATGAAGAAAATGCAGATTTCTGAGCTAGAATTATAACTAGACATTCCCTCTCTTTAGCCTATTTCCAATCAAGATGGATATCACACAATTTTTTGCACAATCCTGATAGCATATTATGTTCTTTTGGAAAACTTGGTGAAACCTCAATCAAGATAATGTATGTGTTGGCTCAAAAAAACAAAAAAGCACAAAACAAAAGGATATTCCTGAAACCCTAGAAATTTGAAGCTTCAAGAAAAGGCTATAGCAATAGCAGTTGTCACACAAAATAGAAGACCCCAGATAGTGTGTGCAACAGTAGCAAAGAGGGGGGAGGCCTGCTAAATCCTTCTAGGGTTTCTGTGCAACAAAGAAAGAGGATGAAGAAGGAAAAAAAGAAAACAGAGAGAAAAAAAGAAGCAAATAGAGGAGGAAGAAGAAGAAAGACAGAAGAGGAAGGAGGAGGAGAAGGCTGTGCATGGAGCTTTTCTCCCTTGCATGACTCCCAGGAGAAAGGGGGAGAGGGATTGTGGGAGTAGGGTTTCTTCTTATACACGTGCATGAGAGAGAGGACTTAGTGGGGCACTTAAAAAATTTGACAGGTGGGGCCCTTCAATTCCCCAACCAGATGGTTCCTCTTCCTTCACACAAAGAGAAGAGTTGAAGGATTTATATTGAGTCTTGGGTCCTCCCTGTTGGACTCAAGAAACCTCTTCAGTTAAGATCTCTCTCGAGCTTAAGTACTTCAAGCCCTTTTTAGGGTTCAAGGTTCTTTGAAACCTTCATGGAGTCATGCATTGTAATGCGAGATATACTCAAATTGATCATGCTTGATGTTGTATGTTCTCATGTACATTGAATTTGTGTTTGTGGATCATTATCGGGTCCTTATTGGATCTGCTCTAATCCATTAAGGTTTTAGATCCTAAGTGGATGTTTAATGGAGTCCCATTTGAATCCCTTGAATGATGTTAACAAAGATTCTTAATAGACCCTCATGAGTTTACTATGGGGATTTTTACAACTATACCCCTGTAAAACACCATATTTGCATGTATCCCCCTACTTTTATCGTATTATCAAGAATACCTCTGATATACACCGTATTGTTGCGGTTGTACCTTTGTGGTTCTCGGGCTATCAACGCCGGCGAATATTATAAGAATATGCCGACGGAAACCATTTGAACCTGTAAAAAATAAAACATGCCCTTGTATTCGAGAGAGAGAGAGAAGGGAGCTCTGTGACCCCTCTTTCTCACCTATGACAACTCGCCTCCCTCCTCCCTCTCCCCACCTCCGGCGAGCTCCGGCAAATGCCCCCCCCCCCCCCCCCCCACAGCAACACACGAACCCTTTCCCCTTCTTGTCCTCTCCCTCCCAGCCCATGGTGACACCCACCCCCCCACCCCCTCTGGCCCTCTCCATCCCCCCCCCCCCCCAACGGCAACACCCGCCCCCCTCCCCTCTGGCGGTCTCCCTGAGCCGCCCCTCTAGTGGTCTCCTTGAGCACCCCCCCTCCTTGGTGGTCTCCCTGAGTACCTCCCCGCCCCCCTCCCCTTTATGGCGAGTGCGGCCCCCCTCCCCCTCTGGCCATCCTTGCCCCCCACGGAGACGCCTAACCCCCCCTCTTGCCGTCTACCCTCCCCCCCACAACAACGGGAGGAACTATTGTTACCTTACTCTCGGCCATTGCTGCGCCTGCGCCCCTCCGCCGTGGTGATCTGGGCCCCCCTCACGAGGTTTTTGGTTGACGGATCCCCGATCACCATGGAGGTCGTCACCTGCGAGCCTCCAGATCCGTCGACGTTGCTGCCTTCCTCCCTCTTGGTAGCCGCTGTGCCTGCGCCCCCTCCTCCGTGGCCATCTGAGCCCCCCCTTCTCATGCAGGCCCCCTACCTCCCGGCCCTCCTTTCCCCACCCCTTAGGCTCTGCTCACACGTAGCACCCCCCCTCCCGGCCCCGTCTCCCCCTCCGTTCCTCCCTCCATGGATCCTCAGAGAGAGAGAGAGAGAGAGACCCCTTAGCCGCCGCACCTGCACCCCCTCTGCCGTGGTGATCTGAGCCCCCCTCTCATTGATGGGGTCATCACCATCCGTCCTGACACTCTCGACCATTCTCGTCACCCCGGAGGCGTACATCATGGTCTAGTCATTTATTTTGAGTCCTATGTATGTTTCTTTATTTTATTTGAGTCATATCATTGTAATTTCCCTTTTATTTGAGTCATGTCCCTAGGTCTTGTGCTTATTTCCCTAGGTTTGAGTGTCATTAGGTTTATTAGTTAGCTATTGGGCCCAATTCATTGGGCTTGGCCCAAGGGCACTCCCCCTTCCCTTGGTTATTTGTCATTGTGTTAAGAGTCAAGGTCTTTTTGTAAAATGTGGGTTGCCTATATATAGGACCCCATTTCCCCCCATTTGAACTAATGAATCAATGAATGAAAAACTTACCATTTTGAGAGTTCAAACTTCTTATGTAGTGGAGAGATTCTATTATTTGGGTGAGAGACCATAGGGGAGAGATTCCCCACCCATCCCTCTCTTAATCTCTCTCTTTAACTCCCCTTTCTCTCTCCTCCACACCCAATTTCGAAAATTTTCTCTCTCCTCCCTTCCCAACCACCACTCTCTCACCTACCCCCATTAAAGGTCACTCCCTTTCCCCACACATCCCATTACTCCACCCCCTAGTCTCAAGAGAGCTTCCACCAATCCTAGCTCCACCTCCCAACCCCCAACTACCCCACCCACTTCCCCAAGCACCCTTCCCACTACCCCAAGCACCCCTTCCCTTCCCCAACACAACCCCTCCCATCCCCAAGACCACCATTGAATACCCTCCATTAAGGAAAATTCAAACTCACATTCCCTCCACCCACTTGTGCCCCCCTCACCTTCCCCTCTCCCTCCAAGCCCAAATTTGTAGCTCCTCTCTCACCCATATCAAACACCCCCTTCCAGCCCCCATTCTCCCCTTCCCACACCTTGAAACCCCCCCTCCTATACCCCCTCACAGCTGGGGGTTGCCCCTACACACAACCACCTCATTTCCCCTCTCATCTACCCCATTCCCCATTACCTATCTCCACCCTCTCAAGTTCTGGTTGCAGGCAGCAGATTGGCCGCAGGTTGCAGAGACCACCCCGTCGTCCTCTGGGAGCTTCAGGTGGCATACCATATATCGACGGAAGCGTCTGCCTGTCTTCTTCGCAACGGTGGTGGTCCCGTCCCATTCCGAGTTCGTGATCGACCAGGAGAGCCATTCTCCCACAACTGCGCAGATCCCCCATGGCAGGAGACCAAAGTCGGATTGGAAGCTCGACTGCGACGATCGTGTTGGGAATCGGATCGAGAGTTCTTCTTCAAACATCTTCTACTACAAGTCTTCTAACATCTCCAAGAAGCAGAGCCCCATTTGGCGACCGGACCTGAAAGTTATCAATTTTCTCCCTCGGGTGCTCGGTTCTGCTTCCACTCAGTCTGCACCGACCCCTCCTCAGTGTTTAGAGCCTACCGGTCGACCCCGACATCAGCTGGCATCCCCGTTGGTCTTGCTTCGAAGAGGACTCGTCAACGGTTCCAACGACTCCGGCGGCACCTGATTCTGAGCTCGGGAGCGACCGTGGCAACCTCTGCTTCCTACTGTTGGGAACCTGAAGCTGTCAGATCCGAGGGTCTGCCACCCTGTTCAAGCCCCTACCCCAACCAGCAGCGGTGCCCGAAGAAATTTACAAAATTCAAGCATCATCCAGATCCAGCTACGAAGAATCTCCAAGTGGTTTCGTCTGCAAAAAAATTCGGGGCTGACCACAGCGTCCAAATATCTGACGGTCGGTCCTGAGACACAGTCAGCGGGCAGATTCGGCTTCGAGTTCCCTCTCTTCACTTCTAGCTCGAATTCCCCTCCCCGCTTGGCCGGCTGAAGGCCCCTCCCTGCGTGGAGGTCGTATTGAGTGTATTCTTTGGCTTCCCTTCCCCGAGATCCCCCCCTTGCATGGGGGTAGTTCATGTATTATTTACACTCACAGGTTTGAAGCTTCATCGACGCGGCGTGCGGGTGCTTCCCCTCGCCTCCCCGCTCGCCCCCGTCTCCGACCGAAGTCGGTTTCTTCAAACCGGCTAGGTGAGAACTCGTCCCTTGCTCTCAATTATTATTGTTCATTTAATATTCTCCAATTGCGCCGTCGGTAAGGAAGAGAGCGCCCGATCTTAAGGCTCCACCACACTTGTGCGACCCCCGTGAGTGTGAGTGAGTGATCCGCGTCCCTCGGCCAAGGCCAACACATTGAGTTGAATATCCGCACCTCAAGGGGAGGTTTGATTTAGACTTTGCTGGCCCTCTACCAGCAAGGGGCTTGTCCCATTTCCTCGACTCGGCATCCCCGAGTTACCCCCGGGTTAAGTGTGTGCGCCATACGAAGGTCCGCTTGCGTAGGCTTCATAGCCTTGTGGTTGTACTTGTTAAATTAGGTCCGAGGTTGTGTCACATCACTCATGCAGGCCCCCTACCTCCCGGCCCCCCTCTCCCCCACCTCTTAGGCTCTGCTCGCACGCAGCACTCCCCCTCCCGAGAGAGAGAGTGAGAGAGAGAGTATTCTTGATAATGTGAAAAGTAGGGGTTTATTTATAAATATGGTATTTTATAGGGGCATTTTTGTAAAAGATTGCTAAAGATTTCGATTTCAATGGACGAATAAATATTTTCAAGATTACTAAAGATTTTGATTTTAATGGACCTGTAGTAGCCCATAATCATTTTATATTCCTTAATTGATGCCCATCAGGATGATATCCTTTAGAGGAGCCAACTAAGCCCATGATGTGTTATGGACATAACTTGGGCCTTAACCAGTTCTGCTTTAAGCCAAACCATGATTCATCCATCTATGTGAACCTGTCCAAATGACAAAATTATCCTTGACTGTTATCCACCTAAGCTAGAACCCTAAAAGGTCCCGTTTGGTTCGGGGATAAATTTTGAGGATAATAGGTATAAGTCATTCCGAGTTAATTTGTTCCTATCCTTATTCTCATGTACGTTTGGTGCGCGAGGGATAAATATTGTGATATCCTTATTACTCGTTTGGTAAAAAATAAAGATACAAATGAGAATAAATACTGAAAAAAAGATTATTTTACCCTTCTTATTGATTATAATTAGTGCTAATATTTCTCCTTAATGATCATAAGTAACACTAATATTATTAATTCTATTTAATATATTTATTCTTAATGATCGTGATTATCACTAATATTGCTAATTCTAGCATGATTAATTCTTCATTAGTAACAATGAGGTGGTTATAATTAATTATGTAATGATAATTATGTAATATATTTAATAATTAGCATAAATAAGATTAATTTGTATGATTAATTAACACTAATAACATTAATTAAGCATAATTGAGTAGTATTAATAACATTTATTATCATAATAAGATTAAGCAACACTGTAATAATTAATTATTTAATGATAATCAAATAATATATTTATTAATTAGCACAAACAAGATTAATTAACTTGATTAGTTAGCACTAATAACATTAATTAGCACTAATAAGATTAATTAATATCATTAATTAGCACTTAAAATATTAATTATCATAATTAATTATCAGTAATAATATTAATTAGCATAATAAGATTAAGTAACATTGTAATAATTAATTAATTATTAATAATTAAATAATATATTTATTAATTAACACTAATAAGATTAATTAGTACTATTAAGATTAATTAATACATTTAATTAACACTAATAAGATTAAGTAGCACTATTATAATTAATTATTTAATGATAATTAAGTAATATATTTATTAATTAACACTAATGAGATTAATTAACATGATTAATTAACACTAATATTATTAATTAACATAAATAAGATTAATTATTTCTAATAATAGAGAGAGAAAAATGGAAATAAGAAGATGAGAGGTGGAATGACTTATCCCCGGTCTTAATCCCATTTTTAGGGATAACCCCATTCTCCTTTAACCCTTTTATTCCCGTCAATTTTAACCTATCCCCGGTCTTAATCCCATTTTTAGGGATAACCCCATTCTCCTTTAACCCTTTTATTCCCGTCAATTTTAACCTTACCAAACGCATAACGGGGTTGAGACGGGGATATCCCCCTCTTATCCCCCAACCAAACGGGTAAAATGCCTTTAACCTTGGAAATTTAACCTAATTTTGATAACCTACTTCTCAAAAAAACCTCATTGTGATAACTTACAAACTAATCATACATTCGGCATGCTTCTAATGTATCTGCTTTTAAAGAACTGAAACACCCTGTTCAACCCAGATCCCATGTTAAAATGATTAACTGCCACCTGAAAATCAAAGATAAAAAATCAGCAAAAATTGATAATAACGTCAAAAAATTATCAGAAAATCTTTAGCCAATGAAATTTTTCTTGAGAGACCAAATTTTGTCAAAATTACCAAAATACTCTCAATCACCCTGAAAATCATAAAAAAATCTGTAAAATAAGAAATAGTCACTACAAATTATCAGAAACGTTTTGGAAGTGCAAAATTTCTTTATGTAACCCAATACTTTCAAGAATCATCCTAAAAATTTATGTTATAGTTTTATCTGGATTTTCCAAAGATGAGTATCTTGAGAAAGGTTAGATAGTAACGGATGTCATTCCACAAAAATCAAAATAAGATGATTGTTAGTAGTTATCTTTCATCTCCATGAATGGATGTTTCATTAGTCTGTAACTTGAATTTATTCCTTTTGCGCATCATTTCATTTTTTTCTTCTTTTAGAAGTAAAAAAAAATTAACTCTTAAGACATTTGGCTTTGGCAAGACCACGCAATTCTATTTATAATTCTTAATCAACACCCTTAAACCTGCTCTATGATTAGTCAGCCTATGTATGAATCAAGAATGAAGACTTTTCATACTTATTTCCTAATCAGCATGTGTGTACAATTGAATGTTTCCTAATTACATGTATGAAAAGCTGCTGAGGTGGCGCTTTTCATAACTGATGTATGACTTTTAGATACCATATAATTGAATGATCTTTTGCCTACATGTAATTTCGTGACTCTATAGGAGGATTGGAGGTGGAACCAGTTGATTATGTAACTGGCAACACACCGCTGAGGTGGCACATGATTTCCTATCTTCTCTCTCTCTCTCTCTCTCTCTCTCATACATATGTACAGTGTCACTGGGTATTTTGGGAGGATGTGGGTGGATTCATTTCTGTAGCGTACATAATTCTGTTTTTTCTATCCTTTTCAGAAGAAACAAATAGGTTTGATTATTAGCAAGTAAAGCAATTCTTGTACTTGGAATTTGAAACAGATTCATAAACCTTATCCCCAGATCGATGAGAAACTGATGCATGTTTCTCACGTATTACAAGGTCGGCAAAGAATTTATTATAATAAAAATTGATTAAGATTTCAAAAAAATTTAGTGGTTACCTTCCTGTTTACTGCTTGTCTCGCCATGGATAAAATTCAAAAGTAATGTAACTGGAGATAAGGACAACAGTGTGATTTCCCAGTGGGCATTCCACATAAAATTATGACATTAAGGGAACATACTTATTTAGAGTTCATTTCATTGAATGAGAATGTTAGGTTTACTGAAGAGAAATACTTTATATTCAGAAATGCTAGTTATTCCTCAGAAAGTTATTTATAGCCAGTTATAGAAATAATTACTTAAAGTCCTTAAAGGATCACTAAACATATAGCTATAGTTCCACACATCTAGAGCACTGTATCTAAACATGAAGACAGTGAAAACCTAGGGCATCGCATAGGGAATAATCTTTCTGGCTGTTTCATAACAATTGCCCAGAAAATTCTATAATACACAGCTTTTGATCTCAATGAAATTAGGCGGGCCCGGATCTTTTGTAAATTTCCAACAAGAAAACATTATATTTGTTCCTTGTCTGACATTTTTTTGTACTATTTTTTGGGATAGAATCTTTTAATTGTTTTATAACTCATTTCTTATTTTCTGCACACTAATAGTTTACAGCTATACTTTTGCTTTAACATAAAAGTCTAACCCGTGATACCATAATTTTGATGGTGTATGGATGCTAATGGACAGGGCGGTTCCATCTGCTGTGTTCTCCCAGCCACCCATTGGGCAAGTTGGCCTCACTGAGGAACAGGTATTCATCTTGCTGGAGTTCTCTTTGATTCAATAATTATACACGATGATAATCAGAGAATCTTGTACAAGTGTATGCGTTATGTGTAATTTGTATAGATGAAAAACTTTCTAAATGATGATGTACTGTGACCAAATGCCTGCTCATTGCATTTAATGTAGTGTTGTAAATGGATGCCCAAGTTTTGTGTTCCGTTCCACCTTTGATTCAGATAATGGATACGGGACCTGTTAAAAAGCATCCGATTGCTTATCTGCAACGGAAATCGGATCTATGATAAATTATCGAAGTGAAAAATGGGAATAGTTGTTTCCGCATCCGACTATCTGTTTTCATTTCTGATATGTAATGTATGTAAGTTATATATATAGTACATGTAATATTCATAAGTGGATAATTTTATATCATTTGATGGGGTCTATCCATGGTTTGCCATCTCTTACGAGATGTCCGAGATCTCTCTGAGATCTGTCTCACCAAAGGTCACGAGAAACGAAGCCCACAAGATCGAGATCTTCTCCCCCCTCTTTTTTCTCTCCCAATCTCTCTCTCCGTCGGCCCCCTTGAGCTCTCTCTCTCTCCAGTCTCTCTTTGTCTCTCCCTCTCCCTCGGACTCTCTCTATCTCCCTCTGTGGCTCTCTCTCTCCCCCCCATGTCCCCCTTCTCTCTGTCTGAGAGAGAGGGAGACAGAGAGGGGGAGGGACAGACATACATGTACCATTTTTCGATGTATTCTTCAATTTGTGATTCATGTATCATTTTATGTATCTCTTTCTGGTTTAGCTTTTGATGTATATTGACATTGGTACTCAGGCAGCATCTGTGTGAATTTCAACCTCTCTCTAGACCTTTCTAGAGAGAGAAGCTCTGGGGTTTTTGGGTGGTTTGGGGTGGCACTATGTTTTGTCACCATTCACCGGGGTTTGTCTCTGGTGGGGGTGCTCGTCGGAAGGAGTGGTAGGGTTCTCCCTCCTGTTTCAGGTGTGGCCACCAAAGCCACATCCAGCATTTCTGCCGGCTACAGGCTCGTGCGCTGCTGCTCCGTCGGTGGACTAAGAGGTCTACGGTCCTATCGAGATGCCTTTGTATCATCCTCGACGGTGTTGAGTCGGGCTAGCAAGGGCTGGTGCAACGTAGGCGAGCTCCAGGTAGATGTGTTGCAGGGCAGAAGGGCCTGGTTGAGGAGGTGCCTGTGTGTGGTCATGCTTGAAGGCCATGCAGTGACTGAGGTTGTCCGACATCGTCTGGTGGAAGCGTCAGGGAGTGGGTTGGAGGTCCTGAGGATTACTTCCAGCTCGTTCCTGGCGGTGGGGATGGATGAGGAGGTGGCTGGACGGATGGCGGATGTTGGCTGTCTGACGATTGGCAATTCCTGCAATGATGGTCGGAGGGTAGAGGCACGTTTCCCAACCCACCTGAGAGGAGACTTAGGCTGGTCTTTGAGGGGTCCCTTTACTTCTCTGCGACGATGGCGGGTTGGCTTTTCTGGCGAGATCTTTTGGGGAGGTAGAGGCCGGTAGTTTGGGTTTTTCCCCAATGTCTTCCCGTACGTCGGTCGTTGCCGTGGTGAAGGTGGCTAGCCCTTCAGATGTGCCGACGGTCATCTCTGTTCATCTTGATGGAGTCCTCGTGGCCATTCGGGTGTGGATGCTAGAGGAGGTGGCGGCGTTGGCGGCAAGCCTAGGGCAACCCTCGTCTGGGCTGGAGGTAGGAGAAAACGGCTCGTTGCCCGCCTTCCCTGTCAATTCGAATCGGCTGCCCAACCCACCAGCAGATCGCGTCGGTCCGGTCCTCTCCTTAGGTGATGCTGGCCAGTCTGTTCGTGTTTGCCCGGGGCGAACCGTCTGGCTTATGTTTGGATACTCCTCGTATCGGGCCATTGAGACCCATCAACAGTCGTCTCCCCACCCGATTACGACGTCTGACCTTCCTCATCTATGCAGCTAGGGTCTAGCGATGGCCTCTTCACTGCACGCCACCGCCCCTTCCTCCCCAGCGGTTGGTCAGGCACCGCTCTCTGCCGCGCTTGCTCTGCTGTGGTGGGGGGATCCCGCTGTTCCCCTTCTCCCACAGTAGGAGGCTTCTCTGAGGGGAGCATCGGCATACATTTGCGTACCGGCGGACGTCTGTGCAGGGGGAGCTAATGCGGATCTTTTGGTGGACATGTCAACGGGCCCGTGGGAGCAGTAGGAATCCTCTCAGTAGTAACAGGCAGGTATAGGAGGTTCCGACCTTGTGCCAGATCTCCTGCGGGAACCTTCGCCGATGGTCTCAACTATGGATTTGGGCGCGATTGGGGAGATTGGACAGAGGAGGCTGCCGGGGAATGTTTTAGCAGCTCCTCCCGTTTCTTCTGATGCTTAGACCTTGGGCGGAGGGGGTCCTTCCTAGGGGACAGGTGTAGCTGACGAGGATACCCCATGTACTCCCAACTCTGGGGGAGTTTTCGCGGAGGATGAACCAGATACTTGGGGTTTGCCTGATAAGGTGAAGGGGATCGATTTGCTGGGGATCGTGGAGAGGGTTACGGAGGACCACATGAGGGACTTGACAGACAAGCTGGGGATCTCTTATGAGGGGGTGAAGAAGGGCATCAGGGGGTCTCTAAATCTGATCAAGAAGAGGTGGTTAGCAGCTTTGACGAGGGAGGCAAAGAAAGGAAAGTCTCGTAGGAGGTCTGGGGGAAGTAGCAGGGAGGGGGGAGGAGGGGAGCGATAAGGCTAAGAGACGTGATGGGGGTGTCCCACTATCCCCATGAGGATCATCTCTTGGAACGTGGTGGGTTTAGGGGGGGGGGGAAGAGGAGGGTGGTGAAGGAGCTAGTTAGGAGGTGTATGGTTAACATTATCTGCTTGCAGGAGACTAAGTGTGAGGGAGATGGGAAAGGGTTGATGAGGGAGATAGGGTGTGGTAGGCTTTTGCGGCGATTGGTTGGGCAGGAGGGATCATGGTGTTGTGGAACCCTTTCGAGGTGGAGGAAGTAGAGCAGGATAGACAGGTAGGGCGTTGGGCCATCAACCTTCACTTTCGCTGTCTGAGGGACAACTTCTCCTGGGATTTCTCTGGTGTGTATGGGCCTTAGGCTAGGGAGGCTAAGAGCGACTTGTGGCAGCAGTTGTTGGAGTTCCATTTTGTTTCCGGCCGACCATTGTGTGTGGCAGGAGACTTCAGTGCGGTGACTTCTACTCGTGAAAGAATAGGAGTTCATCTTCATTCTGGGGAGGCTGAGGATTTTGTGATTTCATTCAGCATGCATCTTTTATTGACATTGTATTGGTGAATGCTCAACTCACATGGTCCAATATGAGGGTGAGTCCGTCATGTTCCAGGTTGGATAGATTTTTGGTGTCTGTGGATTGGGAGGATCACTTCCCACATGTGTAGGGATCTTGTTTGGCTAGGCCCATCTCTGATCACAAGCCTATCCTTTTGAGGACCAGCCGTGGTCATGAGAGGCGACAAGCATTCAGATTTAAGAGGTATTGGTTCAGAGAGGCAGACTTTTTAGACACTGTCAGGCGTGCGTGGGATGGTTACAGTCAGCGGAGTTTTAGTATGGCTACTTTGATTGGGAAGCTGAATCACTTGGCCCAGGTCCTCAAAATTTGGGGTGCTACTAGGATGCTTCCCAGCAGTCATCAGAAAGCGAAGATTCTTCACCACTTAGAGGCTCTGGACCGCCTGGAGGAGACAAGAGTGCTGGATGAAGTTGACAGGATACACAGAGATTCTCTTCGAGCAGAGTATGATGAGATCCTTTTGAAAGAGGAAATTTGTTGAAAGCAGAGATCGAGGGAGAAATGGCTGAAGGAGGGGGATATGAATACAACTTATTTTCACAGGATTGCGTCAGGTGGGAGGACTAATCACATTGATTGCATCAAGGCTGGAGATTAGGTAGTTCACAGGGAAGAAGAGATCAGAAGTTATGCTAAGGTTTTCCATGCTAACCTTTTCACTGAGGAGTAGATGAGTAGATCGGATTTTGCACCTGATTGGCTTCCTCACCTCTCCCAGGCACAGAGGGAGGACCTAGCAAGCCCTTTCCAAGCGGAAGAAATTCGACATGCAGTTTTCTCTCTTGTAGGTGACAAGGCCCTGGGGCCTGATGGTTTTTCTATTTTTTTTCAGCATTGTTGGGATATTATTAAGGTGGATCTCATTGATGCAATTATGGATTTTCAGGAGGGCACGACTCATTTGAGAGGTATTAATAAAACTCTCCTTGTGCTTATCCCTAAAAAGAATGGTGCTCAAGATTTGACAGATTTTCGCCCCATTAACTTGTTGAATAGCATTTATAAAGTCATATCTAAAATTTTGGCAAGGAGGTTAAATGGTGTGATTGATGGTTTGTTCAGTGGTTATCAGGGGCATTCATCAGGGGCAGACATATCCGGGAGAATTTCTTATTGCTCATGAATGTTTGTTTCCCATGAAACATCAGAGGAAGAAGGGGCTGGTTCTCAAGTTGGATTTTGAGAAAGCTTATGATAGGGTTAACTGGAAGTGCCTTTTCCATGTGCTAGTGAAGATGTGTTTTGATCACATATAGATCTCTTGGATTCGGGAGTGTATCACGTTTGCTTCTTTTGCAGTTCTTATTAACGGTCAATTCTCCTCCTATTTTCCTAGCGGGAGAGCGCTTCAACAGGGAGACCCACTCTCCTCTCTATTGTTTGTCATGATGGCTCAAATCTTAAGTAGGATATGGACGAGAGTTGAGGAGGCAGGGATCATCAGGGGCTTTCAAACATGTCAGCTTAGTAGCAGCTTCACTCACCTACAATATGCTGATGACACTATTCTCTTTGTAGCAGATGAGATGCAGTAGCTACTAGATGTCAGGTTGATGCTAGAGATGGTACAGGACATCACGGGCCTCAAGGTGAACTATAGCAAGAGCCTTATGGTGGGGATAAATATGGAAGATTCAACTTTAAGGAGGGCAACTCACATCTTGAGCTATACTTAGTTATATAAACTAGGCTTTGTCTAGGCGCCTCGCCTTGTCGCCTAAGCAGTAAGACAATGGGCCACCGCCTTGGTCGTCTTGGACGCCTTGACAACCATGCGTTGGCCCAATAAGTTCCCATGTCGTCCCAGTAGAGAACCCTAGGGTCCGACTGAGCCTATCTTCTACCATGGCAGAGGGATGACATCAACGACAAAGGCCAGCAGCCGATGGGGAATTGACTTCTTTCTTTTCCCCAGGGAAGTCCTTGTTCAGCCTCTTATGCAAGTGGAGCGGCCGGGGATAGGACTAGAAGAAAGGCCAGACAACATCGACATGCCCTCGTCTCCATGGCAGAGGGGTCTTGTAGGAGGCGATAGCTAGTACATTGCATCAACCCTTAGAGGAGTTGTTCTAAGATGCAGGGTTTACTCAAGCATCGGTGGCAGAGGGGTAGGACTAGGAGGGTGGCATCATCTCGTAGACCCTTGGGGAGGTTTGAACTTTGGGGGAGGAGTAGTTGGATGGGGAGGGAGCTTTGGAAATGGTTAGATTGGGAAAAGATTGAGGTGAAGCTGGTTGGGGTAGTGGAAAGACTGACGGAAGCCCAAGTGAGGGAGTTGGTGGAGAGAGTGAGTATATCCTTCGCGGGGTTGGAGAGGGATCTCAAAGGGGTTTTCAACAAAATATAAAAGAGGTGGTTGATTAACATAGCCAGAGATTGAAAAGTAGGGAAGTCCCATAAGAAGGCGGGTGTGGAGAATGAAGGAGGGGAGGAGAAGAGGAGGGAGGATGAGGGGGAGGGAAGTACGGACATTTCCTTATCCTAATGAGGAATTGTTTTATGGAATTAAGCAGTATTTTTGGGGGAGAGAAGAGTAGGGTGGTTAGGGAGTTAATTAGAAGATGCAAAAGTGACATATTGTGTCGGTAAGAGTCCAAGTGTAAGGGAGATGGCGAATCTATTATGAGGGAGATTGGAGGTACGAGGCTGACGAAGGGGTGACTTCTCCTGCTGTGGGGAGGGCAGGAGGTATTATGATTCCTTAGAATCAGTTTGAGATAGAAGAGGTGGTGGAGGATAAATAGGTTGGGTGTATGGCTATCTTTCTCCACTTCTGTAATGTGAGAGATGGTTTCTTGTGAGACTTCTCTAGAGTCTATGGACCACAGAGCAGAGAAGGTAAGAGTCTTCATTGGGAGGAGTTGCGTCGGTATCATCACACTTCAGGCCGGTCATGTTGTGTGGGAGGTGATCTCAATGCAGTTGTTGCCACATGGGAGAGGGTAGGTGATAATTCCTAGACGGGGGAAATGGAGGATTTTCTTAGCTTCAAAGCTTCATTGTTGATGCTACTTTGATTGACATCATGATGTCTAATGTGCACTTTCATGTGGTCCAATATGAGGGATGACTCTTCTTGTTCACGTCTAGATAGATTCCTGGTGTCTGTTGATTGCCTAGTGTCTGTTGACTGGGAGGATCACTTTCCCATCTACAATTCTGTTGCTTGGCAAGACCAGTGCTTGACCACAAGCCCATCTTATTGAAGATTTCTTGTAGGTTTTAGGGGAAATATGTCTTCAAATTGGAAAAATATTAGTTCAACGAGGAAAACTTCATGGATACAACAAGACAGGCATGGAATGCTCCAAGACAGGAACAATCTGCCATGGCTAGACTTGTGTACAAGTTGAAGCATGTGGCACATATACTCAAGGAATGGGGTGCAACCAAAGTGTTACCTGGCAAAGCTGCAAGAGACATGATCCTAGATCAGCTAGAGGGGTTAGATTCTATGGAGGGGGCTGGGTTGTTGGAGGAGCTAGATAGACAGCTCAGGGATAGACTCAGGACAGATTTTGAAGAGATCTTCGTGAGGGAAGAGATCTATTGGAAGTAGAGATCCAAGGACAAATGGCTGAAAAAAGGTGAAAAGAATATTGCCTATTTTCAGCATATAGCATCGGGAAGGAGAAGGGTCAACTCAATCAAATGTATCAAGGTTCGTGGCCAATTGTTTTCTTGTGTTTGAGGATATCAAAAGTCAGGCAAGGGAGTTTTTCACATCTATTCATCGAGGAGGACATGGCTAGGCCATTCATAACTATCTTCTTCCACGTATCTCTCTTGAGGAAAGAGAAGCTCTAGTTCATCCATTCTCGGAAGAGGAAGTCCAAAAGGCTGTCTTTTCGCTTGCAGGGGATAAAGCACTAGGACTTGATGGTTTTCCCCTGGCTTTCTTTCAAAGTGTTGGGACATCATTAAGGCAGACTTGCAATTGACAGTGCAGGAGTTCTAGGAAGGGAGGGCACACTTGAGGGGTATCAACAAGACCACTTAGTCCCTATTTCTAATAAGCAAGGGCACAGAACGTTCGTGATTTTAGACCCATTAGCCTCTTGAATGTTCCGCACACAAGCTTCTGGACACGGGACTTGACATTGTGATTGGCAAAGTGGTGGGTGGTTATCAAGGGGCTTTTATCAGTGGATGCCACATATAGGAGAGCTTCTTGATAGCTCATGAATGCCTGTATGCCATGAAGACTCAGAGGAAAAGAGGAGTGGTTTTCAAGTTGGATTTTGAGAAAGCCTATGATAGAGTTAACTGGAATTGTTTATTTGTTGTGTTCGGGAAGATGGACTTTGATGAAAGGTGGATTTGATAGATCTAGGCTTCTTGACAACCAGATTTGCAGTCTCAATTAATGGGCAGCCTTCCTCTTATTTCATAGTGGTAGGGATCTTCGATTGGAGGTCACGGGTTCAAATCAGGAAACAACCTCTCGATTTTTCGGGGTAAGGCTGTGTACATCGTTCCTCCCCAAACCCTACGCTGGCGGGAGCCTTGTGCACTAGGTATGCCCTTTTAGTGGTCTTCGACTGGGAGTCTTGATGCCCCCCTACTCTTTGTTTTGATGGCACAAATTCTTATCAAGATGTGGTTGATAGTGGAAACAAATGGGACGATCAAAGGTTTCTAGGTTGGAGCGGACAATGTTCACATTGCTCAAAATATGTTGATGATACCATTCTTTTTTTAGCAGAGGATGAGAGGCTATTATATGTTAGACTTATGTTAGAGCTACTTGAGGAAGTCTATGGAAGAGAGAGCTCTATGGCATGGTTGGCAGTTTCGGTTTCGGTTGAACCGATACGAGATCGGACCTGCTCACTATAGCAGGTTCGAAACTTTAAAAAAATACTTTTTTATTCGTTTCGGGCGAAACTGATACCGGTTTCGCCCGTTTCGGCCGAAACTGGATGTGAACTCTTCTTAAGAGGGGAGTTCAATTCCGCCCTCCCCTCAGATCTGAGAATCTGAGGGATTGCAGGTCCTTGCATCCAGGAGCTTGCTGTCGCAGGCCAGGTGGAGGAGCTTGTTGCCGTCGCCGCAGACACCGCCGTTGCCGTTTCTTGCTGTTTACAGCGTGTAGCCGCAGCCGCTGCCATTTCTTGCTATGTCGAGTGCGTAGATTCCTCAAAGATCTTGTAAGTTTTTATTTTTTTTCTTGGTTTGATAATTTTTTGTTGTTGTAGGTAAGGTTCTCTTCAATATATTAATTTTCATATGTTAAATATGTTAAATCTTCAAATTAGGGCCTAATTAGGGATTTATATTTAGGGCTTTTATCTAATTAGGTAAGTTTAGCATGAATCAAAGTTTAATCAAACTTCGTTGAATGTTTTCGTGCGGGAGCATGCTGCTAATTATATTAGACGTCGGCTAATTAGAGTAATCCCTAAATTAGAGCTTAATTAACGATTTTTATTTGGAATTTTTGTCTAATTAGGTTAATTTGGCGTCAATTGAAGCTCAATTAAGCTTAATTGAATATTTTAGGGTGTGAGCATACTGCTAATTGTATTACATGTCGAGTAATTAGGGTAAATCTCCAAATAGGCCTAATTAGGTATTTAAATTTGGGACTTTTGTTAGATTAGGTTAATTTGGTGTCAATTGAAGCTCAATTAAGGTTCATTGAATATTTTAGGGCGGGAGCATGCTGTTAATTGTATTTAATGAAGGGTGATTAGGGTAAATATCCAAATTAATGCCTAATTATCTATTTAAATTTGGGGTTGTTGTTAGATTAGGTTAAGTTAGGGTCAATTGAAGCTCGATTAAGCTTCATTGAATAATTTACGGTGGGAGCATGTTACTAATTGTATTTAATGAAGGGTGATTAGGCAAAATCCCCAAAGGTGACCTTAATTAGCGGTTAAAAATTAGGGCTTTTGGCTAATTATCTCAATTCAACATAATTTGAAAATCAATTATACTTAATTGTATTTTTTCATTATACTTACAACCATTTGTCTTTGATTGTCTTAATGTAGCATCATGGGTAGACGTGAATAAGGTTAGGAGCAACAAGGGCGGGACGATCCGAGGTGGATCCACCTCTCCTTAGTTGATGTTGGAAGAAGAAAAGTGAAATGTAATTATTGTGGTAAGGAGATACATGACAGAATTACTAGAGAAAAGTAACATTTCTCAGGGATAAGAGGAAAGGTCAAACAATGCGACAGATGTCCCCGAGAGGTCGAGAAGAAATGTGTCAGTGCCTTCTGGGCAAAAAAGAGAGGATGCAACAAAGGGTTGAAGATCAGGCTGAAATTGCTGAGGAGATTTCGGGCAGAAGGGGAAGGAGGGATGATGATGAGGAGGAAGGCACTGAAGATTCAAATCCAGAGTTCATTGAAGCAGTAGAGCGTGAACAAGTGGCTTGAAGGAAAGGAAAAGCACCGATAGGTTCAGGGACATACTCCAGTACAGTTGGTGTAGCACGAGCTGTACAACGTCCTGACACTGGTGTAGCCCCGCAGAGAGTAGGCCCCATGGACAGCTATCTCCACAGAAGGCAAAGTGTTATACAATTAAAAATCAAGCAAGCTTTGAGAGGGGTCAAAAAATCAGCTGAAGTTGTAGGGCATGTATTTAAAAAGTATTTGCAAATGATTTTTCCATACAGGTGTGCCAGCACATGTAGCTGAATCGGAATATTTTCAGCTTATGCTAGATGCCATAGCAGATGTTGACCCTAGCTTGAAGGCCCCGTCACGTCGAGACATATACGGGTGTGGCCTTGAGGGAGAGGTTGAGGAGCTCCATCAGTGGGTTGAAAGCTTCAAGCATATCTAGATAGAGAGATGATGCACCATTATGTGTGATGACTAGACTGGTACCATGAAGAAGTCCATGATCAACTGTCTAGTTTATTGCATCGAAGGTATAGTCTTTGTGAAGTCAATTGATGCATCAAACTATGAAATGCAAATTATTTGTGTCATTTGATGGATAAGATAGTAGACCAAATTGGAGAGGAAAATGCTGTACAAATAGTCACTGATAATGAAGCCAGTTATAAGGCTGCAGGGAAGGAGTTGATCCAGAAGCGTAGACATTTATATTGGCTCCCGTGTGTAGCACATTGTCTGGATTTGATACTTGAAAACATTATGAAGGAAAATAATGTGAAGAAGACAATTGAGAGGGCACAAAAAATCACTCAGTATATTTATGGCCATCCTAGGATATTGAACATGTTCAGAGAGCATGCAAGGGGGGGGGGGGGGGGGAGGGGGGCGAGATAACAACCGTGCAGGGTCAACCAGATTTACTTCGAATTTCATTTCTTTGGAGTTTTTGCACTTGTATAAGAATGAGCTCAATTTTTTCTACTTTATCCTTATAGATATCATCCGTATTTGATTCGAATTTCATTTCTTTGGAGTCTTTGCACATCTATAAGAATGAGCTCAAATCTTTCATGTACAACAATGCCATGCGGGAATACATAGACAAATGTAATGTTGATGCGCAGATGGATTATTTGGATGTCTGCCATCTCGTGGAAGACAACAAATTCTGGGCCAGGGTCTCACGGTACATGAAAGTTGTCACACCTCTCGTGAAAGTCCTAAGAATGGTGGATGGCAATGAGAAGAATGACATAGGGTATTTATATGAGGCCATGGACCGTGTCAAATTAGACTTGCAGAAATCCCTTCCCAGAGAATATGAAAAGTGGTGGAAAATTGTTGAGCACAATTGGGACAACACATTACACCATGAATTGCATGCAGCTGGTGAGTGATTAATTGTATTGATATAAAGTTCATTATTTTTTAGGTTAATTTACATCTTACATTTAGTTAACTATACACAAATGTAGGTTATTTTCTCAACCCTTGATTTATGTACAATGTCAATGCAAATGTTGATCGCGAGGTGCTTCAAGGCACCTTAACAGTCATTGGTCGTTTATCAAAGACATCAGAAAAGAGGCTTCAGGCCGAGCTACAGGTTGGTCTTTATTGATTTTATTAATAAGAGGAAAAGAATTTACTTAATTACTTATGTTAATTGTTACTTTATCCTTATAGATGGATAGTTATAGATTGAGGATTGGGACATATTCTGACGCACAATTGTAACACGCTGTGGGAAGAGTGAGCTTAGGTATACTAAATGTTTGTGCTTAAATCGAGTCAATATGTATTAGTACATCATGAAGAATTGATTTTCATTTACATCTTATATTTATTTGTTTATAGTTGGTGGAACAACTGGCTGGTGGATAATAGTGAACAATAGGGATTTGGGCAGTAATGCATTCTCTTAGATTGCAATTAGGGTGCTGAGTCAAACAACATTAGTAAGTCAATATAAAAGGAATTGGAGCACGTTCAACTTTATTCACTCAAAGGTTCGCAATCGGCTAAAGGTTGAACGGCTAGAAAAATTGGTTTACTGCCACTACAACATGAGACTGAGAATAAAGAACATGAAGTTGAGACAACAGCTGAGGGACAAACGCGTCGCGGAGGATACAACTCCAGCAAGTGATGTGGACGCATTATTTGATTATGACAATCCCTTGCAGTCTTGGGTTGAGGTACGAGAGTAGGTTGATGAGGTTTTTTTTGATGATGATGATAGAACATGGGCATATGGCATATTAGATGAAGATGAGTCAAGGAATCCAGAATTCAAAAGACCAACAAAGAGGGCCAGAGAGACTCATGTGCATCATAGAGAGGAAGCACATTTTTTTGTTGACACCGAGCAGCAGTTTGAGTTTGAGCCAGCTAGACACTTAGAATCAGATAGCAGGCTAGTCACTCCTAGAATGGTCAAGTCACCTCCATCCTTAAGAAGTATATCAGTGCATGAGATGTTTGAGCGGTCTAGTACTGCTGCTCGAGAGGACCCGACAATTGAGTAGTTGAAGTAAATTCATGTGAGGCACACGCCAAGGGGAAAAGGAGTCCTTTCAAAGATGAATGAAATTGTTACACCAAAAGAGAAAAAAAATAGAGCTACTTTCTCCTTCCATGCTGACACGGGCAGAGGATACAATCATAGTGAAGGATGATTTGATTCATAGAGTCAATATGGACATCCAATATGTTATGGAGTGGCCAACACGAAGTAGGCATGTATAGGTGAGGTCATCAATCAGAATTTCAATTCCATCCAGTTCCGGGCAGTGGCAGTTATGAGTCAGCATCCTCTTCTAATCCTGAAGGTTCCGCTTCTCATGCTGATTCTAGTGCTACTACTGGCGGTGGCTTGTATGCACCTACTTCCTCCTTCCATGCTGACATGTGCAGTGGATATAGTCATAGTGAAGGAGGATATATTCACAGAGTCAATATGGACATCCAACATGTTATGGAGGTGGCCAACACGAAGCAGGCATGTTTGGGTGGGGTCATCAATCAGAATTTCAATTCCATCCAATTCCAGCCAGTAGCAGTTATGGGTCAGCATCCTCTTCTAATCCTCAATGTTCCGCTTCTCATGCTGATTCTGGATTCCAATCAAGCCAACAACCTTATACTCCAAGAGAGATCCAAAGAGGGATACAGGACTTGGCTGCATCATTGTTGGTTACAGTGAATATACAGAATATATGTAACCTTTTTATGGGTATCAACAACAGAAGACAGATGATGAGGGAGAAGGTTTTTCCAGTTATTATCTATATTAGTGCATCATTATTTGGGTAGGGATCATTTTATTTCTATAACATTTACTGTCTTTATAATGTTTATTGTATTGCTTGAACCTACTTCATGTTTAATATGTAGCGAATATTAGTTTAACATGTCCAATGCCTACTTCATGTTTATTACACTTATTCTAATTTCTTTACAGTTAAATGCATGTCTAATGATTTTTTCTATTTTTCTATTTTTTTTATTTTTCTGATTTTTCTTGATTTTTTAATTTTACTGAACTGGTTTCGGCATGTTTCGGGCGAAACTGAAATCGAAACCGAGTCGTTTCAGTTTCGGACCCGACCGAAACCGAGTCCAAAATCGACACCGCCATCCTTGCTCTATGGAGAGCAACTTTCATTCCAAGCTGTCATATAAGAGATTTCCCTATCTCTTACTTGGGCTTACCATTGTCTCCAGGGATCTTACACTACGGTGATTGGCACAATGTGATTCAAAGATTTGAATTTAGGTTGGCTGGTTGGAAGGGGAGACTCCTCTCATTTGGGAGGAGAATGGCGCTCTGCAAATCTGTGCTCAATAGTCACCCCATTTATTTACCTTTCCATTTTCCAGATTCTGACGACAATTGCAAGAAAGATTGGCTCCATTTGATCAAGATTTTCTTGTATGGTAAGTGGAGGCAGAAGTAGGGGATGGCATGATATTGCATGGGGCAGAATTTGCAAGAGCAAGGAGATGGATGGATTGAGCATCAGACGTATTAGAGACTTTAATCAGACTTTGTTGTGCAAATGGCTATAGAAGTTTGGGGCTGAAGGTAGCGGGCTATGGCTGTAGGTCATCCGTCAGGGATACTATGTGAGAGCAAGAGACTGGGACTTGAACATAGCCTTTCAGCACAATCTCTCTCTCATTTGGAGGGGTATCTTGTAGTGTAAAGATATCATATGGGCTAATGTTCGGTCCGACTGTGAAGTGGACAGAGGTGTCTACTTTGGAAAGATAGGTGGTGTGGTGACTTTCCACTAGTGGACACTTTTCCGCAGCTTTTTGTGATCGCTTTGGCTTAGGCAGCATCAATTTCCCAAGTTTTTTACCCTTAACTATCGGGGGGAATTTGGGCTCCATCCTTTAGAAGAAATCTAAGGGAGGAGGAGATTCAACAGTTGGAGAATCTTCTATTGTATCTCGTCGATTTTGCTTCAGAAGCCAACGGCCTCAATAGATGGTTGTGGAAATGGGATAAAGAGGGTCAATTTTCAGTTAGCTCAGCTTATAATCTAATCTCTGATGGAGGCATGGACTTGCATCACAGATTTGGAGTTCCTAGGACTTCTTTAAAAGTGAAAGTGCTTATATGGAGGATCTCACGCGGGTGTCTGCCAACTTGTGATAGGTTGGCTCCATTTCTGGTTGGTATCCCTAAACTGTGTGCTCTTTGTGGAGAAGACGTGGAGCCACCAGATCATCTCTTCACATGATGCTCTTCCAAGGAGGTTTGGTCGTCGGTTTTGAGCAGACTCCCAGTTGCCACCAGCCTGCAAGACAAAGTGCAGCAATTGATCGAAAGATGGCATAGAAGATGGACTGTTAAGGGTGATAGACTTATATGGTGGCTCATTCTCCATGCTTCCTTATGGGCCTTATGGTGAGAAAAAAAAACAGTAGTCTTCAGGAAGGAAGCTAGAGCTTCAGACAAGATTGTATCTTTTATTTTGGAGAAAGGGAGTGGGCATTGGTTGTATGTAAAGTGGACTTACATAACTTCCTTTTTCTATTTTGTTGGGGGGTTAGTGGGTGCCACATCATCTTGGTGTGGAGATTTTTGTATAGGGACACTTTGATAATACTTGTATATCCATCCTTTTTAACTTTAATACAATTTCGGGTACCAACCACTTTAAAAAAAGTGGATGCAAAAATGGAGGTACTTGTTTTTACTTCTATTTTCATCTCCGATAATTCTTTTTGGAAGCAGAAAGTGCCATTTCCATTTCTGTCTCTGACACATTTACAACTCTGATTTAGTGTTTTTCCTAGTTAGATGCTACCTCAGGGGGATATTTGCATGAGATGTAATTTACTAGGGAGTTTATATACTATAAGATTATGGTTTTTTCTACTTCGTTCTATACAAAGGATCAAATATATTTTTTAACCATTTTTTTGTTTTTGCATATATGCCCTCTTAAATGGTTAATTCCAGAAAAATATATCCTGGATTTGCATTTGCTCGTGTACCCTTATTAGACAAATATATTGTCACGTACAGCCCTGCCATAACCATGCGTCATGGCCCAAACTTTCCCATAACTAGACCTTTATGGAATGCCATTATTGAAATAAAACAATGATTTTAACCCTATCTCGCCTTCTATAAATCGTAGATTTGTATTTGCTGGTATTCCCTAGATAGATGAATATATTGTCATTCAGAACCCTGTCGTAACTGTCTGTCACAGCACCATGACAGAGAGTTACATCAAGGTTCTGCATGACAATGTATTTGTATAAATTCTAACAAGGGTATACCAGCAAATGCGAATCCAGGATAGATTTTTGTGCAATTAGTGATTTAAGAGGAGTATATATGAAAAAATCCTCTTTTTTTTAAGGAATTGGACCCTCGGTAAGCCAGGGTTAAGAAGCATGTATGGTCCTTTTAATATGTCTGAGACTCTGACATTACAGGCAGTCCAAGAGTATGGAGACATTGATGTGTTCACAGCAAACTTCAGGCCTCTTAAAGCCACACTTTCTGGTCTCCCTGATCGAGTATTTATGAAAATCATTGTATGTGCAAATACGAATAGAGTTCTTGGGGTACACATGTGTGGGGAGGATGCACCGGAGATTGTACAGGTTTCTACTTTCTCTTTTTGAATGTTTTTTCTTTTTTTCTCCTTGTTATCTCTTATTTGCAGATCATAATGTTTCCTCATTTCTCCAGGGGATTGCTGTTGCGGTGAAAGCTGGATTAACAAAGGGAGACTTTGATGCCACAGTTGGCATCCATCCTACAACTGCAGAGGAATTTGTCACAATGAGGAGTCCAACTCGAAAGATTAGAAGACCACAACCCCCACTTGAGGTCTCCGATTGTAATTCATCTTTTGAGATGCCGTTTATTTCCATGAAATGTATCGATCATTTCTTGAATAAGTACTATGAGAGGCTTGTTTTATATTTTGTGGGCTTTTGCTGTGTCGGCTGCAATTCTTTGTTTTTGCTTGGCTGATGGCATGACTTTGTTCCATATCAGTCCATGAGACCTTTTTGTTGACAAGTTTACTTGTTTAGTTCTATCAAATCAAATTCTTGTCTTATATGTTTGTTTGTTTTCCACTTCTCTTAAAGCTCTTCATTTATTTGTTACAGGGAAAAACTGATGCTGAGTTCAAATCACCAGCAAAAGTTTAGTACTTTGCAATGAGGTGAGACACATTTTTGTTATTTCCACTTATTGTAGATATTTTTCAAGCATTGCAACTAAAAAAAAATCCAACTTAACCTTATCATGGAATCTTGTGTGCCTTTCCAACTCAAGGTACGGAAAACCAGTTCCAGTTCCAGAACCGGTATGGTACCGGTTCCCCCCTATATTTATGAGTTTTAAAATTTGAAGAAAATGTAAAAAAATAGGTCGCCACTGGTTCCCCCCCCTGGATCTGGTCACTGGTGGCCGGATCTGCTCAGCGGCAGTGGCTGGCAGCGATCACCATGGCAGTGCCTGGAGAGCTCTGGTGGCCGGAGGTTGGGTGGGCAGCTGGTGGCAGCAGCAGCAGCGGGAGGAGCACACGGCTGCAGCGGCCAAGGGTTCTTCTTACAGGCTGTGACAGAATGCAGCCCATGAGAGGAGACCCTAAGGGCCTTATTGGGTGGTCCCGTCGGATGAACCAGGCCTTTTTGTGTTGTCCAGGCCAGTATGCCCCGGTTCGTCCGGTTTCCTTTTTTTAATGCTGTACCGGCTGGTTCTGGGTTCAAAGTGCCCGAACTGTACTGGACCTGGTGCAGCATGTATCAGGCGGTTTTGCATATCATGCTCCAACATTGGCTATGATGAAAATAGATAACTAGGATAATTGGTCAAAAATTTGCAAAATTATGGTGCCAACTCATAAGGGATTGATGACTGCATTTCTTTTGTGGAACTGGGTCCAAATGTTTGAATTTCACTACAACATATGATATTAATAATATCATTTGTCATTTGAATGCCAGCTACCAGGCTCCCCCCCTCCCCCCCAAAAAAAGAGAATATGGGTTTTCAGTATGAGATTCACTTGGTTCCTGACAGGACTTACTTATATTGTTAACCTTTGTCCAGAGAGAGGATTTCAATTCTCATCCTTCAACGTGAGTCTATGCCACCAAGCAGATCATATCAATTGCCTGTAGGTGTTTCGGAAAGAAAAATGAAGTTCCTCTTTCCGTCTGGACCTGATTAAAACTTTGAGTGGACATAGAGTGCATAGGTTCAAACTTGATATCAGGCTTCAGTGTGTTTTTTGTGGATCCTATCAGGATTCTCTGGATCATCTTTTCATAAATTGTGACATTATTTAGACTGTTTGGCACCAATTCTTCAAGGCTTTGGCTCTTACCAGGATGGTGGGTTCTCACATGGATGTATGGATGGCAGACTGGATGAAAATTAACCCAGTTCAGGAAGAGAAGGATCTTTGGTCGCAATGTCTTGCAGCTATGCTATGGTCTATTTGGAGAGAAAGGAATAAGACTGTTCAGACAAGTGTTCAAGCACCCGTCCTATATCATATCGAATCGTATCAATTGCCTTCATGAATGGCACTTCAGAATGGGGGGGGGCTATATCCAACAATCTACTATTTTATTCAGACTAGGAGGTTGGACTAACCTGATTCTGTAATCTCCTTGGGTCTGTTATGGGTTTCATGAGTTTCTTTCTCTTTGGGTGAGGCACTACCGTCTTGGTAGATGACCTTCTCCTTTTTTTTGCTCCTTGTACGGGCTGTATCCTGTGTACTTTTTTGCTTTATCGATGAATTGTGGTCTCTAGGCCACCTTCCAAAAAAAGAAGAAGAAGATTGCGACAAGGCTTTGATGAATACCAAAATCCCCCATCCATCTTACCAATCATGTAACAACAGATCCCAAAATCCTGTCTCCATTTTGTCAATTGCTTGATGAAGAATGCCATTCCTATGAGCACTGATTACTACACCCATTGAAATGCTTAATTACATTTGTTGTTCTTTTAGGCCTATTAGGGGTCCTGCACAAAAAAATATAGCATCGCAGAAAAAGGTTGTCACCTCAGATCTGGCATGGAGACCAATGTAGAACCAGACTAGCTGTAGAATAGGTTGTACAGTAGCAAACTTCGTGGCGACGAGTAGTCCCTTACCTACATGTGAGAAAAGAAGACTAGCATAGGGTCACTCCCTGCCATAAAAGGGAGGTCATAATTACTGTCTTGACAACTCTACATCTTTCCCTTTGCACCCGCTCACCTTCTTTCTAAGCATCTTGTTTTATGTTCACCTTACTGGCTTGAACATCAGTATCATCAACTGAGATTATTGTGGGGAACCCTTAGCTCATTTTTTTGAAGGACATTTTATCATTTTGCCTCGGACTGGCAAGAAAATGCAAAGCCATGGCAACTGCTTGATTCTTCTGAGTGGTTCCAGGTGCATCTGACCTCACCCAGGATTCCATATTAACTTCCGCCTCATTATCATCTTGGTTAGCTCTCACCCTAGATTCTTCATTTCTCTCTCTCTTTGATCAAGGATGGCAGTATCGGTTTCGGTATCAGTTTTGACCAGGACCGAAACCGAAACGTACCGGTTTCGGTTTCGGTTTCGGTTTCGGCCGAAACCGGTTCAAAACATTCAAAAAGGCAAAAATCACAGTGAACAGGTCTGGTTTCGGTCCGAAACCATTAATTTTTTTTTTTAAGTTTCGGACCTGCTACAGTGAGCAGGTCCGAAACCATTTCGGTATGAGCCGAAACTGATACGTTTCGGCCGAAACATATCGGTTTCGGCCGAGAGTGCCATCTATGTTTCTGATCACCTTTCTGTCTGATGGCTGTGCTTGATTTCCTTTCACCTTGGATTTTTCTCTCAACAACCGAAACGTATCGGTTTCGGCCGATAGTGCCATCTATGTCTCTGATCACCTTTATGTCTGATGGCTGTGCTTGATTTCCTTTCACCTTGGATTTTTCTCTCAACAACTCTATAGAAGCTTAACCATTTTTCCCCCTAGATTGTATTCTTGATTGCCTTTCCCATCCCTCCGCCCAACTCATTTTCTATCACCATTCAAGATTTTCTTTTTTTTTCCCAACTCATTTTCTATCACCTTTGAAGATTTTCTCTTTTTTTTTATTCTCCTAGTTTTTGAGTCCAAGTGAGCTTTTTACGTTGTTCCACAAGTTCTCCGTCAAATCATTCATCCAACTTACAGAGGCTCTACATCTTCTTTGTTTGATCTTCTGATGACAAAGATTGGACCTCCTGCTTTTCAGTAGCATGGTACTAAAAACCAGCCAAACCAGGCTGGAACTGGTCCGGTTCCAATAGGGAGGAAACCGTCTAGAACTGGCCTTGGGCTTGGAACCAGAACTAGAACTGGACCCAACAGACTCCGGTCTTAGAAACAGTTTTTTAAAGCTGCTCAAGTCAGTGCCTTTTCTTAATCTGGGGCATGAGACGTGTTCACAAGAGTTCTTCATACATCATGTGTTCACAGGAAGAGTTCTTGATTCAACCCAGCAGTTTCTTTCTAGTTGAATATCCCACGCTTTTCACCCTTTGATCTTCTTCTTGGATCTTCATGCCATTTCTGTCACCTTACTGTTTTTTTTTCTTTTGTTATTTTTATGGATATCCCATGTGGTACACAAGATCAGTAATTTGTCTCTTCCTTCTCCCTATTGGAACATTACTCTTTTTTTTTTTTTGGATGTTTAGGAGAACATTGGCTGATGTCCACAAAAGATTCGGGGAGGGAGGGGAGGATCCTTGCTTAGGTTTCTTGCTCTACTGCCAAAGCACCAAGGCAGTAAGTGTCCTTCCTTGGTTGCCTTGAAAACTATGATGTTACTCCAAAATACCAAGGTCTGTGTCATTAGACTTTTGATGATGTTCAAACCTACTCTCATTCTCACCAATGCTTTGGTATGAGAGTTCTTTTTGAACTGGCGCCCATCAATTGCAATTCAACATTTGTCTCTCCAAGATGCCAAGGCCACACTTCTGTTATACACAGGTGAATATGTTGCTGTTGCCCTTTTAGCATAGTTGCAAGCCAGCTTGCTGCTACCTCGATCTTCAGTGGTGTCTGGAAGCAATGGCAAGTGGAGACTATGCTCCCCTTATGGCTTCTCACTCTCAACTTTTCTTTTGGAGCAGTGGCAGCTGAAAGATTGCCTAGCCTTACGAGTATCCTGATCTTAAATCCTTTTGGATGGCAAGAAGAGGCCTAGGTCAAAAAGAGAGCAAAGATGAGTCATCCTGACCCTGTGCTTTCAAACGCTGGTCTGTTGGGCACTGTTGCTTGGTGGCTAAGGGGATGGTCATTGTAAGGTGACCATATGGTTTGGTGGATGATCATGCATGTTGCTCCCTTGGGGTGGCGTGACGATAGGGTTTCTTATATGGCAATCAAACCTGATTCCCTTTTTTCTTGGTGGGTTGGGGGTTGGGGGAAATGTTCAATCCTTCATGACACATACATGTGAGTGATACCATCCCCACCTCCAAGAAGAAGAGTAAGGAGCAGAGAACATACTGGCTGTCATCCTCTACCTTTATATGTAGGATCGCTAGATGGATGTCATCCTATTTAGTGTAAAGGTCTTTTGTCCACAGGTTTTATTTTGACATGGACAGCTATGCTCAACCATCTTCTATTTATAATCCATTAGTTTGTTAGTGAAAAATGTTCGACAGAAGTTCAACTTGTTTTGTTTCTCTACACGTGTAGGTGCATATTTATATGCTATATTCCATGTCTCCCTGCTAAAGGGTTTTGACATTTTTTTTTGTTGTGCCAGCATTGACATGACGTGCATGTTTATGCCTTCGATATTACAAATGAACAGTTATTTGCTGATGCTTTTCCATGTCATCTGATACAAATATGTATGCGTGTTATCTGTCAAAACTGACCCATCTAAACAGTCATTAGATGGATTGTTGGCAACAGTGGAACCTGCCCCTTTCCTCCCTGAGTCTCTCTCTTTCTCTCTCTCTAGCTTTTCATGTTTTGCTCCTTTAGTGGGCCTTGTTATATTATGCTTCCTTGAATACACTAATTGACTATAGTAGATTTATAATCATACCCTTTTCTTTAGAATCTTCCACTTTTGGTGTTTGGCAGTGTTTCAGAGCATTAACTTTTTTTGCATGTCATTAGGTATAAAATTTTGTTCACTTTTTATCATTTAATTCTTACAGTAAATAATCAATTTGTCAGCTATGCTGACTAAATCACCTGACCAGCTGTCCTGTAGAGGTTCTTCAATCCATATTTTAGTCTTGTGTTGCAAGTTAAAGATGATCACTTTTACAGTTCACGCCCATTCTATGTTATCAATTCTATGTTATCATAGACAATCACCTTGCTTGCTTGGCAATGGAGTAGGGCAAGGTGGGACAAGAATGCCTCGCCTCACCTCATGTTTGCCTCACTCACTGCCTCTATTATCTATACCAAATGCTTGTATCTTTTAATTACATGGTATTGCTTTTTCTTTTTCTTATTTATTCCAAAGTGGTTAATGCCTCTTTTAATAATGTCTAATGCCCTTTTGTCTTACATACTACCACATCTTTCTTATTTTTGATGATTCCTAAGACCATCCACTATTTATATGAGTGCTTTATAAAAATTGATTTTATTTGTTGGACGTGATTAGTGTCTCCCTAAGCCTAACTTATCATTGTCTTGAATGTTTTGTCTAACTACATAGGTGTTTGTGTCATATTCAATAATATCTGAATTTTTTGATAGCCATCACCTAGGCATTTGAGGCTGAGTGACCTCTTGGTCGCTTTGGTTGCCTCACGCCTCTAACACCCATTTCTTCATGTACTTGATCTTCAATACCTATTCCCAACTGTTTGAATTGGGTGGAATGGACTTGTAACCGGGCAATGTTTGTTGGAGTGCTTGTGCTAGCTCAGTATGCCCAATGCAAGGGTAGAGTTCAAGTTGCAATGCTCTGGGATAATAGTGGATAACCTCAGCTAGCAGTCATAATAAAGATGCATGAAGGTCCAGGATTTTCTACTCTGACCTTACACCATGACACTTGATTCAATCAATGTTTAATAGGAAAATGATTCCATATTGGAGGCTATAGAGCTGTGTCTAAATGATTGCACTAATGAAGCTAAAATATAATTCATCTTGAGGGTTAATAAAAGTACTCTGGTTTCTTCTTCTGATGGTCATATCTTATCTAGGAGTGGGTTGAACGGTTCCGCACTTTGTTGGTAACAATGAGGTCACAGGTTCAATTCGTCTCGGTGACTAAGCGCGGTGTGCCTTCGCTGTAGTGTCTGCACCCACGGGTGGTTCCCTGGCATGGGTCTGCGCAGCACTGCTGGGTTTTTTTTACCAAGCCCATCCCTTGCCCAAGCCGGTGGACCCTATGATGCACAAGCGGTAGGGTTTGTAGATCCAAAGTGGCTGCATGCTGAGGTTGGTGGCGGGGGTGGGTTTCCTCTGGTCATCAAAAAATAATTAAAAAAACATGACTGCAACAGCTGGTTTGGACTGGATTGGTGCTGAATTTCTTCTCTGTGTACTGCATTTACGTGGAACTGTTAATTCAGTTTTCTTTTTGGAAGGTGACCAGAAGGCCGCAGTTCATTGAACGATAAAAGCTGAAAGGAAGTATAAATTGAAAAGAAAACTAAAAGAGGACTCTACCAAGATAGGAGAGTCAAGAACCCCTCCCTTTGCAGTGGCTATTAGATCACTGGACAATGAGAATTCTCTTGCAAAATGAACATTTTCCACCCCCCATCTTGTAAAGTTCTTGAATGACTAATTCTAGAGCCATATGTGCTGAAATACCAGTCATGTATACACCTGATTCAGTTCTTAATGATGGTAGACAGGCGTCTAAATTCCTCTTTAAAAGTCCTGTTAGTTCTTTCTCTCCAGATGGACCATAGCATATCTGGAAGACAAAGCATCCACATATCCTTCTCATCAGCTCCTATGTAGTGCTTTCCCCACTCCCTCATTGAGCCAGGGAGGTTGTGTTTCAAGATCCAATTATATCTAAAGTCTTGAAGAGTTGGAACCGTATTGCTTCAATTATTCGACACTTGAGGAAAAGATGATCTGCAGTTTTCTTGTGGTATCCACAAGAAGATACAGCATCTTTGAACTTCATCACTCTGTCAACTGTTGAGATCCTGCTCCATGCCATTTTCCACATAAAAATCCTTATTTTGAAAGGCAGTCTTCTATTCCATAATCTCTATTTGATAGGTAGTCTTCTATTCCATACCTGTTTATACCAGTCCACTCTGTGACCACCTTGCACTTCCTGATTTTTCCCGCTTCCAAAATCTGCTATCCTTGTTTCCTCGAGTGATGGTCATACTATTCAGATTATGAGAGAGTTGCATTATTTTGTTGATTTCTATTTCAGTTAGATTTCTCCGGAATTCCAGGTTCCATGGAGTAATAACCCCTGTTGTTGTCCACGTTGTGTTTATGTTGCTTCCTGTTGTATTTGCGATGTCATACAGATTCGGGAGACTCTGTTGGGGAGCCTGGTTGTTCATCCACGGATCTTCCCAAAACCTTGTCTTCTTACCATCTCCCACCTGTATAATGGCTGAGCATTTGTAGAATTCACAATTTCTGAAAATGTTCTTCCATATTGGAGACAACTGATTCTTACCATCTCCCACCTGTATAATGGCTGAGTATTTTTTCCTGACAATATTGTTCCATAGTGTCCCCTCTTCCATATCTGCTCTTTGTAGCCATTTCATTAGCAATGCATCATTAATTGTGTCAGTAGGCATAAGACCAGCTCCACCTTCCTCCTTTAGTCTTGAAACAAATTTCCTGCCAATTGGGTGAAGTCCTCTCTCCTCAGGCCCTTTCCAGAAAAAACCTGTTCTCAACTTCTCATGGCTTCAATCCTTTTACAGACTGACCATGGAATCTTAAAGATTGATAGATAATCGATTGGTAAACTTGTAAGGACAATCTTCGATAGAATCCATCTACCCCCTCTAGATAAAAGATTGTTATTCCATGTAGCTATTCTGTCCCCCACTCTTAATATTGGCATCCCAATCTGATGTTTTGGTTGTCCCATCAGACAAAGGTAGTCCAAGGTACTTGATGGGGAAGGAACCCCACCTAGTCCCCAGTATTTGTTCAATTTGTCCCCCCCTTTGTTCATTTGTATTAATTTCTACCACTTCACTCTTAGAGAAGTTAACTTTTAGACCAGTGACAGACATTAGGAGACTCAATAGTATTCTCAAATTAGTTAACTTTTTATCCACCGCTGATGTAAAAAGCATTGTATCATCAGCATATTGCAGGTCTGTAACTTCTTCTGAGGTTCTTCCCACCTTACTTTCTTCAATCAGACCTTTTAGTTTTGCGTTCTTCCACATAGAACTTAGGACCTGTCCAAGTAGAACAAACAACAGAGGAAACAAAGGATCACCTTGTCTTAATCCTCTTGAGCTCCCAAAGCACCCACATGGTGTGCCAGTAACTAATACTGAGAATCTAGCAGTCTGAGCACAGCTTTTCACCCACTGAATCCATTCTTCTTTAAAGCCCATGAGCTGGACTATTCTGAATAGGCAGTTTCAATTCACTTTCGTAAGCATTTTCAAAATCAATCTTGAAAACCAAGCAATTCCTCTTCTTGTCTTCTGTTCGTGTATGCCTTCATATGCAGCCATGTAATTACCCAAAATCCATCTTCCTTGGATGAAGGCTGACTGATTGCTGTCGATCTAGCCTCCCACTGCCACCTTCAATCTGTTAGCTGAAGTCTTGGCTAAATTTTTGCACGTGCCATTAATCAGACTTATAGGCCTATAATCATTCATTGATTCTGCTCTATCTTTCTTTGGAATTAGGACCACGGGTTGCATTAAAAAAAAATAACACTTAATGACCTTTTTTGAAACTTTGTCACTACAGTCATTACATCTTAGCCAGTTCACAAAATTGTTGATAAAAGCACCTTGAAAAACAATCAGGACCTGGTGACTTTTTGGATGCATTGAAGACTGCTGCTGAAATTTCTTCTGAGAATGGTCTGATAAGGTGCTTAGCATCATCTTCCGTAATTTTCTGAAACATGTCATTACTGATTTGTGGCTTCCACCGTTCATCCTCCTTGAATAAAGTCTGATAATACACTAGCATTGCCTTCTGAATTCCTGCCTATTCTTTAATCAGAGTATGCCCACCTTTAACATTTTCCATATGAGCTTTCCTCTTTTCAACATTTGCCATTGCACGAAAGTATGTTGAGTTCTACTCTCCTTTGAGCCATACTTCATTGACTCTTTGCTTCCATCTAATTTCTTCTCTAGCTGACCACTCATTATAGTGCTGTTTCATTTCTTCCCAATGTCTTTTATCCATCATCTGATAAATCTCTTTGATTGTTCTTGATATCAAACTCTTCAATGTTCTGTAGGAGTTCTTGTCGAATCCTTGCAACTGTACCAAAAGTCTCTCGACTCCTTGCTTTCATCTTCTCCCTATTGAAGTTTTTTTACCAGTGAAAGGCATGCATATATGCATTTTGGGGTTTCTTTCCACCACGTTTCTACCAAGCCTTGAAATCTTCATGTCTGGCTCAACTTCTCTCATATCTGAACAGTCTGCTGTGTTTTGTTTGAAAGCTGGTGTTCAACATCTAAGGTATGGTCTCTCCGGCGTCCGGGTCCGACTAGGAAAAGGTGACGAGCCCTTTCTGGAAGGACAGGTGGTGTGCAGACCTCACTTTGGAGGATTTGTTTCCTAGCCTTTTTGCGGTCGCAGCAGAGGGGGTTCAGTCACTCTGGCTTTTGACTCCCGCCTGCCAAGAGGGGCCTAGGCATCGACCTTCAAGAGGGACCTCACACAGGAGGAGTTGGTGCAGCTCTAGGACCTTCTCCCTTTCCTCCTACCCTTTCATCCTAGCCCTGACAGAGAGGATGAGTGGGTTTGTAGGTGGGAAAACGAAGGGTCCTTTACAGTCAAATCAGCCTATGGAGTTATTTTGGATGGAGGTGTTCGTCACAGCCTCCATGATCAGTTGTGGAGACCGAAGAGCCCATTGAAGGTGAAGATTTCGGCCTGGTGGATCTCTCATAGGAGACTACCGACTCGGGATAGGTTGTGTCGTCTCCTGTTGGGCATTTAGCCGGCCTACTGTCTTTGTGGCGAGGATGAGGAGACCCTTGATCACCTGTTTGTAGGATGTTCCTACTCACAGGAGGTATGGAGGGAGCTTGCTAGGACCCACTGCTTCATCGGCCAGCACAGTGATGTCTATCACCTGTTTGTGCATTGGGACATGCCTTGGCCCATCAAGAGCAACAAGACGGTGTGGTGGCTCATCCTTCATGCCACTCTGTGGACGTTGGGGGGGGGGGGGAACAATTGGATTTTCAGGAGGGAGTCTCGTGCTGAGGACATTGTTGTGTCTTTTGTCTGTGATAGAGTAAGGGAATGGACTGCTATTCTCTGTAATGTGAAATCCTTTAACGTCTTCTCCTTTTGGCTGTTGGGGGTCTAGGTTGACCCACACCGCCTTGGTGTGGCATTATCTTGTATAGAGATTTTTTTAGGGGGTTGCCATTTTTTGGGGTTGTGACAACCGATTCTTGTACATACTCTCTTTTTTATACATTAGTGATACTACCCACTTAAAAAAAGAAAATTCAAAGGTATGGTCAGATAATCCCCTGGGGAGGCCTTTGGCTATGACATTGTAAAATTTCTTTTGCCATTCTACTGACTCTATCCAATTTTGATTTAGATTCCCCTCTCCAGATCCTATCCAAGTGTAAAATATTGAGGTAGCCTGTACCCCCATAAGTTCCACTGCTTGAATCCATTCTTGAAATAGTATCATCTCCCCTGACTAGTTACGTTGATTAGACCTCTCAGCCAGATGCCTGACTGCATTCAAGTCTCCTGCTATACACCAGGCCTCCTTGTTCCCTTTAAGGATACGATCGATCTCTTTAAAGAAGCTTTGCTTATCATCATTCTGCACTGGTCGATAAACCCCAACAAATATCTAGGAGAACCCATCTTTTTCATTCTGAACCTTACTGAAATAGTAAGCTGTCCACACTTTCTCCACAACTTTCTAGCATTTCTTGGTTTCATAGTATCAGGCAAGGAAGGCAAACTTGGGGATCGGCATCGGATCGGTTCATCCAAAACCGGTCCGGATCGGTGGGATCGACCCTTCCGAACCGATCTTGGAACGATTCAGAGCCGATCCTGACTACCGAACCCCCATGTTGAGGTTTGTTACCTATGTATCTAGTTTTACAGGGGGTTTTCTATAAATATAATATTCTAATATTTCACTTTCATCTTTAACCTATTCTCTCCGCATTTCCTTTTTCACTTTTACTTTTGCAGCAAAACAAAGCCGGAGGAGGCGGAGGTGGCAGGGGAGGAGGAGGTCGATGGTGGCGTCGACGGCGGCTGTGGGTCGCGATGGTGGCGGCGTCGTGTCCTCTTCTTATTCTTCTTCTTTCGAGGGAGGCCAATCGCGAGGACGAGGAGGATGTGGAGGACAAGGAGGAGAAGGTACCGATGACTGGGACCGGCGGCGGTGACAACGGCGGCGACAGTAAGTATTTTCCTCTTCTTCTTCTTGGTTGATCCGTCATCTTCTCATTTTTCTCGTCGACTGTTCTTATGCTTCTCCCCCTCTTTGTTTTTTTTTTTTTAACAAACCCTTTTGATCAGTCAGATCGATCGAGATCGGCCAAGGGGATCGCCTAGAACCAGGTGGACTCGGGCGATCCCAGCCGATTCTGACCGAGTCAAACCGATCCCGACCGATCCGGCCTATCTCAGTGAAGGATCGGGGAAGGTCGACTTGGGATTGGATCGGTTCACCCAAAAACTGATCGGATCGGGCGATCCGCCGACCCGATCTGATTCAATTCGGCGAACCTTGGTATCAGGATCCCACCTTTGTTGCCTTCTGCAGGTTTGAAATTCCATCCTTGCTGAAAATTCCCTCCTAATTTTCTTATTCCCTCCCTATGAATTGTCTCCATCTTGGTCCACTGGATACATAGAATATCCATCTTAACCCTCTCTACCATTCCTCTGATTTCTCTCACTTTATCTTCGGCATTAAGACCTCTGCAACTTCATTGATACAACTTCTTCCCCTTGCTGTGTTCTTTCTTTGGCCTCAGCCCCTCAATCATTTCATGTGATTACAGGTACACTAGTTCTCTCGTCCCAATTTTCAAACCTCCCCCAGCTCCTTTCCTTTTCATACTCAGCTGCAGGTTAAGGTCCCTCCTAATCTTCTTTGGTGTTTCCTGACATAATCTTCCTTGCCTTCAAATGAAATGCCAACCATAAAGCCTATTTGCTTGATGAGTTCATCTGACCGCTATTGCTGACATTAACTATCTCTTCTTGCACTGCTCTATCTAAGTTGTTACCTTCCCAAGTTATCACTGCACCCATAGAATCGTCTGCAGTCACCTCATTCTCTGCACCCTTACTTCCCCCTTCTGAGTACGGAGAACCTAGTGCCTCTGTCTTTGAATGGTAGTCCAATCATCCTTTAGCAAACGGTAGAACATCTTCTTGAGGTTCCTTTTCTGCTATACTGTGTTTCCCCAGTCAATTTCATAGTATGCAAAACCGCCTGGTATGGTTTCGTATCGGTACTGGCCGATGCCAGGATGGTTTGGCTGATTTCATCCCAGAACCGGCCGGTACATAATTAAATAATAATAATAAAAAAGAGAAATGGGATGAACCGGAGCGGAACCGGCTGAATCTGCCAGTTCCGCGTCAGTTTGTCCATTAGCCGTAGGGTGTCCTTCACGGGCTACACATTTTGACAGCCCGTGAGAGGAGCACCTGCAACTACGGCCGCAGCCACTAGGAGCCCGAGCCCCGGCCACCAGGAGCCCACTGGGCACCCTTTCCGTAGGTGATGGCTGCCACCGCAAACTGCAGCTGCAGGAGGCTGAGGAGAGCACCTGCAGCTGCAGGCCGCAGCACCAGGGCCAGGTGGTTGCCGGCCACCTCGCCACCGGCGATCGCTGCTCGCCACCGACCCAAACTGCTGCCAATGAGCAGATCTGGTTCACAGATCCAGTTTTCTGATTTTTTACATTTTTTTCAAATTTGAACTCATATTTAAATGTATAAGGGGGAACCGGTCCAAAAATCCCTGCACCGGCTGATACCGGTTTGTAGCGGTTCCAGAACCGGCCCTGACTGGTTCCAGAACTGGAACTGGTTTTGCAAACCTTGGTCAATTCAGAACTAAAGCAATTTTCCATAGTGGTGTTTATCTTCACATTTAATTCCCTGTTCCAGTCCTTCCTGAGATCAGTACTGGCAACATTCTCACCCCTTCGCAGGCTGACCAGATATGCTGTGACCTTGTCTGGAGATATTAAACGAATTGGGCTCATTAGAAACCGCATGTGACTACAGCTTCCCCCCACTGCCCTACTCTTTCCCCGAATCTCTTCTTCCTGAAAATTAGTGACATTGGTGGCAAAGATCCATTCCGTCAGAGCAGGCACCTCCTTCTCCCAAAGATCATTTGAAAAACCATCAGAATCCTCTTGTTTCCAGTGGTCAGTGAAGTTTGCTGATGGAAAATGGCCACCAAGAAGTCTCCCTTCTTGCCGAAGAACAACAACATCACTGCGTCGCAGAGCCGGATGTAGGGTATCATGAAACCAGGTTGGAATCTGGTGAGGATGAAGAAACCCATTGGGTTCTGGGTCCTGTGAAGAGTTACCCGAAAACTTACCCGGCATCCATTTACCCAAAGACAGACCCAAATGACTTACCTGGAAATGGAGGGCCCTGATGTGGGTACAGATCGATGGGCTCAGATCCCATTTGGACCCCACGAGCCCGACACTGTTCTTCTCCACCCATGGCTGTCACCCTTTTGCTGGGAGCTCTGCCCGTTTCGAACAAAGGATCCTGGCTGCCCTCCTTGACATGTAGCTTGCTCCTGGCTTGAGAGATCTTCTTGGCACTGTGCGCCTACTGCCCATCTTCAGAATGAGAATTCATCAAGCCGCCTCCACCCAGAACACCTTCCCGAGGCTGTGTTTGGATACCCTCGCCACTTTCCCGTGCATTGTGCATGATAAGCCCTCTCGGAAGCTGAACAGTCTGGATTCTGCCCCGACTGAGTTGGCATTGACCAATTCCCAGTCTACAAGTCGCCATGTTGCGTCTTCTCATTCATCGCCTCCGGTGCCTTTACTTTGGAGTGTTGCTCTGCCGGAGCTTCCGATAGCTTGAAACAACCTCCGCCCAAGTCCAATTCGTAGCTTCATCCTGGACCATTTTAGGCTCATCCCTGAGCTCCACACGGACAGTAATCCAGAACTTCTTGCCCACCCTAACGTACACACCCTTGCAGTCTCGCAAACCTTGGTTCATCTCTGTAGAGTGTCAGCTTGTCAACACTCCCGAGGTGGGCAAAGGGGGCTACCAGACTGTGAAAAGTCTCTAGATTCCACAGATGAAGTGGAATCCCCGACAAAATATACAAAAAGGTAAAATTTTGGGTGGAACTCTCTCCTTAAATCTTTAGGAGAAGCTAACTTCTCTTCTTGTTTTTGTTTGTTTATGTTGTTCCCCTTCCTCGTACAAAGGCTCTCAAGGTCTTTTTATAATATCTTGGGATGCCTGAAATAGGTAACCACCAAAATGGGGAATGGGAAAAGGAATGGCCAGACTTTGTTCATGTACAATAGCCCCACATTAAAAAATAGTAACACACACCCACCACCTGTCCATGCATGAGACTTGGTCATGCATGGAATGGGTCTTAAGATCCTCCCGGATCATGGCTCCCCCTGTTAGTGGGATTCAACTCCTGCTGGATCTAAAATTGGAGATGAGGGAACTCAGTTTCTCCACTTTCCCTCGTGAACTATCTTGCTGTACTAGGTTGCTGACCTTTCCGTCCAATATAGAAAGATTCCTTTGTCTCGCGTCTAGTATTTGTAGTCTTCTTCTCGAAGATAGTATCTTCCACCAATGTTGTTTCTCAGTTTGTAACAAGGTCCTCCACTGACGGCAAAGTCTCTTCTGCCTCATCGTCTAACATCGATGGCTCAAAAAGCTTCACGTTCTTGACGTTGACCATCGAGTACATTTTCATGTATGTAGGCAGATCCAACTGACAAGCATTGTCGCCGATCTTCCGCAAGATCTTGAAAGGTCCATATCTGATGGGTTTAAGTTTTTTACCTTCACCCTTCAGTCGCTCCTTCCCAAGATGCAACCAAACAGCCAACTTGGAAGTCGCCCTTGACCCAATGTCGATCATGTTGCTCCTTGTACTTTTGCTGGGTTCTTTACAATTGTTGCTCCACCTCACTATGCACCCGTTGGATGCCCTTTGGGAACCATTGTGCCTAGGCCATGTCGCCTTCCTCTTTGGCAGTCTGGGGTGTGGGTCCGATCGTGAACTCCAAGTCAAACGGGCTTTGTGGCAAATAGTCTAGGCACACCTCAAAAGGTGATTTGTTAGTGGAACTATGCACTACCCGATTGAAAGCAAATTGAAATTAAGGCAGACATCCATCCCAAGTCTTGGGACAACGGGCATTGTAGCCAGCAGAAGATGCACCATGATCCGATTGACCACCTCAGTCTATCCGTCGGTTTGTGGATGGAAGGTCGTACTTCGTTGTAGCTTGGTGTCCATCATGGACCATAATGATCTCTAAGAAAATGACTATCACGATCTTTCACGATCGAGCTTGGTAGCCCGAAATGAGTCCAAATGTGTTGGAAGAATAACCGCGTTGCCTCCTCACCGATGATCGTCCTTTTGTAGGGCATGAGTAGCACCATCTTCGAAATCTGTCAACTACCACAAAGAGATAATCGCGTCCTTGCCATGTCCGAAGGCCTCCTAGGAAGTCTATGGAGACGCTCTCCTAGGGACGTATCGGAACCGGTAAGGGGGTATACAACCCCACCTTCCGATTTGTGGGTTTGGACGTACTGCACAATATACAACCCTTCACGAATCAGGTCACGTCCTGCTGCATCCGCATCCAGTAGACATACCGTTGCAAGTTTTGCACCGTCTTGTTCACCCCGAAGTGGCCAGCCACCTTTGAAGTGTGCGCTTCTCGCATCCACCGTGCACGGTCTACAGCTTCCGGTACACATAATTGTGCACCCCTGTATAGGAGCTTGTCTCGTAAGGCAAACTCAGTGGGCCTTTTCGCCTCAATATCTGCAAATACACTCTGAAAATTAGGGTCAGTCGCAAATAAGGCGATATACTCCTCGTGGAGATTTAGTTGGACCTACATAAAAAGGTGCAAACAAAGTCTTGCTATCGGAGGTCGAGATAATAGATCCGCCAATTTGTTTTGTGTGCCCTTTTTATATTTTTTTCCCCGATTTGAACTGCTGCAAGTACATCATCCACTTCATGTGGCGAGCTTGCTGCACTTTTGACTTTGTAGATATTGCAACGGTCGGTGGTCTGTGTGGACCACTGTCTCTTTCCCCAATAGGTAAACACGCCAATGTTTCACAGCCTGATGTAGAGCCAACTCCTTGTCATATGTTGGGTAGTTCTTTTGAGCTCCTTAGAACATTTCTGAGTGGTATGCCATGGGCCGATCGTCTTGCAGCAAGACGGCTCCCATAGCATAGCCCGTTGCGTTTGCCTCGAGCTCAAATGGTAGAATTGGTAGGAGCACGAATTTTTGGCATGCATTCACCATTCTCTTGGCCTGGTTGACAGTCACCAGGTCCACTTTGTAGTTCACCTTCTCACTCTTAATGAGATATCTCTTGTCGTCTTTCACCAGTTGACATTTCTGGGCTCGCCGATAGTAAATATCATCGCGATCCCAAAGACAAGGACTGCCAAATATCAGTTGACAGACGTCAAGGGGGACCACATGGCACGCCACTTCGTCGACGTACTGGCTAGTGATCGCGAAACGAAACGTGCATTGGTGGTCAATCTTAAGCTCCACGTCCCTTTGGATCCCCCCAAGTGGATAAAGTTGTGGATGCAATGTTGTTTCCAAGCCTAACTTTTGCACTAGGTTGGCGGAGATCAAGTTCTTCTGATCGCCAGTGTTGATGATGGCACCGATCACTTGTTGCTTCACCTGAATTCAGAGAGTAAATAATTCTTCCCTCTCATCGTGCTTGGTCGTTGGGCCCAAGATTGTCTCCTTCGAATTTGCCATCAGAGACAGGCTCGGGTCCACCGTATCGACTCGGTCGAACTCGATGGTGTCGGTGCTGATTGCGACTGTTGTCCTCCGTTTTCCTTTCTCATCCTTCTTCCATTTCTTTGGAAACAACTCCGGATGGAGTTTCCAACACTTCTTCACATGTCCCGTGATCTTACAATGATCACAATTTATCAGAGTTGGAAGACGAGGACGAAAAGTTCCCTTTCTTCAGATTTTTCTTCTTTTTAGGCTTGGAGGACCCTTCCTTGTTTTCTTCGAACGACCTTTCACCACATTATTTGTTCTTCTTCTCAATGGACATTGCGATGGTACTAGCGCTCGAGATGTCGTGGACCTTGAAGAGGGCCAACTCGACACTAATCTTTTCTTGCAAGTCAGATGCATATTTCATGAAAGTTTGGTAGTAGTTGAGGGGGATGCCCAGTGCCACCACATAGCGTCGAAACTCGGTGGCATAGTCTTGCACTGATTACCCCGACTTTTGTCGGAGGTTATTCCACTGCTTCCATCGCTCCTCCAAGTACCCCATCGGGTAGAACTCCTCATGGATGAGTCGCTTGAAGTGACGCCACGTGAGGTCCTCGTCGCCGTAGCTCTTCAAGTGTACATTCCACCATGCCAAAGTATGGTCAGTTAGCTTAAGCCGAGCGAGGTGGCCTTATCTTCACTATTATACCTATATAAGGTAAAATAAGTGTCGAGTTGATCAAGCCACGCGTCTAGCTTTTCTACATCGATGGTGCCATTATAGGTGGGTATGCCGACTTTGGCTTCAATCTTAAAAGGTCGTTGCCTTCCGTCCATTTGTGATAGCGTGATATTTACACCATCATCATTACTTTCATCCTTGGTTGCCGAGTCTGGGTTGTCCTCGTCCCCTGACTTGGAAGGCGTCTCCTTTGCCTTGGGATGAGAAGGTTATTGTTGGACGTTCCCCGACTCCCCTGGTGCAGATTGGGATTTGATCCATGCTAATACTGTCTCCATGTCTTGCGTCAACTTAGTCACTTGGGTGGCCAAGTCGTTTGATGTTGACGTGGGATCCTCTGCCCACATGGAAGTAGACATTGTTATCGATTCTCTTCTTGTTGGATGCCGATGCACTCGCAAAATGGAGAGCGGTTCGTTAGTCACCTGGTAACCACTCTTGATCAGCACCATCCATAGATGGATCTGATATCTGATACCAACTTGATCCATATGCAAGGAAGAAACACTCAACGCCTCGCACTGGATGCACACAATGCAAAGGAAAATAAAATATACCAGGCAAATTTTTTGGTGGAACTCTCTCTCCTTAAATCTTTAGGAGAGGCTAACTTCTCTTCTTATTTTTGTTTGTTTCTTTCTTTTTTCCTCCCTTACAAAGGCTCTCAAGGCCTTTTATAATACCTTGGGATACCTAAAATAGGTAACCACCAAAATGAGGAATGGGAAAAGGAATGGCCAGACTTTGTCCATGTACAATAGTCCCACGTTAAAAAATCGCAACACACACACACACCACCTGTTCACGAGACTTGGTCACACATAGAATGGGTCTTGAGATCCTCCTGGATCACTGGGAGAACCCTGGTTGCAGTTTCTACTGACCAAGGCTCCCAAACCAGAGATTGGTCTTACCTGTGAATCATTTTCCGGCATAAAAATGTCTTCAACCAATCTGATTGGGGGAACCAGAGCAAGAAATCCTCCTTCACCATGAGTTCATGCTTCAGGTATGATTCAGAAAATCCTCCACGGCATGTTGCCTATCTTCCACTGCTCCCTTAATAGACACCACTCTGCAAGCTTCAAGCTTTCTTATACCTTCCAACATAGACGGGGACCATGGAATGTCAACAGGGATCAACATTTGCATCTTCCCTCTAGCTTCCTCCATTTGCTTTCTGGCTTCTAGATCAACCTCACAGCTCAGGCTGTCTTCTGTATCTGTACTGTGATGATCTCCTTACATGACCATTTTCTATGCCCAATCCCCTTACGATGCAAGCATCTCACTGCATTCCCATACTCTCTAGGGTAGTGCCCTTTCTCCAAGCACCTGATATAGAAATCTTGTTATACCGGCATCATCTTGCCCCTCCTGCCCTCCCATAAGTTTCTTACTCCTCGGTAGTTGTCTTTCTGATCTACTTATCTCCTAGCTTCAGTGAGCCTTTCATCCTTGTTGACTGATCTCCACTCCTCGCTGCTCTGGCCTCTCTTTCTCATCTCTTTCCCAATAACTAGTAAATTGTCTTTGGAGGATGGATAGGGAAGGGAACCTCGATCTTGGCTTCAAATGTTGCCTCCACTTGGTTGAGCCATAAAGCAACAAGCCACAGACGTGTTTGCTACCTTGCCCTTACTGTAAATTCAGTTATGTGGTGCATTGGTGCAGTGCACAGGCCCTGACTTTATTCTGTAAAAGATATGATGGGGCTATCTTAGATTATCTGTTTAAGGTGTTTAATTAATGGCTTAACCAGGTTATGGTGCCTTGAATGAAGTCCCTCACGCCCACCCCTTTATAAATCTTCTGTATGTTGAACCTCATTGAGAAGTAACAAGCTCTTGGATGCACATATCATATTAGACATTTTTGGTTGCAGAGTTTCATGGCCAATGCTTTTTTCTTTCAGATATTAATGCAAAATTAATTTTCCAGAGTTAAAACAGATACATTAATTACCTTCCTCTCTATTAGACACCCTTGTACAAGTGGCATTGTAGGTGTATTACATTTCACTATTTTTCCCTTCCAGTTTGTGGGTAATTAACAAGATTGGACGGGCAGCATTGAGATTGTCACGAACCTTATTTAAAGATTAGCTATTGGAAGATCTTTTATAGTAAATGTGTCTCTCAAGTTTCATATCGTTCATTGATATGTCATCTATTAGTACAACGTGTGTTTACATAAGGTCAAGATGAAGCTTGCCAGGCTAGGGTACAGCCTATTTTTGATAATCTTTTGACCAGACAATAGCCTACCTTTTAGTCTCTTAAGTTTCAGTTTCGACCAGAAAGCAAATGTGTCTTTGTGTTGCAACTAGTCAAACTGGCATATTGATTGCTTTTCTCACCTTCCCTATTGAATGATGCAAATACCCTGTTTTCTTTCTTTTCCCATTTTGTTCATGATGGACAAATTCATGGTTTCTGAGGTTCTTGATCAGCACAGTATATGACTGTTACCCAATGTGGCACTTAATTTGTTTGAACTTTGTGATGAGAACATTTTGAACTATATTAGCTTATCCATATGGATTTTTGGGGTTCGTCTGTGTTCATGATTTGTGGTTCTGCAGACAGCCAGATGGATTCTTAGATGGCGGTCAAAGATTGCAGAGTATTTGCATACCAATTCAGCTGGCAAACTTTGTGTTTCAACTAATTGCAGAGTATTTGCATATACCAATTCAGCTGGCAAAATTTGTGTTTCAACTAAGGAACATGTTTCTGAGTTCCGGATTGCCTGAGATCTCCCGAGCGATAATCCACCATGTATTCTCATCACCTACGGCATTATGCTCTCCACTTGCTCCTTCAGATGATGGCTATGCATATCAACACCAAGAGCCAATGTGTCTCCATTGAGGAGGCGTGTGATTCAACATGCATTCTTCTGGTAACTGGTAATTAATTTGCCCAGTTTTGACTTTATAAGTGGCCTTTCTTGAGCAAGATGTCAGCCTGCGAAAGAATAACAGTTTTGAAACTGTGGTTATTTAATACTTATACTCTGTTGGACTGATGAGCTGTAAGTTTATCCTTGGAGAACTCTTTCTGAGGTCTGAGGTCCCTCAAGTAAAGACAGATGTTCTTGGCCAGCTTTTCTTCAGGTCTTTGTTTTATCTAGTTATTCACGTAACATTTTTCTTATAATTGCTTTTCGAGGTTCTCTCTCCCATCTCTTGTCTTCAAGGTTAAAACCGTCTACTTAAACCCGAGGCTTGAAGGCTCCATATTAAACCCCTGTGGGGTGGGCGTGCCGGGGGGGGGGGGGGGGGTTGCGTTGCAGGGGTTCCAAGAAACGTTTTAATCCGCCTGGAAATGGGCATTGGGTGATTCGATTCCCATTAGCTTTTAACCATTTTTAGCTTAGGTGTACGTAATATTTGATACCTGTAAACTTATTCATTTTCCATTTTAAAGTCATTTTTCACTCTAACACTGTTAGAACAGGTACATCGTTCGATTACACATTATGAGGCTTGTGGGAGAATTATTTTTGTCCCGTTGAGACTTGGCAAGTCTATTTGTCCTCATAGGAAAAATCTTTATCGAGTAGAATACCACAATAACTAGCAAGAGGGCTTGGAATCTCTTCCCCATCGGATGCTCTGCCCGGTATGAAGAGCTTAAGGTGTTTCTTTTCTGAAGAACGACTCCTTGGAGGGCTTCTACCAGGTGCACCTACTAGCGGACCCCCCATTTCAAGTGAATATGTAAATTTTTGTTCACGAGTAAGGTTCACTGCACACCATAGGGTGTCGTACACCTTGGGTGTGCAGTGTCTTTATTTTTTAAAATTTTTTTGAAGTGGATCTTTAAGATATCTTAATTTATGGTGCAAGTTAGTCATGTCATCATTGGATTATTCCAGAAGAAAAAATAAAAAAAAATCAGATCGAATAAATAGTGTTGGATCTTTTCTTTAAAAATCGGTTTATTTTAATTTTATTTTTTTAGATAATTAGATGATGACATGATTTGATCTTCAAGTTAGAGTATTTTAAAAGTTATTTTGTAAAATTAAAAAATAAATAATTTAAAGACATTGCAAATTAAATTCTATTCATTTCATTGACGAAATATTGCAAAAAGGAAAGAAAGATGTGCATACGATGCTGATCCAGGACGTCACCAAGTGCTTTCTTTGTTAACAAACAAGGAGGAAAGTCAGAGGGTCGATGCTTCCTTTTGGTTCTTTTCATGGGCTGGTACCGGACTTGGACATAGCAAAGCTAGACCGCATGCATGTCTGGAGATCAAATGATATTTTGGGCCATGATGCCAAAACTTTGACCCCGACCCCGATTGCTCAACACTTAACAAAGGTTTGACGACGGTTGAGGCCGATGAATCTTGACTGGGCGGCCAGAAGTCCTCCCGGCCCTGGCTCAAGGATTGGGCTTGAAGCCTATTGAGATATAGCCGGCCCACTCCACCCAAGTTTAGGGCCCAATCCACCCACTGCACTGGGATGTGACATCAGCTCAGTCCTTCCAGGATTGTCGTATATTGGAGATCCCAAAACAGTAATTCCCAGCGCGTGAATATCTACTTAGGCTGCGTTTGTTTTTGTTTCTCCGGTTTATTTTTTTTTTTGATAGATAAAGACGAGAGAATAGGTGGGTAAATATTCTAACTCCTATTAATGCTCGTAAGATTTGAATCCGTGACCTCTCCCATGCACACCGTGGTTTTTACTAAACACATATTGAAAGTTTTTTATCTCTCAAGTTCTTATCATCCCATATGAACCAATCACGAGGGTGTTTGTAAGATATGAGTAAAATATAAAATGCACACCGTGGTTTACAACAAGTGTTAACTCAATTCTCAACTAATAAGAACAAACACAACCGCAAACGATGTCTGAAAACAAAGATGGCTCGGTAACTACTTCCTTTAACTCTTCTAACCATTTTCACATGCCCTGCATTTCCACTCGCGAGCTCATTTAGACATCAAAAAGATTCTTCCCGAGGTCTCAATCCCCTCAGACTTGACCTTCTCTCCTTGGAAAAAAGCCCGGCCTCGGCCCTAGCCTTTCTTTTCCCCCCATCACCCCGTCACATCACGTGAACTGCATAAGGTGGCCTTTTCTTCCTGTGGCTGTTTGGATGTTGAAGGCATAGACATGTTCAGGTTTATCATAAACTTATCTTTTTCGTTATAAGCTTGATTTAGATAGTTAAAAAATGTATATTTGTCATAAGCTCACCTGAATTTACCATAAACTCAATCTCCCCATATATGCATTTCCCGTAAACCCGGCATTGAGTTGGTTTACCCCGGAGAGACTATAAACTGAGCTTATCATTAAACATACGACAGCCAAACATGAATTAACCGAACAAGTTTATGATAAACAGATTTATGGTAGATACGTTTATCATAAACATATTCAAGTTTTCATAAGTTAACATCCAAACATGGCCGTCTCGTTTGGTAAAATTTCCATGTACGTATTTATTTGATTTAGTGTTTGCGTAAATGCTTAAATTGTGTGCATGCACGCAAAGTTGCAGAATTACAAGCAAACTGGAAGATCTGTTTCTCCCTTCTATTTTTTACCGCAAATGTGGTTGTCGATCTTAGAATCAAAATTTTATAAATCGATTTGATACGAGACGAACCGTCCGTATCGAACCGTATCATGCATAGATTAATATGATCAATTTATAATACGTAATCGGTATAATTTATATATTTAATATTTTATTTTAAATATAAAAAATTTCATTAGATAAATTAGTTGAAAGACTTCGCCGATTTGCGAATGATTCTAAATTTGAATCCCACGAATGACTCGTTGTTATATTTTTTTATTTTTTATTTAAATTAATATCAAAAATAATAAAACACGTGAGATTCTAATCGTTGACCTTGGTCTCGATAAAGAGAAATATTAACTACCTAAGTCACCAATAAATATTTAATATTTTTTTATAAAATAATATTTATAAAATAATATAATCTTATTAACACCCAACTATACACTAGATACACTGCCGAACCGTACGACAAAAAATCAATACGGCCAACACTAACAGCTCTACAAACCTTCCTTAGAACAGCCTCAACAATGGCCTAGATTGTCAGCGGTAGTGTAACATCAACAAAAAAATCCATTTCACATAATTAGACTCCAGTTCAGATGGTTCTATATGACTCTTTAAAATCTCAAGTTATTTAGTAAAACACCCCAGTTCATTATTACGGGGAAAATGCTCATATATTTAAAAAAAATCCAGAAAAGAGTGTTTGACAAATAAATGTGTGCGCCTATAAACAAGTAACTAGATTGGAGGGGTTAATCTATAACTATGAAAGCCACTTTGATAACGAGTTAAGTTAAAGACAAATGATTTACCCAAATTAACTCACCCCACTCCTCACCCTAATCCGAGTGGATTAACTCGTTCCACTTATTTTCAGAGAATGAGTTAAATCACTTTAACCCTATCCGACCCAGATTAAGAAACAATATATCAAACAGAAAATAACCCACCCGACCCCGATTAATTCACCCTAACCCGACTTAACCCGTTACCAAAGTGACCCGAAAGATTATAAAGATCAAGAACTAAGAATCCCAACATCAACTAAAAAATCATACCCCATTGTGGTCTGCGGCGAAGTCAACCGTCGCCAGTAGACTTCTCGTGGATTGAGCGATCTGACCTCAACAAGAAACATCGATTCATTTTTTTTTAAAAAAAAAAAGCAATTAGTGCCGAAGAATCTAGTCTGGTAACACCATATTTTTTCTTATTAACGCGGCTTTGTTCATCCATTGGCCAAAAAAAAAGAGCAATTAATGGGAGCTCTGCTTCACAATTCCTCAGATATCGCAGTGTTCGTTGCAGACGGAAAAAACAAAAAGAGAAACGCAGGAATTCTCCAGATTTGTCGTTTCCCTGTCAGAGAGGCCTGGGATTTACAAGCTTGGGGCAGCAGCTCCATGGAAAATCCATAATATCCGGTTCAAATGTCATTTCTTCTTCTCTACACATGAGGCTGGTTTCATCTATAGACCCCACATTAGCTCCACCAGCAAGCTGCAACAAAACAACAAGGGCTACCTTCCTTCCATCCCAACTTATCTACAGTAATTGTGACAGATCGATCACATATGACAAAATGCTACACTTTTCAAGTTTATCATAGCATTTTCTGATGATCAATCGCAGTACAGCAATCTAAGACTTCTCTCGATTAAGACACCGTTCATCATCTCAAACAGGCCCAAGGAAATCGCCGGCAATCGTGCCCAACACTTGAAACTCTCTGTCAATTTCCATCCACTTAAAGCCCAACACCTTAAATCGGACCATGCACCCCTTCTCCAGCTTCGGATGCTTCTCACTCAAGAACATTGGATTTTCGCCTGCAACATACCCATAATCCCTCATAACTTGTGCGGAAAGAAATATGCCCTCTAGTGGCCCAGATTTCAGCACGATTCCATGCCGAAGGACCTTGTCCACGGTGCCTACTAGAATCTCACCTTTCTGGGGCTTGAAGGTGACACACTTGAAGACAACAGGAAAGATGACATCCCCTGTGAGCTCCCGCACCTTTCCATCCCCAATCTCCTCCAATGTAGTAACCGCGACGAAGTATCCATACTCCTTTGACGCTTTTCTGTTTGAGAAGTCCTCAAGAATGTGTAGAATAATTGACGTCTGAAGCTTCAGCCGTTCCGCATAGAGATTATCTGGGTTAATCAACACATTCCATGACAGTTCGACCTCAGAAAACACCATATTTAAAGTTCTCTGTCAGGAAGAATAAAATAAAGATAGTTAGTTCAACTGTTATTCATTCAAATGTACCACCCACTGTGGTGGATGCTTCAACAAACTAAATTAATAATACATGAAGCCCAAGCGAGAGATATTGACGCACAATTTCATGAATAAAACATCCGACTGGTAATCAGCAGCACTTGGCTACGTGAAGTGTAATTAAAGTCTCAATTTGAAGCATTCTTGACATGCAAATAGATAGAGTTGCATACAATTAAATGCATGTAAATGGAGATCAATAACACCAAGTTGAGAAAAAGACCCAAAATAAGTCCCACTTTGGATCCATATTTCAGAAACTACCACAATGAGCTTAATGGCCATAGAGCTAGGCAATATTGCATGAAATTAAATACAAATGCATATAATTGCCATTCAATCGAGGTTCCAATTTAAAAGGTAAGCCTAATCATAGTCTGATTTCATAGTGAATAGAAGTGGGTTATTTAGTAGTTTTTTAACTGTCTGCAAGCTCCTGGCTGGCAGAGAGGATACTGGATAGAGCAAGCAGTTTAAATTGACAATATCACGATAATAATCAGATGTACTGCTAACAAAAGTGATTAATGGAGTGCTAGGTCAAAGGTGAGAGCCGACAGATGAAGAAGAAACAAAGGAGATTTGAAGTTTCCAAGAAAAACATGGGGACCTTCATATGAAAGGCTCAGTACAGTTTCAAGAAACCGTAGAGTCGCATATTGTTGGTGATGTGATGACAAGGATGAGACATGTAGAGTTAGTTCGGAGGAATGCATGCACAAGGCTTAAAGAAAGGAGTACAGCACTGTGGTATAAGGGCATCAATGTCGAATAGCAGTCACAAAGCTCTCCTAAGATCCATGCCTAAAGAGGTCACAGAAGAAATATATTGTTTAAATTATTATATGCATTCTCATCCAAACAATTATTGTAGGTGAGCATGAGAGAAACTTGGTTACTTTAGAACTCTCCCACACTTCAAGAACTCTAAATGTCGAATGGCTTGAGAAATTGGTCTACATCACCCCAACATGAGGCTAATGTTGTCCAATAAAAAATGGAGGCATGAATTACGTGGAAAAAGAGATGTTAGAACTAGCTGCCAATTGGGTTTGGCCACAAGAGAAAGAACCAATAGGCAATGAATTTTGATGAGTTCTTTGATTAAAGAACAGCAGGTACATGATTAAGAAATGTGGAAGGACTAAAATGGCCTCTATTTGACCACAATGCCTATGAGCAGGAAACATATTTTTTATATAGAGATGAACTAAAGATATGAATTTAAATGTTCTCAAGAGGCGAGGGGACTGTCAAAGTTCTATGAGTATTCAACTGCCAAATTGAAGAGAACATTTTGGGGTCTTTTGAGTGAATCCATGCCATGAAATATCAATGGAGAACAAGGCTGCTTATCAAACGAGACTTTGAAAAGGCTTATGATAGAGTGAGATTGGAGTGTCTACTCCAAATGATGAAATTGTTGGGTGTTTGATGATGAAATTGTTGGGTGTTTGATGGATCAAATATAATAGCACCTCAACCAGGTTTGTGGTCCTAGTCCATGGGGAATTTTTAGGTTCTTCCATAGTGATAGAGGACATAGGCAGGGGGATCCCATGTCTCCACTGCCTTTTGTTCTGGTTGCTCCGCTTCCAAGTTGTATAAACCACTTGGTCTATCTAAAGGCTTCTAAACTCACAGTCAAGACATGCAAGTTATACACCCTCATTATTCAAATGACACCGTCCCTCATCCCATTTGTGGCAACAGAAGACTAGTTCTCTGTGATAAGACATGCTTGAGCTTCGGGAGATGAGTGAATCAAAGGTGAACTTTGGAGAGAGCACAGTGGGTAGCAATGAGTATCAGCATCGGGCACCTTAGGAGGCAGCAATAATGTTGGAGTATAAGGAAGGGTAATTTCCTACTACATATTTGCTGCTGCCATTAACAATAGGGGCAATAAATAGTGATGATTGATGGAAGACAGTGCACAAGTTTGATGCTAGATTGGCAGGATGGAAAGTGAAACTTCTCTCTGGCAGGTAAGGGTATTGATCCTCTGCAAGTCAGTGCTTTCTAATCAAACTATATGTTTTTGTCCTTGATCATGATCCCAAGATAGTGACAAAGAAGTTGGAATCTATATGGCGTCAATGCTTTTGTCATCATAGTGAAGGTAAATGTAGAGGATGGTATGGTATCAACTATAGAAGGACCTGCAAAAGCAAGGATAATGGTGTATTGGGCATGGAAAAGCAACTTGGAAACGGCTTCTCCAGACTCTGCCACTATGTTACCATACTTCACCTTTTCTTGTGGCAGAGACAATTGGTTCAGGAGCCTGTGGCAGCACTCCACAGGAGCCCTGTTCGCTTCTTCCGCCTCCTCCATCTTCGCCGAAACACAGAAACCCCAAGGATCTCAAAACAGCCACAGGAAACCTAAAGAGAGAAGCATCTGGGATAACCCCCCGGAACCAAAATCATCAAAGAGATGAGAAGCAAATCCTCTGAGGCGGGACAAACCGAGACTAAACTTTGATAAAAACCTAAAATTTTATTTCAGCTCAAAGCAGGGGCAGAACTGAAAGAAACAGATGATTCGATTGGATCCGCAAGACATAGGTCGAAAAATACAAAAGGGAGCGCAATACTTTAAAGATGCCCTAACGGGCCTCAGCGACAAAGAACGGAAACAGAAAATAGCAAAACCCTAGAAGCAGGGGCATCGATGGTACTCAAGAGCCAGCTAAAACCTACCTCGGGAGGTGGATCTCTAATAACCCACATGGGAATCCACACGGAAATGGAGGCCAGAACACACGCGAGCTGAGATTTTGATGAGAACCCTCATCCTATCCCACCGGGGCCGTAAAGAATACCGTGGCAAGGAATTAGATTGGGTTGGGTTCCATGATTAGGTGATGCGTGTGATCCTTACCCATCGAAGCAAGAGAGGATGGGGAACCCAAAAAGGAACACGGAAGAAACAAGGAGTGGTGGGCGAGCAGAACCCTGACCTCGGAGCTGTGGATTGAGGGAAAGGGAAAGGATGATGTCAAACCCTAGTGAGCCGCTGTGGTGTCTGGTCTTCCCCTCCTGGGGGATGCTGCAGCTGCTGCCGGAGGAGGTGAAGGTGCCGAGAAGTGTGAAAGAGAAGACCACCCCCGAGGGAAAAGTAGCCGAATTTTCTCTCTATTCCCCACTCGGAGGTTACTTGTTTACAATAGCCACGTTAAAAATCAATTTTTTAATTCCGAGACTATCCAAAAAAAATAAATAAATAGAAAGAATGCCAGTCAGATAATAAAGTAAGGAAAAGAGAGGTTAAAAATTAAGATTTGTCGGTTCATCGTCTCAATTTTTCATCGAGATTAGATGATACGGTATTATCCCGTTCTATCTCATATATATATATATATATATATATATATATATAATATAAAATAGTATAATAAAATTTGTAACACAATTTGTTAAGTCATTTGTGCGCGCTTCTTCTAACAGATCTCGTTGTTGATTTTTACAAATGTCCTAAAATTTTAGTTTTTTTAATTAAAATTTTAAAAATAAACCTAAAAAACGCATGTAATTGACGGAATTCAAACTCAAACCGTTCTGAACGAGTGAAAATACTTAACCAACTTACCTATTAAACGTTTTGTATTTAAAATAAAATATATAATATATAAAGTGACCCGATTACGTCCCACTGACCAATCGTCTCGATTTATAAAACTCTGTCAAAAATTTATGTTTTTTATTTTTAAATTTCTTCAATTTTAGTCCTTACAAGCTATGTTATTTTGTATGCATCCCTTTAATCACAATGGTATCCAATGCCGTTAAAATCAACTACTATTCTAAAACAAAATCTTACTATTAATGCCCCAAGAGTACAATAATACAAAGTTAATTTATCCATAGTTCAACTAGTGCTATGAAGTCACCATTTTGCACTTAAATTTGTAATCCTTTCAAAAAAAAGAGGAGAGAGAGAGAGAGAGAGAGAGAGAGAGAGAGAGAGAGAGAGAGAGAGAGAGAGAGAGAGAGAGAGAGATGGTCTCATGTCCGACAGGCAACTTCGTAGAGGTGATTCACCACCTGGGCACTAATTAGTCAAACTCCCTTATCACAAGGCACATAGACTTGCCCTATGGGCATGGCTTGGATTAACATAATTTTCAAGGCATTAAACCGTAGGACTTATGTCTAAGGGGGCCGATTAAAGAGTTTTTAAAATTTCTCTTGGGGCCCAACCTAATAAAATGAATCAGTGTAACATTTGAGGGAGTCTTCTGGGTGGGCATGGTCCCCTCTAGCCTCCCTCTTCCCTGCGATGCACCCCTAGATGTCTATGCACCAGTAGATATCATGAGGAGGGCAACCCTTGTGACAGTGTTAAGAGTGTGGATATTGTTAAAACAGCCGAGGAAGTAATGGTTGTCTCATGTAAGATTTGACAAATCCGTACAATTCATTTTTTATCGTATATATCAATTCGTACAATCGATGACTGATACGATCGATGCGTGGTAGATAACTAATAATAGTTGTCTTAAGTCCCTACATAATGTCATTAGGAGGTGGGATAGGGGCTTCACTCATAATTTCAATTGGACATTGAGATTGTGGAGAATGGTGGGAAGAGGAAAAATATGTTAGACTTATGCAATTTTTAAAGATAGTTTTATTTATTTTAGGTCTCTTGAATATATGTTCTAGAACAAAAAAAACTGAAGTAGCATCCCTCCTAGAAATGTAAAAGGTTAGATATACTTTGAGATGAATCTAGTGTCAAATGTGCCTCTATAGCCAACCTTTGATAGATATGTCAAAATTCTCAAATAATTTTCCATCATCCCAAATCCAGGTGCTTTAATGAATACACTCTTTTTTTCACTCCCCATCTCTCCCTTTATAGTCATCATAAGTTTAGTGTCGGTTATGATGCTAGATGCACTATCATCTTGTCATCATTGTTGTCAAAGGAAAAATTATTGTTGGTTTCAAGAGAAGGGATAAAGGGGGGATCTCTCCCACCACCATTAGCTAGAGCTAGGTACTTATCTTTGTTAGTGAAAAGTGATCTTACAACAACATGGGCAGAGTAGTATCAAAGAGATCCCTTATCCATATATGAATGGTGTGGTAGAGCACAATCAACAATGAAGGATGACACCAAAGCCTTTCTCATTGGATAAAGAAGGGATATGATCTGCCCATCTTTTAATATCCTCTCCCTTCTTTTTCTTCTCTCTTGATTCACAGTGATACGAGGAGGATTCAATGGCCATTGATGGCAAAATAATAACGGTGCCACCTAATTTAAAACTATAATTCAATTTTTGATTTTCAATGGAGGGTGAAAGTTAAAGCATATTTAACACTCTATTCATCTTGTGAAACAAATAGGTAAATACATTTCCCTAAGTAGTAATTCCATTTTTTGGGTAAAAAGGATATACTATGCATATATTTGGGATATTTACATACATTGAAATATATGTTCCTCCCCCCCCCCCCCCCCGCCCTCCGCATGTGCACACGCGTGTGCGTTCACACGCACACAAAGAGAGAGAGAGAGGCTACTATGAGACCAAGCTTTTTAAAATGGCCTACCAACCTGTAGAGCTACCCAATCAAGATGGAATGACCTTAAAATAAATTTTCAAAGGTGGAGTGAAAATAAAAACCTTATCTGTTTATGTCAACGATCATGAAATTAGATAGTGCTATAGCAATGATACTCAGATGTAGCTCATGAAAATTGGCCATATTTATTCTTGTATGTGTAATTGAATACTAACACCATTCATGTCTTTATCTGTCTAGGCACATGACATGCATGTTTTGAATTTACTTTTGATTAATATCTATTCAACCTTTATTTAATAGCTGAGCTATTATGCCCCTTTTCTATTTTTTCCTCTTGTAATTTCATGCTCACGTGGACTTGTAAGGTAAAGATCCTTATAGGGTCTCATCTCTTAAAACTATTTTCTTGAGAGATGAGGTAGTGGTCACATAAAAAAGGATTAAGGTAGTTGAAGAGATGGGAATGGATTGTAGGGATGACGAGTTAGTTAGGCTAGAGAGAGAGAGAGAGAGAGAAGTGGATAGAGGATTGGATGACCTACATTTAATAGTAAAGGGATCCATTCACTTGTGGTGTACCTCTTATAAAAATTTATGGATTGAGATGAGAGTGGAAGGGGAAGAAGGGAATGGGTTAGGAGAAGTGGCTCCAAGAAACCATATAAGGTGGGATGGGGGATAAAAAGATAACTCAAATGCCCCCTCCTCCATTCAAAATTTTATTGTCCCATCTGATCAAGGGGATTGGATAGCCCAAATTTGTTGGCGAAAGAAAGACATTGCCTTTGTCATATGAAACCTTGTACCCCTCCAAATTTGTCATTTCATGTTAAATCAACTGAATTTCACATTTGGTGAATCTGATCTATAATTAGAGGGCAATACATACCAAAAAGTTCAAAGAAGGAACACACAATAGATCTGTATATAAAAAATCACCCCGCTACTTGTCTATTCACATTAGTGAAGTGACTGGATGCATAATGGAAATGCACCTTTATGATACCTTACTCAGGCTCTGTCAATAGGTTTGGGTATTGGGTCAAGTGAAGAAACTCACCCATCATTGGTGGTGAAGACTAGCTAGGGTTGGCCATTGGAGCAACCTAGGCTTCTACTGTCTACCTCTACTAATGTGCTATTGATAAATGGATGAAACCAAATTGAAGAGAACATTTTGGGGTCTTTTGAGTGCATCCAAGCCATGAAATTTCAATGGAGAACAAGGTTGCTTATCAAACTAGACTTTGAAAAGGCTTATGATAGAGTGAGATTGGAGTGTCTACTCCAAATGATAAAATTGTTGGGTGTTTGGTGGATCAAATCTAATAGCACCTCAACCAGGTTTGTGGTCCTAGTCCATGGGGAATTTTTAGGTTCTTCCATAGTGATAGAGGACATAGGCAGGGGGATCCCATGTCTCCACTGCCTTTTGTTCTGGTTGCTCCGCTTCCAAGTTGTATAAATCACTTGGTCTATCTAAAGGCTTCTAAACTCACAGCCACGGCATGCAAGTTATACACCCTCATTATTCAAATGACATCGTCCCTCATCCCATTTGTGGCAATAGAAGACTAGTTATCTATGATAAGACATGCTTGAGCTTCGGGAGGTGAGTGAATCAAAGGTGAACTTTGGAGAGAGCACAATGGGTAGCAATGAGTATCAGCATCGGGCACCTTAGGAGGCAACAATAATGTTGGAGTATAAGGAAGGATAATTTCCTATTACATATTTGCGGCTGCCATTAACAATAGGGGCAATAAATAATGATGATTGATGGAAGACAATGCACAAGTTTGATGCTAGATTGGCAGGATGGAAAGTGAAACTTCTCTCTGGCAGGTAAGGGTATTGATCCTCTACAAGTCAGTGCTTTCTAATCAAACTATATGTTTTTGTCCATGATCATGATCCCAAGATAGTGACAAAGAAGTTGGAATCTATATGACGTCAATGCTTTTGGCATCATAGTGAAGGTAAATGTAGAGGATGGTATGATATCAACGATAGAAGGACCTACAAAACAAGGATAATGGTGTATTGGGCATGGAAAAGCAACTTAGAAACATCTTGATTTGAACTGTTCGATTTGAAACTAAACCAAAATTTTTAATACTATTCGATTTGAACCCAAATCAAATTTTTTTAAATTTCAACCCAAACCAAAGCAAACAAAATCTATCTGTTCGGTTTGATTTTCGGGTTGAACCTAAATAATGCTCACCCCTAAGAATGATGGGGGAATGATGGCAGATTGTGGGTTAAATCAGTCTATGGGTAATGTTGCTAATGATGTCCTCAACTGTGATGACCCAAGATCCGGATACCGCGAATGGAACCCGATATCATTCGAATCCTGGCCCGTCGCCCATGAGCCGGGGCTCGGAAGGGCTAAAGGGAGTGTGGAGGTACAAAGAAATAGGAAATAAGGTAGGACAATTCAACAATTAACAGAAATAAATAAACAACTACAACAGAGTCCAGTCCAACAAAAGTATAGTTTAAGGTAGAAGAACGTACCCAACGCCAAGTGAGCACTCGGCCCGGCGAGCTGGCGACTAAGAACCTCCGGACAGCACCCTCAAATCTCGAGGAAGAACCGCCGCACCTGAAAAGCAGGGGTGAGCCTCCTGTCACTGGCTCAGTAGGGATCTCGCGGAACCCCAACCGTAAACAACGGCGGTAACGGAAAGCAGCAACAACAGCTTGAACAGCAATCCGGTGGCCGATAAAAACTCGGCACTACGGCTACTCCTACTGTACATGAAAACACTCCCCGATCTCACAGTCAGGGGACCACCGAACCAACGGGGAAACCTTCAGCTACACTACCAGAAGAAACATCACGACAACGCTGTCGTGAGCCTAACACCGTCTAGGGAAAACCCTCGGTGACGCTCACCGAAAACCCTATACCTCTACCTTGGGAACACACCCGAAAACTGCAGGCAAAACCACGTCCCGCAGACGTGAAGCGGAACTTGACTCATGAGGAAACTCACGTCACGTGACGGGAGCACTGCCCACCAGAAGCAAAGCCGGATGCATCCACTGACGACTTAGTCCGCGCCTCAAGTGTCTCGCTGCGACGCCCCAGGCGGAGACAGAGACACCACAGTAACCAGTACCACGAACAAGGACTAGCTGGGGTCGCGCTCGTCAGCGCGGGTCCTCTGCCCCCAACTATGTGTGCACACACAAACCAACTGCTCTAGGTCGGGTCCTCTAGGCGGTTCCCCCCCCCCCCAGCCAGACTCAAGCTGCAAAGGTAAGGGGCCCTACGGGAACCAGCCGAAAAATCGTCTCTCTCGGGTAATCCGCTCCACCACTCCCGGGTGGGTCAGCACACACGTGCCGTAAGAAGGCTACGACCAGTGGGAGGTCACTAAACGTGAATACGGAAAGCCACTCACGCACCCATCATGAGTAACACGGAGTAACAGGTGGCACGACGCCACCAGACTCTGGACAGCCCACTAGACCTACTGAATCCAACTAGACTTACTGAATCTAACGGTCTTTGAGTCACAAGACTCGAGGTCAAGACCGTCGTATAGGGGCAGCTCCACGCTGTGAGACCCGTCCTTTAACAGATCTTTACCGGTAATGGAATAGAATTATTCCATGAATTTTGGCTATTTTCATGAAATTTATTGGCTTTTTCTAGTATTAAATCTAATTAGATTAAAGCCTTTAAGTAAATTAATGGTCATATGCATAAATATGCTTCTTTAGGAGTTTAGAATGCAAATGGGGGTTAAAAATTAAAAAATAATATCTTAACTCTTTTTTTAACCCATCGATCTCCCCCCTCTCTCTCCCACTTTACTAATTCTTTCCCCCCCTTCTTTCACCCGTGACGCAGGGGCATCCGCGGGCGAACCCGCGACACCACAAGCGGCCGTGCGAAGCCGGCGACTCCGCCTCCCCTTCTTCGTCTTCTCGGCGGCGACGCCGTCGTCCAGGGCATCCGGGGAGCTTGCAAGGCGGGCCACTGCGACGGCGCCCTCGACGGAGCCGCGGAACCCCCGGACGGCCGCGAACGCGAAACCCCTCCCTCTCACTCTTTCTCTCTTCTCGGTGCCCCGACGACCCGAAGGCCACGGTGGAGGCGCCGGAGCCTCCCCGGCAAGCCTACAGGAGTGGAGAACGCGGCCGCACCCTCGTCGGCTCTGACCCCGGCGTGGTGGTGCAAACCCTACGGCGACATCGGCGGCTCTTTCCCTTCCTTCACGCGGCAAAATCGTCATCCTCGGCCTAGATCCGGTGGGGGGGGCAGCCTTCTAGCCTTGTTCGGAGCGAAGAGGAACGTCGTGGCATCACCCCGGGACGAGCCGTGGAGTGGAGAGACGGTCGGGAATGAGCGAACCGCGACGACCCTCGGCTTGCTCGCGGCCGAATCGGGCATTTTTCATCGCGTTTGAGGTAGAGGGATCGTTGCCCTAGCCCATTAGATCATTCCAAATGGCATGCCCATCGTCTTTATGTTTTAACATCATGCCTGTCGTTGCTGAGTTCATAGACTATAGATTGTTGCATGTCTATCGTTGCTGAGTTCATAGACGATAAACTATTGTATCCCATCGTCGTTGAGTTCGTAGATAATAAATTGTTATGTTCAGATGATGGATTGGCAGGAAACATGTCAAATATTATAATGCCCGTCGATTTGAATCGACCGGGAAGGGATCTAGTTATGTTTCCCATGGACCCGGTTCTCCGGTAAGAACCACGTTTAATTTACTTTAGATTTTATAACGGTCCGTCATAAACCGTTTATTAACCCGAGCGGCTGACGATTAGACCACATAAGTTATTTAAATTTGAATGGCGGTGGAAATTTCACGGTTAGTCCGTTTAGCAACACGTAACGGTTCGTCGTTCAACCGGCTAAGGCTATAACGACTTTAATTTAACCGCTTGTTTTACGAATTATGCGTGTTTGTTTAATTATGTATTTAATATCGCATCCTCGCCATGTGTAAGTTATTTTATAGATTGGGGCGGTTTTCATTCAACCGCCATTTCTTGCAACATTTTAATTCAATCATGTTCAATTAATTATGCGTTCTGCACTGCATAATTGCCATGTTAGCATAATCAATTAGTTATGCATTTAGTTATGAAATAATTGTTTTAGCATATCCAATTATTTATGCACTGAATTATTGAATAATGGCCATCTTAGCATATTCAATTAACTATGCATTTAATAGTTGCATACTTGCCATTTTAGCATAATCAGTTATTTATGCATGTAATTAATGAATAATTGCCATTTTAACATGATTCGATCAGTTATGCATTTAGTCTTGCATATTTGTCATGTTTAATCGTTATCATAAATTATGACATATTTTTAGATCCCAATAGAATTATATTCTCTTTCCTAGTGATGGAACCACCAGTCGTAGCCCGACGACTTTCAGTGTTGATCTCACCCGGGAGAGGTTGCGGGGTAGTCCCATGATACGGTTTTTAAGCTAGTTCCGTGGGCCCCAGTCCAACCGTAGCGTCCTATGGAGGGGAATACTAGCTAGAGGCCTGGCTCTAGGCACGAGCCAGTGTGTGCACACGTGGTCAGAGACTTGGACTGACACTGACGAGTATTGCTCAGACTAGTTACTTATTCTCGTACTGTTACGCGTCTCGCTTGCTATGATCAGGCTTGCGTAGATGCTTGAAACGCAGTGTAAGCCGTCAGTGGACACGTCTGGTTTCTTCTTCTGGTGGATCGCCTCTCCTTCTCTCTCTCTTGTCACTTGGGAATGATTGAGTTGTTATTCTATTGGTAGATTTTGAGTACTCACATTTAAATTACAATTGGCATATTAGTTAGCTATTTATACACTGCTTAGTTAGTTTTATAGCTTTATTGAACTATCATTTATTTATGCCAATGCATGCTTTACTGCTTTCCTTTAGCTAGTTGCGAGTTAGGGATCTCTGTGAACCCTACTGAGTCTCTGTTGTGAGACTCACCCCTTCCTTTTACAGGTGAGGTGGAGCAACCGGCTGTAGGATTCTCACGTGCTTTTGGTGAAAAGTCTTAGAACCAGCAGTGGTCTATGAGTGGTCGGTTAGTGGTCAGTTTGCCTTTTTCTTCTTTTGGCCGGGGTATGCCCCGTGTAGTTATTTATTTTGACCATTGTACAGTGTGGGACTTGTGATATATGGATATGAACCACTTGTATAAATTTTACCACTCTGATATATTTAATTGCTTTCGTTTAAAGTTCAAATGAATGCTTTAATTAATATTACGCGTGTAATTTCTATTCGTTATGCATCCCCTCGACAAACACTCACTAACCCTTACGGGGCCTCATCAGCCTCTTGGGTGGCTTCCCCGAGCTCTTGGTATTGGTAAATTGATGATTCCGGGTTATCGGTATCCGGATCTCTTGGGTCGTCACAGTCGTCAATCTGCCTTATGCCTAGGTCAGAACCCACGGTAGCATGAATATCGAGGCAACTCACAAGCCGCCAAGTCGATCCCCTATCTAAGGGAAAAGCAGAAAACATACAGCCCCAGGCTGGGTGACTGGACTCACAGTCAAGGGCCAAACCCACGGCCCACTCGAAAACACTTACCGGGAAGCCAATGACGTGCGGGAATAACCTACTGCACACATGCCGATACACGGTGACTCGTTCTAGAGAGAACACGAAGGCCCGGAACACAAGGGGTCACCCGGACCCACCAAACCCAAGGGCACGCTAACTGAAGTAACCCGGTACCTCCGGGTACCCAAAAACATGAACACAGAACCTCCGGGGTGTTTGGGACACTCACGAGACCGAAGGTCGACCACTGGGTCACTACCGGGTCGACCGGGGTCAACACGATGCAACAAAACACATCTGACATGGAAAATAAGGTGGCGGTCCTCCCTAGACCGTCACAGTGCCTAGCAGTCTACCCCTGGACCGCAAGGCACAGCCTAGCGGCCTACCTCTGGACCGCAAGGGCTGGCCTAGCAGTCTATCGCGAGACCGCAAGGAACCCAAAACAAAAACCTCAAGCGGTCACCACAGGACCGCCTGGAAGGGTGGAGGTCGTCCCCCTGACCGCTTGGTGTAGCCTAGCGGTCAGTCGCGATACCGCTACCCCACTGACCTCAAACGACCCAAAACACGGTCAAACGATCACCCATGGACCGTAAAGCAGAGCCAAGCGGTCTTCACCAGACCGCAAGAAACCTTGGCGATCTATCGCGAGACCGTAAGGCTCGAACCGACATAGGGAGACCCAAGCGGTCTCTTCATGACCGCTTAGCACCCTAGCGGTCGCTGGAACGACCACTGGGTCGTCCCAAGCGCGAAAATGGCGGAAACTGTGGGAAACTCCATTTCACTCCCCGTTCACACCTATGTGAAGGGGAAAACAAGGGGAAACTAGTCCCCAACGTCTCTAGCATCGAGAGGATCCATTTAAACCCCAAAAATACGATCAAAACGTTAGATCCGGCTCACTCCCCAAAAATATAGATTTTCCCCAAAATGCTCGAATAAGCCCGCGCGGCTCACCACGGCCTACAAAACTCGCGGGAAATGAAGTACACGACCTGGGAGTCCATCTCCCTACCTCCACCGAAGATTCGACGCGTTGTGGATGCCAATCCACCAAGAAAACGCCGTTAAAGCTATGTCGGCTCGCGATCCCACGGACCGCCTCCACCATCCCGATCCTCGCTCCATCCTCGCCGCTCCACGTCCCACTATCCTCGCCGCCTCCCCCATGTCCACCTCCGTCGGCCGCCAAAGAAGAGAGGGAGAGAGGAGAGAGCGTGAGAAGAGAGAGGGAGGGAAGAGAGAAATGAGAGATGTGGAGACAGAAAAATGAGGTTAATATATATAGAAAAATCTAAAAATTTTAAAAATTTTAGAAAAATACGAAAAATTATCTCCACGATCATCGGGAAGAGCACAACGCGCTGGCCACGTCCCGGAGTCAGAGAACACCACGGTTCATCCTGCACAGAGTTCCGAAGACATATCACGGAAAAATACTTGTAAAGTACAAAACACATTCCAGGACCCATGAAAATGATCCGAAAAAAAATTCGGGGCATTACATCAATTATGTTTGGCATCTCAAATTTGGACTCCCAGTGTACCCACTCAAAGTAAAGATTTTGATTGGGAAGATCTGCCATGAAAGATTACTTAAAAGTCTTAAAGTAAATATTTTGATACGGAGGATCCCCCAAGACTACCTGCTTATGACAAGCTTTCTCTCATTATCGAAGACATTTAGGATGAAATGATGCCCTATGTTGGCAAGGTCCTCAGCAGGGATACCTATTTTTTAATAAATAAAAGAAGAAGAAGAAGAAGAATGGAAAAAGGAGAAGAAAGAAGGGGAAAGAAAAAAAAAGAAAAAGAAAAGAAACCCTACCTGCTTCTATCTTGCCGCTGCTGTTCGGAAGAAGAAGAATGAAAGAATAAAGAAGGGAAAAAGTAAGATGAAGAAGAAAGAGAGGAAAAAAGAAAGTAACTATCTGCTTCTTCCACACCACAGCTGTCGAGTTGCCGTCACGGTGCCCCTACAGCTACTGTAGAAGTCACCGTCCTTGTCGCTTCCTCCTACCCCTCTGCTGCTGCTGCAGTGATGGCGGCGGTGGCGGCTCTTTCCCCTTTGTAATGTACGGCACAGAGAAGAGGTAAAGTGGGGGTTGGGGGCGGGGGATCGGATTGACCGATCAGGTCATTCTAGTTTGGGTTTCGAGTCAACAACTGATCGACCCCAATAGGCCGATACCCGTGTCTGAGTGTCAATGCATGGATCCGAAATAATAAGATCCGAATCTGATTCGAATCTAAAATTCATAGCTCATTCGGATCGAGAGATCTGAACCCAAAACTATATTTTCGATTTGGATCTTGAATTTTGAATCCACAGATCATTCTGACGATGATGTCAATGAATCGGGAGTCTAATGACTTCAATTTTCTCATTTCTTGGCAAAAATAAATTTGAGGCTACGAAACTTTAAACTTTGATTAAAAAAAGGAAAAACCATATCTTCCACGTAAAGAAAAAAAAAAGAAAAAGAAAAACGTGGGCATGATTCATCAACCCGAACTGCACAAGTTAAAAGAGAAGAAACAAAGGAAACCGGCCAGCGTCTTCAGTCTTCACACGAGCAGCTCAAGAGAAAAAAAAAATCCCATCATCTGTTCACAGGACAGGACTGTGAGCATGGTTCATCAACCTGAAGTGGGAATTACATTGAAATAAATTAGTGAGGTGTTGATGCGCTCGCACTCGTCGAGCCGGTCGCTGTAGACGCCGACGGGCTCAGTGAGGGCGTGGGCCCTGTTGCCAGAGCCCAGCCCGCACACCCCCACCCCACCCCACCCCGATCTTATTAACTAATTAAAGTCGATGCGGCACTCCACAAGACCACTGGAGCATTGGGTGACTCACTTACAAAGGATATATATAATAAATGGCTTAACTTTACATGGACGTATATACAATAAGCCAAACTGCAAAGACTTTTTTTAATATGATGTATTTTGCGGTAGCAAAACTTAAAATATCCATTCATTTGTTTAACCGACGTCTCAGCCCATTTACTTGTTCATGAACTAGATTCACTGCGCATGAGGAAGGAAGTGCTGCAACTACCGTTATTTTGAAACCGTAGGTGAGCTGTCGGTCGAGGACAGAGCAGCTAATACCAAAGTTTGTTAAATTGATCTGATACGGGATGTATCGTCGATACCAGAGTGTACTAATCACACGTTGATACGTTCGATCTGTGATATATAATTAATATTTTTAATATTATATATATATATATTATTTTATATTAAATATAATTTATAGATAATTTGATTAATAATCTTTATTTGAAAAGTTAAGATTTAAATTCAAAGTATACGGATGACATTATTTTTTTATTTTTATTATTATTCTTTAAACACGTGATATCTGTCAGATTTGAACCTTTTTATCTCGCACGTAATTAACACACTTATTAATCATTAAATAACACATAATATTTTATTATATTTTATAATAACATATATTTATTAAATAATTTTTTTAATGTTGACATCTTACGGTATGAATCGATACGGTATTATATAGTACCGTATCATATCGTATCGGTAAAAAATTGATACGATTGATTCGATCAAATCAATAAATTTTAGATAATATTAATATAAGAAGTGAGATTTTTATACGAATGCTCTTGACAGAATTTTATTTGCATAAGAATATTATTTCTTAAAATTATAATGTTGTTAACATCCTTGAGAGACGAAGATATCATCACACTGATACTTTTAAATATCCATAAAATACTCCTCCCATAATACTGAAAAGACTAGTTATGGCATAAATTCTTCTTCTAGACAGGATATCTAGAACACTACAGTCATACCAAGATACATAAAATTCTTCAAAAGATCATTCTCTTATTATGGAATAATAAAATTTATCCCGGTGAGTAAATACGAGATGGGTAGGGTCGGGGTGAATAAATAATAATTAAAAAATATAATTTGACGAGATGGGTAGGGTCGGGGTGAATAAATAATAATTAAAAAATATAATTTGACGAGATGGGTAGGGTATCGTGGCACGAACGAATCCGGGTCTTCTTTGAATAACTAAATTTAGAAAAAATTAAAATTAGAATATGTTATCCCACCTCGATTAGGATCAGGATAGCCCACAAAAAAATTCAAAATAAAGAAGTAGGGATGGTCCACCTGAATTTAGATCAACTCAAATTTTCTTTTCCGGTTTTCAAGAAAAAGCGATATCGATAAAAGAATCTGTCATATGTTTTTTTTGACCACGGTGAAGGTCGAACTCGCACTTTCTTTAAAAAGGCACATTTTCTCTGATTCCGAGCAAATCCGATTCCACAAATCTCATCAAAAGATCTGCTCTGCTTCAGAGACCACAGGTGGCGAATGGTGCTGCCCTCACATCACCGTCAGAGCTAATGCAAAGCCTCGCCCCCCTTCCCTCTTCGGCACCCCCAAGGGAGGCCCTCTGGAGTGTTTTAGGTTCGGCTCACTTGTTTGAGCCATCGATATCTCGAGTTAATTTATTTTTAGAGTTATTATCCATTTCGGACGATTATTTATCTGAGATGGAATTGATCCACATAAGTGAGACGAGCACACGAGACTCATCCCATGTGAATCAATCTGGTTTCGGACGATTTGTTCTGCTTCAGAGACGAACAACTAACACGTCTCTTAATTTTAATGTTATTTTTCTCTCTCATGGAGTATCATTCTACGACGAAGCCTGTAGATTTTTTTATAAAAAAAATAAAATCCACATTAATTATCTTAGATTTGCAATTATCGTGCCTCTTTTCATTAGATTCGACACTACACTCAATTTTTTTTTTCCGAAAAAAAACAGAGTTGCTTTTTGTGGGGTAGGTGAGTTGGGGGGGGGGGGCATGGAAGGAATATGTTCTAAAGCCGTTTGGCAGTAATCTCCACCGCACAGTCCGCAAAGCAGCTTTTTTTTTTTTTTTGCTTTTTTCACTTGGCAGCTTTATTTTCTACATGTAATCAGTTTGACTGAGTACAGATCATAATTGTGAAGGAATCGGTGATCGGGAATCTCAAATTGAGCTGTTATTTTAATAAATATTTATAGATATTATCGCACGTCAGTTCATGGATCGCCGTTTGTGAGAGAGAACATCTCGGTTTGGGATATATCATCACAGAATTTGGGTGCTCCTCTTTTGGTCAATCAAAGCAAAGACTTGAAACGAGCGATGCCCAAGGTACTCCCTAACTACTGCATCTAAGGAAGGGGGGGGGGGGTTGCAATAAATTTTAATTTTCTTTGAAATTTTTAGGAGGTGAGGTTCACGTCCTTCTTATTATCTTTTTTTTTTATTTGTCGTGTGAGTTAATCTTGACACCAGACGATCTAAAAAAATTAAATTAATATTCACGTGATCCATTTTTTTCTCGAGAGAGGAGATTTCTTGAATTGTTGTACGAGGACGTGGCGTGCACGGTGAGTTAATAGATGAAAATCTCACGTCATAATTCTTTTTTAAAAAAAATTGCTGCATCACCTTGGACTATCGTTAGTGGAGGCAGTGCAACGAGCATTACTCGTAAAAGCGTAGCTTGGTACATACAACAGTCCCCTTGAGTACACGCTAGATGGTGTATCGTATTCGTTGAGATTTTTTTTTGACATGAAATCCACGTCAAGTCCTTCAAAAAATCTAAGAAAAAAATCATGAATAGTGTAAATTATTTAATTATTTTTTTCACTTAACGTACAAAGTCAAGTCGAATTGTAACAGTAACATGAGATTCACGTAATTTTTTTTTTTTGAAAATGATACACCCCCAACGGTGTACTTATAAAGGGTGGTGGTGTACTCAGCATTACTCGTACTACCGTACAGTCGACAACATCATCTGCCAATATTATTATTATAAAAGAAGCCCCTACATTCAACGTACTTAAGAGTTGTCCCTTCCAACTTTTAATATTCATTCTTAACTATGCAGAATTACATATTTATTTGAATAAATCCTCTTCAAGGATGCTTTTTCCAAAGACTTCAGGGCGAGTTTGACAAAGGGGTTGTCCCCCGGTTAGTCGACACCGGCTAATCGGTGGGCCCCGTCTCCTCTCGTCCTCCCCCTCACACAACTCGGCTAACCGACCCCGAGTATCTCAATCGACCCTTCGGGGTCGGTTAGCCGCCCCCCCTTACGCCGATGTTAAACACGCCCTGAAGGACTTCCTCTTGCTTGTTGAGTATTCAGCATGGAAGATTAATGAAAGGGGCAAACGTAACTTTTACCGGAAAAAAAGAACTTCTAAAATATCTATTGGAGGTGCCCTAAATTTACATATATGTAGAAAGAACACTTTTTTTTGGTAGATATATGAAAAGAACACTCATCTTGAGCTTCATATATATGAAAGACAAACTACCAACAATGCCCTCAACTTGCTTCACAAATATCTTTTTTAAACCTAAATTTGCATACTTTGACTCTTACATCTTCCACCAAAAAAAAATATCTGGAAGATGACGTGACTTCCTATCATATCCTGTTTCTAGTTCAGTCCTCTCAATCTATATTAGAAATAAGTAAAACAGTAAAATATCACATTATCAAAAAATATATTAAAATATAAATTATTCTAAATGACATGGTTGTGCTCACAACGTCCCCCCCCCCTCCTAATGTCTTTCATCCCATCTATTAAACTCTTTAACTTTTATAAAAAAAAATCCTATAATTTTTCTAAATGACTATAATACACTTGAATCTCATTAAATGGCGGATGATGTCAGCTGGGATGCCTTCAGTGACATCCCACCGGCCAGGGCAGAAGAAAGAGGAGAACAACAAGAGGAATCACACCCCAGACTCGGGAGAAGTTGCCCTTCGAAATAAACACCTTCAGATTATTATGATACTTACAAGGAACAGCACAACGTCGGAGACTTCGATCCTGTATTTAGAACTTGGGGTTGACACATGGGTTGGGATTGAGGGTCAACAATGAAGGGACGAGCACAAGCAGGAAAATGGGTTCTTATTAGACTCTTCTAACATGAGACCGCAAGATTCTGTGACAACATGGGAAGCACCAGAAGGAAATTATGAACAGTTGGTATTCAAAATTCCTATGGGAAAAACAAAACCTTGTCAGCCAAGAAGACGAGAGGCCGCCAAGGAAAACAGAATGCAAAGATGCCTGCTGCCTTGTCTGCAAGAACTCTGCGCAGACACACGGAGGAAATAGCAATAAAGACAAACCATGCATCAACACGCCGAGTGAGGTGACAGTAATAAGATGCCGGGGAGGATAAAAACTGGGGGAAGACAAGGTGGTAAAACCCTAGAGTGAAAGACTGTATATGCAAGTGACAGTCGGAGTAGGATATGTCTTGCTTGGTTCTGGCCAGAGGACGATAGATCAAGATGCACAGGATGGACTGTTTTTACACCGATGCTGGGCTCCATTCAGGGACCAGATCCAGACTTGGTCTGACCACATGCAGTGGATTAGGATGTGCACCAAGTTCTTTAACTGATCTTCGTGTTGACATACATCACCATGCATGTAAGGTATGGACCAATCTCGGCTGAATCCCGAATCAATCAATATTTCAATGTGGCAACCTGAACAGCAATAATTTAACAAAGATGCTTTCATGAACGGAGTTGTTACGTACAACTTCGAGCGATTTTGTCATTCCATCCTCCTCTGTCGCCCTGTGTGCCCTTGCACCACCATCCCTCCCACCCCAAACAAAAAGAGAAAAATAAAATAAAACCCTCGTCACACTCCCATCCCCCACCCAAAAAAGGAAGAAGGCAAATGCATGAGCATCCCTCCCAACCATCCAAGTGACCAGACAGCACCTTCACAGCAGCTGATCCATAAAGCAATAGTTCTCAAACTCAAAAAAAAATCATCCATTTCATTTACAGGAGTAACGTTAGCTGTGGGCAAGCACACCTATGTGATGAGATGACTGTGAATTCGGCTTTCAGTGGGGCTCTACAGAGTCTCTATGTGTGAGCGGACTGTGTCAATAGCCTGGCATGGTTGTGCTCACCTTCATAGGTAACAATAAGCATCGATGGGTCATCAACACATCTTTCAACATGCTTCCTTGCAGGGCAGCCTCTCATGCTACTACATTTGTAGTATCCTCTGCACAGAGGGAGCATATATTACATAATAATCACAAGTACTACAAATATCAGCAAACAATATAAAACAAGGAACACTAATCAAGGAGCCTATGTTTGCAAAGCACTGTTGACAAAATATGGGAATAGACATAAATCTGAAAATGTTTCCATAAGCTAAATCACATCGCAGATGTTTCAAATAGTTATTAGCTTCAGACAACCTTCTACTGACTTTCAGGTATTGAGTCAGGACAGCTAAAAATTGAAGATGTTCAGGAAATTGAATAAAGCATAATGCTAAAAGGTTAATGACAGGATTACCCTCCAGATGCTGATATATGATAATTTCATAGGATGTTTAACAATGTAAGCACATGACTGCTAAATACAAACTGGGGACTCAACAATTAAAAGTCTATTAAATGTTTTCATTTCCTGTTACCAACCAACGGGAAAATCTGTTGCCATTTTTTTCACAGCCGAGTTGCCTAAAGACATGATAGAATGATTAAAAGAAATTTAAAATCCAAAGTAGATCCCGTGTTTGTGGAACCCTCAGTGCCACAAAGTCATGGGGTAGGGTGGGTGGCAAGGAGGGATGGGGGGTGAAATTTCACAGCAAGATGGTCAAAAGCTATTGGCTGCAGATTAACCTTGGGGCATCAAACTGATGACCCACTACTCTCATTGGGTGAATTTGCCCAAATGCTACACATTGGGAAAGTTCACCAAATGTGGCATGCAACATGGAGCTTTTGCCAACGGCAGGGTATCCTGCACATGAGTGGAAAATGAACCCATGAGGGCATTCATGATGGGAGGGTTGGGGGGGAGAGAGAGAGAGGATTGGCCCTTTGATATGGCAAGATCATGTTCCAACCTAACATTTTACAGCCCAGTGAGCCCACATGTTGTTCCTCACACAACTTTGAAACTATCCACACTCGATTGAAAGCAGAAAATGTGCAGTGTGATAAAGCAGTTTGCTTCAGTCCCTTCCATCCCCACACCCTTAAGCATGTGCAAATTGGGTGATGCCTGCAGAAACTATAGTCACCCATATGATCATACCACATGGCATGACCTGATGATCATGGAAGGGGATGCTACTGCATTCCTGATGATGGAAACCATATGTAGACATGACCTGATGCAACAACTACCCTGGATGTACCCTAACGCCTGTTACATGTACGTACACTCTGTGTATGTGGGGGGGGGGGGGGGGAGAGAGAGACTGTGTGTGTCTGTCTGCCACCACATTCATTTACTGGAAGCAGACCCAAACCTGGAGCCATCTGATCAAGATTAGACGACTTACACTGAGAGGGAAGGAGGGGGAAAGGCCCAGAAAACATGGAAGAGAAGGTACACCCCACAAAAGTGGTCTGATGCCCAATCAAGAGATAGGATGGTGCCCCGCATTCATGAGGAGCACAGAGAATGCTGGAGCATCTCCTGGTGCCATCCGATCATACCAGAGGCAATCTGATTGGATAGCCATCCAATGTTGATTGGATGGCCCTGGTTAGACTTTAACCATCCCCCTATATGTATGTATATATATCCACCTTAATGATCATCAAAACAATAAATGCTTGCAGAACAATTTCAATCATGCGGCAATCTCATCAGGAAATATCTACCCAGTTTTACACTAGTCATTGAACCACTGATGAGCAAAACATCTATCTCTAAGACATAGCATCAACCAAAATTATAAAGAAATGGTTTGTGATACTTAAAGTATAAAGCGAATGGAGCCAAAAGTTGCCAAGTGCCGACAACAGCAAGCACACATAACCACAAACGTGCAATATGGATGAATCTGTTGCAATAGATATAATATGAAATAAGTGAAAGACGAACCTAGGGTGGGGAGAACCTTTGATTGGCTTCTGCCCATACTTCCTCCAAGAGTATTCATCTGGTGGGATATCAGCAAGCTTGTTACTAATAGCAGGCACCTTAATGGATCTCTTCACCCTCAATTTCCTACAGGTTTTGGAAGTGATGTCAAATTTCATTCTGACCAGAGTTGGCAAGTACTTAAAACAGTGAATAACAAAACCCTGCTGATAACACTAACCTCCTCTTTGAGCAGTGACACCTGCCACTGGTTGCGCATTTCCCATTCCCATCTTCTCCTCTACCGGAACACCTCCTCTTGAGAGGCTGTTGGAGGCTTACACGATCTGATGACTGCGGACCACCAATAAGCTGGAATGCTTTCCCATCCAAGTTGGCCACACTTGCATCCATGCTCAGTGATGAGATAAATGACCTAGTGGATGACATGGTGGGTGTACAGCTGGAGCTGTCAAACTTGAGGTTTATGCTACTATTGCTCCTCCGGTACATATCTGCATGGAATTTCATCTGCTGCTGAAGCTGAAACCTTTGATTGTTCTGCAGTTGTTGAAGGAACTGGAACGGTGTGCTCGAACTAATCTGTGAGGCATGCTGGAGGGC